>CAWUFW010002837.1:676782-1353564 GCA_963921515.1 Calotriton arnoldi | reverse complement strand
GCAAACATTTCTAGCCACCCGTGGTCAGACAGTGCTTCCCCAAGGGCTAGTCTAAGAAAATTGCCAGGGCTGATTTGGGTTCCCAGTCGGCCCTTGTAATGACATTTGGGTTGTGCAATGCTCCAGCCATTTTTCATTATTTTATGTATTCAATATTTTCTAAAGTATTCAATCAGTTTGTATTGCCCTATCTGGATGATATTCTAGTGGGTTCAAAGACTCTTATAGAAAATCAAGAACATGTGCATTTGTTGTTATCAAGACTTCAGCAGTATCATTTGTCTTTCATCATGAGAAGTGTGTGTTTGGGAAGGAGGAACTTGAATCGCTTTCATTTATATTGAATATTTCTGTCTTCATCCTGGATCCAAAGGATTTTTGAATATCCTGTAATGACCAGGGCCAGACTGATCGGAATGGGCATCAGGCATTTTTTCCCCCCCGAGGCTAGAAGGGTGGGGCCTGCTTTGCAGTGGTTTCAATTGGCTTTTTCAATTGACTGTACGTACTTATGCCAAAGATTGTTAGTAGTTAAAGAATGATGATGTTTCATAGATATCACATATTAAATTTTAACTTATTAAGAATTTTATAGAGATGACCAGTGACATTACCCATGTTTTGAAAAAGGAAAATATGAAGAATGGCTTTTGCTCGACTGATCAAGCTAAAAAACCATTTAATACTCGCAATTAGATGTTTACTCAAGCACCAATTGTATGTTGTCCTGATTTATTAAAGAACTTTAATATCGAAAATGATGCTTTTGAAAGAGCAGTTTTGTTGGAAAAGTATTACATTGATAGATCGTAACATCCTCTCATAGCGCAAGGGTTTAAGATACTGAAAGCCACTCTTCTTCACCATTGTTGGTTTATTATTATCTAAGCTTCTTTAGCCATGTGTTCATAGTACCAAAATTCTCACTACACCAGATCAATTTTTGCTCCTCAATTTAGTTTCAGTACAAACATAAAAACTTTGACCTGGACAAAACTCCTACATAATTCAAATCACATAGCCAATACCACATATGGGTCTCGAAAGTAAAGTTACCTGTTTCCAAATGTTTTCAAATAATTTGCATGGGATTAAATAAACCATTTCATTTTAATAAAAATGTATTTCCTTCTTACATTGCACCTATTTATGTTGTGTGTAAATTTTTAAGTGCTTTCTGCATGTAACTGCAGTTGTTTGTTGTTTGGTTTGTTAAACACAATGCTTCACTCATTTTTCTGGAGACTGCAGTACTACTACAATAAATCTAAAAGGGTTAAGGCAAGGTTCCCTAGTGAATCAGGCTTATCTTTTTGAGTCCTTCTGTTTAGGCATTTTGGTAACAGCTTACCAGTTGGCTTTTCATAATGACATATAAATATAACGCAGTGTAGCGGTCAGTCACAGATGACTTTCATTCTGTTTTCACCTCTCATGAAGTATAATACGAATTTATGATTGAACAATGAAATGTTCTAGCAATATAGTTGGTCTGTCAAGTAAATATGAAATCTGCAAAAGTAACGAATAAAGGGTGTTTCTCACTTTCTTATTATAGTAAAACAAAAAGCCACAATTTGCAGTTTATTGAGTAACAATCTTTTTAAAACATTTGATTTTGAGATGATTGTTCAAAAACTATTTCCTTTTACTTTATGCAACAAATGAATTTACTCTATTATAAGTACCATCTCACGGAACTGAACCAATAAGTTGGAGAACCACAAGGACTTATGAAACATATTAAAGAGCATTAACTCAAAACTGGTGAATCATCAGCACTACACAATGACCTGAATGTTGACTGATCAGTATCTGAAAATATATTTCCATGGAAGTGTATTGCAGTTGTTCAATCTAGACATAGTAAATATTTAGGCTTAGTTCCTTGGCTTGCAGGTCCAACAGTTCCACATCATTCTTTAAAAGTCTTTAATTTATTGCTAAGCAAAAAAGGCCACTGCTTTACACTAGCTCTTTATCAGAGAACAGAGTCTGCTGTTTAAGGTTTATCAGTAGCTGTAATTAAATATAATAACATGTATGTATCACTCTTCCTGTTCTCAGATTATGTTGACATTGGATTGGTTCCAAAAGGCGCCAGAGATATCCGGGTAATAGAAGTTGCAGAAGCAGGAAATTTTCTTGCACTACGGGGAGAAGACCCTGAAAAATATTTCCTAAATGGTGGATTTATAATTCAATGGAATGGGGACTATAACATTGCAGGAACAACATTTAAATATGACAGAAGTGGTGATCTGGAAAATTTGACCGCATCTGGGCCCACCAATGAGTCCCTTTGGATACAGGTATTTTTTTTTTTTTTTACATAAAGGCATGGTTTAAATCTGCTTTCAAGTGGGTTTTGTGAATTCATTAAATGTCCGATTGTTGCTCATGTCCTGTCAGTAACCCTCTTGTGGAGGTGGACAAAAGCTTAATAGGACATGGGTTATACATAGTTGTGTACTGTTTCCTCCTTAAACTGTGTGAATTTTGTGAAATCCCAGATTGCCTAGCCTAACGTATTAACAGTGGTGTAAAGATGCTTGTAGGTGGGGGGGACTGACTATTGAACTTATTGCTTTAGCACATTCTACATCTTAACAGTGTTTAACAGTTTCAAACTAAATGTAAAATGTAGTTTTAATATGTGTCTGCATGATGTCAGTATTATTTATATTGGTTTTGGTTGTTTGTTTTAAATATTTTTCATATTAGTTTATGTGATCTATTTGTCCACTTTATTATTTGTCTCATAACTAGAATATCATGTGTTTGGGCATTGCTTGCACAGCACAAGATAATAAATACAAACTTTTCACAAGATGCATATAATTTTTTGTAAATGTTTATTTTTAGCTTTTTCTGTAGGAAAGACAAGCTCACAGAGGTTGCAAATTGTTTAAGAAATTGTAAACACCTACCTAAAATGCAATAATGCATTTACAGAAATTTCTTAAAAGGAAAATTATTCAATTTTTTTGCTCAGAGTTAATCATTTGCAAAGTTGACGTGCTTTACAAACTTCATGTAGTGTGTAATTTGGCCACTTAGCGAGACTTGGCATTTTAAATTCTGTGCAGTAGGAAATTATAAGAACACATCTGAGTCAGCTGTTGAGTTTATAAAAGTTTATCATAATATATTTCTTGAAAAGTATATAAGACCTATTTTATCCAATATCTGATAATGATGAAGAATATATTGAGAGCAAACTGATAGCCTGAAATGTGTCCGGGTGCTAGAAAGGATGTTCTGGCACTATAAAAAGTTGGCTTTGAGTCTGCCCCGTGCAGCCATTGTCACATTTGGATCAGTTCATCTGTTGTTTAGAAACTTGGTTAATTCTGTCATAGATTATCCCAGAGGAGTATACTTCTTTCATCTTGTACCGTTGGCTATTTGATGTATCATTCCACCCCCTAAGAATTATTTCCAATGCATAATATAAGAAGTGAATTGCTTTCAACGTGTGACAGCATCGAGCTTGTTACTGTAGAAGCCATCTTAGAAAAAAGGTTTCACCCTCTAAAAGAAGCATGCTCTGCATCACACACAAATGCTTACTTTAAATATTATCAAACAATTGAGTATGTACATGCTCTGCAATATGTGAAATTTTTTGGTGTTGAAAAAATGCTATATAGATGTCTGTTGTAAATGTTCAAGAAGTTCAAGGTGTTAACGATCATTTATGTGTAAGCTCCTTCTTCTGACACCCCCTCTTTGGAATTGAACATTATGAAACGTAGGCATGCTTTCATTTCATGAATCATAAGTTGGATGAGACAATAACCTATTACACCTCTGATTCTTTTTTTAAGAGTTTTGAATGATTTTAGCATTATGGCTCTATGCAGAGTACCTTTTTGGCTGTATGAATTGTTTCAGCCTTGGGCGCCTGCAGTAGTATTATTTTTTTAGCTTCCGTTCCTGTTCTAGCTCTGTGTGTGCTTTTAGCGAGGGAATGTTTTTATTCGGGGAAACATTGAAGGGAACACAGTGATTATACCAGTTAATCCTTTATATTTTTTATTCTAACTTACCCATTATTTTTTAACTTAGCCTGTTACACCTTTTGAATCTGGTAGTCAGTGGTCAGTTGATTTCTGGTTCCGCTCTGTTGTTTTGAAAAGAGAGTGCGGAACAGGGCGGCCATTTCTTCTCCTTTGGGGCGTCTAGAGGTGCCATATTGGTACGGCAGTGCTCTAGTTGACCCTGGGAGTGTAATGAACACTCCTCTAAAACAAGCATTTGCAATGCAATAGGTCTCGCATTTTTTAGAGTTAGAGCTATTGGGGTTGTAAATGACAATATCTTTTACCTAAGTGTTTTGGTTTGGAGTGTAGTG
This sequence comes from Calotriton arnoldi, assembly GCA_963921515.1. NCBI lineage: Eukaryota > Metazoa > Chordata > Amphibia > Caudata > Salamandridae > Calotriton > Calotriton arnoldi. Next base: position 1,349,207 of record CAWUFW010002837.1, on the reverse strand, counting down.
GATGTATGAATAGAGGCACAGCTGCAGCACTGCCTAGAGGACTAAGAATGAGGAATTACCGATGAGACTAGAGAAGCAGCTAGCAGCACTGCCTAGAGAACTTAGAATGAGAAATTACTACCTTATACCATACTTCAAATTAAAACCTCATGTTACATAACCTCTAAGAAAAATTTCACAAGCCATTAACCACCAGAAGAAACCGCCTTTCACACCACATAACATAAAGAAATGAAAAAGAACAATTACAATTTTGCACCAAGCTAACCACCTGCCGTTATTTTATAGAATTTTTTTTCCGGAACAGTAGCAGTCTCCTTTTATCTGCTATATTCTAGATATCTTCCCCAGTGCAACAGAGCCAGACCTTTGGGAAAGTAAGTGCAGTTTAAAAAACATGGCATAACCACGAAGATCATCATTCCTCATTAATAAGAAAAATACCTCAACGACCTTTTTCCCCATTTAGAAATGACCCACAACTACTACATCACCAGACAGAATGAGTCCCGAAATCATACAACTATTTAAGGCAAGCCTGACCTGCCTAATGAAAAAAAAAACAGGGCAAACTCTCAGCACTGTACTCCAATGGCCTCTGACAACAAGCAGCCATCTACTGCAATTCAGTGCCACCAGTCATAAAAAAGCACCAGCATTTTGCACAGAATCACCTTGTCAAAAAATGTCCAATTGTGATCCCTGAAAAGGGCACGATGAACACGGACAGGTCAACAACTACAGAAGAAAGAAAGGATTTGAGTGTGGCCAGGATTAAGCCTGGGAGATCATGTGAAGAGAATAAAGTGAAAGGACTGCAACTCCCATCACTGCTTAGTAGTACAGAAGCACTCGCTGCGGCTGCTTGCATGATGGAGTATTTGGAAAGCTGTTTAGTTACCGAAAGGAAAGGCTCTGCTACTCCTTATATCTAAACACATAGCCAACAAGACAACAAAAAATAACAAACTTTTAAAGAAGTCCAAAGAGAGAGAGCTAGTAAATGCTCAAATAACATGACTGAAAATGATGGCCTGGAAGGAGGCGGAAGAGGACCAGTCAGCCCCTGGGCAAGGCTAAACATGGCCTGCAGGAGAGAGAAGTAAAACACTCGGAGCAGCGGAGCAGGCAGTTCACGCTGTTTAAAAAATACTGCAAACACAATTGTGCACAATTTTGAACGGAGCACAGAATGTCTGAAAGGGAAAATGAAGAGGCTTCGCTCCCCGCCACGCACGGGTCCACACAAACACAGGTGGGGTCTCAGGGGAGAGATGAAAAATGGATACTTTATTACAGCGGGAAAAATATATCATTATTATTAATAAGTGCCATAATGTTTACATAATTTTACATCTCCTCCATACTCTACCTACATTAGATGGCACATGGGATGCTAGTTGAGAGTTTACTCCTGGTGTTCCTTTTTAACTAAGTAACTAGCTGGACTTGTGTAACACACTTCATCCTCCCCATATATACAAAAATACGCCTGTCTATACATTTTTTCTTATTAGCTCATTAAATAATACTGAGAGTTTTCAAAACTTGTATGATTTTAATGAGATGATGCCATTGGCTCGCACCCCCACGCTGAATTTTCTTCCGGCACCACTATTTACAATATATGGTCAGGAAAACTGAGTTGTATATTGTATTATATTTAACTCTTTCCTGAAGGTTTGTAGAACATTTTCAAGATTATTTTAATTGAACTGTATCGTTAGTTCTAGAAAAGATTTTAAGAAGCCAAATGATCACATTTCTACCTGTTCAGACATCAATGGTTTTCTTACATCCAAGTTCTTTGGATTGATAATATACTGTGACTATTGAAGATTCCGTTAAAGAAGACTGCACATTTGCAAAAGCAAAAGATTCTGCCTCAAATTTGCACTCACTTTTTATCTAGCCTCAAGTCCTAATTGTCAAATGCAATGAGGAGATAGTGGGAGGGCCGTCTAGTGGCACAGAGAAATATTTTGGGCCCTGCCCTTCATGCATAACAAAGCAGTAGGCATGCACCTCCCAGGAGCCATGTGGTCATGTTAACAGGAGCAGTCCATAAAGGGGTGTCCACTCTATAAACGCTAACGCTCAGATTTGCATTTCCACAACTTTATTAAGGGGAGCAGATGTGGCATAAGGGTCAAAACTGCTGACTTTGGATCTGGGGAACCTTGAGTCTCGGCGTCGGCTCAACATCCTGCGATTCAGGGCAAATCACTTAATCTCCCTGTGTCTACCAAAAAAATGAATGTATTCTTGTGTAAAGTAAATGGAGCTCATATAAAGCGCTCCAATACCTTTGGGTCGAGTTTGCGCTATATAAAACTGCAACAAAAAAAACTATTGGAATGTAAATCCTTATTAAATCACTCATTTAGTATAACGCGCCAGGTCAGGTTTGCTGTAGGGGAACAGGTAATGCATCAGATGCAGATCACGTGCATGCAAACTACTGTGATATTTTCAAAACTATAAATATGCACATGCAGCGCGCTTTACACAATTTAAGATTCATATTGTTAATTAGTGCATAGACAAAATGCATGCTTAGCCAAACATGCAATATTGCAGAGCGAGGAACATATTTGTGAATCACTCTCATTGACTTAGCTAGGGAATGAAACATACATGCAATTGAAGATCCAAATATATGAAATAAATTACCAAAGTCACAGTAAATAATACCTCTTAAGTCTGTAAAGCCCGCATCATATGAAAACATGAAAGAGGGGACAATGGAATATGATAACCAAGGCAACTCATGAATGAAGGAAAACGTGTGTACAACGTCCGTGATCAAATCACTTATAAACCCACTGATTGATTTTACTGTACATCAATTACTATATCACACTGGAAAAAAATTCAAAATACATAAAATATTTCATATACAATTCTTTTGAAGGCCATTACTAGCCTAATACTAGAATTAAATATGTAGCTACCTTTCTAATGATCAGACCAAGATATGATAATTAATGCAAAAGTGAACATCCACTTTTTTCATAGTCGGCAGGTTAAAACCACCAAAGACATGGTCTGGTAAAGTGGCTAGCGGCACTGACGAGCGTAATTCATCCACAATCTTTTGTTTCATAGAGTAACAAAGGAAGTGCTTAATTTGTGAAAAAAAAATAAGTGCCCAGGCTCTCGTCAGGAGGCCACTGCAACCTGAACAACACATTGCCCCTGCCACGCTGCCAATGATAGTAACAACACAAATACTAACCATCACACTGCTACAATTGTGTAATTTACAAGGCACACTTCCTTTAATTAGCAGTCGTCCAGGCTGGGAGCTGTGAATAAAGCACATTATTTATGATTACAAATTGAAGAGAGAGAGTGCCAGGCAGGGACAGGAGAGGACAGGTAAAAGGAAGGAGAATAGAGAAACGAGGGGGACGCATAGGCAGGCGGCCCGGGGTTCACTGCTTACAGGAGAGGAGTGCTCTTTCACAAAATGACCGCCTCATTTTCAACCCCGCCTGTGCTTACCACAAGGGGAGGGGGAATCATGACTGTATGTGGCCGCTAGATTGAAGACGAGGTTTCCGGGATAGCCAGGGCTGGCGCCAGCCCACCTATGTCATGTGGAGACATATTGTCACCCAAAAACAAAGTGAAACTAGGGGGAACACCACTGACACGCCAAGAGCGACAGACCATATTAACACGAAATTGCCTGTGACTGCTACCGCGGCCGATTTCCACCAACTGTGAATGCTAGGCAGCGGGGTCTTTTTTGCAACATACCAGTAGCGAAGGAAGAAGGGGGGCAGATGGGCAGACACTTTAGAAAAGTGTTCGTACCAATTGTTTGCCCACATTTATTAAAAAATAATAATAATAAAGCGCTGTGCTGCGCTGATGAAACAACAAAGGTTTAATGAAAACAAAATGAAACTCAACAAAAAAAAAAATCCCATGAAGCTCCCACCCTCGAGTTTCCCCAACAGAAACTTAAAAGAAACAAGTCAATCTCTCCTAATCCACCAGAAGCTCTTGCTGATTTCAGAGGCAGATAACCGCGTCCTACCCACTTTGGCATTGCTGGTGATAGTATTGCAGTCCGCAAGCCGGAAGCGAACCTGTGAAGAAGACGGAACCTGAGGCAAAGCTTAAAGAGACGTGATACCTACATCACTGTCCAGTGCACACCAGTTCTACAGGTAACACCACAGCCTCTTTTAAACTAAAAGTACATACACGAGTCAAATGTGCACTTTTCTGTCCCATGTTGCAGAGAAGAGGGGAGTCACGGCACCGACACTGGGCCCCCGCAGTAGTAGGAAAAGGCCGCGCCTCCTGCGCATGCGTGCTAAGTAGAAAAAAGTTAGTGAAAGATGGTGCGCGGTCCTGGGCTGTGTAAAATAAAAGTTATTTTGAGCATTATTGCTTGGCTTTTCTTTTATCGAGGAAGCCATCTCTCTGCATAGCACTTTCCATGACCATGATATCTGAAATGTGCCAGATCAACTACAGAGGCATCAGGGCATATGATATGTTTTCAGCCCGTGTGAAATAAAAGTTATTGACAGCATCAAAGAAGCCCTGCACCCTCCCGGTTCCACCAACGGAAGGATGGCGGCGAGTTACTAACCTGCACTTTCCTGTCCCGTGTTGCCGAGAACAGGAGAGTCACAGCACCAACACAGCTCCCGCAGCAGTAGGAAAAGGCTGCGCCTCCTGCGCACGTGTGCTAAGATGAAAATAAAAGGACACGTACCATGTAACAGCCAAGCAAAGGGGCCAGTAGCCATGGGAGGATACAAATGACGACATGGCCATACTAAGGAGGGACTAACAAGCCTATTGAGGAATCAAACGCCAGCATTTACGAAGGACAAAGACACAAGCCAATGAAAAATATGGGTGGGGCTTCTCCTCCATACCCTACCTACAATAGATCACCAGAGCAGCGCTTGCGCGCTGGCTCAGGCTCGACCTAAAAAGGGCTATAGTACAGATGCGTCATGAGAGACAGTAACCTGCTACACTTCACATTCAATTTTATAGGGTGTTTGATGATTTTACCATTTTGGCTTTATGCTGAGGACCTTTTTCGCTGTAGGAAGTGTTCTAGTTGACCCTTCGAGTGTAATGAACACTCCCTTTAAGAGTAGGGCCCTGGCGAGGATGCTCAGTGGACGCGTGTAGCGGTCGTGCTGCTGGCTTGCCAAAGTCAAGCTCATCTGCGTCCATTCCGCAGCCACGTTGCCCGTTTGACTACAGCCTCTCATTCTACTTTCAGATACTCTTCTTATGAGCTACATAATGTGAGGCCCTCTGCAGACTGCAGGTTGAAGCATGCACTGGCATGTTGCCCAGGTTCACAGGTTTGCTGTGAGTGCTTGGTCTCACTTCCGGTTCAATAGTGTTTACAGTTAGTTGAAGTTTGTCAGGTCATAAAAACAATTGTTGGATATCTTATTTCTCAAAGAAATACAGCCACTGAGAAGATTCACACAGTAGCTTATTTTTCCCAACAATTTAATTTAGCAGTGTTAAACTACAAGCTTTTGACTATTAAGATATCCTTTGAGGATTAGATGAGTTATCTATTGTATTGTATTGTATTGTATTAAGCACTTGTAAAGCGCACTGTCGCCCAAAGGGTATCCTGGCGCTATTGGGAGCCAAACATACCGTAGATATATATATATATATAAATAAACACTCACTGCCAGACAACTTAGATGTGCCTTGTTCATAACTAATTCTGATATTTTAAATATTTTCAGACCAGACCTTAATAATTGTAAAGCAGATTGCTTATCTCAGCAGAATCAATCCAAAAATGAGAATCACTAAATTAATAGTACACGATTAATTTTAATCAAAAAGTTTGAACTTTCATTTTGTATCCTTAACTATTGTGGAATCATTCTTGACTAAAATACGTTTAGAAACACTGCATGTAGATACAAAAGCTTATATTAAGGAACAGGAAGATAGAAATGATGCGAAGGATAGGCTACTGTATCAAGGCAAGGCCAGCAGTTTTGATAAGACAGCAAACAAAGAGCTGGCTTCATGAATTTTAAACTGCTAGGCAGCTTAAACAGCTGAAATGTTTGAAGCATTTAGGAGGCATTTTAGAGTGCAGGTGAATTTGCTCATGTGAAGCAATATGTTCGTAGGTGTTCTATTTGTGCTTGGATAAATAGTTCCAATATTAAACCTGAGGTCCTTTTAGCATTTCCATTTAAACCTTCACATTCAGTGTCAATGGATGTTTATGAGTTTCTTAAAAGTCAAAATTACACTGTAATTTTGGTGATTGTGGACCATTTAACTAGCATGGATTATTTTACTGCATTAGTTGGATTGCCTACATCAAGGGAGTCAGTACACATCTTTGTACAACACATCATTTGAGTATTTTGAGTTTCACATGTTTTAAGTTAAAAAAAATGTATGATTCAAAAAGGCTTCCAAGCTGCAACCAACAATTGTTGAATCATTTCCCACTGAACAAGCTGTAAATCCATTTGCTGTATGGTTTATATTGCTACAGTCCATGAAGAGTCATACTGTCTTCCATATATCTTTGTTGAAACCTTGCTCTGCACAAACACACCTTGCTCCAAATCCTATTCCAGTTCAGGTGAATGCTAAAGTACATGATATTTTTAATACACAAATTGTTAGACAGCAATTGCAATTTTAGCAGGTTGGAATGTGTTCTGCACTGAGGAGTGATCAGGGTAACTGGCTTTTAATCTGCATGCTCCACAATTGTGAATTTCATGCCAATGCTCCAGGCATACCAAGGCCCTACTGCTGAGACAAAAACTATATTTCCTATGACTCCACTGAAGTATCACGATGTTTGTAAATGATGTAAAGAAATCATTTGATCATAAGTTTTCTCGGGGTTCAGCGCATCATTGCTAGGCACTCGAGATACTTTGAATCTGCAGCTAGAACCTTGTTGCCAAACTTTGTGAAATTCAGGCAGACGGTTAGCCTTCTTTTGGAAGAGTGTTTTAATATTGAAGTGGAATACAAGATATGTTATCATTAATTGAATTGAATTGTATAATAGAAACATGCAAGCTTGAAGTACTACATCAATGATCTTCAACACCTTTAAAGACTGTCGACATGTCTCAAAGGATATATATACATATATATATATATATACATATATATATATAATATATATATTATATATGTATATATATATATATACATATATATATATATATATATTATATATGTATGTGTGTATATATATATATATATATATATATATATATATATTTATATATATATATATATATATATTATCTACTGGCAGTCGCCAGTAGATAGTTATAGTTAGGACCTATTTTCCATAGGAAATTTACAACATTCTATTTCCAATAACTTTGGCGCCGGTTGACGAATCTTCGCGAAATTTTATAAACTCGTGGGGCGCTCCGGTCCGCTCCTATCCTGAAAGTTTCGGTGTGATTTGGCAAGCGGGGGACGAGAAAAAAGGGGGGTCCCAAAACGTGTTTTCCCCATGCAATTTTTCATAGGAAACTTTAGACACGGCTACAGCTCGAACTGCTGAACGGAATTACACCAAATTTGGCAAAGAGGTAGTTCTTGGTTCAGAGAGAACCCTTTTGTTAAATGGTGTAAATCCATTCAGTAGTTGCTGAGAAAATCAAAAGTAAAAACACATATATATCTATGGTCACGGAGGATCCGCGCACCCTCCCGATCACGAGCTGTATGCTAATTGGCTGTCAACACTCCAAACCAGGAAGTGTTGGCAGCCATCTTGTGCCTCGGTAGAACCGAGGCACAAAAAATCAGAGAAACAAGTGCGCAAAACGCAAAAAGGGGGCAGGGTAGAAACACCCTGACCCCCTTGGCCTGCTTAGGGGGTCCCACAAGGACCCCCAGGGCCCAAAAAAAATGTTTTTTGTAAAAAAAATCGGCAAAACCCGCGCAGGGGGAAAAAAAACGAAGCGCGGGCTCCCGCGCTTCGTTAATATTCAGCCCCCGGGTGGGCCAAATCCCGGGCGCAATTGTAGTATTGGGATGGGGGGCCCAAAGGGGCCCCCCAGCCCCGGGGACCGCCACCCCTCGGGGCTTTAAATAAATAATGGTGTAGCGGGGGCACACGGCCCCCCGCTGCCCCGGGGACCGCCACCCCCGGGCTTTTTTTTTAAATAATGAAACCTGTGTGGGGGGGCTTGAGCCCCCCCTCATGCCCCGGGGACCACCACCTCCCCGGGGCACTAAATAGTGAAATTGGGGGGTCCGTTATGGACCCCCAAGCCCCGGGGATCACCACCCCACGGGGCTTTGAAAATGTTGGGAGGGGGGCCGCGCGGCCCCCCTCCTGGAGCCCTTGATGGCCCTGGGGACCGCCACCCCCCAGGGCCGGCTCCTGCAGTGTCCCGGGGTGCCCACCCCCGGGACACTGTAGTTTGCTATGGCAACCTGCTCTCTCTTCCAAAAACCAAAGACGATTGCTTTTCCACACGGGGAGCTGCATCTTAGCAGCTCCCCATGTGAAAAAGCAATGCCGGCTTCCGAGGGACGCGGGGAGCCGGCGGGACCGTGGGGGCATTGGGGACCCCCCACAGTCCCCAACGGAGAGGGCCAGCCCTGGGGGATGGGGTCCCCGGGGCTACAAGTGGCCCGGGAGGGGGGCCACGCGGCCCAATTCCCCAAAATTTAAAGACAACATTTTTTTTTAAAACAAAGGCCGGCCCCGGGGGATGGGGTTTCTGGGGCCATAAGTGGCCTGAGGAGGGGGGCAACGCAGCCCCCCTCCAAAAGATAAAAAAAAAAAAAAAAAAGGCCATGCCCCGGGGGATGGGGTCTTCGGGGCCAATAAATTAGAAAAAGAAGGGGGTCCACACAGCCCCCCTTCTTAAAAAATAAAAATAAATAAAAGACCGGCATCGCGCCGGAGGCCACGCCCTCCTGTAGCACTCTGCAAACGCGCCCTGGCGCGTTTGCAGATGGGTGATCGAATTCCCCTTGAATACTGGGGGTCCCTGGGGCCAACTAGCCCACCAGGAACCTCCAGTATGCGCCAGGGGCTGCGTTGCAGAGAGGTGTTCTGAGGCCACGCCCTTTTACACCTCTCTGCAACGCAGCTCTGTGGCGCTTAATGGAGGTAGTTGGTGGGCTAGTTGCACCCCAGGGACCCTCAGGATTCAAGGGGAGTTAATCCCCAACTTAAAACGCACCACGGGGCGCATTTGCACAGTGGTGAAGGGATCGGGCGGGGCCTGAGGTGACATGTGTGCAAACATGCCCTGTGGCGTGTTTTAAGTTGGGGGATTAAGTCCCCTTGAATCCTGAGTGTCCCTGGGGTCCAACTAGCCCACCAGGTACCTCCAGTAAGTGCCACAGAGCTGCGTTGCAGAGAGGTGTAAAATGGGGCGTGGCCACGGACCACCTCTCTGCAACGCAGGCCTGTGGCGCTTACTGGAAGTACCTGGTGGGCTAGTTGGGCCCCAGGGACCCTCAGGATTCAAGGTGACCTAATACCCCAACTTAAAACGCGCCACAGGGCGCGTTTGCACAGTGGTGAAGGGAGGGGGCGGGGCCTCAGGTGACATGTGTGCAAACACGCCCTGTGGCGCGTTTTAAGTTGGGGAATTAATGCCCTTGAATCCTGAAGGACCCTGGGGGCCAACTAGCCCACCAGGTACCTCCAGTGCGCGCCACAGGGCTGCGTTGCAGAGAGGTGGTCCAGGCCACGCCCCTTTTTACACCTCTGTGCAACGCAGCTCTGTGGCGCTTACTGGAGGTACCTAGTGGGCTCGTTGGACCCCAGGGACCCTCAGGATTCAAGGGGACTTAATCTCCCAACTTAAAACGGCCACAGGGCTTGTTTGCACACGTCACCTCAGGCCCCACCCTCCCTTCACCACTGTGCAAACGCGCCCCGGGCGCGTTTTAAGAGGAAGTTTTAATCCCCCTGCCCTATTATGTACTACGGCCTTACAGAGGAGGTCATGCTAATCACAGGGGTACCCCAACGCATAGTGTTCCCTAGTGTATGTGGGTGTTTTCACTGTATTCTAAGTGTCTTTTAGCATAGCACTGGCTCTAGGCCTGGTTAGTCCGAGTCAGTTACCACCAGTACCCGTCTGAAAAAGTTGTGGGCACAGGATGATTTTGCAACAAGGCCTCTTTCTGCTCCTCTGTTGGTTCTTTCTGCACATGTCTTGCTTCTTCCTGCTCTTTTCTTCGTCTTTGTGGACTTCTGTTGCTTCTTTCTGCATTTCTTTTGCTTCTTTCTGTGCGTTTTTTCTTCTTTCTTCACATGTCCTACCTCTGTAGGCATAGTTAGAAACTAGCATTTAAAAAACCTTTGAAATTCACTTAAAAAACCATAGGTTTCAGGCAAATTATAGTTAGAAATTAGCATTTAAAAAACCTTTGCAATTCACTGAAAAAACCATAGGTTTCAGAGACCTTATAGTTAGAAATTAGCATTTAAAAAACCTTTGAAATTCACTGAAAAAACCATAGGTTTCAGGCACGTTATAGTTAGAAATTAGCATTTAAAAAACGTTAGAAATTCACTGAAAAAACCATAGGTTTTAGGGACAGTTATAGTTAGTTGGACATTTCACTCGTACAAAACCATAGAAATTCCCCCGTTATAGTTAGTTCAGCTAACTATAACTCGCGCCCGCAATGCACTGCTGATGACGTCACATATTACATCACTCATGACATGGTCAGTGACATCACTGATGACATCTCAAATGACATCACTGATGACATCACTGATGACATCATCCATGTGATAATTTGATGCATCTTCTCACACCCTAATATAACTTTTGATACACCCACTCTAAATTACAGACTGCCATTGTCAAAACCATAGACACTCCAACACCAATAACTACATACACACTCACTGATTCTTAGGTCTACACACACATCCACTCACTCACCCGTACAGTCACTCATACTTACGGTCACTCAGTACAGGACTATCATATGCACTCATACACCTATATAGACACTCACACACCGTCACTCATCCATAGAGGTACTCACACACCTAGTCAGTCATGCAAATAATTAATCACACTGCCATTTAGTCACCTATATAGTTATACACACACCAGCTCACTTACTCATACAAATACTAGCACATTCTTACGCTCTTATACAATCACTGATACAAGTACACACTCATCCATACAGCCACTCTCACAATCGCACACTCTCACTTATAGCCATTTATATACTCCAACACACATATATACTGCCTTTCACATATGTAGTTACTCACACATGTACCACTGAGATATACATTCACTCACTAACACACCCATACACACACTCACCCACCCATACAGTCCATCACAGATGCACTCTTGAAACCATGCACCCAGTGAATCACCCACTCACACAACTATGCACAGAGTCACACACACACCCCACCCACACAAACACTCAGGCACCCATACAGATACTCAGACAACCAATCAATAACCCATGTAGACACTCATGTAGCTATTCACAAACCCATGCAGCCGCTTACACACCAACAGACAGACGGATACAGACATTCACACAGTTTAGTCACTAACCCATGCATTCAGTAAGATACGTTTAATCACTCACTTATAGAGTCAGTCATGCACCTACTAAATCATCCATTCAGACACTTATACACCCACTCATTCTTCAATACGCCTTTCCCTATATATATTAAACATATTTAAACTTTACAGAAACACACAGTCACTGGATGATGTCATCAGTGATGTCATTTGAGATGTCATCAGTGATGTCATGAGTGATGTCACTGACCATGTCATGAGTGATGTAATATGTGATGTCATCAGCAGTGCATTGCGGGGCGCGAGTTATAGTTAGCTGAACTAACTATAACGGGGGAATTTCTATGGTTTTGTATGAGTGAAATGTCCAACTAACTATAACTGTCCCTAAAACCTATGGTTTTTTCAGTGAATATATATATATATATATATATATATATATATATTAATCCACACGCACAACAGCTTCCGCGGCGTAAGTAGAGGAGCACTCACAGGTCCTTGTTGCAAATTATTTATTCAATGCACAAACCCCCCGCACTGACAGACGCGTTTCGGCAATCTGCCTTCTTCGATGTCAGTGACCCCAAGTGTATGACACATATTTAAAGTGAAAAACGTGATTCAATAGGTTAAAAAAAATATACATATATCTTTCCAAAAGCACAAGTAAAGCGATCACTCAGAGATTTAGCAAACCCCAGTGGTAGATTTTATTCCAGGTTACGCGTTTCGCTCGCACAGCGAGCTTGGTCAGTTATAGTTAGCTGAGCTTACGATAATTCGCGCCCCCGCAATGCACTGCTTATGACCTCAATATTACATCACTCATGACATGTTCACTCGCATCACTGATGACATCACTCATGACATCTCAAATGACCACTGGTGACATCATCCAGTAAGTGTGTTTCAAAAACGTTTCTGAGTCTTAAAGATATATATTAAGCTACTGAAAAGGTTAAATTACTATTCTTTATGTACTACTAATGAGTGATACTGTTCCTAACATATGGTATCTGAATGGCTGTGTGACTGTATCAGTGTGATTGGGTGTTTTAAGTGGCTGTATTGGTGTGTGAGTGGCTGTATGGGTGGGTGAATGTATATGTGAGTGGCTGCATGGGTGAGCGAGTGGCTGTGTGAGTTGCTGTATGGGTGGGTGAGTGGTTCTGTGAGTGGCTGTATCAGTGACTGAGAGGCTGTGTGAGTATCCCTATGGGTGAGTGAGTGGGTGTGTGAGCGGGTTTATGGGTGAGTGAGTGGTTGTTTGAGTGGGTGTAGGAGTAAGTGAGTGGGTGGGGGAGTAGCTGTTTTGTTCAGTCAATGTCTGTATGAGTGGCTGTATAAGTGAGTGACTTGGAGTGTTAGTGCTTGTTTCGATGTGTAAATGGGTTTGTTAGTGGTTTTGTGAAAGAGTGAATGTATGTGTGAGTGGCTGTATGGGTGAGTGAATAGTTCTGTCCGTAGCTGTATGGGGGGGTGAGTGGCTAAATGGGTGTGTGAGTGGCTGTATGAGTGATTGAGTGGCTGTATATCAGTAGTTGTATGGTTCTGTGAATGGGTACGTGAGTGGTTGTGTGGGTGTGAGTGGGTGTATGAGAGGTTGTATGGGGGTGTGAGTTGGTCTGTGGATGATGCCATCAGTGATGTCATTTAGATGTTATCAGTGATGTCACTGACCATGTCATAAGTGATGTAATATGTGAGGTCATAAGCAGTTCATTGCAGGACCGTAAGATATAGTTCGCTCAGGTAACTATAAGTGCTGAGGGAAATCTGAGCTTAATTATAATGTCCCTGTGACCTTTGGTTTTTTCCAATGAATATCTAAGCTTTTTTAAATTATATTTCCTAACTATAACATCCCTGGATGGGTCTGTGACTGGGTGTGTGAGTGGTAATGTGGGTGTGTGAGTAGGTGTATGGGTGTCTGAATGGATTTGTGAGTGGCTGTATGGGTTTGTGAGTGGGTGTGTGAGTTTCTGTATGGGTCTGTGAGTGGGTGTGTGAGTATCTGGGTGGGTGTGTGAGTGGGTTTGTGAGTGGCTATATGGGTGTGTGAGTGGCTGTATGGGCCTGTACAGTGGGTGGGGGAAAAGGGGAGGGCATCCAATGAGCTCTCAGCAATCCCGCTGTGTGGGACTTACTGGTGGTAGCAGGAGGGGTTCTTGGCCCCCAACGATCATTAGCATCCAATGAGACTTCATCCCTCAGCAAGTAGTGAGGTGTGTTTGCAGAGTGCTGGACAAAGAGGGCAGGGCCTCCGACAAGCTCTCAGCAGTCCCGCTGTGTGGGACTTACTGCTGGTAACAGGAGGGGCTCTTGGCCTCCAACAACCCTCCGCATCCAAGGGGACTTCATCCCTTCATCCCCCAATGAGTAGTGTGCCAGGACGAGCTTTAAGCAAGCCAAAATTTAAAAACAAATCCCTGGCAGGGTCCCAAGGTTAGGGGGTCAGGGTATTCCTTCACTGTTCATTTTCTTTTTTGACCTTTTTTGGGGCATGGCCGAGTCCGAGTCCCAAGATGGCAGGCAACACTTTCTGGTTGAAGTGTTGGCAGCCAATCAGATTTCTGCACAAGATCTGGAGAATTCACGAAGGGGTCATGTCCCTAGATATATATATTTAGTTTACTTTTAATAACTTTAAAACTACTGAACAGATTGACACCAAATAACAACAAACATTTGCAATGCAATGGGTCTCACATTTGTGAAAGTTAGAGCTCTTGGCGTTTAAAATGACAATGTTTTTTACCTTTGTTTATTTGGTATGCAGTGGAGTAATGATATTTGCATAGAGCTATTGCTATTTGTATGACCTCGCGGCACTCGAGAACCAGAAAATGGGAAATAGGTTTTGAGGGAAGGGAGACAAGAGTAATATGGTGGCTGGGTAAAAAGGAAACAAAATCCTGGAAAAAGCAAACACATATGGAATTTCAGGATTAAGTAAAACATGTGAAATGTAAGCAGGAACAACATGGTTACCTTAACGGTTTTACAGTTATTGAGAAATGAATGAGTGTTTTTGCCTGAAAAAGTCAGGGCATGACTATAGGAGAGATGATGCAATCGGTTGGATTTATTGCGAGTGGACCATACTGAAGCCATGGAGTAAACCTAAAGCTCCATGACAAAGAATGTGGTATTTCATTGCCTCCCTGTGCGCACAATATGGGTGCTATTTAGGTAATAAAAAGACCATGAGTTATGTTGTGTGCCAACAGAAGGATCCTCTAACTTTTGTTTACTTGCAGAGCTTACATTAAAGCTGTTGTATAACGGCTAGGCCACACTTACACATACCTTCCCCCACAGCAGGCCTTCTAAATCACATAAAAAGTCTAGGCTTACTAGCCCAATTAGGCAGGGAAAGTTAATTGCCTGTAGCTCAACTATCTGTGATTTTTTACACACTTGGTTTCGCATCGAGTAAAACCACGAGGTTACATCAGTTAACACGAATGCCTCTCTCAACAAAGCCGAATAAATCCTGGAGCCACCGCTTTTTGTAGGTTTCTTGTAAAAAATGCAAGCAAGAGCCTGTGAATACTGTTAGGTTTGAAAATCCCATTCCCGCAATGCACTCGTTTCATGTTATATTAGGTTAGCAGTGTGTGGCTAAATAGATGCCATTTGTATTCACGTTATGCAACCCACTGAGTTATCCCTGCAACGTGCAAGCTTTAGTTAGCAAGTGTGACTCCATTTTGTATTTCGTAATCCCTATTAAGCTGCTTAGGCTGTGTCTGAACTAGGCCTCATCATTTGTATTGCTTGCCTCAGCAGAACACTGTATTTCGTTATTATTTTCTCTCCTGTTCAAGGCTGTTTTCCGACTTACTAATGAATAGGCCATTCTGCCTTCGCATACCTATCTGAGTGTGTAGTTCTGCTCCCACGTTAGGAGACGCTGAGACTCAGCGCAGTGACCTCGACTTACAGATAACATGTACCCATCTGGCAGGTGGTAGCCCATCTCCCTGTGCCTTCTTTGTTCATGTTCGACCCATGCCGGTAACTTTCCACTGTGGGCATGGTTGGAGGCTTCTTCGGAAGAATTACTACTCACTGCAGACTGTTGGGGGGGTCAGTCCCTCGGCAGACATCTTAGGGTGCAGGTCAGATTGGACTCCTCTGCAGAGTATTGCTAATAAATGTATGTTTGTATTCTCTACTGTCTGTCCGACTCTTCATTCTTGGGAAGGCATAGCAGGTGGTTGTAAGAAACCCGAGTGGCCCCTAAGGGCCACTTCCTTCAGTTGGTGCCCGAACAGGGACCCTGCAAGGTGATCCGACTCGCCCGTAATCGGGTTCTAGGGTCAGGGGGTGTGTTTGGTCGGTTGGGCGGATCGGGGTACCCCACACAAGACCGAGCTTGGTTCTCGCAGCTGCCCCGCCCGGCTGATCGGGCGACTCCTCGTCTAGTGGTCACCGGCTGGGGTCCTGAGAAGGCGAAACCTTGGAGTTGACGGTTGGTCCGAAGAGTCGGAAGTGGAGAATAACTTGACTCGACCTGTGTGCACCAGGTGAGTGATTTGATTCTTGGAAAAATTGCACCATTCTTGAATGGCACGAGCCTACGGGCTGTGTCTTGGTACAGTCTCCGGACTGTCTTGTCTTGAACTTGGTGGGTTTGCGGAACCTTGAAAAGGCACAGAGTGTTTGCGGGCAGTCTACCGGACCAACTGGAAATTTGGCCCGTGCTTGAAAAGGTCCGGGACTGTTCGCGAACAATCTGCCAGACCAACTGGTAATTTGGCTAATGCTTGAAAAGGTCTGGGGCTGGAGCCTGTCTTTTTGAACTTGGTACAGTCCCCGGACTGTAGGGAGTGGTCTCTGGACCGTTTGGTTTGGTTCTTGAATAATTTTTATTATTTTATCTTTTCTTTTATTACTGTTGCTGGTGTTATACTTGTCCGTTAGGGACAGTGCATGTGTCTTATATTAAGATGCCTTGTTTAAGCAAATTGGGATGTTCTGGATGTCGGTGTTGTTCTACTGAGGCTCAATTGGAAGAGAGCCAGCCTGCGCCTCCGGAGGGTACCCCAAATGTTGACGTATACGTCAAGCACGGTATTGGCCCTATTATGTTTAGCACATTGTGGAATAAATATACGAGGGACAATGCTGAGTTACAATGGCCACTTACTGGCTCGTTTGATGAGCAAAAATTGAATTTCTTGCAAGACAAATTGTTCGCCAAAAAGAGCAGGCAGTAGATGTTTGATTCTTTAAGAGTATGGCAGAAGGAAGCAAAGCAGCGGCGTATGAGAGCAGAGAAAGAGGCCCGGAAGAGGCAGACGCAAACTATAACGCAGAAAGCAGTGGCCTATGAAAGGGAAAAGATAGAGAAAGGTATAGAATGTGCAGATAGAAAGTTTCGATTGCAGACAGCTAAATGCTATGTTACTAGAGAGGAAGGTGATGTTTCCGTTGAAGAGCTGTTGGATTCTCGCCCTCCTCCACCTTATGCTCCCGAGCGGATATACCCAAGGGTTCCAACATCTCAGTCCCCGGCCTCTGGTGCTGCTCTTTCTTGTATTTCTGCCTCTAGTCCAACTGCTTCGGCCCCAGCCCCGCCTGCTTCCTCTATGCTCACGCCGGTAACAGGGGCGGGAGCCGTTAGCTCTCCTGTTCCGTCTACTGACTCTGTATCTACTGCTACACCCCCTTTCACTCCTACAACACTGTCTCCTTACATGATGATACCTGTCTCCTCATCTGCTCTTTCTCCCTCGAGTATGACACCCCAAGCACTGCTGAATGGCGAGACCCCTTTACGTGGGATTCATGAAGGGAATTGGGCGGCAGCACGGGACCGTATGGACAAAGTGTTGGTGCGTTCTGCTGTGGGTGATGAGGAGAAGCAAATGGTGGTGAATCAGGCGGCTCAGTGGGCTCGGAGCCCGATCTATAGTGTGGAAGATGTGTGGAGTGTGATGAAAGATTATGAACCTTTTATACAGCAGCATGCCCTTAAGCACATGTCGGCCACGCTAATAGGGCTGTGGGAGCAGTGTTTTCAGGGTGTTGCACCGCAGATCATTTATGACATACGGGACAGGGTATATGCTGCAGGTATGGCTCCTAATGAGGTTTTTAGCAATGTAACGACATTGGTGGGTTATCGAGGCAGATTGCTCCAAAAGGTTCCGACGATGGTGACCCAGTGCCCCATGAGGGAGGTCCATCCCATTTATCATCCTGAAATACCAGAACTGCGTGACTCCACAAATGCTGTAATTAGGCCACGAGTTGATGCTCGTTTTCAGGAACAGTGGATCTATACTCCTTGGAAGAGGAGTGAGGTAATATCCCTTAAAAGTCAGTTGCCGGACCCTCGGAAAAATCCGACCGCGTATTACAAAGAGTTGACAGAGGTGGCCTCCTCCACGGTGATGACGTTAGCAGATATTGAGTTGTTCTTTGGCTTGTTGGTACCGGTGGATATATGGAGGCAAGTGCATACACAGGACCATGTAGTGGAATTGGGAGGAACATGAGATCAGATCAGGGCGTGGGATAAGGACCGCAAGCCCGGTGACAAGCCGAAGGCGGAGATATTGGCTTTACCGGGTCGCATTATCACCTATATGCATTCCCTTATCCCGCCGAGACGGGTGGATTGGGATAAGTTGACTGCATGTCATCAGAAGAAGGACGAGAGTGTGTCTGATTTCTTTACTAGGTTTGAAGGGGTGTTTCTCGACTTTAGTGGCCAGGACCTGTCATTGGAAGGTGGTGTCTGGTTGTTTGTCAGCAGGTTTGTTAACAACTTGCTTCCTGAGATTGCGACTCGGTTGCAGGCTTCAGAAAGCACTTGGAGCACCTCTTTCATGTCAGTGATTTTAAGTATGGCACAGTACTACGAGCATAGAGAGAATGAGGACAAGGAAAAGGTGGAGAAAAAGTCAAAGGATTTGAAGACGAGGGTATTGATGCAGCAAGTTGCGAGGGGAAGTGGAAGAGGACGAGGTTCGGGTTCGGCCACACGGCTACCCCGGTCTAACAGGGGTGGGGCTTCAAGTGCGCCCCTCGGGCTCAATCAATGTGCGTACTGTAAGCAGGAGGGGCATTGGCGGAACGAGTGTCCGGAGTTGTTGCAGAAAGGTGAGGCCCCGAGAGGTCGAGGTTTTTGGGGACGAGGAGGAGGAGGCCGAGGGGGGACGCAGTCAGAGGATACATCGCACAATCGACAGAGCGGGAATTACTTCGACGATCCCCGAGGGAGACAGTACTATCATGACGACTATGACATGGATGAAGTGACAGGGATGTCTCACAGCTAGGACAGCCAGGGACAGGGCAAGGGACCAGTTCCGGTGCCTGTAGATCAGCGTGGACCCTATATGTCACTGCAGATTTACACGGTACAACCGAGAAATTCTTAGTTGATACAGGGGCTATGAATAGCTCTGTTTCCCGTTCACTGGTCCTGGGGGCAGCTCTGTCTGGCCAAAACAATGTTTCGGTGGGTTTCTCAGGCGTGCCGGTTGTTAGCCCCATTTCCAAGCCTCTTGCTTTGACTATTGGCCCCTTTACGGTTGATTCACCATTTCTATTAACGTCAAATTGTGGGGAGAATTTGTTAGGATTGGATTTGTTAAAAAGGTTGCATGCGACAATTTTTTGTTCTCCAGACGGTGTTTACATGACTATTGGACCACGAGTGGCCCGTGCCAAGCAATGCCTCGCAAAGGATGCCCCCCTTCCCGCCGAGTTTAAAGATGTGCCATGCTCATTATGGGCTACAGGAGACACGGATGTGGGGTTGCTCCAGATCCCACCAGTCTCTATACAGATCAAAGACAATGCTAAATTGCCGCGTATTCCCCAGTATAAGATATCTCAGGCAGGAGAAAGGCCTTATTGCAAATAATACAGGATTTGATTAAGTCTGGTGTGGTTGGAGAGAAAGTAGCGAATGTGTGTAATAGCTCTATCCTTCCTATACTTAAAAAGACACCTTTGGATTCTTCTGATGCCCATCCTGATGTTTACCGTTTTGTCATTGACCTTAGAGAGGTTAATAAAATTGTGGTTCCCCAGTATCCTGTGGTTCCAGACATTACCACAATCTTGACAATGATTCCTCCGTCAGCAAAATTCTTTTCGGTAATTGATTTGAAGAATGCTTTCTTCAGCATTCCAATCCATACAGATAGCAGATATCTGTTTGGATTTGCAATAACCGGAAGGAGCTTTAGATTCTGCCATGCTCCATAAGGCTATACAGAAAGTCCTAGTATCTATAGCCAAGCTTTGAAAACTCAATTTGGAACTTCCCCCTGGTAATGTGCTGTTGCAGTACGTTGATGACCTCCTTGTGGCTTCGGACACTGAGGATGGTTGTAAAGAGGCTACGGTTAAATTACTGTTACATTTCGCACACCATGGACACAAGGTGTCACTCTCAAAATTTCAATATTGTCGACAGGAGGTCACCTATTTATGTCACCTACTGTCGAAGGAGAGACGCAGACTAACACCTGAACGCATAGCTGCTATTACTAATATGCCTGTTCCTAAGACCCAACGCAAGGTATGCGCGTTCATAGGTATAACTTCGTATTGTAGGCACTGGATCCCTAATTACTCCTTACTAACAAAACCCCTTCTTTACCTGACAGCCAAGGATGTGCATGAACCCTTGCCTTGGACACCTGCATGCCAGCAAGCTTTTGAGCAATTAAAGGTTGCGCTTTGCTCTGCTCCTGTGCTTGGTACTCCTGATTACCAGAAGCCTTTTGTGCTCTACGTATATGAGGCGGATGGTTGCGCGCTTTCTGTTCTAACACAGGGTTTCAGTGGTAAGCAGAGACCCTGCACTTATTTCTCTGCTATTCTTGATAATGTCGCCAGAGCTCTCCCGAGCTGCCGGAGAGCTGCCGCGGTGGCAGCAGTTTCTATCAGACAATTGGCAGGGCTCGTCCTTGATACTGATCTCACAGTAATGGTACCCCATGCTGTGGACACGCTTTTGAACAAGACAAAGACGCAGCACCTTACTAGTGGGCGTCTCACTGGATATGAGTTAACCTTGTTTGCTCCGCACATTACCATCAAACGATGTGCTACTCTGAACCCAGCCACGTTACTACCCCGCCCTTCGGAAGAAAAGGACAATGATGTCCATGATTGTTTATTTCGGACTGAGGAAGAAACGAAGGGACGGGTAGACCTGACTGATGTTCCCTTATCTGACCCCAAGGGGAACTATATGTCGATGGCTCTTGTTTCAAACTACCAGATGGCACTACCACTGCAGCTTATGCAATCACAACGTTACACACTGTAGTTGAGACATCCCGTATCCCATGCCAATCGGCCCAGGCTGCAGAGTTAGTTGCCCTCCTTAGGGCTTGCGAGTTAAGTGAGGGACTGACTGTCAACGTCTACACCGACAACCAGTACGCCTTTGGGGTGGCCCATAATTTCGGGCACCTCTGGGCAGAGAGAGGGTTCTTGACTTCGCATGGGCTGCGAATACAGCATGGTCCATTGATACATAGACTGTTGTCAGCACTGACACTTCCTGATAAGTTGGCAATAATAAAATGTAGCGCTCACAAAGCAGTAACAGACGATGTTGGAAGGGGAAATACAGGGCAAGGCGACAGTAGATGAGTTGGCAGTATGGGAGGAGAGGACAGGGCGTTTGGATGAGGATGGCTGTTGAACTGACTTGTCTGGGAAGCAGAGATGGTTGCTGCTGAATGCCTTTGTGCTCCCTGTTGTCACTATGGCCCACGGCCCAGCACACATTAGTGCCAAAGGAATATGTAAGCTACTAGACCCAGTATGGTGAAATGATAATATCCCTAAGGTAGCCACACACCTAGTGAAACACTGCATCATTTGTCTGAAACATAATCCTGGGAAAGGTACTCCTACATCCGCAGGTAACTTTGCACCGCCTTCCTTCCCTTTCAAGGTTCTCCAGATGGATTTCATCGAAATGGAACAAGTTAATAACTTGAAGTATGTGCTAGTAGTAATTTGTGCATTCAGTAAATGGATTGAGGCTTACCCCACTAAGGAGAATACGGCCATGGCGACGGCGAAGGCGCTCTTAAAAGAGTTCTTCCCGCGCTATGGATTGCCACCTGTGATCTGGAGTGACAACGGAAGTCACTTCAACTCAAAAGTCATTGAATTGGTGTGTAAGGGCTTGCACATTAAGCAGAAGTTTCATGCAGGGAACCACCCTCAGTCAGCAGGTCTGGTTGAGAAGTACAATGGTACTCTCAAACTGAAGTTAGCCAAGATCCATGAAAGCACAGGATTGCGATGGCCAGATGCATTACCTTTGGCTTTGTTATCCACCAGAGCGACAGCGCATTCTAGAACAGGGTTGTCCCCGTACGAGGTGGTCTTTGGGCGCCCTACCAACGTCTGGGGTATCCCAAGACCCAAGCGCTTCTCCGAGATAGAGTACCCCCTGCTGATAGATTATTTGTATGAGTTGTCTAAAGATCTCTGTTCTGTCCACCAACAGATTCACGCCACGCTGCAACCAGTACCAGAGGGGCCCGGGCATCAGCTACGACCCTGGAATTTTGTTATGGTAAAGAATTTTTAATGGAAGAACTGCCGGGAGCCGAGGTGGAAGGGGCCCCTCCTTGTGTTGCTTGCTACCTGCACCGCCGTGAAGCTAGAAGGCCGGAAGAACTGGGTGCATGCATCGCACGTGAAGAGGGTACCTCTACCACTTCCGTATGATCAGTGGGCCCTCGAAGGCATCGGTGACCAGGAAGGGGAGCGAGTGCCCTGTTTCGTTCCTTTCTCCGATGCCCGATTGAGGTGGGCGCAGACAGACGAAGAAAGCGATGCGGCCTTACTTAAGGCGGTCCCCCAGAGATAAGAGCCATCCCGGATGCTCCCACTTCTAGTGCACAGACACCTGAGTCTCAATGCCCTGCTGAGCCTGAATTTCTTCCTCTTTTTGCTGATGAAGAAGTGCCTGGGGTCGTCAGGTACAACTTGCGGCCCGACGGAAGGACAGTGCACCAGTAGGACAGTCCAGGAGTGAGGGAAGGACTTGAGCTTAGGGCGGAGGTGCTATGTCTATGGTGCCTGCTTTAGATTAGAGTGAACAACACTGGTGCACTGCCCTAGACACTGGACAGGATCGTTGAGAGTATTTGCCCAATAGGGAGGGTGCCCTATCCTGAAAGAAGAGGATTTGTTTTCCAGCAAGGGCTGCGATCGCGCAGCTCCCCCGTGGTAGTGCTTCATAGCACCATCGTTGATGAACAATAGGAGCCTACCAGTGAGGCTCTGAAGGACACTGGGTGAATCGTACCCCTCTGGTCGGTTGTATTTTTGTGGCTCCAGTCTGTGACTTTTTTTCCTGCGACGCATATAAGTTGCTTTTGAAGTTTTGAAAATGTATCCTTTTGGTCGTCCTACCCATGATAGATGCCATTTGTATTCACGTTATGCAACTCACTGAGTTATCCCTGCAATGTGCAAGCTTTAGTTAGCAAGTGTGACTCCATTTTGTATTTCGTTATCCCTATTAAGCTGCTTAGGCTGTGTCTGAACTAGGCCTCATCATTCGTCTTGCTTGCCTCAGCAGAACACTGTATTTCGTTATTATTTTCTCTCCTGTTCAAGGCTGTTTTCCGACTTAATAATGAATAGGCCATTCTGCCTTCGCATACCTATCTGAGTGTGTAGTTCTGCTCCCACATTAGGAGACGCTGAGACTCAGAGCGGTGACCTCGACTTACAGATAACATGTACCCATCTGGCAGGTGGTAGCCCATCTCCCTGTGCCTTCTTTGTTCATGTTCGGTCCAGGCCGGTAACTTTCCACTGTGGGCGTGGTTGGAGGCTTCTTCGGAAGAATTACTACTCACTGCAGACTGTTGGGGGGTCAGTCCCTCAGCAGACATCTTAGGGTGCAGGTCAGATTGGACTCCTCTGCAGAGTATTGCTAATAAATGTATGTTTGTATTCTCTACTGTCTGACCGACTCTTCATTCTTGGGAAGGCATAGCAGGTGGTTGTAAGGAACCCGAGTAGCCCCTAAGGGCCATTTCCTTCAATACTTAAACAGATATGTAGGGACAGATTTAAAACAAGCTAACATTATCGAGGACGGCAATGTTGCAAGTGAATAATGTAATATGAAAAGCACCCCGTCTCATCCGCTAATTAAAACAACGGGTGTAAAGTTTTATGTATAGAATGAGTTAGAAGGCAGCAAAGAAGAGCGATAGTGGAGTTAACCAATTGCAAGCAGGAGGCAGGATTAAAGTACTTTTGTTTGATTACAGCTGGTCTTGTAGACAGCGTATGCGCGCTGCCTAGGCACGACCTAACAACTTTGAAGAGGTCCTCATCGGGCTCCTTATTTCTTCCCTTAACTTTGCTGGTAAAAACACTGATCTATTTCTCTACGATGGGTGCAAAAACCCTTAAGGTAATGCATGCCAGCTGCAGTCCGTGTTTACATTTCACGTTTTACTTTATCTTTTATTCCCAAGAGTATTTGCTTTTCTCAAAATGTTTTTATTCTCTTTTTTTCTTGGAACATATTACTCCTGTATAGTGTATACTTTGAACTGAGTCGTCTCCAGGTGTTTGGGCAAAATCTGGTTAGGAGTGAGCATTTATGACGACGCATGAATGGGAGCTCTGAAGTTTAGGCTGAAGACAGTGAGAGTTTCTCACAGTGTCTTTTAGTGGGTCATAAAGTTGTTAAGAACAAATAGACATTCATTAATTTATTGGCCTCTCTGCAGAACAGAGAGCGATGGTCTCACATATGCTAACTGTATTTGTGGGAAAATATGTGAAGTAGGTGCACAGCTGTCACAATATGGACAGGAGGAATGCAGCACCTGCATATTTAACTTTCCCAGCCACCACAATACAAATGGACTCAAGATGCCAAGTGGTTGGAGGTAAAGGAGATGTATGCTCCTGCTCTGACTGCTGAATGAGCAAATGGGAAGTAGTGGGTGTAAGGGCTGCCAAGGACCTCCGGTCTATGATTGCTGTGGTAGAGGGAGTGTAATGGGCAATACCCCCTCTTTAACTGCCTCTACAATCCTATGGGAGTAGGCAAAAAAACCTGAGGCATAACTTGTGGTGCACTTGTCTATTAGAAACACAGGTCCATGTGCCTACATATAATAGAAAAGTCAGAGGTGTGAGCTAAATGTGAGCTAAATGGACAATATGAGTGCAAGGCTTGGGGATCAGGGCATTGCTACACTGCTCATTTTCTTTTTTTGACCTTTTTTGGGGGCATGGCTGAGTCCGAGTCCCAAGATGGCGGGCAACACTTTCTGGTTGAAGTGTTGGCAGTCAATCAGATCTCTGCACAAGATCTGGAGAATTCACAAAGGGGTTATGTCCCTAGATATATAAATTTGGTTTACTTTTAATAACTTTAAAGCTACTGAACGGATTGATACCAAATAATAACAAACATTTGCAATGCAATGCATTTGCAATGCAATTGGTCTCACATTTGTGAAAGTTAGAGCTCTTGGTGTTTAAAATGACAATGTTTTTTACCTTTGTTTTTTTGGTATGCAGTGGAGTAATGATATTTGTATAGCGCTATTGTTATTTGTATGACCTCGCGGCACAGGAGAACCAGAAAATGGGAAATAGGTTTTGAGGGAAGGGAGACAAGAGTAATATGCTGGCTGAGAAATAAGGAAACAACATCCTGGAAAAAGCAAACACTTATATGGAATTTCAGGATTAAGTAAAGCATGTGAAATGTAAGCATGAACAACATGGTTACCTTAACGGTTTTACAGTTATTGAGAAATGAATGAGTGTTTTTGCCTGAAAAAGTCAGGGCATGACTATAGGAGAGATGATGCAATCGGTTGGATTTATTGCGAGTGGACCATACTCAAGCCGAGGAGTAGACCTAAAGCTCCATGACAAAGAATGCGGTATTTCATTGCCTCCCTGTGCGCACAATATGGGTGCTATTTACTCTGCCAGCAACTCTTCCAAATCCCTCTTTAAAGTTGTAAAAAGTTTCACTAAGCCTGCCGCCCTGTCTAGTAGGATTCCCCCTACTCAGGAACTCTGCGATGGCCTTTCTGACTTTTTCCATGATAAAATTGTGGACATTTTCTCCACTTTCGATCCCACCCAGCAATACCCGGAACAAACCACGGGGGCTACCAATGTCCACTCACTCACTTCCTTCGCCTCTATCTCCCCTGAATCTGCTCTTCAAAAATGGCTCACCTGTGAATCTGGTTCTCCGAAGGACCTCTGCCCGGCTTCTCTTTTCAGCTCAGTTGCCCCCCTCATCATTTCCCCCCTGAATACCATATGGAACACCTCTCTACAGTCTGGAATCTTTCCCTCTGCCTGGAAACAGGCCATGCTAATACCTATTCTAAAAAAACCTGATGCTGACCCCTCGGTTTTTAAGAACTACCGCCCCATTTCCCTCCTACCTAAACCGGCCAAGGTTCTCGACAAAATAGTCCAAGAGCAACTTGCCACCTATCTTGAAGCCGGCCACCTTCTTCACGACTCTCAATCCGGTTTCAGATCCGGCTTCAGCACGGAGACAGCACTGTTGGAGGTGTTGGAAAATATCCGCAAATGCGTGGACACAGGCGATGCAGCAATGTTAGTGCTCCTCGACTTGTCCGCGGCATTCGATACGGTTTCCCATGACATTTTGGTTGAGAGACTACTCAGCCTCGGGATCCAGGGCTCCCCTTTATCCTGGATCAGATCATTCTTAACTAACCGCACTCAACAGGTTTTCCTACAACCTTTTGTTTCCGGAGAGAAGCCTCTGAACTGCGGTGTCCCTCAGGGCTCCGCACTTAGCCCTTTACTCTTTAACGTCTACCTATCCCCCCTGGCTAAGGTAGTTGAATCTTGCAGAGTCCGAGTAATTTCCTACGCTGACGACACCCAATTAGTGTTCTCTTTCAGGGACCACTCCGAAGCTACCTTCTCCAATTTCAGACGTTGCTTGCTCAACATCTCTTCCTGGATGGCCCTTAACACCCTGAAGCTTAATTCAGAAAAACGGAGGTGCTATTTTTCAATCAACCTAGCCCTCCCTCCTCCCCTCTGGTGGCCATCAGAAATGAATCCCCTCCGGAACCTGTGACATCGGCCAGGAACCTAGGTGTCAGGTTCAACAACGAACTTTCATGCAAAAACCAAATCGACCAAGTCTCTTCAGCCTGTTTCGGAAAACTCCACATGATCCGAAAAATATTCCCCTTCCTCCCTCAGGACTCTCGCCGGACTGTTGTTCACGCACTTAGCACCTCCCATCTAGACTACGCAAATAGTCTGTACGCTGGGGCTCCTGCGTACCTGATCAGACGTTTACAGACGGTCCAGAATGCGGCGGCTAGGCTGATATATAATATCCCTTATCGTCACTCGATTTCCCCCTACCTGAAGAAGCTCCACTGGCTTCCAGTGGTCAAACGCATCCAATTTAAATCTATGGTTCTAGTTTTTAGATCGTTACGGAGTACGGGCCCGGCCTACCTGAGAGCTCGGCTCAAACTTGCTCAGTCTAGCCGCGCTCTTAGATCCAACCACCTGCGCCTCCTCGTCACCCCCAGCTTTCGCCGCGCTAGAATGAGCGGCAGAGCTTTTGCGATGCTTGCCGCCAAAACCTGGAACAGCTTACCTCTGCCACTGCGATTGACTAATTCTGAACCTATCTTCCGCCGTGACCTTAAGACTTGGCTCTTCTCCAGCGCCTAAAACCACTGAGTTTACTCCCACCCTTCGCCTGTCCAAGCGCCGGGACACCCCCGTTGGGGGTAGCTGCGCGCTATATAAGCTCCTAAATAAATAAATAAATATTTAGGTAATAAAAAGACCATGGTTTATGTTGTGTGCCAACAGACGGACCCCCGAACTTTTGTTTATGTGCACTGCATACATTAAAGCTGTTGCATAACAGCTAGGCCACACTTACACATACCTTCCACCACAGCAGGCCTTCTAAATCACATAAAAAGCCTAGGCTTACTAGCCCAATTAGGCAGGGAAAGTTAATTGCCTGTAGCTCAACTATCTGTGATTTTTGAGACACTTGGTTTTGCATCGAGTAAAACCACGAGGTTACATCCGTTAACACGAATGCCTCTCTCAGCAAAGCCGAATAAATCCTGGAGCCACTGCTTTTTGTAGGTTTCTTGTAAAAAATGCAAGCAAGAGCCTGTGAATACTTAAACAGATATGTAGGGACAGATTTAAAACAAGCTCACATTATCGAGGACGGCAATGTTGCAAGTGAATAATGTAATATGAAAAGCACCCCGTCTCATCCGCTAATTAAAACGACGGGCGTAAAGTTTTATGTATAGAATGCGTTAGAAGGCAGCAAAGAAGAGCGATGGTGGAGTTAACCTATCTCAAGCAGCAGGCAGAATTAAAGTTGTTTCGTTTGATTACAGCTGGTCTTGTAGACAGCGTATGCGTGCTGCCTAGGCTCGACCTAACAACTTTGAAGAGGTCCTGTAAAAACACTGATCTATTTCTCTACGATGGCTGCAAAAACCCTTAAGGTAATCCATGCCAGCTGCAATCCGTGTTTACGTTTCACGTTTTACTTTATCTTTTATTCCCAAGAGTATTTGCTTTTCTCAACATGTTTCTATTCTCTTTTTTCTTGCAACATATTACTCATGTATAGTGTATACTTTGAACTGAGTTGTCTCCAGGTGTTTGGGCAAAATCTGGTTAGGAGTGAGCATTTATGACGACATACAAATGAGAGCTCTGAAGTTTAGGCTGAAGGCAGTGAGAGTTTCTCACAGTGTCTTTTAGTGGGTCATAAAGTTTTTAACAACATATACAGATTCATTCATTCATTGCCCTCTCTGCAGAACAGAGAACGATGGTCTCTGTTCTGCAGAGAGGGCAATGAATGAATGAATCTGTATATGTTGTTAAAAACTTTATGCTAACATATGCTAACTGTATTTGTGGGAAAATGTGTGAAGTAGGTGCACAGTTGTCACAATATGGGCAGGAGGAATGCAGCACCTGCATATTTAACTTCCCCAGCCACCATAAAACAAATGGACTCAAGATGCCAGGCGCTTGGAGGTAAGGGAGATGTATGCTCCTGCTCTGACTGCTGAATGAGAAAATGGGAAGTAGTGGGTGTAAGGGCTGCCAAGGACCTCCAGTCTATGAGTGCTGTGGTAGAGGGAGTGTAATGGGCAATACCCTACCTCTTTAACTGCCTCTACAATCCTATGGGAGTAGGCAAAAAAACCTGAGGCATAACTTGTGGTGCACATGTCTATTAAAAACACGTGTCCATGTGCCTACATATAATAGAAAAGACAGAGGTGTGAGCTAAATGGACAATATGAGTGCAAGCACAATATGTTGCATACAAGTGCTGGGCACTGCAGGCAAAAAAAGCCCATGCTTTGTAAATATCTAGTGCCACCACAAAGCAGAACTATTAAAACAGCTTTCTACTTAAAGGGAGAACAAATATATCAACATCTCTGTCTCATTAATCATTGCGAGTGCTGTGTCATTCTCAGAAATTTGGACATGCATGCTCAAGAAAGAGCAATAAACGAGAAGGCAGAGCAGACACTATATCACAGAACTCCTGCAACACACTTTAGAGGTAAAATTTCTTTTGAACGAAACCACCACATGGCCAGTGTGTGCACCCCCACCTTTCATGACCCTATCTAATACTATGCAGCCCGATCCAGCGAACAAGCAGAATGTTGGCAGATCTTGGCACCCGCATCATTCTCAAGGCAAGATCTGTGCTCATAAGATACATTCCACGCTAAATGAAATTCCCACTACCATATATGTTTATTTTTCACTATCCTGCAAAAGCATTTAGCATCACAAGGATGTGATGGGCCCTGGTCCAAGTAAGGAAATTTGACAATTTCACTGCTACTGGGGTAGTAAAATACAGAAGTTATCAGGGTTCAATGGGCCCCATTGCCACTACACCTGCTGCTCCATTGGAGAAAGCATTTGAACAATAAAAGATGGATTTGTAAATCCTAAATCAGCGAGCTCTTATGTGTCCCAGTCATTTTGTAAGTAAATCCTTCTCCGTCTCTCCCTGGTACCAAGGAGATGTGCTTGCAGAGGCCGCATTACCATTGAGGCCTGTTTATTTATATTTCACTTTAAATTAAAGGTCTGTGGCCTACAATTAAATGTGATATCTCCTAAATTTTTGCATTCTCCATTATATAAAATAGATGCAAGTGTATTAATGTTTCCTCCTGCAGCGATTAATGTAGTGAATACCACCTCAAGGCCAGTAGCGTCACAAGGATGCCATGGAGCTGGTGCAAGCAAGGAAAATAGCCTACTTGACTACTGCTGGGGTAGTTATACACAGCAATTAAAAGGGTTCAATGGACAAGTAATTGTAATTGCATTTCAATAGCACTTACTACCCCAGACAGAGTGATGAAGTGCTTTTTTAGGGCTCTGGGCCCCAGTGCTACTGCACCTGCTGCACTGATGGTATCAGTGCGGTTGTGTGAAAGGCTCCTTTGTACAGCTGCATTATACACACAAACGAGTCCGCAAATAATTACAGGGTGCAGTGCTAGTGCCAGCTGTGTCTGTGTCCGGTGTGCACGCCTGTTTTTATTTAGTGTGTTAATGATTGTGTGTGAGAGAATGTCTGCTTTTCTGAGAGTGTGAGCTTCTGGAGAGTAAGAATGTGAGTTTAAGTGTCATGTGCCATGAGGCAAAACTCAGTTTATGCTTGGCAATGGTCGACAAACGGGTAGTGAGAGGAGTGGGTAATTTGGAATGGCACAATGCAGAAACTTACCTATGAGTAGCTTCAGATGTTTAAGGAGCGAGCAGTGGAACACCAGCAGGATGATGAACCCGATGTGCAAGGCAGCAGCAAGGATGGTAAAAGGCAGCAGCAACAAGGTGAATGGTGGGAACCAGGAAGTGAAAGGTGACAGCCAGGAGGCAAATGGCAGGGAAAAAGCTCTACTCTCATTGCCAAGTACTTTATATTTGCACGTTTCAGCTTTATGAAAGTAAAATTGCAGGTATTTTCCACACTCCGTGCTGCTATGTTTCTAATTAGAGGAATGTCAGTGCTGACGCTTATGCAAAATGATTGGCTACTCTGATTGACTCTTTCACTCAGAGAGCCCTATGTGAGATGGCCACGGTACTGAAAAGAAACAGAAGTAAACATATGTACTTTAGGTGTCGAAATAAAAAATGGAAGGAAAAATCTTGCAGTAAACATACGTACTTTAGGTGTCGGAATAAACAATGGAAGGAGAAATCTTGCGCTGGCATACTCTCCCCAAGAGATGTTGTCGGTAACCCACGGGGGGTCTGCGCTACAGTTTGATGACCTCTGCTTTAGTGGGATATTGAGTTTATATTAGCAACTAACCTTGCACGCACTTTTTGGAAAGTTAGTATGTCATCCACTGTGGATGCTCTTGTTAGAGACTGACACAGATCTGTAGTTGTGTAAGATGTCTGAAATACATCTGTAGCAAACCATTAAAAAAAATAGGGGCATATTCTCAAGGACTTATCGCCGATTTATCGCCACTTTAGCGCCGCAAAAGTGGCAATAGATTTATCGCCCTATTCCCAAGCTGGTGCAAACTGCCGACATCGCCAGTTTCCCAGCGATAGCTGCCGCAAAAAACATCGCCACGGATGAGAACGACAACTAACGCTAATGATATGCAGAGTAGGCGTTCCCGTGCAAAAACATATGAAAACACCACTTCGCGATATTCTCAACGACCAGCCAGAACGGCGAAGCGATCCAAAAACAGGCGATAAGGCGCGTTAGCAGCAGGGATTTAACACCTGCCTATTACTGGTGTTAAGCAGGACGACAACCTGCAGTAGAAAGGGAGCCGAGAGCCACATCTGAAGACCAACAGATGCCATGGAGCCAATGATCATGCAGCTTGGAGACCCAAGAGGGCCACAACACCCACCGCCACCACCCCCAGGACCGCCCCCCGACCAACCCCCACCAGACTACCACCTAGGCAGCGCAGAAGAAGAGAGCGGATGTTCCTAAAACGCACCAGCCTCAGACACTCAACGCCAGAGGATGCCATTGCCCACTACAGGCTCAAAAGGACAACCATCCTCCGCATCCTGACCCACATTGCCCACAGGCTGATGGTACCAACACAGCGGAGAACCAACATCCCTCCGCAGACAAAGCTGCTGGCTGTGCTGCACCTGTTGGCCTCTGGTACCTTCCAACCAACAACTGCCAGAGTCGGAGGAGTTTCACAGCCAGCCCTATCAAACTTCTTCACACATGTCCTGGATGCATGTCCACAAAAGCAACGGCAGGCCCCTGTATCCGCACCACACGCTCGTTCCAATTCGTAGTGTTCCTGCGCAACCAACCCCAACGCCAGCCGTTGCTTGACGCCTCTGTGCTCCAGATCAAAGATTGTAGTCACTGAAATGGGGGTGCGCCAGGTCATGAAGTCCAGTAGTCAACAGTAGTGTAAAAACAGTTCTTTATTACAAATACATAAATCAACAATACGAAAAGCTCAGCAACGCGTTCCATTCCCAACGGGGAACTTCATCAGGGCAACGTGTGGATTCAATTAACTGCATATGCTGCGGGAACTCCCCAATACAATTCCATATTCCGAAAGTCAGTATTCAGAAACCTGTTGGGTAAATGGTGACAATGGTCAAGCGTCCGTATAGTCACAAACGTAATCTGGTACAGTGTATTGCACTTGGACAAACCGGAATGCTAATAGGTATGACAAATCCTGCATAAAAAGACCATAACAGAAGTTCGAGTGGGCGTAACCTTCGTAGGAAAGAAAAGGAAGGTTACGACCACACAAACTTCTGTTACAGTCTTATTATGCAGGATTTATCATACCTGTAAGCATCACGGTTTGTATCAGCTTGATACCCCTGCACCTTCACTTCCCCACACTGCGCAGGAACAGCTGGAGACCAAGCAAGGGAACTACGCCATAGCTGGCTTCCTGCACGTGTTGGGGGCAATTGACTGCACACATGTACTACTTGTGCCCCCTGCCGACACTGCACACAATAACCGCAACAGAAACCACACGCATTCCATCAATGTGCAGGCAAAAGTGGGCCACCGGGGCCTGTTCATGAATGTCGTCGCAAACTTCCCAGGCAGTGTGCATGATTCCTACATCTTCCGCAAGTCCATCACCAACCAGCGCTTTGAGGATGGCACCTATGGAAATGCACTGCTCGTCGGTAAGTACCAACTGAACACACCACACACCTCAACTCCACAATCATACAACTCACAACTGTGGAAATGCACACGTTACAAAATCACATACAACATGCCAATCAACATGCCCAACTACCAGACACGACAACACAAGTAACTGTGGTAACCGTGGCCAGCCATGTAGACAAACCATCCACGGTATGGCACCTCTGCCACACACTTGCAGAATGTGGGTAGAGGTGGGAACCAAGTCTGTGCGAAGGAGGCAAGTGACCCATCAATAAGAATGTACACAATGCCAAGTGTGGTGGTGATGTGCTGGACAGACTTCAGTATGCAGAGCACAGGCATGTCCATGTGGACATATACTGCTGGTGTTTGTAGTGTTGTGGACAGTGGATGCAAACAGGTTACCTCAGGCAGTGTGGAAGACCTTGGACATGTAGCTTTGTCGCCCCCCTCTGTAAGCGTGAGCGGAGTGGCCTTGGCCGGCGTATGTCGTGAATAAATAGCCCGGGGCTCTGGGCGTGGTTCAGTTCCGGGATGGCCCCCAAAGTAACTACTGCGTGCGTCTCTGTGTCCGCCATATCCTGTCCATAGGCCTACACACACGTGGCCGACCACCTTCAATGGCCAGATTTACACTGGAGACGAGGTGGCTACGTCCCAAGCCAACCCGCGCACATCTCGTCATCGCATGCAGGGTCGTGTCTGCCAGGGCAGCACCCCCCACCCAGCCACGAGGCCGCCGCCGTGACCGGTGGTGCCTGCGCGATCCTGTGCGCCTGCTGCACCCCAGCCCTGGTCCCCAGACCGGTCCGCCACCCAGCGATGACTGGCCACCCCTGCGCATCCAGGCCTCAATGCTCACCTGCCGCCACCGGCGTGTCTCCAAGAGGGCTCACCACGTGCCAGTGCAACCTCCTCAGCCGATCGCTGGATTCCGCGCCACAGGCCCCCAGCACACCCTGCGGCACCGCACCATGGAGTCATGTGTGTGCTGACTGCTGCCTTCGGTCCAGCAGGGCTCTCAATTCAAATCGAATCTTTATTGGCAGGATGGCGTATCGAGGTCTACGCATCATCGCAGGCTGCACACCCGCTCAGCTCTTCAGGTGCGCCTACCTCAGTGCACCGCAAGTCACTGTCCCGTGGCGGTAGGCCCGTGCCGGCCGCAGTGCATCGGGTGCCACCAACTCTGTGCACCGCAAGTCATTGTCCCGTGGCGGTAGGCCCGTGCCGGCCGCAGTGCATCGGGTGCCACCAACTCTGTGCACCGCAAGTCATCGTCCCGGGCCGGTAGGCCAGTGCTGGCCGCAGTGCATCGGGTGCCACTAACCCAGTGCGCCACAAGTCATGGACCCTTTATGATTGAGTCTCGTGGTGCGGACGCCATCATGTCACCTCCGGCAGTGGGGAATGTGATGTGGTAGGCCCCTTTTATTGGCAGGATCACATGTTCTGTGACGCCTGTGCTGGATGGGTGTGGTTTCGGTGTAAACCAGCCCTCAGGGAGTGGCTGTGGCATGCTGACAACTAGACCAGTGATCAGCAGATCACTACAGGGAATACCTGGGACATGTAGCTTTGTCCCCCCCCGTAAGCGTAAGCGGAGTGGGCTGGGCTGGCGTATGCCAGTCCAGCGTAGGGGTGTGAACAATGAGCCTGGGGCTCTGTGCGTGGTTCAGTTCTGGGCTGTGTAGTGATCTGCACCGGGGGCTTATGTCGTGGATGTGCAGGTAGGCCGATATTATGGGACAGTAATAACTGAACGCACACACACTAGTATTTTGCTACGGGCCAAGACCCCGAGCGGTCATGTGCCCCTTTATTTATACCTTTGGGCATGCCCGCCCTCTGGGTGCCTGGACTAGCTACAATGTATAGTGCGGGCCGGGTGGCTCCGTCACTACAGGCTGGACAAGAAAGTAACTAATGCGTGTGTCTCTGTTGTAGTGTCGGCGCCACCCGGACTGCAATCGGCAATGTTGCACCCTGTGACTCAAGTCCCACAACATGAGCAACATGGACATAAGGGGGAATCACTGACCCTACATTCACCCATACTTTCATACTTGAATGATCATAGACATGACACATCTGTGTGAATTTGAATGTTTTATTCACATTCAGTGGAGTGTTGAAGCAGGAGCAGTACAGGGCCATGCAAACCCCACTTTACATTGTTGCCCCGTGGAGGGCCAGCCAGAGTCCTTTGGGGAATGACAAGTTCATCGGAAGAGGAAGAGTTCAGTCCGCAGTCTGATTGCTGTGTCATTGGTAACCAAACAGAATATGGCAGTCCATGTCGAGGTCCAAGGTGAGTGTCGCAGAGTGTATCGGGGGACAGTGGAAGGTGATGATGCAGAGGGCAGAACCAAGCAGAAACAGGCCATATGTCGGAGATGAATGCTACCGCTTCCTTCTTACCACTAAGGCAGAATCATCCGCATCTTCGTCCTCTGATGTTTTATGTGCCTCACATGTGGGTGGTGTTGTTTTGTCTGCATCACTGTGTGGCAGTGACACATCAGTGGCCGGAGGTGGATTGGCTGCAGCACTGTGTGTCACTGACACATCAGGGGGCGGAGATGTGAATGTAGAAGCAGCAGCAGCATTCATCGGCGCCAGGCCTTGTGGCGGCAATGCCATGATGAGGGTCTGCAGGGCATGGAAGGACCCAGCTACATCTCGCTGGTGTGCAGCCGTGGCAGCCATTCTTTCCGCCTGCATCCGCTCCATGTTCTCTATGATCCTCCGCATGTGTCCCAACTCCCGGCTGACGTCGCTGGAGCCACTCTGACTAGACAGTTGTCCTTGTCTCAGAGTCAGGACTCCAGCGATGTCAGCCATGGATCGTTGGAGAGCATGGAGCGGACTGTGAGTGTCCGTTAGGGACTGTAAGTGGTCCCTGATGGGACTTAGACACCCACGTATGGCATCTAGTTTGGCTGCCATGAGGTCGAACCCCACCCGCACCTGATCAGACATCTTCTCCTGGCACCCTAACACACGGCGTTGGAAGGCCATGTGTTGTTCGTGGTGGTCCTGGGAGACAGCCATGGTGGTGGGTGCTTCCTGCTGTGTGGTCTGTGCAGGGGGTGAGGTCTCCTCGATGCAGCTGGGCTGCCCTGCTCCTGGAGGTGAAGTGCGGAAGCTGTCCATGAGCTCTTGGAGGGCGTCGGTGTCGAAGGTGTGGAGGTCCTCTTTGTCATCAGTGAAGAGATGTTCGGTCTGCTCTGCAGGAGGTGTTGATTCTCCCTCTGCAATGTGAAGGGGAGATGCAGTTTAACATTGTGTTCACATGTATGTTGACGCATTGTACAAGTTTACATACAGACTGCATGACAATGTACATTGTGACCTTTTGGGAGGAGCTGCCTATTTGATGCTGGACAGTGGACATTTCGACAACATCACGGATGTGTGTTTGTACTTGTACATTGTCATCTCACATTTCCCTGCTATGCCAAATGTGATTGGCCAGTTTCTACACACAAGCGGCACCAGTTGTGTCCTCTGTTCTGTTGTGAACGTGTTGCAGTTTGTACCACATTGTTGTCAATGTTGATGTGCTCTGAATGTTATGTGTGTGTGCTGCATTTTGGGAGAGTCGCCCCTGCAGCGCTGATTTTGCTGCCCCTTATCCCTTTCAGGCGGTGTGCCTTTGACTTCTGTGCTTATACAGTGCTGAGATGTTGCATACTTGGGTAAATTGGGCTCTTGGTGGGAGTTGGGACTCTGGGGCATGGTTTGTCCGCAGATGTGTTGTTGACGTCAGGGGTTGTTTGTGCACGTGGATGTGTCAGAGTGTGACCTGCTCCTTTACAGATGTGGTCCACACTCAGCCACCTCAGTGTCGTGGCGTGCAACATGTCATGATATATTGACTGCAGCCATGCTATTCGTCATGCAGTGTAATTTGCATTGTCAGTGTGGCTCACAGACACGCCGCTTTGCTGGGTTTGGCACATGTGCATGGGTTGGTTGTGAGATTGGTGATGTGTGGGAAGGGCCCCCTCTGGGCACATAGTCGGCGGGGGCCTACTTGCTGTTTCTAGGTGTGCTGCAGTGTGCCAAGGGGATCAGGGACATGATCCAGAGTCATTGTGGGTGTGCACTGTGCTATACTTAATTGTGCATGTGTGACATTGTGCCCATCTCCCCCGTCCCCCCAGTCCCTGGTCGTTACTCACCCTGTTGCTGTTGTGTCAGGTCATGTTGAGCAGTGTCCGGTCCCCCAACTCCTGCCACCGTCTCCACACTGTTGACTGTGGACACCATTTCCTCCATCTCATCCAGCTCCTCTTGTGGCGCTGGACTCCCACCTCCAGTCTGCATTGCTGCCTTCTGGTTGTTGCCGAGTTTCTGCTTGGTTTTGCGCTTCACATCATTCCAGCGCCTCTTGAGCTCTTCCATTGTCCTCCTCAGCACTCTGACTGCATTAACCTTGTCCAAGATGGACTGCCATATTCCATTTTTTCTTGCCAATGACACAGTGGAGGTGACGAACAGTTGTTGATGGTGTTCTATCACCTCCGTTATCAGGCTCCTGTTTTCCTGCGGACTGAACCGCGTCTTCCTCTTCTTCTTCTCCTTGCCCTTCCCTGACTCCGAGGTCCCAGGCTGGTCCTCCGTGGGGCTAGTGGGGTTCTGGTTGTCCTCTGTACTTGCTCCGGCTACCTCCATTGTGCTTTGCAGTTGTTTTGGTTTTGTTTGTTTTTCTTTTTTTTCTGCTTTTATGGTGATTTTTCCCGCCTGACGTGTGTGAATTGCAAGCCTGGTGCAGCTTATCGCTGATTTTTTTATCGCGGTTGGGCCCATCGCCACTTTTTTCACGTTCGGCTTTAGATTTTTATCACTGTCCAGGTAATTTTATCGCGGACATTTGACGCGTTATCGGGAAACTATCACATGTTACTGCCGTGTTGAGAATAAGACGTTAACACGACGTTATTTTCCCGCGATAGACGGCGATATGAAAAATTGCGTTAACCTATTTTGGCGAAGATTATCGCACGTTCTTGTGAATATCCCCCATAGTTCACTCAGAAGTGAGGTATCAAGGGCGGAGTTAACCTATAGCAAGCAGCACAAGCAGCAGGCAGGACTAAAGTCGTTTTGTTTGATTACAGCAGGTCTTGCATACAGCCTATGCGCAGCTGCCTAGGCTTGACCTAAAAAGGGTGCTTTCTGGACCAAGAGCTACCTTGCTGCCAAATTTGGTATAATTCCGTCCAGCGGTTTGGGCTGTAGTCGTGCTCAAAATCCCTACAGAAATTAACATGGGTAACTCACTTTTTTTGACCCCCCGTTTTTTTTGGCCCCCGCTTGACGGATCGCCCTGAAACTTTCCACTAGAATCACCGGCATACTTTTTTTTTGTAAAGTTGATGAAG
This sequence comes from Calotriton arnoldi, assembly GCA_963921515.1. Lineage (NCBI taxonomy): Eukaryota > Metazoa > Chordata > Amphibia > Caudata > Salamandridae > Calotriton > Calotriton arnoldi. Next base: position 1,311,006 of record CAWUFW010002837.1, on the reverse strand, counting down.
ATTCGTCAAATGGCACCAAAGATATAGGCAAGTCAAAAAACGCATTTCCTATGGAAACATGTTCCTAACTGTAACTACCTACTGGCGACCTACAGTAGGATATGGAGATATATATATATATATATATATTCACCAAACTCCCCCGAAGAAGGAACAGGATCGCACAACGCCGTTTCAAACAATTTATTTTACTTAATTACTCAGCTCATTATCTGGTGCAAGCTACAGATCACAGATCAACGCGTTTCGGTCTTGACACAAGACCTTGTTCACGATCATGCTTTGCGGCCAACCCTCATTGTTCAAATACTTTTTCCATGACATGTCATTTCCTGTTAGGTTACTCAGGTGACTCAAAGCATTATGGGATTTGTAGTTCAGAAAAATGACGTAACTGTATAATAACACTTGTGTGCTTAATTCGTGCAAATACTATGTACATGTGAAAAATAGTGATTAAAAACAAATCCTAAGTGTCAAAAAACATTTTTTGGTGTATAGAGGTGCAACCTTCATTCAATATTTATCTTCACACAAAGTACTTGGAGATATAATGTTCGTATACATCTCCCAATGTTTTAGATAATTTACTCCAAATAAAATTCCCTCCAGTGGGATGACATTAATATATTCTTGTGTTTACCCTGTGTTATCTACAATATTTTGTTTCATATATTTGATTGCACCTGTTAACATTCATTACGAGAAGTCAAGATATGTAAATAAATTTTCTGTGTCCTGATATATACATCTTCTTTTTGCATATTTTCAGAGATGACTATACAGTTCCTCACTTTGATTAAGGCCATTAGGTGTCAGTGTCCTGAGGTTAATAATGTGACGCGATTCTTTCTGGCGTAGAATTTTTTCTCTGTTTCCACCTCTGTCATTCAGTGGAACTGTTTCTATGCCATAGAATTTCAAAAGTTTCCAATTGCTCATGTGGGCTTGTTCCATATGTCTTGCCACAGCGTTTGTTTTGTCCTTATTAGTTGTTGCTCGGACATGTTCTAATATACGTTTTTTCAGTTCACAAATTGTGCTCCCAACACATTTCAATTGGCACGGACATTCGATAACATAAATCGTGAATTGGCTTTTACACGAGATTAGTTCTTTGATTTGCCATTTTTATTATTCGCTAGTTTGATTTCGGTTGTAGGTTTTGCAATTTGGCACACCTTACAATTGTGACATTTAATGAATCCTTTTGTATTTAGCCATTGTGTGCTCTTCTTTCCTTTGTAGTGACTATGCACTAATCGGTCTTTCAGGTTCCTGGTTCTTCGATATGTTATCATTGGATGTTTCCCTATAATTTTTCCCACAGTTTCATCCATTTGTAAAATTTTCCAATTCTTTCTTAGGATTCTGTTGATCTCCTTGGAATTATTTGAATAATCCATGATCATTCTTATGGGTTCAGGCTTGCTAGGTTCTGTATCCTGCTTCGAATTTAGACAATCTTCCCTTGATCTTTCATTCACTCTTGTCAAGCATCTTTTTACTGTGCTTTTGTTGTATTGTCTTTGTTCGAATCTTCTAGCCGTTGCTTCAGCTGTGATTTTTCCATTCCTCTTCTTCCGTACATATTGAAATAAGCCTCAACAAAATTAAGGAACAACTGCAAGAAATAGAGAAGGAATTGCAAACACTCAAACTGACACCAGATATGATAAAATTTAAAGAGGAACTGGAGGGTCAAATTGAGAAACACGAGGTAACTGTAAGAAATAGAAAACAAATTAAATTCATGCGAGACAAAAACGATTACATGGAGGGACATATTTTTACATTTGCCCGAAAATTTGATGTTTTTAAACAACAGGACAGAACGATGAGTGCAACAGGAACTACCAGTAGCCTCTCCTCACTCACATCAACTGAGGCAAGTGAGGGGGAGCCAGAAACACCAACAGATCCCACTAAATTGGACTTTTTTAGGGGATATGCGCCTCGTCCTTCAACAAAGGCAGTGGGAGCAAATCGAATGAGCCAACAGTATCAAAGAGGCAGGGGAAGAGGACGAACTTGGACATCAAGAAATCAAAGAGAAGAGGCAAGAGAACTAAACGAAACATCAGAGAAGATAGGAGCCCAAACAAGGAGTATGCGGCAGAAGAAAAATTATTAAACTCAATGGATGAATTACAAGTAGTCAATCTATCCCAAAGAAAAATGACGAATGCTGAAATCTCTCTACTGAAACGGGGTATAAACTTCTGTCCGACACAACAGATGGATGTTGCACAACTCAGAATTGATTTCTATAAATATGTTAGAAAAATCAAACTTGCTAAGATTTTTACGAAAACCAAGAAACATGGATTAAACCCAAAACAATAACAGAACCAGTGTCGAATTTAAGGGAAAAAGATTCTGAAAGCTTCGTGACCTTACTCAATTTGAATATTGAAGATGAAGATGAGAATATCTCTTTACAAGCGGCATGTACCCAAATGGGAGCAGGTCTGAGTGAGAAAAAAACAAAATCAAAATGTTATCCCCAATTAACACCAGGAAATAAGGTGGATGTATTCCAGGAAGCGGTAGTACAGGATATATATAAAATGAAAAAACCAAATACACGGACAACCTGACAAGGATAGAAAGGAAGCACTCGAATGCCTCACACATGATAATCAAATTGAAATTAAAATTGTGGACAAAGGGGCAACATAGTCATATGGGACCGGAGTGCCTACGTCATAGAAGCACACCGCCAATTGAAAAACGCAGAATACTATGAAAGATTAAAATCCAATCCAACGGTAGACATCAAATGAAACTTAGATAGAAAACTATCGGCTTGGGCCTCCAATAATTTGATTAATGAAGATGAGGTTAAGTACCTCACAGTACAATTTCCCGTAACAGCAACAATTTATTTCCTCCCAAAGCTGCACAAAGACTCCAAAAGCCACCAGGAAGACCGATTCTATCGGCAAAAGGCTCCTTGCTAGAACCTATAGCCAACTATATTGACTTCTTCTTAGCACCGTTTGTTTCCAAATTAAACTCCTACTTAAAGGACACGACAAATCTATTGAGGAATTTGCAAAATACACCCTGGCAAGAAACCTACCACCTTGTAACAATGGACGTCATAGCCCTTTATACTAACATTGAAAATGAAATGGGCATGAAGGCGTGTGAATTTTTCCTACAAGAAAGAAATATACACTACAGTGATCACAATAAGATGCTGTTGGAATTAATATCAATCTGTCTCACGCAAAACATCTTTGTCTTTGGTGAAGAGATTTACCGCCAAAACATGGGGACGGCAATGGGATTTTCCTTTAGCCCAAGCTATGCCTGTCTAGCGATGGGTTGGTGGGAAAAAGAGGTGGCCTGGCATCCAAAACATGATCATTATGTGAATAAAATAATAATGTGGAGCCGATTTATATATGATCTGCTAATCATTTGGGACGGCTCAAAAGCCGAGTTCCAGGAATACTTCACAATCTTAAATACAATCACCACCAAACTCAAGTTCACCTATGAGATAAGCAATGAGAAAGTAATTTTCCTGGACACCGAAATTTACATTAAAAATGGCCAAATTGAGACAACACTCCACCGTAAAATGACAGCTACAAATGCAACGTTAGAAGCAACAAGTTTCCACCAGCCCTCCCTCATTGCGAGCATACCTTATGGAGAATTCTTAAGGATTCGTAGGATCTGTACGGAAGAAGAGGAATGGAAAAATCACAGCGAAGCAACGGCTAGAAGATTCGAACAAAGACAATACAACAAAAGCACAGTAAAAAGATGCTTGACAAGAGCCAATGAAAGATCAAGGGAAGATTGTCTAAATTCGAAGCAGGATACAGAATCTAGTAAGCCTGAACCCATAAGAATGATCATGGATTATTCAAATAATTCCAAAGAGATCAACAGAATCTTAAGAAGAATTGGAAAATTTTACAAATGGATGAAACTGTGGGAAAAATTATAGGGAAACATCCAACTGATAACATATCGAAGAACCAGGAACCTGAAAGACCGATTAGTGCATAGCCACTACAAAGGAAAGAAGAGCACACAATGGCTAAATACAAAAGGATTCATTAAATGTCACAATTGTAAGGTGTGCCAAATTGCAAAACCTACAACCGAAATTAAACTAGCGAATAATAAAAAATGGAAAATCAAAGAACTAATTTCGTGTAAAAGCCAATTCACGATTTATGTTATCGAATGTCCGTGCCAATTGAAATATGTTGGGAGCACAATTTGTGAACTGAAAAAACGTATATTAGAACATGTCCGAGCAACAACTAATAAGGACAAAACAAACGCTGTGGCAAGACATATGGAACAAGCCCACATGAGCAATTGGAAACTTTTGAAATTCTATGGCATAGAAACAGTTCCACTGAATGACAGAGGTGGAAACAGAGAAAAAATTCTACGCCAGAAAGAATCGCGTCACATTATTAATCTCAGGACACTGACACCTAATGGCCTTAATCAAAGTGAGGAACTGTACAGTCATCTCTGAAAATATGCAAAAAGAAGATGTATATATCAGGACACAGAATATATATTTTTATCTATCTTGACTTCTCGTAATGAATGTTAACAGGTGCAACCAAATATATGAAACAAAATATTGTAGATAACACAGGGTAAACACAAGAATACATTAATGTCATCCCACTGGAGGGAATTTTATTTGGAGTAACTTAACTAAAACATTGGGAGAAGTATGCGAACATTATATCTCCAAGTACTTTGTGTGAAGATAAATATTGAATGAAGGTTGCACCTCTATACACCAAAAAATGTTTTTGATACTTAGGATTTGTTTTTAATCACCATTTGTCACATGTACATAGTATTTGCACGAATTAAGCACATAAGTGTTATTATACAGTCACATCATTTTTCTGAACTACAAATCCCATAATGCTTTGAGTCACCTGAGTAACCTAACAGGAAATGACATGTTATGGAAAAAGTATTTAAACAATGAGGGTTGGCCGCAAAGCATGATCGTGAACAAGGTCTTGTGCCAAGACCGAAACGCGTTGATCTGTGATCTGTAGCTTGCACCAGATAATGAGCTGAATAATCGAGTAAAATAAATTGTTTGAAACGGCGTTGTGCGATCCTGTTCCTTCTTCGGAGGAGTTTGGTGAATATGTAACGGTCTGGCTCGACCCTGAGGATCCCGCACTGGTACTGAGCGCCGAGAATCCGACAAAAGGAGCCGTTTGTGGGGAAATATATATATATATATATATATATATATATATATTTATTTATTTTATTTATTTTGAAAGTTTTATCTAGCGCGAACATGACCACCGAGGGTATCAGAGCACTTTACAGATTGTGCATCACAAAGGTTATAAGCAAAACAAAACAGAATAAACAAGGCAACAAAATCAAAGTCTAATTGACAAACATTATCCTGAGGGAAAAACAGACAAACAGGAATCGACAGCGCGAACAAGGTCACAATCAAGAGCTGTCCAAGAAACTCGTGAACCAGGTGGCTGGGCCAGAGTCAACGAGTATGGTCCCAGAACCAGATCAGGGGACCCATGCTAAGGAAGAAATTTCTTCATCAAGAGTCCTTTGACTTCTTTTTTGAAGAAGACTGTGGAGGGGTTCACCCTGACTTCGGGAGGAAGGGAGTTCCAGATCCTTGGAGCCATCCCTGAGAAGGTTCAGTTATAGGTCTTTTTTTTCTTGAATCTTTGTGGTTTTAGCAAAAGAGTGCTGGCACTTCTGGAGTCTCTAGAACTGCAGGAGAGCTCCAGTTTCCGAGCAAGGTACAGTGGGGTCTTGAAGTGGATGGCCTTGTGAGCCATACATGCAATTTTTAACTGTATCCGACCTTCATATGGAAGCCAATTCAGGTCCCTCAAGTCCGGAGAGATGTGGTGGAATTTGTTTGTGCCAGTTAAGAGCCTAGCAGCGGAGTTTAGGGAAGCCCTAAGAGGAGCCGTCCTCACTCTAGGCAGGCCGCAAAGTGTTGCACTACCATAGTCCAGCTTTGAAATCACTAATGCTTGTACTGCAACCTTTAGGTCATGAACAGGGAGAAAGGGTTTGAGTTTCCTGAGTAGGCTGAGTTAGAAGTTTGCTCCTTTGGTGAGGGAACTGATGTGCTTCTGCATGTTCAGGCTTTTGTCCAGAATGATACCCAGAGAGGATGCCGAGTCCACGAGGTGCGGTCTACAGTTAAGAGCGGTCAGCTGATTCAGCCATTGCTCCATGACAGGGGATTGGTTGTGGGGTGAGATCAGTAAGAATTCCGTTTTAAGAGCATTCAACTTCAGGTGATTACTTGTCAGCCAACTTTGTGTTTCCAGCAGGACTGAGTTGAGGGACTGAATGTCTTCGGGGGAGGCGATCTTCAGGTATAGTTGGGTATCCTCCGCGTACATATGATAATGAATGCTGGATGATTTTAGAATTTCTGTCAGAGGCTCCATGAACAGGTTAAAGAGCGTGGGGGACAGTGCTGAACCTTGGGGAACCCCCAAGGTAACCGGTGAAGGATGTGACAAGGAGTGGTTCACCTTGAAGCTTTGGGATCTGTTGTGAAGGAACGAAGAGAACCAGTTTAAAACCGGCCCAGACAGCCCCATCCTATGTTCCAGGAGGTCAATTAGGTGATCGTGTTTGACAGTATCAAATGCTGACGAGAGGTCAAGAAGGATCAATAGGCATGCTTCATTATGATCCAACATTCTAAGTGCATCATCCACGATGTGTGTTAGCTTAGACTCCGTACTATGACCAGGGCGAAAACCAGATTGGCATTGGTCCAGGAGCTGGAAGTGGTCGATGTGATGACAGAGTTGGGCGAGCACACATTTCTCCAGGAGTTTTGCTAAGGTGGGGATGTTGGTGATTGGGCGAAAGTTAAGAAGGTCCGAGGGATCAGCATTTGGTTTCTTTATTATCGGGGTAACTTGACCTGATTTAAGGCAATCCGGAATAGCACCTTGCATAAGAGAAGCATTGACGATCGTCGTCCATAGTGTTAGTAAGGAGGATCTCACTTCTGGGAACAGATTCGATGGCAAAGGGTCGTTGTAATGATTGGAAGGTTTCAGCGTCAACAGCATTTTGCGTATAGTGGGTTCATCCAAGGTTTGGAACAGACTCCAAGATGCATTATTTTTGGGGAGGCAGGGCTGTGAAGGGTCAGTGCTAGTCGACTCTGAAGGGCGTAGGGTGTTCAGAGGACCACTCGGGAGGAGATCACGGGCCAAGCTTAATTCCATCTCAATCTTAGAGGACTTATCAGTGGAAGAAAACAGCGAATTCTTCGCAGTTCGGGAGTGACCCTTGACCCGGAGAGGAGAGGTAGGATGATTGTTAGCTTGGGACTTGATGAGTTCGAACAGTTTTTTGGGACGGTTTTTTGCTTGATCTAGTTGAGTTCTGAATAACCCTGGGCGAAGTACTACGCTACGCTCGCGTAGTTTGCGCTACTTCGCACTACGCGAATTGCACGTAGCACAGTGGAAACACGCGTAGCGGTCATTTTTTGCTTGCTCGCGGTCCTCAACGTCAAGTTGGCGACCGCGAGCAAGCAAAATGACATCCCAGCGAGACTTTTTCCTCGTTCGCGATCAGCAACATCAAGTTGCCGATCACGAGCGTGGAAAATAAACCTCCCGGCGAGATTCTGAACGCGGGGAGGTCAGGTTTCTCATTGCGAGTGGTCGCGTATGCTCGCGACCGCTCGCGATGAGAAACTACCAGTCCGCGTTGAGAAAGCTGCCGCTCGAGTAGAAATCTACTCGAGCGGCAGCTAACGATCGCTTGCACTGTGCAAGATGCGGTTTGCACTGATTGCACAGTGCGGACAAGCATCCGGCACTGTGCAATCAGTGCGAACAGCATTTTGCACAGTGCACTACGCAGTTCGCGTAGTGCGAAATGCACTTCGCGTAGCTACGCGTAGCGCTACTACGCGAACTACGCCCAGGGTTAGTTCTGAAGAAGGTGGCCTTTGAGCATCTGATGCGTTTATTGTAAGTGCTTCGCAAGGATCTCAAGTGACAAAGATTTTCAAGGGAGGGATGCCATCGCCATTTCCTTTCTGCAAGTCTAAGATTTCTTTTTTCAGCATTAAGACTATCATTGAACCACGGTTTGGAGCATTTAGAGGACACTCGTATAAGCTGAAGTGGTGCTACTGAGTCAAGTACATTAAGCATTGCGTGGTTATAGTGGGCCGTCAGGTCATGGACATCTGACATGTTCAAGATGCTATCACAGAGCACCATCAAGTCTTGCGAGTTGATGTTCCTTAAACATCTTTTCAACTGTTTTGGGTTCTTAGGTTGGGATCTGCTTGCTCTTAACGATTCAAGGACGAGGAAGGTGATGCAGTAGTGGTCTGTCCAGTCACATGGAAGGATCGACTCCAGGAGGAGAGAATTGGGCTTACCAATGACCAGGTCTAGCGTGGCTCCTTTGTTATGCATAGGGCTGTCACATAATTGGTTAAGGTTCAGGTCAAGTAGGAAGGATTTGAGGCTGTTGACAATCACATCGTTCATATCATTCCAGTGGAGGTTGAAGTCTCCCAGGAAGATCTGAGTGCCCTGGAAATCTGCATTAGATGAAATAATATCCATGATCTGTTCAGTGAAGGGAAGGTTGTCACGAGGGGGGTGGTATAACGTATGCAGTTTGCATGGGTGATTGTTGCCCCCTGTGACTTCAATGCATAGATGTTCACAAGACGGCAGGAGGTTGGCATGAATGACTTTCACTGTTAGATTATTCCGATGTAGGCATGCAATGCCTCCCCCTTGACCACTAGTTCTATCCAACCTAATGATATCAAAGTTGGGAGGTATTAAAAGGTCCAGGATAGGAGCGGCAGAGTCATTTAACCAAGTTTCAGTCAGCATTAAAAGGTCAAGATCTTGGACAAGGATGAGATCGGCAATATCCGCCGCATGTTTAACAGCGATCTGCAGTTTAGGAGCGCACATTTGAGGCTAACGGGGGTGTCCGTTGATGGAGGAGGCGTGGGGTTGACTATCGTGAGGTTGTTCATGTTTAAAGTTCTAGTATTTAGCTTAGGTTCCCTGAAGGGATCAGTGGGGATTGATTCGATTAGATGCGAGTTAGATGAGGTGGAAGGAAGTGGCGGATCATAGGACAGTAGGAGAGATTGAATATCAGTCTCAGACAAGGAGGCTCTACATCTGGGCGGGCGAGAGGGGTCATTCGGGTGCGGAGCGGAGGCCCAACTATGGTGTGTGTGGGTGGAGTGGGATGTGGTTCGCCTAGGATATGGGGGGGAAAGGCGCCGGGTACAACCGCAATCAGGGCGCGAGCGTAGATGTAGATTGGTCATGAGGGAGCGGCTTAATCTAGAATCAACAGATAGATCCTCAGTGATGTGAGATAAGCTACGAATATCAGCCTAAAGTTGTTGAAGGCAGAGTGCAATCTCGTTAAGTCTGTCTTCCAATGAGGTGTGTGAATGGGGAAGTGATGCTTGGTCCAGGGGACCCTGCGGCTGAGGATAGTTAGTGGGGGAAGGGACAAGAGGGGCCGGTGGCGAGTGAATGGGGCCCGGGGCAAGGGATTCTGGGAAATGGCACTGCGTGCTTGGAGGGATGTGTGGGATCGGGGAGGAGGGGACGGACAGCAGGTATCCCTTGCCAGCATGTGTGGCCAGGTCGGGATTGCGGGTAGAGCTGGGGGACGGGATTGTGGGGAGAATCCGGGCAGCGTTGTGAGCAGTGGAACTAGGGGAGTTATGGAAGTTAGAGCCAGCAAACCATGTGGGGGGGGGATCATGTAGACTCTCATGATGGCTGTGCATTCGCGGCTCGTTATCAGCAGGCAGTGTGGTGGAATTGTTATTCAGAATAGTGGTAGCTAAAGGGGGGCCTTTCGGAACAGATGTCAGGTTGGCAGCTGGTGGTAATGAGGCGGGAGATAGAATTTGCACAGTATGGGGAACCCTAGCATTTGCAGCATGCAGTGCTGTAGAATTGTCATTCTGAAAAGAGGCAGCTAGAGGTGGGCTGTTCGGCACAGATGTAAGGTTGGCTGCTGGAGGTGAAGAGGTGGGAGATAGAATTTGCACAGTATGTGGAACCATAGCGTTCACAACGTGCAGTGCGGTGGAATTGTTATTCTGAATAGAGGTAGCTAGAGGGGGGCTTATCGGAACAGATGTCAGGTTGGCCTCTGGTGATGAAGAGGCGGGAGATAGAATTTGCACGGAATGGGGAACCCTAGTGGGGCTAGCCTCTCTGTGGGAAGCGACACTGAAGTTATCGACTGTCTTCAAGATGTTGGGGAAAAGGTTGTCAAACAACATGAGATTGCGGTCAGAGGCTTGGATAAGGATGGTTCCGTTCTTGTAAAGTGAGATGGTGGCTTTAGCTCTAAAGGCCGCGAAGGGCACCACGGTCACTCTGAGACCGTGAGGAGTTTTAAGGGAAGAGGAGATCTTAAGAAGAGAGGAAATGGCCTTCCGCCATTGAGCATGTCTTTTAGTGTAGAAGATGAGATCATTTATGGAGATACCCTTGTTAATGGAGAAGACAGGGTCTAAGATAATAGTTTCAGAATGGGTTTTAAGTAGTCTATGTTTGAAATTTTTAGCAGCATTTTTTGAAAGGTTCGGAGGATATATGATTCGGAAAGCGTTCTGGCCCGCCGTCTCTAGGTTGGGAGAGATGAGCTTCGGAGGAATCGGCTCCAAACCCGCACCTGCCATGTCTCCTCACCCAGGAAGACTAGATATGAAAATAAACTGGGCATAGGTGTGCACCAACCATAGGGGGCACGTGGAGGGCAAGAGTCTGGTCAAGGTCAAGGACGCATCAGGGGTTAGAGTGTACCCAGAGGGAGATTGTTCAAGGATTAGGTTAGGCTGGGCAGTGAGCTGCTAATTACTAGCCACGCACCCACGAGTTCATTCAGGTGTAATAGCACCAATGAGAGCCAGATGAACCAGGGCTAGAAGATAGGAGGCAAGTGTAGCATTGAGTCCCACTTAATCACTACGCAGTAGAAATCCACTTGCTAGCACCGCACCCTCAGGTACCATTGTGTACAATGACTATGAGAGGTCCGATTATCCAAGCAAAAAGGTACTAGACTGGAGCATAATAACCAGGAGGTTATATATGTATATATATATATATATATATATATATATATATATATATAGCTCCCAACACTTAGGTATTGCCTGCCGCTGCTCCTGAACGAAGGGCGCGTCGCCGAACGGACCTCCCAAGTTTGGTCCGGAAAATTTCAAAAATCCCTCGTACACCAAGGATGGCGACGCCGTGTCTCCTGTGCAAATTACTTTATTTGCCGGTTACTGCTGTACGCGTTTCGCCTGCACAGCAGGCTTGTTCACTCAACAAAAGAGTAAAGTTTTCAACAATATTTAAAACACCTCCATCTTGTGTCACATGTGAACTACCCAGTGAGTACTACTGAAAACAGACTCGTAGTTTTATCATGGAAGTCAGATCGACTGCAAGATTTCAAACAATTGAAACACCCATTTTTCGTCGTATTTAAAATATGTACAATGTCACTAAAATAGCGCATATTCACACTTTAAAAATACTTGACAAAAATTCATTGAACTAATTCGCAGTTTTCAAGCCTAGATTTGACCACAATATGGTGCAGTTAAAAAATACTAACATTTTAAACATACTCCTATAAAAGTTAAAAACATAGGGAATTGCGGAATACTGCTGATATCTCAAGAAATGCACTATAAATGAGTATGGAAATCCTCTTCCATATTGAGACCATCCGGAAATTTGGTATTCAATTCTATAATAAAGCAAGATTCAAGTTGTCTCAATTTTACACGGCGGCCTCTGGCCGTGGAAGGAGCACCACCTACAGAAGGCAAGAGCCGATGGAATAGGGGCCGTGAAAGCAGGCAGTGTCTTGCTTTAACCGGCACAACAGGGGCATTACACTAATGGAGGTGCCTTTTCATCCGGGGCGCACTGGAGTGCCTGAGACTCAGAGGACTCGTACAGAACCCCTGAACTTTTTTAATGAGTTGGTGAGTTGCTGGACCCACGGTGGGTGGTAACTATGGCAGATGGTAACTACAAGTCCCAGAATACTTTGCAGCTACTAAAGCTTTTACTACTTAAGTGCAACGAATCATGGGAAGCCATTGAGGACTGCCAATCCAGCTTTCCACCAATTAGCCCAAGAAGAAGGAGCGCACAGCTCCGAAACGCGTAGGCTGAAAGAAAAATAACGGGTGAAATGACATCTTCATCTTTGCAATAAAGTGGCAGTTCACTTACCTGTTGTCGAGTGCTTCTTCAAGCTGCAGGAGCGTTTTTGAGGAACAAATTTACACGGCGGCCCTGGCCGTGGAAGGAGCACCACTACAGAAGGCAGAGCCGATGGAATAGGGGCCGTGAAGCAGGCAGTGTCTTGCTTTAACCGGCACAACAGGGGCATTACACTAATGGAGGTGCCTTTTCATCCGGGCGCACTGAGTGCCTGAGACTCAGAGGACTCGTACAGAACCCTGAACTTTTTTTAATGAGTTGGTGAGTTGCTGGACCCACGGTGGGTGGTAACTATGGCAGATGGTAAACTACAAGTCCCAGAATACTTTGCAGCTACTAAAGCTTTTACTACTTAAGTGCAACGAATCATGGGAAGCCATTGAGGACTGCCAATCCCGCTTTCCACCAATTAGCCCAAGAAGAAGGAGCGCACAGCTCCGAAACGCGTAGGCTGAAAGAAAAATAACGGGTGAAATGACATCTTCATCTTTGCAATAAAGTGGCAGTTCACTTACCTGTTGTCGAGTGCTTCTTGAAGCTGCAGGAGCGTTTTTGAGGAACAAATTTACACGGCGGCCTCTGGCCGTGGAAGGAGCACCACCTACAGAAGGCAAGAGCCGATGGAATAGGGGCCGTGAAAGCAGGCAGTATCTTGCTTTAACCGGCACAACAGGGGCATTACACTAATGGAGGTGCCTTTTCATCCGGGGCGCACTGGAGCGCCTGAGACTCAGAGGACTCGTACAGAACCCTGAACTTTTAATGAGTTGGTGAGTTGCTGGACCCACGGTGGGTGGTAACTATGGCAGATGGTAACTACAAGTCCCAGAATACTTTGCAGCTACTAAAGCTTTTACTACTTAAGTGCAACGAATCATGGGAAGCCATTGAGGACTGCCAATCCCGCTTTCCACCAATTAGCCCAAGAAGAAGGAGCGCACAGCTCCGAAACGCGTAGGCTGAAAGAAAAATAACGGGTGTAATGACATCTTCATCTTTGCAATAAAGTGGCAGTTCACTTACCTGTTGTCGAGTGCTTCTTCAAGCTGCAGGAGCATTTTGGAGGAATAAATTTACACGGCGGCCTCTGGCCGTGGATGGAGCACCACCTACAGAAGGCAAGAGCCGATGGAATAGGGGCCGTGAAAGCAGGCAGTGTCTTGCTTTAACCGTCACAACAGGTGCATTACACTAATGGAGGTGCCTTTTCATCCGGGGCGCACTGGAGTGCCTGAGACTCAGAGGACTCGTACAGAACCCCTGAACTTTTTTAATGAGTTGGTGAGTTGCTGGACCCACGGTGGGTGGTAACTATGGCAGATGGTAACTACAAGTCCCAGAATACTTTGCAGCTACTAAAGCTTTTACTACTTAAGTGCAACGAATCATGGGAAGCCATTGAGGACTGCCAATCCCGCTTTCCACCAATTAGCCCAAGAAGAAGGAGCGCACAGCTCCGAAACGCGTAGGCTGAAAGAAAAATAACGGGTGAAATGACATCTTCATCTTTGCAATAAAGTGGCAGTTCACTTACCTGTTGTCGAGTGCTTCTTCAAGCTGCAGGAGCGTTTTTGAGGAACATATATATATATATATATATATAGGACCATGTTTCCATAGAAAAAGCGTTTTTTGACTTGCCTATATCTTTGGCGCTGTTTGACGATTCTTCACAAAAATGTTCCAAAAAATTGTCATAGTGAGCATTGTTGCTGATAGAATGTTTCGGGGTGATCTGTCAAGAGGGGGTTGAGAAAAAGGGGGGACTTAAAAAGGTGTGTTTCCCATGTTAATTCCCACAGAATCTTTAGATACGCCTGCAAACCGAACCATTGGACAGAATTACACCAAATTTGGCTGAAAGGTAGATTTGTTTACGCAGATCACCATTCAGTTATTTGGGTGTAAATGTATTCAGTAGTTGTTGAGAAATGTAAGAGAATCAAGATAGTGATATCTGTGGCCACTGCTAATTCGTGAATAATAACAACCTTGTGCAGGAAAATGCAGAGCTCTGATTAGCTGCCAACACTTCAATGAGGAAGTGTTGGTACCCATCTTGGGACTCAGCTTCAGCTGAGTCCCCAAAAGAAACATTATAAATAGAAAAAAGAGGGGAGTGTAGTAATACCCTGTCTACCTAAACTTGGTCATGGGGTCCCAGAGTGACCCTGCCAGGCCAAAAAAGCATTTGTTTTAAATTATTTGCAACGAAATTTGTGAATTTGCATCAAACATAAAAATAAAAACAAACGCGGGTTCCCACGCTTGTTTTGAAAAGGACCCCATGGTGGGCAGGTTCCGGGGGCATTTTATGACAAAAGGATGGGGCGCACAGGGCCCATCTCATGAATCGATTGAGCCCCGGGGACCACCACCTCCCTGGGGCTTTTTTAATTTGGGAGGGGGGCCGTGTGGACCCCTCTCCATAGGCTCATATGAGCCACCTCCCCAGGGCTAATTTTACTAAGAGGTGGGGGCTGCGCTGAACCCTTGGGCCCTGGGGACTAACACCTCCCCGGGGCTACATTTTAAATGCTTTGTGGGGATCATGGATCCCCCGAGCCCCGAGGACCACCACCTCCCCGGAGCTTAAAATAAAATGCTTGGGGAGCCGTGCAGACGACCTGTAAATTGGCGGGAGCTTTGACAGCTTTTGCCAAGCCAGAGGAAACACTCTACTTCCAGCAAGCAAGAGCTGGCAAAATGTTCTCGCTTGTTGGAAGCAAAGATTTTGTCTGTTTCCCTGCCCGTTGTCAAGCAATGAAACAAAACGATTGCTCTCACAGACAGGTAGCTGCACAGTTAGCAGCACCCTGTCTCTGAGAGCAATGCTGGCTCCTGCAGGAGATGGGGAGGCGGCAGGGACGGCAGGGGCCTTGAGGCTCCCCTCACGGTCCGGGGGGGGCGGAGTAGAGGGGCAAAATAAAGGTGAGAAATGAGCAGAAAGAGCTAGAATAAAGGTCAGCAACAAGCAGAAAGAGGGAGAATAAAGGTCAGTAATGAGCAGAAAGACACAAAATAGAGGTGAAAAAAGAGCAGAAAGGGGCAGAACAAAGGTCAGAAACGAGCAGAAAGAGGCAAAATAGAGGTAAAAAATGAGCAGCAAGAGGCAGAATGAAGGTGAGAAATGAGCATAAAGAGGCAGAATAATGGTCAGAAACAGGCATAAAGATGCCAAATAAAGATGAGAAACGAGCGGAAAGAGGCAAAATAAAGGTCAGCAACTAGCAGAAAGAGCAAAAAAAAAAATTGGTTCAGGGACGTTTTAGTTAGGCTCAGATTTCACTCGTACAAAACCATTGAAATGTAGTAGTTATAGTTATCTAAGCTAACTATAACTTACTATACCTTACTCCTCCACAGTGCAAAGCTTATGACTTCACATATTATAGTACTCATGACATGGTCAGTGACATTGCTGATGACATAATTGATGACATCTATGGGTTGAGATTCAACCTACTTCCTGAATATGAATATTAATGGGGTAGTCCAATTTATAGAGAGGGGGGGTGGACGGTAGGAGCTGGTTGTTAGGTCCAGTGACCCTTGCTCCCGATTGATAACTAGTACAATAAAGGGAGTCACTGTTCCTTGTAAAAGGAAGTCAAAGAATGAAGTTTTGTCCTGTGCTACTCTATGTGTGGGATAGTGTGTCCTCATCATGATGCCCTCACACACCCCGAAGGATGTCATGCTTCATCATAGGGCTTGTTGCTCCTCGTCGGGCCGGCGCTGCAATGCCCTACGGGTCCCCGAAGGGTCTCTTTATCGGAGATCTTTTGATGAAGAAGCTGTATGGGTGCGTGCGTGTGAGTGGTAGTGAGGTCTCAAGTAGTGTTTTTCTAAAAATGACTGGAGGGGGAGTGAATACTATTTATTAAGGTGATCCCTCTGTCATTGTTAAAAGGTGTGTGGTGCTGCTCTGGGGATATTATGTCCCTCTGTAGCTAGATATACGTCTCTAATGGGCGTATAAGGTGTGCGACATGTTTCACGCTCTTTGTGGCCTCAGGAGGAGATCCAAAGCGTTTCTTCAGGACCAAGGTAAGTTTAAGTCTCGCTAGCGGCCTGGATTTGACCTGTGCTGCTAGGTTAATGAGAGGGAGTAGCGTCTCTGAAAAGAGAAGAGGGTAGGACAGAAAGTATATTGGTATTTCTCTATAATGAGTATTCTCCCGGTCTACCATTGGAGGGCCCGGTGCGCATTATCGTTAGCGTGAGTCTTATCTCTACGGTTTAGGCATTGGTGCATGTTTAAAAAGATATTCTATTTTACGTGTTTACATATTATTTACAGTGAAGTGAAAGGAAGAATAATAAGCAATAATCAGCGGAGTTTCAACATTTTGACACGTGGGTTTATAAAGAAGAGACATATAATAGAGAGATCAATGATTAGTATATGTCAGAGTCACTCTTTTGTCATCTGATTCCATGCAGTGCCACTAGTAGTGGTATCCTGTTGTGAATAATCTAAGAAGACTCATATTAGGCGTATGATAAAACCGGTGAGTCAGCGCTGTCTGGGTAGGATGTAAAAAAGAGATATATATATACATAAATAAACAATATGTAAGTGTCACTGAGTGGGCCCCACCATTGATGGCAAACCTTTAGACTCTGCTTTTGTCACTACATAGTGAAATACATATTGCTCACCCCTTATTTATACAATTATTGCCTCTTGAAATTGGTGAGGGCAGTCGGGAGCTGTAATGAAAACAAGAAAAGGGAAGCGTGGCCTATTCATTAACAATTATAACAATAACAATAGAGTTTCAATTGTTCAAATAAAAGGTGCAGTTATCACAGCGGTCCCTGCATGTTGATACATCCTGTATTTTGAGAAGGAATCAAATCTTTTATTTATCGCAGCATTTTCTGCGAGATGCCAACGTGCTCTACAAATATTTGGAAGCTAGATTGGCGTTTTGGCTTCCTGTTTCTTAAAATGCCAGCGCTACAAGTGAGGCCGATATTTGTTCTGAAATGCTTTTTTCTGCCTCCATTTGTAAGAGAGAGCTCTGTCCGGGCACTTAGTTCCGACCCGGGTGTGTTTCTCAAAAGTGGGGGTTAACACAAGATACATTTGTTTAGTACTCACGGTTCTCCCATTTAGCTGTGCCGGTACACCTGCCTGCCTCTCTCCATCTCCGCCGATACTGGAGCAATGGCTGCCACCCTTTTATGGTGGAAGTGTGTTGCCAATTAGAAGGTTAATTGGGGAGTGTATAGTGTGCTGTATGGGTGCCATCTTGTAGTGGAGTATGTTTAGGTGTATTTGGGTCTGTCTTAGTCTGTTGCGGTCTCAGCAATGTATGAGTGTCATATGGCTATGAATTAAGGGAATCAATGCGTTATTTCAAATTAGAACATGGTGTTTGTGGGTGATTTCCAGGCAAATTGTTTTTCGCGCTGTCTCAGAGTGGTGTAGGCAGTATGTGGTTCACTCTTTTGGGTGCCATTTTGGAAAGGTATATTTATAATTATTGTCTACACTTTAAGGAGACTTCGCTGGATTGTTTTAGGATTGGTCAAAGTTGTTTCTCTGCCTTTATTATTAGTATGTCATTATCTTATAGGTTTACAGGATGAAGGTAGAGGGATTCTATTACTGGTGCCATGGAAGTGTTACTATACTAATTCGATCCAGGGTATTTCATCATTCAGAACTTCAGTGTTCGTCCGTAGACGGTGGACCCATCTCTGTCCTTTCTGAAAAAGTGTCCTGCTCGTCCATGCAGGATTAGATTCTATGATGGTCCAGCTAAATGGGAGAACCGTGAGTACTAAACAAATGTATCTTGTGGTAACCCCCACTTTTGAGAAAACACCCCGGGTCTGAACTAAGTGCCCGGACAGAGCTCTCTCTTACAATTGGATGCCGAAAAAAGCATTTCAGAACAAATATCGGCCTCACTTGTAGCGCTGGCATTTTAAGAAACAGGAAGCCAAAACGCCAATCTAGCTTCCAAATATTTGTAGAGCACGTTTGCATCTCGCAGAAAATGCTGCGATAAATAAAAGATTTGATTCCTTCTCAATATACAGGATGTATCAACATGCAGGGACCGCTGTGATAACTGCACCTTTTATTTGAACAATTGAAACTCTATTGTTATTGTTAATGAATAGGCCACGCTTCCCTTTTCTCGTTTTCCTTACAGCTCCCGACTGCCCTCACCAATCTCATGAGGCAATAATTGTATAAATAAGGGGTGAGCAATATGTATTTCACTATGTAGTGACAAAAGCAGAGTCTAAAGGTTTGCCATCAATGGTGGGGCCCACTCAGTGACACTTACTTATTGTTTATTTATGTATATATATATATCTCTTTTTTACATCCTACCCAGACAGCGCTGACTCACCGGTTTTATCATACGCCTAATATGAGTCTTCTTAAATTATTCACAACAGGGTACCACTACAAGTAGTGGCACTGCATGGAATCAGATAACAAAAGAGTGACTCTGACATATACTAATCATTGATCTCTCTATTATATGTCTCTTCTTTATAAACCCACGTGTCAAAATGTTGAAACTCCGCTGATTATTGCTTATTATTCTTCCTTTCACTTCACTGTAAATAATATGTAAACACGTAAAATAGAATATCTTTTAAACATGCACCAATGCCTAAACCGTAGAGATAAGACTCACGCTAACGATAATGCGCACCGGGCCCTCCAATGGTAGACCGGGAGAATACTCATTATAGAGAAATACCAATATACTTTCTGTCCTACCCTCTTCTCTTTTCAGAGACGCTACTCCCTCTCATTAACCTAGCAGCACAGGTCAAATCCAGGCCGCTAGCGAGACTTAAACTTACCTTGGTCCTGAAGAAACGCTTTGGATCTCCTCCTGAGGCCACAAAGAGCGTGAAACATGTCGACCACCTTATACGCCCATTAGAGACGTATATCTAGCTACAGAGGGACATAATATCCCCAGAGCAGCACCACACACCTTTTAACAATGACAGAGGGATCACCTTAATAAATAGTATTCACTCCCCTCCAGTCATTTTTTAGAAAACACTACTTGAGACCTCACTACCACTCACACGCACGCACCCATACGACTTCTTCATCAAAAGATCTCCGATAAAGAGACCCTTCGGGGGACCCGTAAAGCATTGCAGCGCCGGCCCGACGAGGAGCAACAAGCCCTATGATGAAGCATGACATCCTTCGGGGTGTGTGAGGGCATCATGATGAGGACACACTATCCCCACACATAGAGTAGCACAGGACAAAACTTCATTCTTTGACTTCCTTTTACAAGGAACAGTGACTCCCTTTATTGTACTATTAATGGGGTAGGTCACAATTTGTGACCCACTAGGATTTGCTACTATTGCAAGGATGGTGGCCTGCTGGGGTCAGCAGACCACCATGTCTGTGATTACTCTTAAAGAAAACAATAATTTTTATTTAAATGCAGCCCATTTTCCTTATAGGAAATGTTTAATTTTTAAGAGCAGACAGTGCTCCATGGGGTCACTGCCTGCTCTTATAAAATATTTTATCCAACATTCACCTTTGTGAATGGGTTATCACCAACTTAGAGTTGATGATAAAGTACAAATGTTTTGCTACAACATTTCAGTTGCAAAACATTAGTACACACCCCTATTGTTTGGTATTTGGAAAAGGATACCCTAAACACACCTCTTCCAAATACCGAATCGTTATTAAGTCACAAACCCAAAGTGTGATTTGATAATTTGTTACTGAATTGCAAGTTGGATTTGATACATTAGAAAAAGCCCCTGATTCTGCAAATGGGGCCATTTGCTACTGCATAAACGCTTTGTACCTCTAGCCCTTAGTTCCAGGACTGCCCTCCTGCTTATAATTTGACAGAGAAGGAGGAGGTGATCTGGAAGAAGGTCTTTTCTGGTACTAGGACCCAAAATCTTGAATGAGCTGGACCAAATATATGCTCCATTCACAATTCCTGTGGTTGCTAAGAGGGCTGTAATGTGCCATCCTCTGAGCCCAATCTTCATTTGTCTTCCTTCTTTACTGTGGATATTATGTATTGTCATAGTTGTGATCTGTCTTGTTATGTTCTGTTTGTCTTCTATTTTTCCCTGATCAATCTCTTGGGGTCTCTCTGCCGAAGGCATAAGCCAATTGCACATCCTCTGGCTAAGTATGAACAGCAGGGCTGCTTGGAAAGAATAATGGTATGGTGGAATGTCTTCAAGATAATGGTGCTGGGGCACCAGTTCACAGCTGGATCGACTGAAATAATATTGTCAACATTTTGAAAAGAACATATTTTTATACCATTTCACTGGAAGAGCATACTGGCTGGAGGCGTAGGTGCCTATTTACAAAGATATTTTGGAGTATGTAAAAATGTACTCCTGCAGTTTTCTTTTATGTGCTCTTAATACATTTGTGATTTGACCCCAAAATATCCAATTAAAAGTGCAAAGAGGGCACTGTCCTTTCTATTTCTACTAACCATTTATCATTATTTACATTTTATTGACATTTTAGATGGTTTGGGACAAATTCCAAAAGCATGGAGTACATAAAATAGTATATGCGGAATATGTTGTTTAACTCTGAAATGCCTTTGTCAATAGGCCCTTTATTCATTTATTAAACCTTTAATTACAGAGGCACATTTTCATGAGTGATAAAGCCATTGAACATTGTCTGCAATGAAAGCTTGAGGACTGTTAGGAGTGCTTGCTTGTCTTCCTTCAAGGAGTGGAGTAAATCCTTTCTGATGTCAGCCAGCTTGGGTTCAATTACTCTGGCTTGAAGCCTAACTGGTGGTCGTGCAAGTGGTAGACCCATTCAACGCATCCATGTAATTGTCCTGTTAACTTCTTTCCAAGACTTAGCCAAAAATCTATTCGGGGAAGAGGTGGGATGGGTGGGGTGAAAGGGAATCTTTCTGGAACTATTTCTTTTTTGATTCCTTTCATAAGCGAAACATTTCATGCCTAGGGAATGCCTGTAAATGTTCAGCGGAGTCCTTTCATGCATGAAACATGCCAAGACTTAATATCAATGCATTAAGCATTTCATAAGCAAGAGAACGTTTCTCAGAAACCACTTACCTTAATTGCCTAAGTGCAGTCTTTCTGTGTTTCAGAAATAGGCTCCTTTGATGTTTGTATTGCTGTAAGCAAGAAACCAAAACAGGACGCTGTTTGGGGCTTAATTTGTTTGTTTGGGTGAGCTTTTTCTGTGATGGATCTATTCGCTTATTAATAGAACAGCTTCACAATCTCCCATGCAGCCTTCAGAACACAATTTCTACAGGTACCATGATGGAATATGTTTAGTACAACTATATATTAAATGAAACATTTGAGAGAGCCATGTTGGCATCTTTTTTATTCATGTAATCTGGTGATAAAATTGGCTTAAACTGTGTGACTCAACGTTGCTTGTAGTACAATAAATAGCGCAGAAACTATATTGAAAGTGTTACAAATGAATTTTACGAAAATCATGTTTACTCCTCGGATTTATATTGTTTTGCTCTATATGAATCCAAACTGCACGACAAAAATGTAGGAGTTGTCAATTATGCCTGGTGAATCGAAAGAAAACGCACAATGGACTCTGATCAGACCCTCAGCTCTCGCAAGGTTCACATGTGAAATCATGTGGCATAAAAGTTACAGCAATCTACTGTGATGTTGCAAGTGATATTCCACATACGCCGTGAAGTTACTGTCAGTACTTAATTTGCAAAGCAAATAAGTGCCCAGGCTCTCGTTAGAAGTCCACTGCAGTTTGCACCACACATTTACCCTGCCATGCTGCCAATGATAGTAACAACACAACTACTAACCATCACACTCTTACAAGTGAGACAATTCGAACTATTTCAGGCCCTCAAAGCTATAAGAATGGATTGGACGGCAGATAATAGTTAGTTTTAATGTATATTAACTAATAATTCACTGTTCTTGTGCTCATCTCTATATTAGCCAGACAGCGCCACCTTGAAGCAGACTGTCACAAGCACCTGTGCTGACAATTAAGTGCTGTTGCCGAGCATCGGAAACCACCGGCTCAAATTAAGCACTGGTTACTGTTTGTCTGAGGGGTAGAATCTGGCAGAATAGAAATAAAGTTTCGCTGATCTCCCCCAACACAGACAAACATACAGCTTCGTGGAAGTAAGTTTATCTCAACTGTAGAGGGCGCACGCTGATCTTGGGGAGTACCTTTGACGAAGTATTGTCATAAATCCCCAGGGCATACATATTTTGGAGTCCAAACTTAAATTGATGTAAAAATCGAAAACCATCCCAGATAGCTACTGCAAAAATGCCATGGATGAAAAACAGAGACATAGGACCCGATTCTGATGCGGGTTGGAAAAGCTTCCCGACCGATGGCCTGATTCTGATGCGGTTAGGAAGGCCTCCTAACGGCATTTGCTCCTTCCAAATCGGATTGGGAACGTGTCTTCCCGACCGAGTTCCCAATTCTGATGCGGTTAGGAACAAATGTTCCCATTGAAGTCAATGGGAGTTCAACCAAATCGTATCTGGAAACATCCGGATGCATCCTACTCTGCCGGTTGGACTTTCCCGATCCGAGTGGGTCGGAAACCATTTCCCAACCGATTCGGTCGGGAAGCTTTTCCAAACCGCATCAGAATCGGGCCCATAGACGTAATGCTTACGATACGTTCTCACTGTGTAGAGATATGCAAATGTATGGGAGGACTTTAAAAAGCAACAGTAATATTTGATGCAACTTTGTTTCTTCAGGAACTGTGACCCCCAGGTTAGGTCGGGCAATGTGGATTTGATCTGCCTGCAGGAGACTTTTTTGGGGGGACTGTGAAAAAAGTAACTTAGTGTTTATATCATTGTTTGGAGCTCAGTTTCGTCCTGCAGGAGTAAGTCTATAGTAATATCTTGAGTGGGCTCCATAGCCTCCAGAGTCACTGTTCATAGTTGGCAAGGTCCTACTTGCAATTTTAAGCTGACCGCGATGGAGCATGGGTCGGATTCACAAAGTGGGTTTGTCCCGGTCAAAGATTTTATCTCTGACTTAGTCACTGAAATGTAAGTCAAAATCTTCCAGTGGGGCAAGGTTGCAGGTAGTGCCCTTCAAAGACCCCTCGAAGCCGGATAGCCACTGAAAGAGGTCTGTTTTGTCTGGAAGAGTTTAGAGCAGAAGAAATTCACATTTTATGGCTGTGAAAGTCCCCATGAGGCACAGGGTCAGACTGATTTGCATATGGCCATGTCTGAACTGGGGTGGCGGAGTGAGCTAAAGAATGATGATGGATTAAACCCAGATCAGTTGACTGGGGGTGAGTGCTTGCAATGTTCAACACTCCGTCCATCATCCCCTTTGGTTTTGCTACGTTCGCCCTAAGTTGGCAGGGTATGCCCAGATGTGGGTCCCTTGCTCACTTTGCCACTGGATTCAAGATAGCCTGGCTGATGACGGCTGTAAGCCAGAAACCGGTCCCAGGATGCTTGTTTCCGGTCCAGGGAAGACATGGCTTGGCAGTTCGGGCTGGACTGTTGCCATGAGGCACAGGGTCAGACTGATTTGCATATGGCCAGTCTGAACTGGGGTGGCAGAGTGAGCTAAAGAATGATGATGGATTAAACCCAGATCAGTTGACTGGGGGTGAGTGCTTGCAATGTTCAACACTCCATCCATCATCCCCTTTGGTTTTGCTATGTTCGCCCTAAGTTGGCAGGGTATGCCCAGACGTGGGTCCCTTGCTCACTTTGCCACTGGATTCAAGATAGCCTGGCTGATGACGGCTGTAAGCCAGAAACCGGTCCCAGGATGCTGGTTTCCGGTCCAGGGAACACATGGCTTGGCAGTTCGGGCTGGACTGTTCCCATGAGGCACAGGGTCAGACTGATTTGCATATGGCCATGTCTGAACTGGGGTGGCGGAGTGAGCTAAAGAATGATGATGGATTAAACCCAGATCAGTTGACTGGGGGTGAGTGCTTGCAATGTTCAACACTCCGTCCATCATCCCCTTTGGTTTTGCTATGTTCGCCCTAAGTTGGCAGGGTATGCCCAGACGTGGGTCCCTTGCTCACTTTGCCACTGGATTCAAGATAGCCTGGCTGATGACGGCTGTAAGCCAGAAACCGGTCCCGGGATGCTTGTTTCCGGTCCAGGGAAGACATGGCTTGGCAGTTCGGGCTGGACTGTTCCCATGAGGCACAGGGTCAGACTGATTTGCATATGGCCATGTCTGAACTGGGGTGGCGGAGTGAGCTAAAGAATGATGATGGATTAAACCCAGATCAGTTGACTGGGGGTGAGTGCTTGCAATGTTCAACACTCCGTCCATCATCCCCTTTGGTTTTGCTATGTTCGCCCTAAGTTGGCAGGGTATGCCCAGACCTGGGTCCCTTGCTCACTTTGCCACTGGATTCAAGATAGCCTGGATGATGACGGCTGTAAACCAGAAACCGGTCCCAGGATGCTTGTTTCCGGTCCAGGGAAGACATGGCTTGGCAGTTCGGGCTGGACTGTTCACATGAGGCACAGGGTCAGACTGATTTGCATATGGCCATGTCTGAACTGGGGTGGCGGAGTGAGCTAAAGAATGATGATGGATTAAACCCAGATAAGTTGACTGGGGGTGAGTGCTTGCAATGTTCAACACTCCGTCCATCATCCCCTTTGGTTTTGCTATGTTCGCCCTAAGTTGGCAGGGTATGCCCAGACGTGGGTCCCTTGCTCACTTTGCCACTGGATTCAAGATAGCCTGGCTGATGATGGCTGTAAGCCAGAAACCGGTCCCAGGATGCTTGTTTCTGGTCCAGGGAAGACATGGCTTGGCAGTTCGGGCTGGACTGTTCTCATGAGGCACAGGGTCAGACTGATTTGCATATGGCCATGTCTGAACTGGGGTGGCAGAGTGAGCTAAAGAATGATGATGGATTGAACCCAGATCAGTTGACTGGGGGTGAGTCCTTGCAATGTTCAACACTCCGTCCATCATCCCCTTTGGTTTTGCTATGTTCGCCCTAAGTTGGCAGGGTATGCCCAGACGTGGGACCCTTGCTCACTTTGCCACTGGATTCAAGATAGCCTGGCTGATGACGGCTGTAAGCCAGAAACCCGTCCCAGGATGCTTGTTTCCGGTCCAGGGAAGACATGGCTTGGCAGTTTGGGCTGGACTGTTCCCATGAGGCACAGGGTCAGACTGATTTGCATATGGCCATGTCTGAACTGGGGTGGCAGAGTGAGCTAAAGAATGATGATGGATTAAACCCAGATCAGTTGACTGGGGGTGAGTGCTTGCAATGTTCAACACTCCGTCCATCATTCCCTTTGGTTTTGCTATGTTCGCCCTAAGTTGGCAGGATATGCCCAGACATGGGTCCCTTGCTCACTTTGCCACTGGATTCAAGATAGCCTGGCTGATGATGGCTGTAAGCCAGAAACCGGTCCCAGGATGCTTGTTTCCGGTCCAGGGAAGACATGGCTTGGCAGTTCGGGCTGGACTGTTCTCATGAGGCACAGGGTCAGACTGATTTGCATATGGCCATGTCTGAACTGGGGTGGCGGAGTGAGCTAAAGAATGATGATGGATTAAACCCAGATCAGTTGACTGGGGGTGAGTGCTTGCAATGTTCAACACTCTGTCCATCATCCCCTTCGGTTTTGCTATGTTCGCTCTAAGTTGGCAGGGTATGCCCAGACGTGGGTCCCTTGCTCACTTTGCCCCTGGATTCAAGATAGCCTGGCTGATGATGGCTGTAAGCCAGAAACCGGTCCCAGGATGCTTGTTTCCGGTCCAGGGAAGACATGGCTTGGCAGTTCGGGCTGGACTGTTCCCATGAGGCACAGGGTCAGACTGATTTGCATATGGACATGTCTGAACTGGGGTGGCGGAGTGAGCTAAAGAATGATGATGGATTAAACCCAGATCAGTTGACTGGGGGTGAGTGCTTGCAATGTTCAACACTCCGTCCATCATCCCCTTTGGTTTTGCTATGTTCACCCTAAGTTGGCAGGGTATGCCCAGACGTGGGACCCTTGCTCACTTTGCCACTGGATTCAAGATAGCCTGGCTGATGACGGCTGTAAGCCAGAAACCCGTCCCAGGATGGTTGTTTCCGGTCCAGGGAAGACATGGCTTGGCAGTTTGGGCTGGACTGTTACCATGAGGCACAGGGTCAGACTGATTTGCATATGGCCATGTCTGAACTGGGGTGGCAGAGTGAGCTAAAGAATGATGATGGATTAAACCCAGATCAGTTGACTGGGGGTGAGTGCTTGCAATGTTCAACACTCCGTCCATCATCCCCTTTGGTTTTGCAAAGTCCCATGTCAGGCAGATACTTTTCATGGCTTTACTTAGTCTTTTTTTATGGAGCTCAAAATCCTCAAGATGGGCAAGCCTGAATCTGTATCTTATGAAGTCCCTTCAAAACCAGACACCTTTGCCATTAGATCCTGCTGATGCTCTTGCTTTTGCATTTGTCGCCCTAAGTGGGAAGGGTATGCTCAGACGTGGGTCCTGTGCTCACTGCACCACTGGATTCAAGCTAGCCTGGCTGATGAAGGGTGATGCCATGAAACCGGTCACAGGATGCTTGTTTCCTGTCCAAAGAGGACCTGGCTCAGCAGTTCGGGCTGGACTGTTGCCATAAGGAACAGGGTCAAGACTGATTTGCATATGGCTGGGTCCAAACTGGGGTTGTGTGGTGAGTAAAAGAATGATGGATTAAACCCAGATCCTTGTAATTTGGGGTGAATGTTTTCATTGTCCAGCATTCCGTCCATCAATTGTTTCTTTTGCATTTGTCGCCTTAAGTGGGAAGGGTATGCCCAGTCGTGGGTCCTGTGTTCACTGCACCACTAGATTCAAGCTAGCCTGGCTGATGAAGGGTGATGCCCTGAAACCGATCACAGGATGCTTGTTTCCGGTCCAGGGAGGACCTGGCTTGGCAGTTTGGGCTGGACTGTTGCCATAAGGAACAGGGTCAAGACTGATTTGCATATGTCTGGGTCCAAACTGAGGTGGTGTGGTGAGCAAAAGAATGATGGGTTAAACCCAGATCCTTGTGACTGGGGGTGAATGTTTGCATTGTCCAGCATTCCGCCCATCAATTGTTTCTTTTGCATTTGTCGCCCTAAGTGGGAAGGGTATACCCAGACGTGGGTCCCGTGCTCCCTGCACCACTGGATTCAAGCTAGCCTAGCTGATGATGGGTGATGCCCTGAAACCAGTCCCAGGATTCTTGTTTCTGGTCCAGGGAGGACCTGGCTTGGCAGTTTGGGCTGGACTGTTGCCATAAGGAACAGGGTCAAGACTGATTTGCATGTGGCTGGGTCAAAACTGAGGTGGTGTGGTGAGCAAAAGAATGATGGATTAAACCCAGATCCTTGTGAATGGGGGTGAATGTTTGCATTGTCCAGCATTCCCTCCATCAATTGTTTCTTTTGCACTAAAGTTCTTGCAAGCCCAAAAATATTCTAAGTAACAGCTATCCAGAGTTTCTGGAGTAGCTACTCTTGGTCACTTCTAGGGCTCACAGGCGCTCTGGGACAGCAATTATGGGTCAGGACTCAATCGATCAATCAATAAACGTTTATTCGATTTTCTGATAAAAATCATACAAGTTTACATCATAAAGCAGAATTACAAGGGGGCGTGGCTAGCTAGCCAAGATAACTCGCACTCTAACGAGGCTCCGTTCCACGATCCGCAGATCCGACATTTATCCTCCGCGTAACAGCGCCATTGTGTCGGTTAATGCAGCCTGCCTGAGAGAGGACTCTCTACAGTACACGTTTGGCGAGCTTGAGCCTGCTGGCTGCTATCTGCGCCCTGTGAAGCCGCTGGTGAAAAGTTGGCGCCGTAGGCCCAGACTGGTGATTGCGCGGCCTCGCTAGACAGCGGGTTGCAGGAATCGATCCTCGGAGGTCCTGCTGAGGGCTATACAGCATCATCCGATTGCTGCGTGGAGCAGCTGGCGACCAGGCGGTGGGTAGCGGAACCTAGCCCTCGAGTGACGCAGAGTTGTATCCTAGCCGAACCGGAGGGGTGCCACTGTGAGAGACTGGTGCGGAGCACGGGACCCCACGGGAGACGCGACCAGCCGGGCGAAGACGCACTGAGGTACGGGGCATCCTAGTCGTGTGTGACTGGGCGGGAGCGACAGGAGCGGACCTCGGGCAGCGGAGCGAAGTGCCGAGACCTGCTGGCGACTGTGGAGCTGAGCTGTGGGGCGCGGGGAGTGACTCTTTAGCTGACACCAGCCAAACGCTGAGAGAGTGTTGGGGGTTGCCCCGGAGGACAGGGATTGGCTCCCTGCGGAGCTCCCGAGCACGGCGGGCGCTGTGAATGCCGGCAGGGACTGTGGAGACGGGCGCGATGGGGGCCTGCGCTTCCCTCCTCATCGCTGACACATGAGAGCGGTAAAGACCCTGAACGAGGCTCCAATACCTAGGACTTGAACCGCCTGAGCACTGCCTGTGTACATTGAGACTCTGGGGCCCATTCCCCCCCCACATAATTCACATGCAGTCAGGAGCTAGTGTTGAAACGCTAAGAGGCACAGAGACCAATACAAAGACACTACTGGTTGTGGCAGCTTTGAGGAGGTTTCTCCATAACAGAGTGTGCAGCACGTGAACGGCGTGGACGCCCCTATAACCCGTGAGATATACACAGTGTGTTGTGAAGCAAGGACATCTACTGTGAGTAAGTCGGTTGCCACAATACTCCTACGCCAAGTGGGCGTATATTCATGAGGGGCAGATCAGCTGCGGCATTGTAAGGAGACCGGGGGCTGCAGGTAGGGACCGCTGCAGACGGTGTTGAAGGCACAGGTGATCCCGGAGCATGCGTGCAAGAGCTGAGGTGTATTTAAGCGTCTGCGACCAGCTTGTCCGCCCTGAACTGGCAAAAAGAACGGTGCACAGGCCTAATACATGGACTGAGTTAACTCAGTTATCTGGCGTCAACCAGTACAGCGCCAGACATGGGGTTGCCCACTGAACTGCACAGGCAAGACCACCTCGGAGAGTGGCCAAAGGGGTGGCGCATAAAACACTACCCCATCCCCCACGTGCAAGGGGTATTGAGCTCACAGCAAGATGGGCAGACAGCGCGCAGGAACTGGAGCGGCGCCCAAGCGCTCGACGTTGGGCCCAACCCAGTCGGATCAAGAGTCTAAGTCGACGGATGCCTCTAGGGCCACCAGTTTGGGGTCAAAGATAGACTCAGTGCTACAGGCCGTAACGCAAATCAGCGAGGCCAACGGCCACATCTCTCGAAGGCCGCATTGATAAGGTGGTACAAGAAAAAAGGTCACAGTGGCTGACTGCTTATAGATTCATGTACATAGAACTAAATTCAAAACCATTCAATAATTCAAAACGTCACAGCACAAAATGATGACTTACTGTGATTTAATGTTGCATCGCAGAAAAAGAATCAATCATTGATAAGGTGACATCGGACTTTACGCTCCTACATGTTGATCACAGTAAATTATCTGGGAAGGTCCATGAGCTAGAGAGGGAGGTGAAAAAGATTGCCCCGGTGGCCACAACGGTGTCTACGGAAGTACGCAACCTCATGGCCAGACTTCACTCCCTAGAGCGTAGAATGGAAGACGCTGAAGGCCGCTCACGGCGAAACAACGTACGCGTAGTGGGTCTGCCGGAGGGCACGGAAGGTACAGATGCAGTTGCGTACACTGAGGACTGGCTGAAATCCCTGCTTCCTGAGGGCGTGCTCTCTCCCTTCTTCGTGGTGGAGAGGACGCATAGGGTTCCGGCGCTCCAGCCGCCGCCGGGTAACGGGCCGTGGCCTTTCTTAGTTCGCCTTATGAACTTTAAGGATAGAGATGCGGTGCTCCGCGAGGCCAGAAAAATAGAGGCGATAAAGGTGAAGAACTCGCAAGTTCTCTTCTTCCCGGACTATGCACTAGGAGTGCAACGACAGCGGAGTACCTTCCTCACCGTCAAGCGACGAATGCGAGAGCTAAACCTAAAATACTCCCTCATATTTCCGGACAGGTTACGCGTGGTAGCGGAGGGCTCCACGCACTTCTTCGAAGCGGCAGAAGACGCATGGGAGTGGCTTGAATCCAAAGGTCACCACACCTCGCCGAGCCAGAGACACAGTGGCACGAGCCTGCGGGCTGGCACTCGAAGAGGACGAAGGACCAGGCGTGGGATGCGAGCGGAGGGGGCTTCCGCGCAGTCGGTGGCGGCCCCCGACCGTGAGCAGGTGCTTCGTGAGAGGAGGGATGCACTACAGGCAGTGGCGGGCATGGGAGACCGTCGAGAGAGCAGGGACGCTGACACCTCGTCTGAGCAGTCATTGAGTGAGTACGGCTCGCAGGCTGGATGGCCGATTCACGAAGATTCGCAGCCACTCCCAGATGTAACGCCACAGACTGCGGACGATCTGATGTAAAAGAATGCTGTACTCCAAGAACACGCAAGTATTGTGCAAGGGGAGCTCAATGCTAAAGAGACATTTGCATCACAAATGTGAATCACACGGTGGTTGTCCTGTTATGTTAGATGGATCACAATGTTTGGGTGGGCCTCTGTTGTTTCTGATACATGATAGATAGCAAACCGCTGAGACATGATGCGTGTAGCAGTGTGACGCGCACACCTATATGCACAGGGCGGATCCACCAACATGCTTTCCCTTCACGTTTAGCTTTAACCCACCCCACCTTTCAGTAAGATCTAAGCGGCGTATCTAGCCGTGTGTTGCCTCATGGCGTTCTTAATAGTTTGAGCTGATAGGTGTTGCTCATCTGCTCTATCCAAGTTCACCCACACTAGGGTTCCCTTCATACCTCCTATTCGAGGTTTTAAATCCCTACACCTATGGTCGCTACAGCTGCGCTCAGTGATGACCAGAGCCTGCATGGGCCGCCCCTATGCCCCTGCCGCTGCCGGCGACTCACGTAACCTGGACCACTACCAGCACACCCTATGCCCCCCACAAACGTAGTTACCTGGAATTTTAGGGGGCTTCACACGCCAGCTCGCAGATATGGCACGTATGCATACCTTAAACGTCACACTGCACACGTGGCGCTCCTCCAGGAAACACACATTTCACAGCCAGAAATTCGTAAGCTACATTATACAGCCTACAAACAGGTCCTGGTGCCGCGCCTACTTGCAATGTACCAAAACGCCCAGGAGATAGGCATGCTTCCGGACACATTTCGCGAGTCCCTGCTGGTATCCTTGCCCAAGCCGCACAGAAATGCGGAACTCATGGGGTCCTATCGCCCGCTAGCACTACTCAACTCAGATTATAAGATACTCGCTAAAATACTGGCGAGTAGGCTGGCCCCCTTGGTGCCGCAATTTGTACATGAGGACCAGAATGGCTTCGTGCCAGCATGGAGTACATCGTTAAACCTGCGGCGATTCTTTCGCATGGCGCATTATTTGGGGAACGACTGGCCACATGCTGGGTGCCTAGTGCTAGACCTCGAGAAGGCTTTTGACACCCTAGAGTGGGAGTTCCTGTTCACTGCATTGCGTTGCTACGGCCTGGGGGACGCATTTCTGAATCTCGTCAAGTTGCTCTACACGAGTCCCACGGCCAGAGTCAAGACAGGCCTGTATGTCTCGGGAAGTATCTCCATTGAACGTGGTACGAGACAGGGCTGTCCGCTCTCCCCATTGAACCATTGGCGGAGGCACTTCGTTCCACGCAGGATGAATGGGGAATACCACTGGGGGACGGTATGCATGCAGTCTCTTTATATGCAGACGACCTCTTGATCTATAGTTGTTTACAAAACCTCAGGGGTGTTTTTCTGAGTGAGGTATTGGCGCCTCACTAATATGCGCTGTTTTATTAACCCGAATATTGGTACGGTGCAAAGGCGAGGGAGACTAACACCCTAAACCCTCAGTCGGGGACCCAAGGGCGGTCCACTGAAACATAAACTTCAATCCTATGCACACGCTATTAAATTAATAAACCATGACCATGTTCAGGCCAATTTTACGTTGAATCATAAATCACACACATATATTCTTGTTGAATAAAATATTTCTTGTTTCTTTATTCAATTCGAACGCCCAGCCAACACGTGTTTCGTCGTGGGTGATTGCCCAATCGACTTCTTCAGGGCTGTAGGAAAGGTATATTTAACTGTAGGTTCTCCCCACCGGTTCTACTTCCGTCCCGGCTGTATATTTAGATTGTAACCCCTATTTCAATATTCTTTACACGCGTAATTTGATGCTTCAATCCGCATAATAATTATCCCATAGCGTGTACGCTATAATTCTGGCCGTTTCCGTGTGGTTATCTCATAGCGAGTACGCTAGAGTTTAGGTCGTCTCCGTCCGTGCGTGCATGTTGATGAACCGGTTCATCAACTGTAGGAAATATACCTTTCCTACAGCCCTGAAGAAATTGGCCTGAACATGGTCATGGTTTATTAATTTAATAGCGTGTGCATAGGATTGAAGTTTAGACCTCTTGATCTATCTTAGGAACGTGGGGCAGGGGCATGGAACGATTGAAGCCAAACTCCTTGAGTTCGCTTTAGTGTCAGGCCTGAGGGTGAACTGGGATAAGTCATGCTTATATCCATTCGCAGAATCTATCCCCGATCCACATCTGGTCATCAATGACAGAGGTGTCCACTGGCAGACCGAGGCGTTTAGGTATCTGGGGATCTTGATATATAGGGACTTACAGGACCTTCTTGAGGGGAACCTGACCCGAGCTGTCACAGCGACAAGAACGCAGATGTCTTTCTGGTCTACCTTGCCGCTGGCAGTCATGGACAGGATTGCGCTACTAAAAATGGTGGTGCTACCGCGCCTTCTTTACTACTTTACAAACTTGCCGTTACACCTTAGACCACCGTTCTTTAAAACTCTGGAATCAGACATGCGGCGATTCATATGGCATGGGACGCGAAGCAGAGTGTCACTAGCTAACATGTATCAGCCGACTAACCAGGGCGGACCCTCACTGCCAAATTTGGAACAATATTACTTAGCGTTGCAGCTCCAATGGGTGGCGCGTTGGATTGGCGCACGCCAGCTGACGGACACAGCAACACAGGAGCCTGAGCTCACACATACTCAGATTGTGACGCTGTTTCATCCGGGCCGGACAGGCAGTGCACCAGCACAGCTTTTGGTAGGGGTGGCATATCAATGTTACCGGCGCAGTCTCTACATTACGCGGCATGTCATACCATACACGCCATCACTCCCAATACTGAATACCCCCAGAAGACTCCGGGCAATAACCAGCGCAGAGCTTGCGCACTGGGAAGACGCCGGTGTACAGATGCTGACTGACCTATATAATGATGGACTGCTCCTTCCATTTGCAGAACTAGCCAAAGGTTCGGAACTGCCACAGGGTCAATTCCTCCTACATACTGCGATAATACGTTCACTTGGTGCACTGTGGTGCGATATAACGCAGGAACCTGACACCCACTTAACTATACAGTATTTGCATGAGCTGGGCACAGGCAGGCACTTAACCAAGTGGTGTGCGGAATCTCTCCGAACGCACACGGCACCGCAGCTGCTCTCCCTCCGAGCTCGATGGGACGCGGACCTGCAGAGGCCCACCACGGACTGGGAAAATATTCTCGAAAGCCCGGTGCGAATACCTCGGAACGTTCGATTCCAGCTCATACAATATTATATCATTCACAGAGCTTATTTAACGCCGGAACGCATAAATAGATATTTTGATCGCACTGATGCCAAATGTGCAAGATGCGACGAAGTAGGAGCAGACCTAATGCATATGTTGTGGTCATGCGCTGCCATTCGCACATATTGGGGCGGGGTCACCAGTTGCTTAGCTCAGTGCATGGAACGGGAGCTGGACTGGACGTGGGAGCAATGCGTCTTGGGGCTGTACCCCAGATCCAAAAAACACAAAGTGACCTCCAGGTACATAGACCTGGGACTCATAGTTGCCAAGCGACTGCTCATGCGCTGATGGAAGTCTCCTGGCCCCCCCGGTAGCGGAGGCCTGGTACCAATCACTACTATGCTGGGCGCAGGCGGAAAGCGTGGCTCTTCAACGGGAGGACACTAGAGGGCTGCGTAAACAGCCGATAGCTGAGGCGTGGGACACGATACTATCGGACTTTGGCATAGCTTGGCACGATCGCCTGCAGTCGCTACCGGGAACACCCACAACTGTCAACGGACATGCGAGTGAAGATGGCCTGTAATATAGGGAATGTAGGGAAGCGAACAGCACCTCGTCCAGCCATCCTGCACAGGCTCAGGAGTGCCTTTTCTGCCTCCCCTCCCAGGTATATATTTAGCCCCCACACAACAGGGTACACCGTCTGTACTGTATCTATTATGCATTAGGGGGAATGGGAGCCTAGGTAAACACAACACATAGACGAAATGATATGCTAGGTTAAGTGCAGGGGAGAGGGGGAAAATCACAGGTACAACAAAAGGGGGCATGTATAATTTTACTGGAAGTGCTCCAGGTGTAGGGTACAATGTTTTATGTTATGTTGTTGACTAACCAATATGTAAGTTAAAATAGTATGCTATGATGACAAACTGATTAATGAAACAAGAAACCTATAACAGTCGCTACTGACCAGCGTGTACAATGACAATAAGTGATCTGTTTCTGTAAAGCTACGATCTGACTTGTATTAACCACGTTGATCCAAAAAAAATAAAAAAAATAATGCATTGTAAACTGCAAATTTATTGAAAATCAATAAAAACAAAGTTAAACAAAATAAAGCAGAATTACAAAACAATATGAGTATATTGCCAAGATGCGTCAACTTGAAGAATTAAATATAACTCAGCAGGGGCACCAGGCAGGGTTGCCCCTTGTCCCCACTTCTCTTTGCCCTGACTCTCGAGCCATTGGCGATGTGGGTCCGCAGAGACCCCATTATCAGGGGCCTCAAGTGGACCTCTGGATGGGAAGACCGTATATCGCTATATGCGGACGTTATCTTACTTTACCTGGCATCACCGGCTGCATCCCTAAACAGGGTCCTGAATATATTCCGGGTGTTTGGCAGATTCGCTGGTTACAAAATAAACTGGACCAAGTCAGTGCTCTATGTCCTCTATGGGGTGATGCCTCCGCTCCCTCGAGGATTCCAGCTTGTGGAGGCTACTGATGGCTTCAGGTACCTGGGGATCTGGGTCTCTAAGGACTCGTCCCGGTTCTATGAGCGCAATCTCCTGCCGCCCCTGTTACGTCTCAAGTCTGACGTCCGGCACAGGAAATCGCTCCCTCTGTCCCTTCTGGGACGAGCGGCCCTATTTAAGATGATGTCCCTTCCTAGATTCCTATACGCTTTGCAGAACACTCCACACTTTGTTGAATCCTCGTACTTCAAGGAAATTGACTGTCTCCTACGGGACCTGCTCTGGGAGGGTAAACCCCCCCGGATTGCCACGCACAAGCTCACGCTGGGGTGGTTCGATAGGGGAATTGGCCTACCGGACATTAGGAAATATTATTGGGCGTCCCACC
This sequence comes from Calotriton arnoldi, assembly GCA_963921515.1. NCBI lineage: Eukaryota > Metazoa > Chordata > Amphibia > Caudata > Salamandridae > Calotriton > Calotriton arnoldi. The sequence goes on along the minus strand of CAWUFW010002837.1, from coordinate 1,275,198 downwards.
TCGCAGCAATTAACCAGTGCACGTATAGACCGCAGGGCAACCCTGCCTTCCAGATTGATAGGTGGCTTCTGCCGGGAGGGAGTTTTGAAAGGGCACTATACGTGCGTTCGTTGAAGCCGGCCTTGACCGGCCCCACCGGACATGCAGTACAAGTGTGGAAGGCAGCTACGAAAAGCTTGGGTTGGGAAGGCAAGATAACACAAGCCACACCACTCTGGCACAGTGAGCAATTGGGCAGGCTGATTCACTCGAAGGGCTTCGATCGTTGGGATCTTATAGGCATATCCAGGGTGGGAGACATGTGGAAGTCAGGAGACATAATTCCTTTCACCCAGCTGCAGCAGGAAAATGAACTGGCGCGATCCGAATACTACAGGTATCTGCAAATTAGGCATGCTTTGCTCGCTGTACTCCCCAGAGGAGAGTCACTCTCCGAGTCCTCCCCACTCGAGGATAGAGTCCTAGATGGTAACCTGCCGGAGAAGGCCATATCACTCATTTACAAAAAGCTGATCAACAACACAACAGATCCCCTGGTCCTGCTGCGGGCAAAATGGGACCATGACGTAGCGGGATTGGATGACGAAGAGTGGCTGGCAGCAGTGGCCTCTCCTCGGGAGGTGGCCATTTCCTCCAAGCTTCGCCTAATACAGCTAAAGCTCCTGCATAGATCCTACCTGTCTGGTCCCTTACTGGTTCGAATGGGATATAGTTCAGATGGTGGTGTCCTAGGCAATGTGGGCAAGAGGGCACCTTTACCCACATACTCTGGGAATGCACGATTATCCAAAGGTATTGGTTGGCGGTAGTGAGACTCATGGAAGGGGTGTTGGGGCAGAAGATTGAGTGTAATATAAAGCTGGCCATCTTAAATGCCTGGGGCCCGACTGACCTAAACTCCAAGGAGCGAATATGGGTCACTTAGGGATTGATGGTGGCAAAGCGGAACATCACTAGATTGTGGAAGGCTCGGATCCTGCCACGCATAGGTGATTAGAGTAAGGATATGGACTGGTGCATGGTCACAGAAAAGACCATATATGAAGCTAGGAGGTGCCCTGCCAAGTGGACGCAGGTCTGGGACAAGTGGAACACCCACAGGGGAGGGATATGCGAGCCTCCGTCGACGAGGGAAGGAACCGTCGCACGGGAGCTGAACGGGTTAGAACTGTGATTACTATAGAGTTGTTTTGCAATTATTTTGCTCTGTGTCTCCCCTGTAACATAACTTTGTTGCTATTGTATGTGTATACGACCTTTCTCAAATGTCATACCTTGATTTCAATAAAAAGAATAAAAACAATTTTTTTAAAAGAACTATAAGAGAAACCAGCCATATTAAAATGATCAAATGTCATTAAAAACAGTAAAGGTTTACAATACAATCCCAGTAATAAAAGAACAGACAAATTCATTACTATCGACCTATACGTAAAACCCCAGACAAATAATGTGCAACAAAGAAACATATCTTCGGTGTGTCCAAAAGCTGTAAGTAAATATAAGCAGGTTTAATCTGTTTAAAATTTCCAGCAATCAGAAGTGGCCTTAAATATTTATAATGAAGGGCAGAAAACTTGGAACACACACGAGTACTATATGCATAGAGGTGCAAATGGAGATGTTAGCACACATGCAAAGGCAAAGTAGATTGTGTGAACCAAACTCCCCTAGGGAATAAAAACTGATGAAAAATATTTACCCTAAAAAATGTCAGTAGTCATTGGTGCTGATTGGGCATATCCAATTTTAGGTAAGGCTCCATTCCCATAACAGATTTAAGCTGGACATATCCACAAGAAGACTGCTTCTCCCATTCGGCTGCCACCCTCTTGGAGAAAAACTGATTAACGCAAATAAGATAATTTTTCACTATGCTCAAAGGCTCAAAGAAAAGACCTGGACTGCACAATTTAATAAAAGCCTTCTTAATATATTTGAAGCCACAGAATTTGGGCTGATTTATCTAGTGACAGTCAGTACTGTAAAATAAGTTGGTTCAAGTGTAGATCCTCCTTATACCAAGCAGAACACCACAGAAGGAGTGGACAAAGATGAATAAAATCAGAAATAAAAGCCATACCCAGTTTGTCATGGATTATTTATGCAGGTATACCTTGTGCAACAGCCAGAACATTCCTCATAAACATATTTTCAATCACCTGAAGGGAATCTATTGATGCATGCCCCCAAATCTCACAGCCGAAAGTGGCCATCTGTATACATTTGGCTTTGTATATGTCTATCATAGGTTTTGGGGGCTTATTCCCAATACATCGTCGCAAAATCATATAACACAGAGAGGGCCCATTTCGAAGTTTTCCCCTTCTTCTTTATAAGTGGTGTCCAGCCAAGACCTGCGTTCAATAGCAGTCCCAAATATGAAAAGCTCTCCGCCTTGATAAATAACCTGTCCATGTACAAAAATGCTACAAGATTGTTTGTTCTTAGGGCCTCCCACCATAAAAACGATGTTTTAAAATTACTAGAGTGATTTAAGTCAGTCATAAAAACAATAAAAGAATCTAAAAGGCATTGCAAACTCCTTAATGTATGGGCGATTGAAATGGCATCGTCAGCATAAAGACGAAATGGTATGGCTCTTCCGTTGACCCTAGGAACATCAGTGCCCATATTTGTTAAAACACCCTCCAGCCGGTTTATGTATATAATAAATAAAAAAGGGTCAGAATGTACCGCTGACGAACACTCCTTTTCAAGTCAAAAGGTCCTGTGCACTCACCACTAGGTTCATATCTGACCACCTCGTAATGCTGTTGTGAAGGTCTCTCATAAATGTTACTAGGGACTGGTCCACCCCCATGGACCGCAGCTCAGCTAAAGCTTCTCTCTGTTAATGTTGTCGAAAGGCTGAGGTCCATGAAGGCCATATGAATGGTACTCCCTTTGGTCGGTGCGAATTTTGAGATCAGAAGGTGTAGATAACATTTTTGTTATAATTTACCCCTGCCAGACCTGAACCGGTACTGCACATCGGAAAGAATTGCCCTCTCATCTGCCCACGTGGTAAGTTTCTCCAGGATTACCTTCCCCATGATCTATACCTCCACCTCTACCAGCAAGATAGGCCTGTAAGAGGTGGGATCAGCTCTACTTTTTTATGTACAGGGGTTATGACCGAATGCTTCCATGCTTCAGGAAGTGAGCTTCTGATGGCTGCATTAATGTGTAGAGTAATAACCGGGGCCCACAAATCCACTTATCATTTCAAAAGGTCACCCTGGACCCCGTTAGCCCCTGGGGCCTTACCAAGAGGTAGAGAGAGGATGGCATCTCTTACCTCCTCTCACTGTACTATAAACGTATTACCCATGGGAACTCCTTACAGTCATACAGGTCTGAAAAGTGGTTCACCCAGGCCTGAGGGGGAACAGTAACTGCCTGATCCAACATCTGATCATTTTAAAAAAAGAATGGTTCAACATGCCCCAAAATCTTGGTACTGTCCTTCAATTCGCTGCCCATCACTAAATCGCTCCACAGCTCATTCTTTAACTGGAACTTTCGATTATCAAGAGCTGCTTTAAAAGCTGATCTGGACCTTTTGATTGAGTCACTATCATGCTGTACACATTTTAATGTCAACAGCGTCTCCTCCTTAGCCGTGACAGAGTGAGTATCAATCCTTCTACATGGTTTAGGGGGTCCCACTGCACCTTGTTTTGTCAGGGCAAGATTAATATATTCACAAATGCGCTGAAAGGCCCTCAGGACCTGGGTTTCTGAGCATCCCCATCAAGACACGTCCTAAAATCATCCTGGCATGTCTGAACCATAAGGGCATTGAATTCCTCAGGAATAATCTTCCCCCATTTAATCCTAGTACCCTGATCCTTAGACGTAGTTAGTGTAATATAAAGATCAGTGGCACCCAATTGCCTTTTTTCCCAGGAAAATGTGGCAATCAAGGAGTTATGATCGCTGTAGAATTCCAAACCGGCAAAAAGCTCAAAAGGGAAGGAAAAAAACCCTGGAAACAAAAATAAAATCAATAATGGAGCCTGAACCCGGGCCTTTTAACATAGGTATGCCAGGGGCCTGCTCCAAAGCACTTTTGGTGAGCAAATTCACTAGATTAAAGTTAACAATCAAATTATTTAATGATTTAATAAATCCCCTGAGCAGTATACTTCACATGGATCTGATCCTCGGATGAATCATCTGAGTATTTAGAGTTGTAAAGGTAACACTTCTTACAGGGATCTAAATTGAAATCCCCCATTAAAATCAACACCACATACTGAGCAGAATGGGTAAGAAAAAACAATTCAAGAAACTTTCCTACATCAAAATAAAATCCACATTCTCTTTCCCATGGATGGGATTATAGATATTGATATAAAGGATGAATATGTGATGGTCAAGGAGCAAAAAGACTCCCGAAAAAGAGAGAGATTTCCAGGAGACCATTTTAGGCTTCGAAACCAGATCTAATTTAAGAAAGGTAACTAGACCCCTTTTAGCTCATCCACGTTGGGAGGGAATAACCTTTATACTAAAAGATACATAGCTATCTAGATGTAATTCCCCCTTTGCATCCCATGTTTCTTGCAAATTAATAATATCATGACAATTAAAAAAGGAAATCAAATCAGGGTCCCTCAGTTTGCCCTGCGCACCCGCAATGTTCCAACTCAGAATTTTTAGTTGCCCTAAAGTCATGGGTACATTGCCCGAGGGGATGTTATCACTTCCAGTATCGAGTCAATCTTGTGCATTCAGCCTACTCAAAGCCTCAAAACGGTTATGCAAAGATAAGGGCTAATACTGCGGGCAGGATAAACTAGGACTGGCCAGCGTCCTTTGAAAAAAAGGATTCTCCCTCTGGGTAATACCACCCCCTTTCCAATCCAAGGGAAAGCACTGAGACAACAGAAGAGGTTGGGAGAATAGACATAGAGTCCTTCAGAATGACACCCACCCTATCAGGGTTGGAGAAATTGACAACCATACAATCACCCTCAATAGAATTCCATGAGGACCCAATCCAACAAATTCTTTTGATCATGATAATTGCATCAAGCAAACTCTGACTCTTCATATTAGGCAACCTCCCAGCTAACCAAGGAGCCACCTTATTTTTGGCTTGAATATAAGATTCTGATTTAGCATGTTTAAGGGGGGATAAATTAGTCAAAACTTCCACGTACAGAGTGCAAGCTGGTGGAAGCTGCATAACACCATAATTGTACTTAGTGTCCAAAACAGATCTGACTATCGAATGGACTCTTTGCTCTGATTACCATGCTCCTTATTGGTTTGGCATACATTCACAGTAAAGTGACTCCTTGCTCCCTCACTAATATTCTTGGGGCATGGAGCAGGTACTGGGGGAAGAAATGGATGCAAGAGTGAGGTCGTCAGGGTACCACTGGTCTACAACCCATTCCCCTCCTCCTAAATTTTAGTAGGGTAAGGACTCACTCCAGCAGAGGCCACTTCAGGTCCATTTGCTACTGGTCATCTGGACACTTCAGGAAAAAGAAAGGCCTCTTGGAGCTGTCTCTGTTGTCACACAGGTCAGCCAACTCACCCTTGGAGTCCACTCCTTAGTCCTCTGTACAAATAGGAGCGGGTCCAGCCCTTTAGGTCTCCACACAGGTCTCAAACAGCAAGTCCAGCCCATTCTCTTCTTCTGTAGGAGTATTCTGATGAGTTATGGGTGAGGTGCTCACTTTGTAGGTTCCCCTAACTAGTGGGTGAGAGTGACTCCTCAACACTCTTTAGAGCAACTCTTTTTTCTTTTGCAGCTTATACAGTTTGCCTTACTGCAAACTATCTGCAGTGCACTATTATGACACAAATGCAACATGACAGAATCTTTCTGGCCTTGAAGGTAGCTTGTGTGACTGACTGGGATGTGCTTGGGTAAATGAGCAGTCACCTCCTCCTCAGCTACCCCAAACTAGTTCTGCAGCTAGCTGTCCCTCCCACTGGGTTGGTGCCAAACTGGCTACAGAGACCCTTCATAACAAAAGGCTTCTGTTCTCCAGGTCCCCCGTTATACCTAACTATGAATAGACCGGATCACTCTGATCCCTTTCAAGTTAATGTAGTTCCTCAACCGTCCCCAGATGCCTTTCCTGAGCTGTTGTGTGTCACATACATCACACCCAAGGCTTCCTGTGGAGAGGCCTAAGCTGTTGTTTCTGACCTGGGAACAGTTTTTACACCTCAATAAGGGGAAACACTGGCAGGGCCATCTGCCAGATGACTAATGCTACTTAGCCTACTTTAGGCGCAGACTGAGAAAGTCCATTTTTGATAATGCAAGAAATTGGGTTACTGGTTGACTGGGATATGAGCCCTGGTCAAGTAGCAGTCACAATCCTTGTCAGGGTAAGGTACCAGTGAACCCCAAATTAACTTGTGCCCAACCCCCTGGTAGCTTGGCACAGAGCAGTCAGGCTTAACTTAGAGGCAATGTGTAAAGTATTTGTGCAACATTTTAAACAGTAAAACAGCCAAAACACCACACAAAACATATCCCACACCAATTTAGAAACATAGATAAAACTTCATAAATTAAACAGGACTGAAATGACAAAAATCCAATCAGTAGTACAGGAGTTATGAATTTTTAAAGAATAAAGTGTGAAATAGCACCTAAAACACAAAGTACCAACCGTGGCTTTCTGGTCACGCTAGTCCGGGTCAAAGTTAAAAGTTCAAGCCGGCCACGATGGAGCACGGGTTGGATACAGACCCAGGTTAGTCCCCCTGAAGGTTTACCTTCTCAAGTTTTGTGCCTAGAGTCCTGTTGGTGTTGGAGTTGGCAGCGAGGAGCAAGGAGAGCATCGCGGGAGGCTGTTGGCGTGGCATGAAGAGCAGGCTAGGTGTTGCGAATGGCTGGGCTGGAGCTTTACATTGGTGCTCCCCCATGGGCGGTTGATGCTGCTGTGCGAAGAGAAGGGCTGGCTGCGGCTCATGCTAGTTTTCAGTTTGAGCGGTGTAGTCTTGGTGAAAATGGGCCTGTTCGCAGTTGTGAAGAGCACAAACGCTTGATTTTAGCTTGCAGAACCACACCAAAGGTCCAGGACCTGAGGGGCACCACTTGAGGGTTCATGAACTCTCTGCAGATGGTTCCCGGAGCTGGTTGGGAAGCCTTTTATGTCCCTGAGGCTCAGATCAGGAGGCCAGCAAACTAGCCTTTGGAGTCACTCTGGGGTTCTGGGTTCAAGATGAAGTTGCAGGTCCAGTTATCCTTCCCCAGGCAAGAGGGCAGCAGGCAGCAGGTCACCACAACATGGCAGCAGTTCCTTTAATGCAGCAGTCCAGCAGAGTGGCAGTCCTTGTAGCAAAACAGCACCACAGCAGTCCTTCTTCCTGGCAGAGTATCCACAGGTGCAGAAGTGTACTGAAAAGTTGGTGTCTAAGGTCCAGTATTTATACCCAGTTGTGCCTTTGAAATAGGGGAGATGCTTTAGAGGTTTCCCTTTGAAGTTCTCAGGCAACCTGCATTTGCTGTCTTGGCTCCAGACTAACTACAGGGGGTATGCAGCCCTTTTGTGAAAGCAGGACACAGCCTATTCAAGTGTAAGTGGGGCTGTGCCCAGTTCTTCCCTCCCATTCCGCAGTGATGCCCATCCAGGCACACCAAAGCTCCCTATTGTGTGTGGCTGTATAGAAATACACAAAGCTCAACTGTCAGCTACACCCAGTTATTTGACCCAGGTACAGGTTACAGGCACTAAATGGCTAAGGCAGGAAAATGCTAACTTTCTAAAAGTGGCATTTTCAGAATTACAATTTGAAATCCAACTTCGCCATAAGTTAGTGTTTTTTTATTTTTGATACAATTGTGATCCTAAAGACATCAAATATGAACTGGTCACCTATTTCCACTTGAAAATTACACTTACAAAATGTAATAAGGTACATCCCATTTTATCCTATGGGAGAGGTAGGCCTTGCAGTAGTGAAAAACGAATTTAAGAGTTTTTCATTACCAGGACATGTAAAACTTAAATGTATAGGTCTTACTTTTTAAATACATTGCATCCTGCACTTTGAGCTCTCCAGGGCCCTTCCTAGGGGTGACATATATATTAAAAAAAGGTCAAAATGGCACTTTAAAACTGCACACACAGGCTGCAACGGTAGGTCTGAGACATGTTTAAAGGGCTACTTAAGTGGGTGGGAAAATCAGTGCTGCAGACCCACTAATAGCATTTTATTTACAGGCCCTGGGAACATGTAGTGACAATTTAGTAGGGACTTATATGTAAATTAAATATGCCAATTGGGTATAAGACAATGCTACCATGTGTAGAGGAGAGAGTAGAAACACTTTAGCATGGGTTAGCATTGATAAAGTGCATAGACTCCCAGGGCCAGCAAAAACGAGGTCAGTAGCAATGGCGGAGGAAGGCAACAGGTCTAACACTAAATGTTTATTAAAAATGTACCATTGAATTGAATTTCAATAAATAAAAAAGGTTGTATGAATTTTTCCAATAGTTTCCCCCAAACCAGACATAACAGAGTTATGATTTTATTCTGCACTCTAGATTTTCTCACAGGGCAGTTACAGTGGATTACAGTGATAATAGCTCTTGGGGGTGAGGCGGGGGGGGTAGTCACTGCAAGCTACATGCCACCATTAAATTCTTGCATATACAACTGATAAATGGAGGCACCCTACCTTGTGGACTTGCAAGGCCTCCATAGGGGTTATTTAATATTTAAATGTACGCTTCTTGCGTGTATAAAAGGGTTATTTTGACAGGTTAGCCTGCGGGTCTAGCAGAAGTAAGGCTACACAGGCAGGCTTGAATCCATGTAGGTTTGAATCCATGTCTTATTTGTCAGCTTAGTGTATGTGCTGCGCATGCAACGATTAACTTTTCCATACCATTGGTAAATTGCGTACATCATATACTGTGGCCTTACTAGGAAGGTAAGTATGCCAATTAGGAGTTAGACAATTTTACCATGCTGGAAAGCAGTGTACCAGTGAGCAGAATTCAAAAACTAGCATCGTCAAAAATGGGGATGTCCATGCAAAAAGACTCATTCAGACGTCTGACTTCCTGTACTCCTACTTGACTAGTAGGGATGGAGGATTTTTTTATATAATTTATTTTATAAGTGACAGCAAAACCTGTAGTAAATGTCGAAAAGGTTTAAAAACAAATCATCAGCTAGTAGGTGCAATCATAGTACAAGCAACAGGTAAGGACAAGCAAGCAGGAAGTGTAATTTACAAATAGTCAATTGGTGGCAAAATGTGACACTAAAGAGAAGGCCCGGCAAGTATAATTTATAAAATTACTTGTGCACCCTCCAGTGCCACATCTGAGTCATGCAGTAATAGCATTTTTCAGAAAACCTTCAAGAATACATTTTGAACTTTGCCAAACATTGATCATGAAAAAATGTGTCTACTATATCTTGGAGAAGCAACGTTCAACAGTAAATCTATGTTTATCGATATGATAGTGGCATGTTTGGTAATGACACCTGCATCATCAAACGTGGCTCCTGTGTTTTAACTATGTATATGTGATTACGAAACATACTACAGTCATACAAAAACAAAGAATCACTGTTAACATCCTCTTTTACCATCAATATATCATTATATCTTACTAGAAGGTTGAAAAGCTCTTTTGCTGATAATAACTTGAAATAGTACTTATCAAAAGAGTGCCATGCTGTGGCAAACTGTAAACACATGAACTATGGTACTGTGTGCACTTCTTCATTTTGGGTACTATGATAATGCTGGATTATGTATTTAGTCACCATTGTGATGGAATGGATACTACAGGTAGAGGGCACTGAATAGCCATTTAAACTCTTCCTCTTCTAGAAGGCGGTCTTGTTATTTCTCTTATATACATGTACTATTCAGGTACTGCAGGAGAGTGTCAGACATGTAGTGCCAGAAGCAATATTTAAACTGCCCATGTAGCAAAAATCCTAATTTTCTATAGTCATAATTCACCTCTAGTTTGTGCCTTGTAAGCTAGGTGGTAATTAGGGATTTGTGAATTTGTGTAATTTGATTTCATATAATTACACCAAATTTCAGAAGAATATGTGAAATTATGCATAATTATTCAAAATGCCAATCCATCATTTGGATAGTTCACATTGTTCCTGTGTTGCTGCACTATAATACTGCAAATACTGCAGTGTAATTATGTGATGTGTGCATAATGGTGTAATTTATAATTATACAAACTATGACTGTGTAATTAAAATTGAGGGGCATATTATCAAGAACGGTGTTAAAATTATCGCCGCTTTAGCGGCAGGAAACTGCCGCTAAAGCGGCGATAATGGGCTTGATAATATGCCTTGAGAATTCAATAGAAGCCCAGGTTCACACCAGAACATGGGCTTCTATTGGAATTCTCAAGGGCATATTATCAAGCCCATTATCGCCGCTTTAGCGGCAGTTTCCTGCCGCTAAAGCGGCGATAATTTTAACGCCGTTCTTGATAAAATGCCCCTCTGACTGGTTATAGTGCTAATATATAAAATAGGGCACACTATATCTTTGGGTTAGTGTGTTCTCACAGTGAAATAAAACTCAAAAGCTATTTATCTGTCTAAGGTTTGCCTGACTTTCCCCTAACTAGGTCTTGATTTGATTAAAATCTTAATTTCCTCTCTTCTTTTTGGATACTGCTTGAAAAAAGCTTCAAGGATATTTCTGACTTAATTTTCCAAATCTGTGTTGATATAGTAATCAGATTTTTTATAACTCTGTGATGCCTGAGGCACAAACAAACAGGTGTGCTACCCTGCAGGTACAGAGCTTGAATACCAATACACATCATTGGATGGGTGAGTTACCACCCCTAGTTCACAGCACAATAGCTGGCTCTGAGCCCAGGAAGAATAGCTGTGTGTTACCTGCTGAGCAATTACCTGGAGTTAGCTATCTGGTAGTGGACAGTAGCAGCTGGCATAACAAATGGCAACTTTACCATTACCTCTTGGTGATGCCAGAGTGGACTTCTCCTATTCCTTCCTGGGATCCCCCCAGTCAGTAAGGCTCCAGTTACACTAGGAGAAAGAACCAGTTTTGACCCCGTCAGAGGGGATTAGAACTCATCTAAATAGGGGGATGACCAGGGAGCTGAAAGTAAACCAGGCTGGTGGCAGATCGGGACTACCATCTTAAAATAGGGCCTTCTGGTTCATTTTGCAGTAAGGCAATCAGGAAGTGCAGCAAAAGGAGGCTGTGAGACTGAGAAAAAAGTAAGAATTGGATAGTAAAATGTCTCCAGTCTCTGGCTATTGCACTGGATACATCTTGCACCTCAACTGAACATTTCTGAACCAGGGAGAATTCCACCTGAAGAAGAATGCCTTGCTGGGAAAAGTCACTTGACTCCTGCTCCAAGAAAAAGATTGACTTATGAACTCAAGATCTTGAGGTCTCCTGCATCCTGTTGGCATCCAGGGAGTGGAACTGCTCTCTAAGGGTCAGATGATTGCCCCCCCCTGTTTTCCTGCTTCACAAACACAAAATGCAGAAAGACTCCTGACTCCTAGAAGGCCCTGTTGACCACTGTAGACTGGCCCCTGCAGCCGACCTAGCCGGGGAGAGAATTCATGCCTATAAGCCTGTCCTGAGGAACCAGGAATGGCCAGAAGTGACTTTCCCATCAGTTGGAGAGATATGGGACTTATTCATTTTTCCCATTTCCAGAGGACTGGGACAATTTGGTGAAACTTACTCAGAGAGGTCGCATCCAGAGTGAACAAAACAAAACCCCATTTATCGTCCTCAGAACATTTTGCTGTACTGAAAACTGGTTCTGTGGGTGGTTCGTGACCAAGGTATCAGGCCTTGTGGAGCCCTGCTCAGCCGCAGGTTCCAGACTGTCTTCTGTCCTCTGGAGGCTGTTGACGTCTAAGAAAGTAGCTAAGTCTAAATGTAAAGTCTTGGGGGCAGATTTACGAGTCCTGGGGCATCCCTGCAAATCAGCAGGGATGTGCCAGGAAACGTGCGACACGCAATGCTATCCTTGCGCCACCACGGATGCGCCGCATTTACAATGCGGCGCGCCATGGTGCAAGGATAGGCAGATGCGTATCGCATCTGCCGGCGTAAGGTTGGCGCAGTGCTGAAGTCGTGTCGCGGGCGCGACGCAACTCCAACACTGTGCCAACCCGGCCTATCTGCAACATGGTGCGTCACGCCTTACGCCTGCCTCAAGCAGGCGCAAGGTTTTGACGCAGCGGCGTCGGAAAAGTGACTGAGTGAAATCTTGTAGATTTCACTCAGGCACTTTTCCGAGGCGTTCCTGTGCCGGAACGCCCACCCTGCGCCGGAACGCCCACATGAAACCTGATGCAGGTTTCATGTGGCGCAGAGCTTTACAACGTGACGCATCTCCCTTGATGCGTCACGTTGTAAATTCGTCGCAGCATGGCGCTAGCTTTACGCCGCCCCTTGTCACAAAAGTGACGCAACGGCGGCGCAAATGTGGCCCAAGGGGCTTGTAAATCTGCCCCTTGGACTGGGGCATAGCGGAAAATCAATCTGCCAGGCAAAGCGACCTCAGTTTCTATGAAATCCAGGTCTGTCCTGCTGGAAGCTTTTATCACCAAAACCAGCAGCTTTAGCAGAAGTTCGAAAACAATGTATCTGACTTCGAGGCATCCTCACCAGCCACAGCTTGGACCCTTCTCTGCTGAAAGATTTTGATTCTATTCCATTGACTATGCCCAAAGGTAAAATCTTTGACCAGGACCACTGCCTGGGGGAATACCAACTCTGCTCCATCATGGTCTGTCTGAAACTACATGCATATCCCAGCGAACTGAAAACTATGATTTTTCATTGCCACATTACTTTTACTTGATGTTTTTACATTAAAGTTTTAAAAACTCATATATATTCAGTTCCCCATAGTCTATTTTGATGATATTTGTGTCTTGTTGTTCATTACAACGTTTACCTATTTTGATGATCTTAGTGTTTTATATTGCTCTTTAAACATTTTTTAAAATTTTGTACATGGATTTGGGGTTTTATTGTGTTGTGCACTTTACTTTAAATAGTTTGTACTGCTTGAATTCAGCAAGGACTTCTCTGGAGATTGTCTGCTTCTTGTGCCATAGCTACCACAGGTTCAGCAGAGATTCTCTCAGAACTGTGTTTTGACCTAACCAGAGTGGGATCATTGAGTTTTTCGAGGTACTATCTTTCATATTAATAACACCATCACTTACACATACGTTTCTACAAATGCTATTTTGACGAGTTGAGATCTATAATTTATACTCACAGATGCTGCACACTGCTCACCCAACGTGCACATTGCAAAATGTGGTGTTAATGTGGCTGAAATCTCCTGCCAAGAGTGGTGAGATATATAAGTTGTGATATTATCTATTCAACGACTTGTTTTGTATAGAGCTTCTACATCACATCGAGTTTCAGCGCACTTTATATGGAACCAGTATCAAGTAGTAGTTGACAAACTTAATTCAATAGAAGAATAGGAAAGGCGCACTGGAGTCATCATAACTGGCTTAGCAATCAGATGAAGAGATTCAGGACCTGATTTCGAGTTTGGCAGACAGGGTTCTTCACATTTCTGATGGAGGTACCACCACTGATGGCCTGACGAGTTGGGTCCATCAGTGTTGGTGCATCAGATGATACACCCTATTTAGATTGGATGGTCTGAAATAATTATTTTCAATTTGGGACCACCAGACTGAGGTAATCATGTAGATGGTAAAAATTCATAAAAAATGCTAATTCATATTTCTTGAATGGACAATCCTAAGTCAAGCCATTGGCAATTGTGAGTTCAACGTACACATACAAATAGCTTTGCAAATTGGTCCAATGTTTGTATTACTGCACATCAGTCTCAAAAAGACACATACCAGCTTATATGAGTCAGGTAGTTAATATAATTACTCCACCAATGTTTTGATTAATTTCTTACTAGGTTTCCCTCCTAATCTCTCTTTTATTCATGATGTATTGGCTTCATGTGAATTGGCTGCTCATTTCTGAGTTTGAACAAAGTTTCATGATTTCAACCTAGTAATGACTCAATGTCAGTGTCTTGAAGTTGATTTTTTAAATTGTGCATTTTCTAATGACATTAATAATTTTCTCTTGAGCAGAGTAGGAGATGATCACAAAGTATAACTAAATTGCTTTGCACGTTCTTTTACACCAACGCACCAAAGTAACTAATACGTTAACCATGTACATATATTAAAGACACAAAATAATTTGTTTTCAGCTTCTTTTTCAGGAAACCAACCCAGGCATCATATATGAGTACATCATACAAAAAGTCGCATACAAAGAAAATGAAACTGAACCTGATTACAAATGGCAGTATGGAAGATGGACAGATTGTAGTGTAACATGTGGAAGTGGTAAGTAAAAGCTAAGGCCATTGGAATTTAACTCTTTATCACCATTGTATCATATATCCTGGCAACAATGCATAACATAGTTTTACTTCTAGTGTCCCAATAGTTTGGTATATCTGGATGATCAACATCATCATTTACATTAGCAGCCATTTTAGAATGTTTGATTGGCCTTGTTAATCAGAAATCTCAGGTTGATAGCAAAATCAATTGTTTGCCCGCTCACTAGACCTTCTTTGGCTAACCACTTAGTGGGGCTGGTTGGTATCCCTGTCTTCCTCTTATACTCATTCGGTCCTTGTGTCCGCTACATATTACCAGTAGTCTAGAATACAATGGCAAATGGTGCAGTGTCAGTACCTGTGCTATTCTTGGCCAAGTGTTTGCTCTGTTCTAATATAGCAAAAATGAATTGATCAAAGGCATTCTCAAAAACCCTTCATTATCAATATTGATAAGATAGTCTTCATTATGCAAATCCTTGCGAGCAATGACAAAGGAGACATTCGACCAATATTGTTGTGAGTCCTTTTACTTACGGGCAAGGAGACACAATTCCAAAAAAATCGCACCTTGCAAAAGGGATATCGGAAAGATCATCTAGCTGATACAGTGGAAGCTGCCCTCACTTTGTCAATAGTTTTAACTGCCCTTGTGATCTGGTAACCATTCAATGATTTGCTACTACGGGAGAAGCCGCAGACCATTGATGTCTATTATTGGGAGTCAAATGGAAATGGAAAAATGTCTCCTTTCATCTGAAACTCACAAGAACTCCCCGCTGATGATATAGTACTGACATTTTTAGCCCCAGTTGTGTCGGTGTTAGTGCACTTAGAAAGAATCTCTGAATTCTAAATGTTCTAGCGATATAAAATCAACTGGGACAAAGAGAGAAGTGCTATCAATGTCTCCCCACAAGATGGAAGATTCACTCAATGGGCAATCTTTCAGGTGAGTGTCCAGGATATAATTTGTATGGTACAAGAAAAGCTAACTATATTCTGACTATACTGAGAGATAAGATGAAATTGAATTTTGAATGATGGAAGTAGATGTAGCTTTCCCTATGGATAAATGCATCAAAACAATAGTAGTGCCTAGTTATAAATATGTCTTCAGTATGCTTCCCTTCAGTACCTTCCATTTGTTATTGACTACTATTGACCGACTAATTAAAACTTATTTATGGAAAGGTAACTATCTAATACTCAAACCACATGCTTCTGCCACCTCAGGAGGTTTACAATTGCACAACACTGAACTTTAGGAAGGCCTAGCAACTCTCACAGATAGTATACCACGTCTGAGCTAGAACTGCTAGGTTTGGTGAGTCTTGAAAGACATTTACAGAATAAGGTAACAGGCAAACAACAGAAGTTTCCAAGAGACCACAATAAACCAGTAGTGCATGGAATAGAACAGATATTACTCTTACACACACACATAATGGGAAATGATTTCTTAAACCTCAATGACCTGCTGTAGAATAATTCTGTCTGATTTTGGGGGCAAATATTTCATTGGCCCCTCTTCCAGAGGGGTGATAGGCATCAAGTAGATCTTGTGAGAGGTAGTTTGAAACATTTCTCCAGACTGAGAGCAGAATTTCGGATTTGCCGCGATCAGCAATGGAAAAATCTGCAATTACGACACTGTTTATTAAATTATTAAATTGGCTGGGGAAAATGCGGTTTAATCTGCAAGTCTGTATACAGCATGCATCACTTGAAAAATGGAAGGTCCTACAGAGAATTGACTTCTTGACTGAACAAGCCTCTGATCAGGGAATTATGCACGAAGCCCATTTAACAACTGGTTAAGAAGAAATGGTACATTAGACTCCAAAAGAATTGTACACCTGAAGGTTGTTCTTAATTACTTCAAACTCATGCTAGAAGAGTGAGGGAAGCTTCGTTGAAGTTAAGCCCTTTAAACTTCTACATTGTTGGCATGGAAGACCTGATAACCTACATAGAACAAACCTGAGTCCCAACTCCTTTTCTAGAGTTGTGGGCGACCAGATGGTAACATTGTACACATAGTAGGCTCATGTCCTAATTTTAAATTTTCCTGGCAAAACAACCGTCCCACTTAAAGACAGGAGTAACCTTCTCATGACTGCATCCTCTGTACCGGTGATCCTTCACAATATACAGCATATAATTGGAGTTACCAGGCATGCGCAAAAGTGGCATCAACAGTAGCTAAGATGTAGATATTGTGACAATGTCAACTGAGGATCTCATCCATGCCCAAGGATTTGATCAGAGACCTCAAGATTATGGTGTGCTATTAATGGAAGATCTATAAACTAAACTAATGAGCTTAATATATATATTATATTAAACAATGTATTGATTTTGTAACAGGAGCATAATACAACAGACAACGCATTCATAGTGTGGAGTCCCCAGTCATCGATGTTCATCATGAGGCAGTACATGTATTATAACAGACCAAAATGGTCCCACCAGTACCCCTACAGCTTCTCATGCTTTTGGTGGCACCCCCTCACAACATATATGGGTTCCTCCATTTTTGCACACCAGTCCATGGCTAATTGCTGTTCGACAAGGGTCAGGTGGATCTTTGAGTTCCAATGTTTTGCAATATCTCTATTAACAAGGTGGGTGCCAGTTCCCCACCAATATATGATCAAGTGGGCAACCTGGGGTGAGGGGTCCGTTGGTCACTCAAGAACCCTTGACAGAGTAGCAAAGACCTCCTGCCAGTATGTAGAAATGATGTGGTAATCCCTGACCACATGAAAGAAATGCCCCTCCTCCGGGCATCAGAAGCATTCCGCTTTGGGGTGCCACAGTCTTTTCAGTGTAAGAAAGGTGATATGCAGGTAGGTAAGTTGGACAAGGTGGAGCCAGGAGGAACATCCCTCTAGTCATCCTCATCTAAAGGACCTACCCTTGTGGCCCGCGACGGGATCATGGGAATTAATAATCAGTGATTTATATTTTCTGAATATCCCTCCCTTTCCCAATGGACGCATACGGATCTTGGCTTCCATTAGGCTGTACTCAGGAACATCAGCTAAGGAGTCCTGATGCTGTGTAAGAGCATGGCACAGCTGTAAATGTTTATAAAACTGAGATTTGTGGAGGTTGTACTCTTGTTGTAGGTCATGAAAATACTTCATATGCAAACCTTGCCAGATGTCTCCCACCAGCGATATACAGATGAAGTCCCATTCATGAAACCCTTTAAACTGCTTGCAATGTTGCAGCCAGTGACCATGCCAGATGGGGGTCTCCATTGTGATCTTTTGCTCCTATCTCAAAAACCTGAGGGCCACCCGCCACGTCAGAAATACCCGCCTAGTGATCACCAGCAGGGAACAGGGGATGGGGGATCCAGGGAGCATACCCACAATCTTATCTCGGCCCACCAACCCTACCTACAATTGAAGGCTGGGTCGGATCACTTCGCACACAGCCAGTCATTCACCACCAGCACCCTGGACCTGGTATATATTAGCAATAACCATTCCTCTATCATAGGTCGAGTAGGTGCATTTACTAAACGCTATGCATGGAGGCCATCCAGCACAAAAAAAGGCCCGACTGAACTGCTGGTGTGCTGCATAGAAAGAGTGGTAATAATCCGCGAGTAATGATGCGATCTCTACTGGTGTTGGCACCTGCCATCTCTCCCGGTCAATGATATAAGGGGTTAGTTCTTAGTTGCCAGCCAGTTTGCCAGATTTGTCTCCACATTCATATACTGTTCTAGAAGAGGTAATCCAGTATTGGGGTGCCTCCTCCTAACAAAAGCTGTCTAAGAGAAACCCTGTTGATTTCTAGCTGGCGTTAGACTTCTTCGCTTTGTTGATTTTGACTCACTCGCTCTGTTTCCAGAATATTGGTTTCCATCCTTTCCTTTCAGTAAGGACCGGGCAATGCCCCACAAGGTGGCTTACCCGGCTGCCCAATACTAAGCTGGAAAAATCTACCAATTCCTTATTTATAGATAAATAGGCCTTCAGCTTGTTTGCCAAAAACTGAGAGAACTGCCTGTCTACCAGGTGCCATGTATTAAGTTGCCAGAATGGGCTTCATCTCCCTCCTTGTTCCAAAGCAAATCACTACACGGGGCATGGGACATGCCCCGCAGCAGCATGTATGCCTCCGTCTGTAAAATATCAACTGCAGGGAACCAAAATAGGTCTAGGCGGGACATTGCTTTGTGAGCTGCTGACATATTTATATATGTGCGGTCTGAGGATTCTAGACCTGCCAGGTGTCACAAAGACCTAAAACCCCTTCCCAGTCTGCCAACCTCCCTCTGTCACTCCGGCCTGCTCCCCTGGCACCCATAGAGTCAAGATATGGTCACATAATGTTATTGAAATTTCCCGCCACTATGGTGAACCCTTGGGGGAACCCAAAACAACTGCTTCTGAAGTGCCTCCAGTGTGGATCTGGCCAACAATGAAGGAATGTAGACAGACCAGATTGAAGGGATCCCTCAATAGCTACCTACATATCTGCAGAGGAGGTCACAATCGGTTTGAGAGAGCAAAAGGTAGGTTGTGCAGAAGCATTGCCACTCCTTTGGTGTGTCCTACATAATATACCCTGTTTTAACCAAAGCGAGCCTGCAAAGAACATTTTGTACCTAATGAATAAAAGACCCCCTCTAAGCAATTTGCAGGATTTCAACCTCGAAACAATAGGCCGAAATACAGACACAAGTATATATGAAATAAATAAAAAAACTATAAAATATTTTATTTTATTTAGTTCACATAAGTACACACATTGATTCTGGTAATGGAATCAATCAATAAGCCTGATATAATCAACCCGTTCTTGACAGGAAAGGGTGCTTAGCACCCCTAGAAAGATCAATGTTAAATGTGTAAACCAGCTCCATAAAGAGCCATTGAAACTGCATCCCATGTTCTTCTTCCAGCTGCTGTTAAAATGAGAAATAAAACATTACACTGTGGTGAACTGCATTACTAAAAGGTATTCATCCCTTTTATAGTTTTTCCTGCCATTAAAATTCTAGATAGATCATAGCAGTATACAAAGGAACTATGTCTCAAGTCCTCTTTCATCAGACAAGGGTCTTGTGATTCTTTGAAATAACGGGACATATTAGCATAGCACCCACCAACAGGGACTTAAAATGACACAATTTACAGACCAGTTTATCTG
Organism: Calotriton arnoldi; assembly: GCA_963921515.1. NCBI lineage: Eukaryota > Metazoa > Chordata > Amphibia > Caudata > Salamandridae > Calotriton > Calotriton arnoldi. The sequence continues at coordinate 1,255,633 of CAWUFW010002837.1, read as the reverse complement.
CAACTCAGACACAATGGCATCACAAAATCTCATGGAACAACCATCACACCTTACCTTAATCGTACCATTCCAAACATTTAAGAACATAGTAGCTAGTATGAGAAATTGGGTTGTTGGTGGAGGGGGGTGTGAGTCCTTCTCAAAGCAACAGCCGCAGTCCTTGTCAGGGTGAATCACAAACAATCGCTAAATTAACTTGTGCTTAACCCTCTTGTTGCTTGGCACAAGAGCAGTCATGCTTAACTTAGAGACTACGGGTTAAGTATTTAACACAATGTTATTCTCGGAGAGAGGTAGGCCTTGTAATAGTGAAAAACTCATTTGAGAGTTGTCCAACCTTTTAAATACACTGCATCCTGCCCTATGTACTATGAAGGGCCTATTCTTGGGGTAACATATGTATTAAAAAAGAAGGTTTTTGATTGGCAAAAAGTTTACTTTGCCAGCTTGAATGGCACTTTAAAACTACATACACGCTGCAATGGCAGACCTGAGCCATGTTTAAAAGGTCTCTCAAGTGGGTGGCAGGCCTACTAGTAACATTTAATTTCCAAGCGTTGGGTACCTGTAGTACCACTTCTCTATGGACATATAAGTAAACTAAATGTGGCAATTGGGTATAGCTGAATTTTAAAAATGTTAAAAGAGAGAGCACAAGCACTTTAGCACTGGTTGATGAAGAAAAGTGCATAGAGTCCTAAAGTCGACAAAAACAAACTCAGCAAAACTGGAGAGGTGAAGGCAACACATTTAGGGGTGACTCTGCAGAGACGGCCAGATCCAACAGCTAGCATTCTTTCAACTAATGGGGAAGGAAGCAGGAAACTGGGTGAGAAGACAGAAGAAGGTTGGACATGCAAGGTGTGCAAGTCTATCAAAAGGCAAGCATAGCAATTTTAGGTTAAAATACTTCTGACATTTCTATATGCGTCATCTGCCCACCCTGTACTCTGTAATGAGTGCCTAAATGTATGCAGATGCACCTTCTTTCCCCTGAATCCCTTTCTAAGAGACAAATATATTTTACAGGCTCGGTGAGGGCAGCTATAAATAATACCAAAGACAAAAAAACAAGCTGTGTTCTAACACTTGGTTTTGGGTGATGAATGTAGTGAGAAACTTGCTGTGCTGTAAATTTGCAATATGTTTACTTGAGTATGAGCCCAACAATAGGGCAGTGGGAATGGGGGTACCCAGAAAAAGTATACCGTAAGATTTTGAATGTACTAGTGTACTGTTTCTGTGTGTATTTTTTAATTTCAGGTAAATCAACCAGCAAAATGACATCTGCCAATTCACTGATGACAGATGCATAACATAACATAACATAACATGCATGTCATACCTATATAGGACAGTCCACTGACTGTAATGGAGCACATATTTACTATTCTAACTCCATGCACGCCTTGATACTGAGGGAGGTTATAAAGTGGACAAAAGCAAACATATCTCTGCGTTTGATTTTTTTTTCAAACACTCATTTGAAAGTACCTAAACACACTCCATAGCGCACTTTTCCTCACAGAGATGATGATTATCTGGTTTTGTCAGGGTTCCAGAAGTAACAACAATTTTAAAGTAAAGAACACAATAACATTCCCAAACCAATTTACAACAATAGAAACAAATAATTGAGCAAAAGACGCCAAAATCATCAAAATAAGTTAAGGGAGAGGTATCAAACACTCTTGCAGAGCAGTTCTTGTCACTGAGTGTCAGCAGGAGTTCGGAGTTCTTGAGTCCTTGTGTGAGGTTTCTTCTTCCACCAGGAGTCAGAAATCCTCTTCCAACATTGCCTTCTTTTTCGGAAGAAATGTCCAGCAGAGGTGGTGAGAAGACACCATTTACAATTGACTTTTGGGGAAGTTAAATAGGCCAAGTTCCAATGTACAGTACATGTGTTAGAGGGGAAGCATAAGTATGTTAATACTGTTTAGCAGTGGTAATGTGCAGAGAGTCATGAAGGCAGAAAGAACAGGGTCCAGAAAAATGTGAAAAATCTGAGGTGATGTCTGAAAACGCATATTAAAAGACTCAGGGGCATATTCACAAGGAGCCATCGCCGAATTAACGCACTTTATCGCACCCAAAGTCGTGATAAATTTACCCCCCCCATTCACAAGACGGTGCTAACAGCCCACAGCACCAGTTTACCCGCGATAGCAGCCGCAAAAAACATCGCGACAGAGGACCCTCGCAAATATCGCTAATGAGATGCAGAGTAGGCGTTCCCGTGACAAAAGCCGAGACAACAGCACACCTCAACATTCACAACGACCAGCCACATCCGCGATAAAAACACAAAACAGGCGATAAGGCGCGTTAGCACCAGGAAATCTACACCCGCTCTGACCTGGTGTAAAGTCGGACGGCAGCCAGCACCACAAAAGGGAGCACAGCCCAGGGCCACATCCGAAGGGCAACAGATGCCATGGAGCAACTCATCATGCGGCCCGGACACCCAAGAGGGCCACAACACCCACCTCCACCACCCCAGGACCCCATCCCACACCCGGAACACCCCCCCCCCAACCCCGGACTAAGAAATTGCACACCAACACCACGAATCCCAAAACAAACATCTTGCCTGATGTCGCACAAGCAGGAAAATAAACATACATGCGTGGCCAGAAAATGGAGAATCAGTCATACAGCAATGCAACCACCAACACAAAACACCAGACAAACAAAAGCAGAAACAACCCCTAGGATGAGTCTTAGCTGCTCCCACTGGACAATCCGTAGCCCACAGTCCGGTAGACCAAATCCAAGAGAAGAAGGTGTGCCATGCGCGCAACAAAGGAAAGAGAGGGAGAAAGCGAGGGAGAGAGACGGAGTGAGATAGCACAAGCAGCGCAAGGCCACACGGGCACCTGGCTCCACATGCCAACATGTGTGTGTGCATCGCCATCCGTACACCATGAGCCCAAGGCCGTGTCCCAATCTCAGCGCCAAAGCCACATCACATTCCCAAAACGAAAGTAGTAGTCAGACAATCATCAGGGATGAAAGCACCATTGTCCCAATGCAGAAGGCGGGAGGACACCTGCACCTCTGACCTTGGTCCCGAACGCGCCTGGAACACCCTGATAGAGATGCAATGGCAGATGGGGACGACTCCCACACCACGCATTCCGCAAATGAACCATCCGACTCATCCACAGCCCACACATAGAAGCCCCTGCCTGTGGTACCCCGTCATGGGATGCCCTTGACACCCACGGAAACAGCAACCCATGCCCCACAACGTTGCACACACATTCGAATCATTGCTCAGAGCTGTGGCATATCCTCCACACAACAGCCGCAGTCCAGAAGAGTGCCTGTTCACGAGACGCACCAACGCAATGGCAGGCCATACCGGGCACATGCACAATCCCCGTCACGTGGAACAGTACCGTGCACGTATGCTGCATTTACTGGGCGCACTGCCACTGGCAGTGCTGCGGATCAGTTACAGGCTCAGCTTCCGCATTGCCCACGTCACCTGCGTCCAGCCCTGGTTCCACTGCAGAACATGCACATTCGAGTGTCCCATGGATGTCTGCCTATCCAACACAACTGTTGATGAATTGGACTATGACTTGTGTCTGCGCCCCCTGTTGGATCACGAACAGGAATGTAACCGAGACAGTCGTGCATGGGATGCCTTGACATACTGCGTATGTATTGGTAGTTGTGCATGGGAGATGGCACAATTTCTCGTGTGCAGTGACCACATCGAGGCGCTCCCCTATTGGGCTGTGTTCCGGATCGGTGAGACGTCGTGGGCTGAGCACACCTGCCCGGACCACCTAATGGATTGGCTCACCCTGGTGTTCCTTGAACACGAGAACGACGTACTATTGGAACACATTGCACATGAAGCTGCACGGGCATTCATGGACGAGTAACTACGTACCTGCAGCCACATCCTATTGCCACCCACAGCACATGGCCCAACAACTTGTTGCACAGTGGGGATTGCTCACATATCCCACCAAAACAGAGGACACGTCTGCCTTGGGTCAGGCTATGGATGCATTTGCGTGGAATAACGTGTGTGCACACACACTTGTGCAAGGCGACGCAGGTCCATGGTCCGAGCAACACAGCGTTGTCTGGCAATGTTGCCAATTCGGACACACTGCTGGGTGAGAGCACACACATGGCGATGTAGCATGACATGTGAACCTGTCGGACCCTCACACCTGATCACTGTCGGCAGAGCAGACAATCGGCGCACCCAGGAGGCAGAGCACCATGCAGACCCCATGTGCAGTGAGTCGTGCCCCCTCACACGGGGCACTGTGCAGACGCCAAACAACACATGACTCGTCCAGCAAGGCAAGGTGGGCTGTGAGCGTTGCCATCCGTGATGAATCTTGTCCATTTCAGCCCCAACATTATCTGCCCCTCGACATGTACCCATGCTGCGTGTAAGTGTCTTAAGCATGTCCCTGCCTGTTGTGGCCGTTGCCTCGTCTGTACTGACACGCACATGCCAAAAAAGCCTATGCCACTCCACTGGTGTCTAACTGTGAGGTGTGTTGTTAAGATTGTCCACTCGTGTGCCACAATGAGCCTCGTCCCAACACAGGGAGGAACTGTCGCATGTGCAATGGGGGTGTGTCCCTTTGGCAAGCTCCGCCTCTGTGAGCCAGATATTGTTTTGGGATAGGTGCTGGATGACGTGCACTTACATGACTCCAGCCATGTGTGTATGGTGTCCAACCTCTGCCCATGTGGAGCAATGTCATACATCACAACACAATGTGTCCACACAGATGTGTGTAAGTCGGTATGTGACGTGAAGTTCTGCTGTCACACGTGGCGTGGGATACCACTCCTGGCCTGCCACCGTTTTGGTCACTCCTACACACGGCCCTATTCAACACATGGACGTGTGCCTAAGTTGGGGTGTTGTGACATTGCTGTTGATGTGCAATGGGGTCACAGCTAGTACTCACCTTCAGAGTCATCCAATTGGCCATGTATCTCAGGGATAGACATGTGCATAGATGTCAGTTAGCAGGGTGTACCTTCATGTGCAATCATCGTCCCCACATCCAGCCATACTTCCATACGTGAGTGAACATAGTGATGACACATCTGTGTGATTCAGAATGTTTTATTCACATTCAGGTGATTGACGGAGCTGGAGCTGGAGCTGCCCATCCAAGCCCACAACACATGGAAGCACAGTGGTGGCCCAACCAGAGTCCTTTGGGGAATGCACAGTGATTGGGAAGAGGGAGAGTGCAGTCCGCAGCAGGATTGCTGTGTGATTGTCCAGCGGTGAAGCAATGGCAGTCCGTGTCGGGGTCCGGATGAATGTCCCAGGGTGTTCCGGAGGTCAGTAGAAGGTATTTCCCAGGGCATGATGCATAGGTCATGACCAGGCAGACCATATGGCTATGATGGATGCTACTGCCTCCTTCCTCACACAGTAGTTCCCATCCCCTTCTCACTCACCTGATATGGGTTCTGTGTCCGGTGTGTCCGGTGTGTGTGGCGGGGTGATGGCTGCATGGCTGTGTGCCCCTGACACATCAGACTGCGTAGGTGATGGGGCAGCATCACGGTGTGCCAGGGGCACATCAGGGTTCGGAGCTGTGTGTGTCGATGTTCCCACTGCAGTCATATGGGAAGGGCTCAGTGGCAGCAATGGCAAGTTGGAGTACTGCAGGGCGTTGCTGTTCCCAGACACTACTCGCTGGTGTTCAGCAGTGGGAGACATACTTCCGGCCTGCATCTGCTCCATGGTGTCCATTGCCCTCCGCATCCGTGCCAACTCTGTGCTGTCATGGCTGGTGCCTGTCTGACCAGACAGTGCTTGTATTAGACTCATGGCACCAGCGAGGTTAGCCAAGGTCTGTGGCGGAGCATGGTGCGTACAGGGTGTGTCCGATAGGGACTGTACGTGGTCCCTAATGGGACTCAGACACCCACGTATGGCATCGAGTTTGACTGCCACGAGCTCAAAACCCACCCGCAGCCGATGAGCCAACACCACCTGGCAACCCAACACACGACGTTGGAATTCCATGTATTGGTCGGGGGGGTCCTGGGAGACAGCCGTGGTGGTGTGTGTTTCCTGCGGTGTGGTCTGTGCAGGTGGTGGGGTCACCTCGAGGCAGCTGGCCTGGCCTGCTCCTGGGGGTGGGGTGCAGAGGCTGTCCAGCATCCGTTGGAGGGTGTCTTGACATGTGTGCAGGTTGTCCTCTTCATCATCAATGGTGGGACACATGCACTTCCAGATCCACACGGACCCCAACACCACCCTTAGAGGCACCCTTGTCTACAGACCCCCAGGGCCCCGACCCCAGTTCAGCGACTCCATCGCCGACTTCATCAGCACGCACGCCCTGACCTCTACCGACTACATCCTCCTCGGAGACCTGAACTTTCACCTGGAGAACAACAACGACAGCAACTCCACCACCCTGATCGACAACCTCACCAACCTCGGTCTGAGCCAGCTCGTCACAACACCGACCCATTCCGCCGGCCACACGCTTGACCCCATCTTCTCCTCAAGCTCCCACGTCTCCTTCAGCCACACCACGGAACTCCTCTGGACCGACCACCGCTGCATCCATTTCACCTTCCAGAAACCCACCACACACCACCGCACCCAACAGATCCCATGCCGCTGCTGGAGCAAAGTCACCGAAGACCAACTTCGGGCAACCCTCGCTCTCAGCCCTCCCTCCGACCCATCGAACACCGACGACGCTGCCTGCAACCTCAGATGATGGATGGACGACTGTGCCAACACCCTCGCCCCGCTGAAAAACTCACCTACAGTGACACCACCAAAAGAGCCAGCTGGTTCACCTCGGAACTCCTAGCTTCCAAGCGTACCTGCCAGAAACTAGAGAAGAAATGGCACAGTGATAAGACACCGGACAGCCACGCAGCCCACAAAGACGCCATCCGTAACCACCACCACCTCATCAAGTCCGCCAAGAGAATCTCCTTCAAAGACCGCCTCGACAACAACGCACACAACAGCAAGGAGCTTTCCAACATCGTGAAGGAACTCTCCAACCCCAGCTCCAACACTAACGACATCCCGCCATCGCAGCCCCTGTGCGATTCCCTCGCCACCTTCTTCCACCGCAAGATCGCCGACATCCACAACAGCTTCAACACCCAGACAGCCCCAACTAAGATCGATGCACCAGACCCGCCGCACACCATCGACCACGGCCCCCTGCCAGCCTGGGCCAGCGTGAACATCGAGGACACCATCAAGACCATGAGCACAATACACTCCGGCTCCCCGTCAGACCCTTTCCCGCACCACATCTTCAACAAAGCCAGCAGCTCCATCGCACCCCACCTGTGCAACGTCATCAATCTCTCCTTCGAGACCGCGACCTTCCCAGAGAGCTGGAAACACGCAGAGATCAACGCCCTACTCAAAAACCCAAGGCGGACCCGAGAGACCTCAAGAACTTCCGGCCCATCTCCCTGCTTCCGTTCCCAGCCAAGGTCATCGAGAAGATCGTCAACAAACAGCTAACCCGATACCTCAAAGAAAACAGCATCCTGGACCCATCCCAATCGGGGTTCCGCAGCAACCACAGCACTGAGACTGCCCTCATCGCCGCCACCGACGACATCAGGATCCTGCTAGACAACGGTGAGACCGCAGCCCTCATCCTGCTGGACCTCTCTGCCGCCTTCGACACTGTCTGCCACCGCACTCTACGCGCACGCTCCACGACGCAGGGATCCGAGACAAGGCCCTGGAATGGGCCACCTCCTTCCTCGCCGGCAGAACCCAGAGAGTCCGCCTCCCACCATTCCCATCCGAAGCCTCCGAGATCATCTGCGGCGTACCCCAGGGATCGTCCCTCAGCCCAACACTGTTCAACATCTACATGGCCCCGCTCGCACACATCGCCAGACAGCACGACCTCAACATAATCTCCTACGCCGACAACACTCAACTGATCCTCTCCCTCACCAAGGACCCCCTCGCCGCCAAATCCAACCTCCATGAAGGCCGTCGCCGATTGGATGAAGATCAGCCGACTAAAACTGAACACGGACAAGACAGAGGTCCTCATCCTCGGCTCCAACCCCTCAGCCTGGGACGACTCCTGGTGGCCAACGATGCTGGGAGCAGCCCCGACACCCACCGAACACGCACGCAACCTGGGAGTCATCCTTGACTCAATGCTCTCCATGGCCAAGCAAGTCAACGCAGTCTCATCCTCCTGCTTCAACACCCTCCACATGCTTCGCAAGATCTACAGGTGGATCCCGACAGACACAAGAAGAACAGTCACCCAGGCCCTCGTCAGTAGCAGACTTGACTATGGGAACGCCCTCTACGCGGGAGCCCCGGCCAAGCTCATCAAGCGACTGCAACGCATACAAAACGCCTCCGCACGCCTGATCCTCGATGTACCACGCCACAGCCACATCACCCCCACCTGAGGAACCTGCACTGGCTCCCTGTCGACAGGAGAATCTCCTTCAAACTCCTCATCCACGCACACAAGGCACTCCACAAGACTGGCCCAGCCTACCTCAACAGACGACTCCTCTTCTACGTCCCCAACCGCCAACTCCGCTCCGCCGACCTCTCCCTCGCCACCGTCCCTTGCATTCGAAGAACTACCACCGGCGGCAGATCCTTCTCCCACCTCGCCGCCAAGACCTGGAACACCCTTCCACTAAGCCTACGACAGACCCAAGACCTGCTGACCTTCAGGAGGCTACTCAAGACCTGGTTGTTCGACCAGTAGCAGCACCCCCCCCCCTTTTTTTTCCCTAGCGCCTTGAGACCCTCGCGGGTAAGTAGTGTGCTTTACAAATTCTGTGATTGATTGATTGATTGATTGATTGATTGGGATGTGTGGTGTGCCCTGCAGGGGGTGTTGTTTGTCCCTCTGCAATGTAAAGGGGAGATGCAGGTTAACAGTTTCACATGTATGGTGATGATTTGCAGATGTTCACATTCAGACTGCATGCCAATGTACATTGTGACTGTTTTGGGGGAGCTGGCTATTTGATGGCAGTCAGTGTGTTTTTCGACTACATGACGGATGTGTGGTAGTACCCGTACATTATCATCACACAGTGTCAGGCAATGCCAGATGTGGGTGGACAGTTACTACGTACGAGAGGAACCTGTTGTGGGCTCTGTCCTGTGGTGCAGGTATTGCACTTTGTACCACATTGCCTTCATTGCGGATGTCCTGTGATTGCTATGTGTGTGTGCTGCATTGTGGGGTAGTTGCCCCTGCTGCTCTGATTTCGTGTAGCCTTCTCCCTTTGAGGCGGGGTGCCTTTGCATTGTGTGCTTTTCGGGGCCTGATTTGCTTTTGACTTGGGTCATGTGTGCTCGCGGACTGTTTTTGTGGCCTGGTGCATTGTTCGTCTGCTGCGTGTATTGTAAGGCATGGGTTGTGGGTGCACGTGGACACGTCGTAGTGTGACCTGCTCCTTTACGGATGTGATCCGCACTTGGCTACCTCCATGTCGCTTCGTGGGACATGTCATTTTTTTGGGGCAGCTGCCATGCTATCGGACATGCAGTGTCACTTGCATAGTCAGTGTGGGTCACGGAGCCGCTGCTTTGCTGGATTCAGCACATGTGCACGGGTCGGTTGTGATATTGGTGATAGGGGGGGCCCCTCTGTGCACATTGTGGATGGGGGCCTACTTGGCGTTTCTATGTGTGCTGCAGTGTGCCAAGGCATTCAGGGACATGTTCCAGGGTCATTGTGGGTGTGCTGTGTGCTGCGCGTAATTGTGCATGTGTACCATTGTGCCCATCTCCCCCCGTCCATAATGGTTACTCACCCTGTTGCTGTTGGGTCAGGTCGTATCGTGCTGTGTCCAGGCCCCCCAATCCTGCCATCGTCTCCTCACTGCTGAGTGTGGCCACCATTTGCTCCAGCTCATCCAGCTCCTCCTGTGTCGCAGGACTCCCACCTCCAGTCGCCGTTGCTGCCTCCCTGTTGGCGGCGAGCTTATGTTTGGTCTGCCTTTTCATATCATGCCAGCGCCTCTTGACCTCCTCCAGTGACCTCCTGGACACTCCGACTGCATTGACGTTGGTGACGATGGCCTGCCATATTTCGCTTTGGGTTGCCAGTGCCGCAGTGGAGGTGCCGAACAGTTGTTGATGGTGTTCGGTCACCCCCGTGACGATGATCTGGTCTTCCTGCGGACTGTACCCGGTCTTCCTCTTGTCCTTGCCCTTCCCCGACAGCGGGGTTCCGGGATGGTCCTCCGTAGGGCTAGTGGTGTTCGGCTTGTCCTCTGCACTTGTTCTGGGTGCATCCATGTTGCTACGCAGTTTGAATTGTTTTTGGGCTTTTTTTTCCCGTTCTTTTATGGTGCTTTTTCCCGCCTGACGCATGGGATTTACAGGCCTGTGGCTGGTGTTTGCTGATTTCTGTACCGCGATTGGCCTCATCGCATGATTTCTCGCGTTTCGCATTTTTTAGGCGTGGTGTTGATTTTCACGCTGGCATTTGACGCGTTATCTGGTGACTATCGCATGGTACCGCCTTGTTGTGAATTCCACGTTGACACAGGGTTATTTTCCCGTGATAGGCTGCGTTATTGAAAGTTGCGTTACGCTACTCTTGCCGTAGTTATCACACGTTCTTGTGAATATACCCCTCAGAGCCTCCTGACTTTGTGGCGTCTATTCTCACCTTCTTTGTTATGAGTTTCTGTATTTCTTTGACACAGATGTAGGCTCTTTAGTTTCTAATCTGTGACTATTGCTGGTGACATGGAAGACAGCTTGAGGATATTGGAAGATTTTCCACTTGGAATTAAGAAACCTGATAAAGGCTGCAGAAGACACTTTAGAGTTTACATATGCTTAAGGTTTATCTAAAGAACACAGATAAACCTTTACAAAACCAATGTATGTCCAGTGTTAACCAAAGAAGATCTTTAAGGTCAATGAATATCATAGTAGAATTCAGAGATTCAAACAACCTCCCATCACAAAGTACTTTTGTGACCTTGGGGCATATTAGCAAGACCGGCGATAAAATTATCGCCGTTTTAGCGGCAGGAAACTGCCGCTAAAACGGCGATAATGGGCTTGGTAATATGCGTTATAGAATTCAATAGAAGCCCAGGTTAGATGTGCAGGACATCTAACCTGGGCTTCTATTGAATTCCATAACGCATATTAGCAAGCCCATTATCGCCGCTTTAGCGGCAGTTTCCTGCCGCTAAAACGGCGATAATTTTAACGTGGGTCTTGCTAATATGCCCCCTTGTTTTTTTTCCAAACTTTAAAGTGCTTTCTAACTCTCTAGCCACCATATACCAGTTATGAACCTCTTTGAGGCCTCATTGGCTCACGGCAAGCAAAATGTCTATTCTGTGGAACATTTTGTTTCCTATAGTTGAAAAATATTTCTGGATTCTCACTCCTATAAAAACAAATTTAGAAATCATTCCCAACTTCCAATATAACCCTGACGCTTAAACTGGCATTTGCCATATAATATATATAAGTTTATTCGATCAATCGCATGATCATTTACATCAGCAAAAATCACAACCAATATAAGAATTCATTACAACATAAAAATCAGATTTAGAATAAAATAGGGTTTCGCATCCCTCCATCAATATAGAAAATTTATAAAATCTGAAGTTTCATATATGATTAAAAGAGGAGAATTCCACATTTACATCAAGTCTAAAATATGAGAGTTCAAGTATTCTGAGCTCCAGGATCCAGTGGTGACCCTAGGAGCGGGTTGCTTACATCATCATTTGTCTTTCTCAGAATAATTTTTTATCATTTTAAATCTTGTCCACCATGCATAAAGCAAGTATCTCGAGATTGTAAATACGAGCCACCTTGTAGTATCAGACCTAAAAATACGTAATGCATCAGAGGGGAGTGAGAAAGAAAGCAGACGACAGGCAGGAATTATCCAAGTTTTCCTGAGATTAGCATAGGAGGAACAGAAAAAAACAAAATGTTCTAAAGTCTCAGGAGAAGAGTGACAGGACGGGCACAGAGATGTTACAGAGGCATTTGCCCAAGTGCTTTTCCTAAAATTTAGGGGGAGAACTCCATACCTAAATTGGATATAAAGTGCTTGTGCCTTCGGGGGTTCAATATCATCCATAAATATTTCAAAAGCAAACCATCCCTTAACATTCATAAAACTGGAGGTTAAAGTGCCATGTGCATTAACATCAGTGCATTGTGAATCAACAAACTCCCAGTACCTTTTTTTGTGCAGGGGAACCATTTTGTTCGTGATGGACTTTGGGTCCTCCCACATGAACCCCAACCCCAATTTTGTAAACAAATCCTTGACCTTATTGAACCAGGCAAGGCGTCCTCATTGTTTTTGTAATATTAGAAGCTCTTCCAAAGCCTTCTTTACCGGGACCTGTGTACTACTGGTCCATAGTCTTACCCAGAACAAGAGTGCCTTGAGAATGGCAAAATAATTAATGGGTTTAAGACCAAGGTCAAGTCTTAACGGCATAAGGGGGGTGTTCACTGGTAGATTAAGGATCACCCTTAGGAATTTATTTTCAGCAAGTTCTAGGTGCTTTAGGCTCTCCAGCCCCCACAGCTCAGCCCCATATGAGGCTGCGCCTAGCCTTTTTGCCCTATCTAGTTCCAGAATTGGAGAAGTGGGTCGAAAAGCAGAACCCCTGACCCTCCCAGCTATTGCACAGTCGACATGCTGAAGAGGTAGGACGCTCTTTTCTATTTGGGGCGTCCAAGCTAGACTGTCGCTGATTCGGACTCCCAAGTAATCAAATACCTTGACCTGCTCCAGAACTTGGGTGCCCAACCTCAGTCTGCCCTTGATGGATTTGTAGGGGTTGAACACCATATATTTCGTTTTGGAGCAATTTATTTCTAAGCCCTATCCTTACATGCTTTTGCAAATTTATTAAGGACATGCTGGATTCCCATTGGCGTCTTTGATATAAGCAGCGTGTCGTCTGCGAATAGCAAGGAGGGCACAGGACTACCCGCTAATTTCGGCGGGTCACCTCCACAATCGAACAGCTCACCTATAAGACTGTTTATGTACAGGGTAAATAGGGTTGGGACAATAACACAGCCCTGTCGTACTCCCTTAAAGACCAGAATGTCATTGGATAAACTACCATCTAGATTCCACCTGACTTTGGCGTAATTGTCTTGATGCAGACGAATCAGGATTTTAAGTAAGTTTATAGGGAGTCCTAAATCTCGAAGGGCAGTCCAGAGGTAGGTACGGTCTATGGAGTCAAAATCCGTTTTAAGATCAACGAACACAACATATAAGTGACCCCTCCTAATTGTCACTTCTTTCCATATAAGCAGGAGAAATCTAAATACCTGGTCTAGGGTGCTCGTGGAAGCCCTGAATCCTGCCTGCAGATTGGATAATATATTATTCTCCTCGATCCATTCTTGGATCCGAATTAAAATAAATTTGCTAAAAACCTTTTGAGAAACATCTATGAGGCTGATTGGCCTGTAATTCGCTGGTATCCCCTTGTCTTCCTTTTTGAATATTGGGATTATTTCCACACCTCTCCAGGTCGCAGGAATATCTCCACCTCGGAGGATGGCATTAAAAACAGTTTGTAGCAGGGGTCCCCATATAGTAGGCTCCGCTTTGAACAAATCTCCCAGTAGATTGTCCAGCCCTGGAGCTTTCCCATTCTGCAAGGAGCTAATAGCTTTAACAGTTTCCCCTATTGAGAAACTAATTTCATCAGCTTGTACTAGATCTGTGCTGCTGACCTGTGAGTCTAGACAAAAATCATCCTCTTTGCCTGTGTAGAGATTCGTGAAATACTCCTCCCAGACATGGGGCTGTATATGGAAATATGTTTCAGTTTTCTGCTTAGGTGTCCCTTTCGACAAGAGGTGCTAAAATAATTGGCAGTCCTTCAGCCTTGAGGCTTCTACAAGTGTACACCATTTCTCTGACTCCCAGTCCCTTTTTGCCTCAACCTGTGCCTTTTTGTACAATTTCCTTCTGATTTTAATATCTATCCGCGTTTCCCTCACAATTAATTTGTCTCTGGCTTGCCTACAAGCCTCGTTATACCATGGGGCAGTGCTCCGTTGGATTAGATTAAGATTGCACTGTTTGTTAAAAAAGGATTTTAGGGTAAAAGTTTACTGCTGAAAAGTGACCATGATGTCCTCATTACTAATATCAGTATTGCCCACGACAGGAAGGATCTGTGCTACCTCAGCATAACTTTTTGGGAGGAGATTCCCATCAGCCAATATCTGTGGCCATTTTACTCTTTTGTTGTTGTTAGTGGTAACAACAGGGACCACCATCTGTCGGGATCGGCCATACAAAATTGCTAGACCAGATACCGTCAGTGACAAAGCATTATAATCGCTATCCTCCCGATTTAATATGATCATATCACTAACTTTTGGCCATAGGTCGAGGTCAACCAAAATGTAATCGATCCTGCTCTTAGCTTTCCCCCTCTTAAACGTAAAGCATGCTTCTGCGTCCGAGCGTGTCCGGCCATTACAAGCTCGTACTCCAAGGGTAAAAGATAGTACCTGTTGCCCCACTTTAGTACATTTCTTAATCGCTGGAATCTGGAGTTTGTTGACCCCTCTGGCTTGATCTTCATCCTGCACTACCTCCTGTACATAGTCGACTGGCTCAAATGTTGTATTAAAATCACCAGCGACTATGAGATGGTATTCTTTCCTAGAGGTATCGAGGAAGTTGGTTAGTGAGGTTATCGTGTCGGAAGGCTTGTGGGGGCTGCTAAAACGATTATATAAATGAAACAACCTGAGATGAATATTTTCTTTCAGTGATATTAGTTCTAAGCCAAGTATCTCCTCTGATCCTAGTTTCAGTAGCTTAATTTTACATGCCAGGGTGGTCTTAACCCAGATCAATAATCCACCAGCTGGACTACCAGCTGGGGAATGCCTGGCCTCAATACTGAAAGTAGTAAACCCTAATCTATGTACCTGCTCAACCGCCCAAGTTTCTTGGAACAAACATAGGTGGAATCCGTCTACTAAATTACACCATTCTGGGTCATTTAGCTTTGGCCTTATTCCCGCAATATTCCAGGATAAGATTTTCAAATCCTGATCATTTTTTACACATGCCTGGGGTTGACATATCGTTGTAGAATTTGCTCTCTCTGTGTCTAAGTTGTGTGCGGGGTGACATAACATGGTAACTTGGCCACAATAAACAGTTTCACTGGGGTTATTAGTGTTAGTAGCACCTTCCAACTGAGTAGCGGGAAATGTCTCATAGGTCATTAACGTTTCAGTGGTTTTGGGGTTTAGTCAATCGGGGGTGTCCAGATCAGTAAGGGCTTGGTATCCGTTTCTTGTTTCCAGCTGAAAAAGCTCCTGTCTCATCTTTGGTTTTTCGGTGTTATACACATTATGAGGGGCGATTGGTCCTATGGATTTGAGATGCCTGTAGAAATACCCAAGTGGCACAATGTCGATCCCTGGTCGGGTGAAGTCTTTCCCCTTCTAAGCAACTGCCCTGCAAGCATTGATGTCCTACAATTAATTACTACGCAGTCTCCCATTGAGGTCTTGCGTAGCGGGCCAACCCAGCTTACACGTCTTACAAAGATGATATCATGGTAATTAGAAATTGAAACATTTGTATTCTGGGATAGCCAGTGGCAAACTTTATTTTTCAACTGGTTGAATGTTTCTTTATGGTTGTCCTGAACTGGAGGGACACCAGTTAAAATTGCCACATATGGGCAGCACTCTGGGGGAAGATGTAGAGTCACCTCATTAGCCTGTTCGTTCCTATCAGTAAAGTCATTCATTTCGGGGGGAGTCTGTTTACTGTGTCCAGTTATGTTCCCAGTGAGTAAGGTACTGCGTGCAGTAAACCCGATATTACTAGGGGGCAGCCTTTCCCTCCCCGGATGAATAGCACGTGTATGTTCCGTTGGTTTTTGTGATGCTGCCCTCGGGTTACTCCTATGTTTTTCAGAGATAGGGACACGGGGTGGTGAATCTAGGTTCCTGCTATGTTTCCCCTCACCGGTATGTAATCCCCCATAGAAATGTGTCCCCCCTTTATGACTTTTCATTTTTGGACCTTCCCCAGTCATTAAATTAGTAAGAGACTTTTGGATTGATCCCACACTTGTCTCCAATTTATCGAGCCTGTCCAGAATGGGCAAGAGGTTGTTACATATTATTTTTTCCAAGCACGTCATTAAAGCAGTGGCGGCTTGCCGAGGGAGTGCTGCGGGCGGTGGGCGGGGGAGGGGCAAGGTGGGGGGGTAGTGGACTCGGACAAACGACGGACAGAACTCAGAGTAAGGCTTACTCTGAGTTCTGTCCGTCGTATGTCCGAGTCCACTACCCCCCACCCTGCCCTTCCCCGCCCCCACCGCCCCGCAGCACTACCTCAGCGAGCCACCACTGCATTAAAGTCTCAATGGTTTGCGGGGATAGGCCTATGGGATTAAGAGATGGCAAGTCTGAGTCTATCACAGTTGGTGCAGCTTGCTTTGTGTCAATATACGCTTCCGGTGCAGAATCCTGAGTCTTTTTCCTGGATCTGGTTCTTAAGACCGGTGGAGGTTCCCGGTGTTTCACCTTCTTTTTCCTTTTAGCTGGAGGATTACAAGACGGGGTTACCAATGGTTGTGGTGAGGTACACTTGAAGGGAGATAAGTCTGTTAGACTTTTGTTGTATGGGTGAGTCCCCTCTTCAGTATCTCTTGGCGGCCCACTCATCACTTGGTCCTCATTTATAGCTGCAACTGAACCCCCATCTATGGACAGCCGTCGCTCTACTACTAAAATTTAATTGTCAATGGCTTTGGCAGCCCGTAAAAGAAAACAATTGAGTGTAGAGTTCTGGAGGGGCTTTGGATTGTTCACCCTTTCCCCCGTTTGCTTCAATTTGGCCATCATTTGAATAAGGAAAAAGAGAAGGGAAGGCAATGCTGTTTAAGAAGAGTGTTAATTAATTTGAGGCAGACAGACTTACTTGTACAGATGACCAAAGTTTAGATGGCGCCGTAAGATGCTTGAGCGCAGCTTTACAGTAGTGGGTGCAGGGAAATAGCCTGAACCTAGAGCCAAGAGAGTAGGCCCAGCCCAGCCTCTTCCGGGCGTAGACGGGCCCGCCCTTGGCCCAAGCTTCGCCCGTGCACGTCCCGTGCAGCGGGAGCCCCGCGCTGGATTTATGCGCCTCTGGGTGCTCTGGAACTCAGGTCTGCGCCTCCTGGCGCTTGAATTTCTGGGGGTTGGAGTCCCCTCGCAGTGGGAGGCAAGAGGCAAGTGAGCAGGCGTCCCGCGCAGCGGGAGCCCCGCGCTGGATTTATGTGCCTCCGGGCGCTCTGGAGCTCAGGTCTGCGCCTCCTGGCGCTTGGATTTCTGGGGGTTGGAGTCCCCTCGCAGTGGCAGGCAAGAGGCAAGTGAGTGGGCGTCCCAATATTATATATCTATAAAAACATTCTCTATCTGGCCATATTCCCAGTGTTCCTCATCGTGACATTTTATAATTTCTCATGTTGCTGACAATTCATGTTCCATCACGCAACCTTCAAATAGTGAAAGTTACAGACACTTGCCTGTGATACTTGCTTGAAATTCTCATTTGTGTGCTTGCATGCTTTTGAATATGTTTTTCTAGTGCCAATCTATTTTCATATAACAAATGACTGGGGAAGTCGGCCCAAACCCCTTGAGATATGCTTCTGAGGATGCTGGACAAGCAAGAATGGCCTTCTTTTTCAGAAACAATTTCAGGTTTGCTTTGTTCTTGATTTACCCATGGAGGTACAAAAGAAAACGAGAGACAGACTCAAGTTTAGTAATCTTTGTGAACTGCACACACAATATGCACGCATCTGTAGTCCAAATGAAGAGCATATACTACATTTCTTTTCAGTGGGTTTTCTTCTTCTCTTGTGGGGTGCCTCAGAGGTCCTTTCAATAGTAAAGCCTCTAGGTATCACAACTGATGAGGAGAAGCGAGATACCAGAGTTTCTAGGAGTACGCTTAGCTGTATTTTTTTCTAGCATGCAGACGTGCTCTGTTCTCCCTGTGCTATTACTGAAGCAGATGGTTGAAGCAGAAGACACTTACACCTAAGAGCATTGTGACGGTATGTGACCATGCACATTTCCACAAGGTCACAGATCCACTGGGAGTAGCCGAGGGTGAGCACAACCATTGTGACTGTGAAATGGTGAAGCAATCGAGTCAACATGTTGACAATGTTGGATCCATCTTTGTTTCTAGGACCAATGGTTGTAATAGACTACATTCCACCTTTGTTTCTTTTTTGAGCATGCACAGTGACATGTGTTTTTGGTACTGATGAAAGCCAAGGTCACCCATGATAGGGACATACAAGGCTGAAACATGTTGACCAAAGGTTTAAATGAGGGTTGAATTATTCCACTTAAATCTTTTTAATCCTATCACCTGGGGACATCAATAAGACAGGCTTAGTTCCACCAGGAGGTAGTTTTAGTATTTTCATTTTTGGAATTGTTGCATATTCATCCATAATTTTTCACACATAGGCTGCCCATTCTGGGGAGGTGTAGCCTACAATGTAATAACGGGTTTATGGTGTGAGAATGAACTCTATGATGAAGCCTGCCACTTGAGGGTGGGTGAGGGGTCACGTCCTAATACAAACAATGTTTTTGAGTCTGTGTGAGAGTCCAATGTGACAACTATTTGACGACTTACGAGTAACGCATTGCAAGTACTCTTTTATGTTGTTCTATAGTTGTAAGGAGGCAGGTGGTACTTGCAGGTAAATACTCCATGTGAGCATAAAATATTGTAATATACAAAGGAACACACATTTATTGATTCCAGGCAAAATCTCGCTCAAAAACCGGTCATGATCCCTGATCCTGGTGTCTGTGGGTGTAAGCTGAGGGATGCTGGCTACAACCCTAAACCTCCCCTTCAAGAACTTAAAATATATTTTTTTCACTTTTATGCAGCTAGCCCTACAGAGATGGAATTCATTATTTTATGAGTCTAAAATACATCTTTAGTGACCAACATAATGGCACATGCAGACGCACCTAAAATGACATTGAATGTGACTAGAACAATGTAAATAGGTTTGCCTCTTTCTAGTTTGAGGCTTTGAGTTTTGAGAATGACAATGCGTTTTATGCATTTTTGTTCGGTGGCAGAGCTAACACTGCTTTTGAGCATGAGTATATTCCTGTGGGGTAGGTCAGGCGAGTAGCGATGAGGCGAGAATGTGGGTGTGTTAGATGGTAGTGTCACAATTGAGGTTGGCAATGCAGTGCTGGTAGTGGGAGTGCGGTGGTGATTATGTTGCAGCAGTGCATTGATGGGATAGTACTGTTTTGATGAGTGGTAGAACATTGCTGGGCGGATAGTAGATTTGTGATGGGGTGGTAGTGCAGTGATCATTACTAACAGGACAGTGGTGTGGTGGTGGTGATACAGCACTCAGGCCTGGCAGAGTAGTCCTTGCGGTGTTGTTTGTTATGGTGTGGTTCCAAAGTGTTGACGTGTGGTCCTCACTCATGGCCATTCATTGGTGGGGGTTAGTGGTGTGGCCCTGGTAATGCAGTGCTCGAGTGGTAATATTGTTAGTTGTATAGTACTGGGTGTTTTGCCTTGAATCATAGGGTATATGGCTATAAATGCAAATAATATTACTTATTACTTTGTCACCTCGTGACCCAGAGGACAAACACACCACCCTGCGATTGAAATGCAGTTTGGAAATCAGTTACACAATTGTGGGCATCATTTGGAGTACAGTGATAACTGAAAATCCTCTAGTTATTATAATAAATTGCTAAACCTGAAGAAGCCGCTACCTGAATTCCCTCCACCATAAGAGTTGTGAAGGAGGAAATCCCCCCACCCCCGCCAGATTCTCTGCCAGATTTATAATTTTCTTCAAGAAATGAACGATTAAACAATGTTCCATCATTTCCAAATTCCAAATCAGGCTCTGTGTAAATGTAATTCCAATAATATATCAAATAATATGAGTTCCCATCATTTTATAGATGAAAACTGTAATCCTCTGAACATGTATTATCATGAATTGAATTAAATCTCATGAATATAAATGCATTAACCTTCAAAGCATCTCATTGAAAGCTACAGGGTGTAGTCTATTAACGAGCTTAATGTGCTATTAACATTCTTATCAAAAATGAAAATGAGGTCTTTTGTACACATGTTGTAAGTTTAAGTGCTAAAAGGGCACTTAAACAAATTACATTTATGCTCATCATTTTGCAGCCTTGAACAAAACCTGGCATGCATTAATTTATCCTAAGTGTCATCTGTAGGTAACTTTCTACTGTCAGTGTTACAGATATGAATAAAACATTTAGAATTATAGATGAGTAACTGTGAATGAGGAAGATGTTATTCACCAAGGGCTTCTGAGTGACATCAAATGGACAGAGAGCAAAGCTCGACTTGTCTAAGATGTCACTCAGAACCCCAAGATGAATAACATCCCTATTATTCCCATTTTACCCATCTATAATTTTTTGTTGTTCATGGCCCCCTAAATTGTCTGCCCTTGCTTCCAAACATGTAAACACGGACACAGGAGGAAAGGGGGAACCATATACTATTTAATTTTAAAACAAATAGAGTCCTGCCAACCAGCCTCACCACCCTCAACAATAGCCTCCATCCAGGCAAAATAACAAATATTTTTCCTCCTGCCACCCATCCACACTGCACCCTCAGATAACCCCCACCCCTATCCCTCTTTATTTATAGTAGATCAAAAAACTATGTGGTCCATGGGCAACCAACCCCACCACCCTCTGCACACCCCCACCGGCCCAAACCTGCACTCTCTGCACACACATTGAGAGTGAAGAGCCGGCACTATGCTGACAGCGGCACTTAATTTCTCCTCTCAGCACAGGTCTGCAGAGACCCTTTTTGGCAAAGGAGAAGTCAGTTGGCACCAGGACATTGCCACCTGCATTGTGCCTCCTCCTTCAGGTCTTTGAGACGCAGGTGAGACGGCAAAACAAAAGGGACGTGAACACTTCCCCCTTGTGATATCACAACAGCTTTGGTTAACCTCTTCGGTTATCCACTGTTATGACATCACAACAGCAAATTATTGGATTTTGATCTGGTTACTCATGCTAAAGGCTTCCAGTAGAAGCCATATAGAACATATGAATGGGTAACAGTGACTAACGGGAATATTTTTCACGAAGGGGTTCTGCATGATATCAAATTGGCAACAAGAGTGAAGCCTGAGTTGCGTATAATGTCACTCTGAACCCGAGGGGGTAAAATATTCCCCGTATTCACTTTTCACCCATGTACATTTTAATGTAATATACGGCCCCATAATTATCTGCTGCTCCTTCCAATTGTAATGCATGGGCAGACAATTAATGGGAAGCCAAATATAGCATGTCTTTTCCTCCCTGTCTCAAATTTGAAGAAATAACTGACCTCCAGTCATCCAACGTGCCATCCTTAGTGCTACCTCACCCTCTCCCCTCCCGAGGCTGTGCCCTCCATCAGTGCATGGAGTCAGTATTACACTAACAGGTTCACAGAGAAGCCTGTCACAGCAGCCAGGAATTCCTTAAACACGTAGCAACAGTGGGCGACAACTTTTGTTACCCGCTGTTGCTACATCATAGCAGTGAATAACAAGATTTAGAATCTGGTACTCATGTTAGCGGCTGACAGAGCCATACATAACAATATTATTAATTGCAATTTAAGAGGAGTGGGGGACTGGTGCTGCTTGACAACCTTCCACCCCATTCCCTGCTGTGAGACATCTAGCTGCCTGAAAGAAAACAAATTCCACCCAGATGATGCCCAACTAGCCATATGAGTTCCCCATAATACCTGTCCAATCTCCTGCTGGGGCATAGTCACACCCAACCTTCTCAAATGAATGACAGTACTCCCCAATAGTCCCTACCAGCTCAGCGCCCTTGCACTGCCTTTTTTGCCCTCCCTTGGATTATCCCAATAGAGAGTGCAGACTTTGCATTGCAATTTACTGTTGCAGGGTGTCCCACCCATGAACATCCCTGAGCAGAAAATGACATAGGACCTCTGGTATGCTTAGTCGCAGAAAATACTAAAACTGTTTACTACAAATAGCCGTAATGTTTCCAGTTTTACCATCTGTGTTTGGACAGTAATAAATTCATTCACCTGATATGGCAAGTTTGTGGGAAGGAGACATATAGCACTTAAAGGATCCAATCGATGTGGTGACAGCGATATTAACTAAAGTGATATTGAAAAACGTAATTTCACTTCTGAGAGATGCTATATATCATATTACAAAGGCATATTTTGTGATGAGCAGTTGAATGTGCATGAGACAAGACAATAAAATAAACACAGATTTCTAGTTTGTGATTGAGACTATTAAAGGTGCAAGGATATAGGCATAAGATAACACGAAGCAAGAGTGCAGCAGGAAGTTGAGTCTCCAGGAAGATTAAATCAACAGGCTAATATGGTTCAGAAAAAGGGAGAATGTCAATGAGATAAGATTGATAGGCTAACCAGGCTCAGGATAACAAGAAAAGGTGGGTGTCAAAGAAATAAGATCACTGGGCTAAACAACTTCTTCATATTAAAAAAGCGATTAAGATGGTCGAGCTCATGCTGGATGGTTGATTTGTGAGGAGACAGATTTGGTGTGGCATGCTAAAGCATATCATTTTGGAAGAAGGACATTTTAGTGTGAATTTGTTTTAAATCTAGCTGTGTTCCTAGAGTTTCTGAGCATTTTGTGGTGATATATGGTTGTTCAATAACTCTACTGAAACTGGGAAGAGAAGAACACAGAGATATAGGGGGGAAAAGGTAAAGGCAAAGGAGTAGTAGGAAGATGATGTGAAGGAGAGGTAATGAGAAGAAAAAAAGACAAAAAGCAAACAAGCAATATAAAGGAAAAGGAGAAATAGAGGAGCAGGAAAATAGTAGTGTAAGAAGGAGTAGAATGAAATGCAGGAGAGTTGGGAAATATAAAATCTTTCAGTGAATAGGGTGATGCAGGAGCAAAATATTAAAATAGGGTGAGGACATTTTATTACCAAAAATAGTTGGGCAGTGTGCATGGGCAGACAGTGCTTCACATCTTTAAGTTTAGAATGTTTTTCCCTCTCAGATGTTATGTAGTTCTAACGAATAGTAGTATGCTAGTTTTTTGCTTGTTAGGTTTCACATTAAATTCCTGACTTTTGCAACCCATTAAACAAGCATTGGCATAGCCAATAGGTCTCGCTTTTGGGACCTTATAAGTATTTAGTTATGCAGCACAATATCCTTGGTGCAACATCACCTGTTGCATGGCTAAACACTTATAAGGTCCCAAAGGCGAGACCTATTGGCTATGCCAATGCTTGTTTGCATATGGCACACCATGTCTAAAACAAGACCTGGGTGAAAAACACACATCTGCTGTTGTTACTGTATTCAATCCCATTATCAATCTTCATATGACCCTCAAGTCTATGCCCAACACACCCAACTATTTATCTACCAATTTTAACCATGCACAAACAGATTCTACACAGCATTCCAGAAAGAGGGCTTATAAATAAAAATAAGTGCATGATAAAGAACAGATGAGCTTTGAAATTGTCCTTTTTGCTAAATAACAGAGATAACCAAGCATTCAGTGTCAGAGGAGAATTTGCATTGTAGTAGGCACCATTTGACCCAACATGCTCTCTCACTTTTACCATACTTAGTGGTCATATTGACAAGGAGAAAACCTAGGGGCTGATTTATAGTTTGGCAGATAAGGTGCTCTGATATAAACCCTGTCCGCCAAACTGACAGCTCACCTGTCCTATCTAGGGTCAGAAGGACTGCCAGCTTTCACTCGACAGAGCCCCCACTGGTTCCATAGACTGAAGGTTTTCATATGACGGCTCGGCAGAGTAGTGTCCTTCGGTGGGAGGGCAGTACACTGCCCACGAAAAGTAGAGTAAATGGTGTGGGGTTCTTTTTTTCCTATCTGTCACCACCAGGTAGAACCTGGCAATGAGGAACAGAAAAATCACACATAATGAGCCCCCACACCCACGGACAAAAAATACCTGGGTGTGGGGGATTCATCAGTTTTTGTTTTTTTCAATAACATGCTCCCACTTTGTTAACGTTTGGTGGATGGCTATCAAAACCTAATGCTGCTGTCCACCAAAGATTTTGGACCTTGATAGAAACCGCAATAGCAGCAGTTCCGGTCAAGTTACGGAGATTTGTAAATCTAGCAGACGGTAGGCCGTGGGCGGCAGACGTAATGTCCTCTACCACCCTAATGGATGGAATACTGCCTGCCAACCTACAGATGAGCCCCTTTATTCTCAGCAATATTTTGAGTGAGTAGTAATTGCAGATCCATACATGAGGAGCTGGTCCTATACCTGGGGAGGGCAGAGGAGAAAGGGAACAGGCCAAAACAGTGCGACTAAGAGACATGGACAGTGATTGTGAACGCATTGGCATCTGCAGTTCTGCCCACTGCTGGTGACATAATGGCATGGAATAGCGCTTCCTCTTTCTCGGAGCGCCCGACAGTGGCAGCCATCTCACTCAGGGTACAAATCTAACTTCTTTAAAGGGTGAGATAATAAAATAGTCAGGTGCTGACTGGTAAAGAAGGTACAATCTGAGTAAGAGAACCTGCAGGTGGAATATATTTGATGCACAGGAGGCATGATCAAGCTGGTTCCAAGCTGCCATACAAGCAATTAATCTATAAGCATTGTGAATGCAATGCCGAGTCTTTACGTATGAACTAGGTTAGTCAAATGAAGGAAGTAGTTTTGATGGGTAAAGCAGTTAACGTAAAGCACCGCTGCTTTGAACAAAGGGTCATTTCGAGGCTCCGTCTTTAATTTCACCATTGAATAGATCGACGGCCGCCCTAACGCCTGGCACAGTATAGAGATAATACGCTAATGAACATCTTTACAGATTCACAGCTGATGATGCCAACAGCATGGCGCCGATGAAGGCTGTTTGAAGTAGCACAACCATATACATAAAGGCAAAATATATTGCGCACCTGTAGAGATAACAGATTAGTTGATGGCTGCAGGTGAATTCGTAAAAATGCTGGATTACGTACCAAGCACTCAGAGCCATGTTCACAGCGTGCGGTTCATAAATTTCTTTTCCGTGCAGTGATTTTCCCTACGAACGGTGCTGGCAAGAAAAATGCTAACTCTGTGACTTCGTAAGAAACATTACTGCAATTAAGATAACAAGATCCTTTATGCGTTCACCTGCGCGTAGAGTTCATTATGCTTTATTCATTGCCAGCCAGGGCACCAGTGAAGCTATGCAAGGCTCAGCAGCCACATTTCTACTGGATGTGAACGGTGAAACGGGGGTCTTCAACCTTTAGAATCAGGCTACAAGAAGTACACCAAGGGGTTTCAGCAGCAGCAATTTTGTAGATCAAATATTTCCAAAATGAGCTAAATTGTAAGCTTTACAGTGAAATCCAGTACATAATGGGTAGCACTGCATTATTTATGGTCCAATAAAGCCACTGAGGAGCTTTGGTGGCAGAAAAACAACGGAGCCGAAGGCTTGTAATTTAAATATTACCAGAATCTAGCGATGGCTTTCCTGGCCCGTAATACACGTTAGGAATTAGATCATTTTTATATGGCTTCCTTATTTTACGTCGTTTGCCTGAAAAGGACACTTTTTTTGTAAACAGGAAAATGTTGACTAAAAACAGCCAAATAAAGGACTACCCAGTTTGCTTGTATGTAGTAACAAGCGCGGGCGCCGCGCGGCAGCAGGGGGAGGGGGCCTGCGCGATTCCCTTGCGGGAGCGAGCGACGCCAGGAGCGATAATTGCTACCATATGGCGCCGCTCGCTCCCGTAAGTGAATCGCCAAACGTGCACGCGTTGCCATTGAAGGCAATGGAACGCGTGCACGTTTGTGGCTGAAAAGCCGAAGCGATTTCAAAAGGTCTTTTTGCCTATGCAACGCATGCGCGCTGCGTAGGCGAGACCTAAAAAAGAGCACATGATCCATCCTCTTTCAGATGCATGAAAAAATGGTTTTAAAGTAAAATCATGAAAAAACTGTACACTCATTTAGTACCATCTAATACTTTCGAGGAAAAGTTGCCAGTTTGCAGTGCAAAAACTATGCTAGGCCGTAAACGTAGGAAAAGCAGAAAACTGTGTGTACAACTGACAGTGACAGCTGGTGAAATTTGGCTTTTACATATACTTGCCACTGTATTTTGATGAATGCCATAAGAAAATAGTTTTGTGTTTTAAATGGCTGTTACGTATGCCTCCTACTGTAGTGTAGTGTTTGAGGTGAAGCAAGGGGCAAACATATTTCTACACGGGAACTTTGGGGGTTAAATGGCAGTGGAATAAATTTACTCCTATATTCTAATGGGATCCTGTTCAGAAAATGGAAATAGATAATGTTTACTTGGGGTTTTGTGGATGGTAATTGGCTCCTACATAGAAAAAGTACGGAATATTAGTTAATTAGTTAATACTTTTGGGATAATGGGCATAGCGATTATCTGAGGGGGGATGATGAGTGTTAAATGGCTGTTAAATATACCTGTCACTATTTCTTTGCCATGTGAGTTGAGGAAATGAGCATAATTATTGTTTACATGGGGTATTATGGGTGTTACATGGTCGTTGAATATATTTGGGATTGCATCAGGATTGTTCAGGTAGGGGATGGGGACAGGGATTTTCTAAATTGGAGATAATGGCCATTAAATGGATTTTACATATACCTGCCACTGCATTTTCCTGACTACTGTAAGAAAATGTTAATAGCTATTTTACTCACACAGGATTATGGGCTTTAAACAGCTGTTGAATACATTTTCCCATATATTCCAATGGCCATGTTCAGAAAATGGGAATAGATAATGTTTACATGGGAGATGGATGCTACATATCCAGGGATTGGTGTTTGAACAATGGCCATACCTATGTCTACATGGGGAGATGGTGGGTGTTAAATGGTTGTTACATGTACCTGCCACTATAGTGTAGTGATGTGTGTTGAAGCAATGAACATACATTTTTTTACATGGGGGTGAGGAGGGGGGGGTTAAATGGCTGATACATATACCAGGTACTGTTATTTAGTAAATGGTGAAGGAAAATGTGCATAGCTGTGTTGTGTAGGGGGTTATGGAGGTTACATGGACATTGAATATATTTGGGCCTGTATTTGGATTGTTCCAGGTAGAAAATGGGGATAGGAATGTTCTACATTGAGGATGATGGAGGTTAAGTGGCTTTTACATATACCTGCCGCTGTATTTTCATGAATATTGTAAGGAAATGGTAAAAGCTATTTTATTCATAGGGGATTATGGGCTTTAAACAGCTGTTGAATGTGTTTTCCCCTATTTGCTAATGGGCCATGTTACGAAAGTGGGAATAGATACTGTTGACATGGAGGACTATGGGGGTAATTAGCTTCTACATATCACAGGCGCGGAATATTAGTTGTTCCTCTTGGGATAGTTTGCATAGCAGTTTTCTACATGGGAGGTGATAACTGTTAATGTCTGAGCCATACCTCGGGCATGATGTTTTATCCACCTAAGATAATGGGCATAGTGATTTTCTACATGGGGGATTATGCGTGTTAAATGGCTGTTGCATTTATTTGCCACTGTGTTTTAGTGATTTGTGTTGATGAAATGGGCATACCTATTTTTCATATGGGGATATGGGTGTTAAATGAACATTGAATATAATTGAAATTGTATTAGCCTATTCCTGGAAGAAAATGGGAATAGTGATTTTCAACATGAGAATTGATGGGTGTTAAATGGCTGTTACATATCCCTGCAACTGCGTTTTCATGATTTCAGTAAGAAAATGGTAAGAAATATATACTGCACAGGGATTATGAGTTTTAAAATCCGATGAATGCACTTGCCACTGTATTCTAACTGTTCCTGTTAGAAAAATGAGAATTGTTAATTTTCTCATGGGAGATTATGGCTGATAAATGGGCGTTGCATATACTGAGTCAAAGAGTCAAACCAGGAGGTTGCAGCGGAGCGGGTAGGTCAACCACGAGGCTCCTAATTGGAGTAGAGACACTACCTTCTGTGTCTCAAATACTTCGCTGCTACTGACGAGGCACAACTATACAATTTCAATAGGTTGGCTGCCCCCCCTCTGGGTTAATGACCTTAAGGGTCAGTAAGTGGTAGGTAGCATAGCACTTCACCACTAGTTGTAGATAGTTTTCACATTTCACTCGGTCCTGAAGAATCGCCCTGATCAAATTTTGACAAATCTGAGGTGAGAAACATGTTGACCATCCGGGGAAGAGCGCAATTTTGTCACATTATAACAAAATAGTCGCCCCCTTATCTTTTAGTCGGGTTGGGTCCCTCTCAGATTAAAAGTTACTACAGAGGATCCCCTGACCTATTTTAAAACATTCACTTCTACATCTACACTCACTTAGGTCCCTCACACTCACGGCACCTATACGGCAAGGAACAGAAGATCTCCGACAAAGAGCCCCTTTATGGGAGCCCGTCGGGCATTGCAGCGCTGTCCCGACGAGGAGCAGACCCATATGATGAAGCATGACACCTAGCTTGCTGGGTGTGTGAGGGCCTCAGTTCCGACAGGAGGAATTCCCCCTCCTCCTCACTACCTAGAGTACATATAAAAAGTGGACAATAAACCACCAAGGAACTTCGTACCCTTCTCTTCTTTGACTTAGGCTAGGGCATGTACGCTGGACCTTCATAAGCCCTATCAGTCCCTCTCTTTGTTGATATACGTTGCATATACTGGACATAGGTATTTACTTATTCCTCTCTGGAAAATTAGCATTGCCATTTCTACATGGGGGATGATACAAGTTTAATGGCTGTTACATATACCCAGGACCACAGGAATTATGTGGTAAGGGAGGACTACATTATGCAACAGGTTTGACAAAATTATGCAGCAAGAAAAGGCAAATTATGCAATGTAATGCACCACATTTTGTGGTATGATTACCTCATTATTTGTCATTTTTACACGTGAACACTATCTGGGCAAAGGGTTCACCTCATGATTGCCAGTTTGACACACCACAGCAATAAGCAACAGAAAGTTGTTGAATAAATATTTGCGAAAGGCCATCTACAATGTGTTGTTGCATTTTAGTAACATTTGATCCTTTTGAGTAAGAAACAAAACTTCTTTTGTTAAAAATGGCAGATTGTTCCACAGATGATAGAATATTTGTCAAATCCATATTTTTACTGATTAACACAGTGACTGTGAAATCTCATCATTCCAGTGGCTGTGCATATACCTGCCACTGTATTTTAGTGATTCGTGTTGAGAAAATGGGCATGCTTATTTTTTTTTTTCTTTTCATGGGAGTTTATGGGGGTTTAATGGTTTTTACAAATACCTGGTACTGTTATTTAGTAATTCCTGAAGAAAAATAGATATGGCTGTGTTCTGCGCTGGGGATTATAGGTGATAAATCACTGTTAATGTACCATGGACTGTATTAGGCTTGTTCTAGGTAGGTAATACTGATAGTGTTTTTCTACATGGGGAATGATGAGTTTTAAATGGCATTACATATACCTGCCACTGTATTGTCATCATTCTTTTAAGGGAATAGTAATAACTATTTTTGTATTGGGGTTGTAGGCTTTAAAGGGGTGTATTATAATACTTCTGGTTGATTAAATATAAATAGCTATTTTTTATAGTGAGGGAATTGTGGGTGTTAATTAACAGTTACATATTCCAGCCACTGTATTTTAGCAATGCTAAATGGCATACCTGTGTTCAATACGGGGGTTATGTGTGTTAAATGACTGTTGAATATATTTGGGACTGTATTAGGCTTGTTCCAGGTAGGAAATGAAGATATGGGTTTTCTTATGAATGGGCGGGGGATGGGTGCTAAATAGCTGATACATATACCTGCCACTGAATTAGCATGATTCCTGTAAAGAATTGGTAATAGCTTTTTTATGCACAGGATTATGGGCTTTGATGGGCTGATAAACACATCTGCCACAGTATTCTAATGATTTATGTTGATATAATGAAAATCACTAATTTTTCCATAGGGTATGGTAGATATTAAATTGCTATTACATATACTTGGCACTGTATTTTATTAATCGCTGAAAGGAAATGAGCCTAGCTGTGTTCTACATGTGGGGTTATGTGCGATAATTGGCTGTTTAAAATGTTTGCAACTGCGTTTGGCTTGTTTTAGGTAGGAAATGGTGATCGTGATTTTCTACATAAGAATTATAGGTGTTAAAAGACTGTCATATATACCAGTCTTCCCGAAAATAGAGGTACGCCACACACCAAGAGGACAGGGTACTACTAAAAGGGAATTTAACAAAATTCCCCTTAGAATGAACATTCGAATAGCTCAAGAACTCAGAAACTCAAATCTTACCACCTCTCCAACCTACATTCAAGATCACTTCCTCGCCATAAATGGGTACCACAAAGATTTAGAGAAATATCAATCAATCTCTGTCAATTTCTCATGTAGAGTCTGTCAGTGTACAGCAAATTCTGCATATGTATACGTCTATGCAATTCGGTGGCAGTATTAATTAAAACCACCTTCTTTACCTTCAGAAATTGATACAATCATGGTTCCCTGTTGATACTAATAGTAGATCTGCTGAAGTTTAATAGACTAATTGATGTGTCTTAATTGTTCTTCTTTGAAGTATTCATTGTGTTTTTGAGAAAATGGTTATTTTTTGTCTTTCAGCATTGTTTTTATCTTTTGTGGGGTGTATGTGTTTTTAATCCATCTATGATATTTCAGTGCTGAGTACACACAAAAAAGAAGATATATATTTTTATACTGTATATATGTGTTATTAAAATCATATGTAGTTCTCTCAATCTTTGTGGTACCCATTTATGATGAGTAAGTGGTCTTGAATGTAGGTTGGATGGGTGGTAAGATTTGAGTTAATGAGTTTTTGAGCTTTTTTAACGTTCATTCTAAGGGGAATTGTGTTAACTTCACTGCCATATGTACCAACCACAGTATATATACTCTTATTAGCTGCTAAAGACTTGTGACAGAATATATTCTTGTTCTGCCACCTGCTGGCTTTAAAAGCATATTGCATGAATGGTATATGCAGTACATATGCCTTGCAACAAAATTGCAATATGTGAATCAGTACTGTACAACAGTATTTAAGCCTCTCCCAGTGTCCTTCCCATGAACTTGATTCCCAGGAAGTTGCTTCCCAATAAATTACTTCTGTTGCATTCTTAGCCAACTGAAGAAAGGATCTCATCTCCTACTTAGGCTTGTGTGTCATAAACTAAATGATACTGAAACTTTGCTCTTTATTAACTTTAAAAATGGCAAAAAAACATTTTTAAAAGAGTTGCAATGTGAACTTAGCTATCAGCAGCTTAAAGATATAATTGAACATGTATAAAATGCATGTATTTCTGATGAGCTAATCATGCATGTTCCAACTGTGACTCCTAAAGGAGTCTTTGTGCCTCTTAATATTCATTAGGAGAATGATTATTCAAGGGATCAGTACAAATGGATTTATAGAGGAAACAATCACCAGAGGGCATGGTTCAGAGAAACACAACTGTCTATAAGGTAGGTTTTGAGTTCTGTGATATTCATGCCACAATAAATATGCTTAAGTAAAATTCCATTTAGCAGCAATACACATTTAGATTGTTGCTAGATGCTACTCAGAAAAGTAGTAGCAGTAAGCCAAGGCAAACATAGTAGTGAAGTCTGAATATTAGGAATACTGCGTGACAGGCTGTGGAAGTTATTACATTTGGAATGGTGGTATAATATCAATAAAAGAAATCACAGCTACCATCTACCTGCAAGAAGAAACAGTCCTATTTCTACAGCTCTTCTCTATTGAGGGAACTGATGTCTCTCAATCCAGTATTCAAATGTGTAGACATTCTGCTTCCCCCTCCTATTGTCTTTCAGATTACCCTTTTCCTCTACTCACAATACTGTACACTGCTTGCTCTGAAGCAACTGCTTGCATGAGGTGTGCTTAATAAAAACAAATACATACAGAAATATATTGTTTAAAAAGTAAAGAGAGAAATACATCAATCAAATCAATCAAAACAAACTTTATTCGGTTTCATATAGAATAAAACCATAAAAGCTACACAGAAATCCACAATTATAATAAAAACATAATTCGCAAATGTCATCCATAAAATCCATATCCAATAAAATAAACTGTAAAACCATTGCCCGACCTCCCCTAATTTTATCAGACAAGAAAGTACACACTACAGAAGCAGGTAGTATCCTAAGACACTTGAACACTAAGGGGGTCATTACAATGACGGGCGGATCGCCACTGCCCGTATGGTGGTGGCGATCCGCCCGCCATTTCCTAACGCCTGCATGCCATTTCCCCCGCCATATTACGATGGCGGGGGGGAGCCCGGCGGACGGAAAGACTGTCCGCCGGTTTTCCGCCAGTCCGACAGGGGACCGGGCGGTAAAGGACCCTAATATGGTGACGTGTCTGCAAGACACCGCCATCCATATTAGGATGTTGGCGGAAAGCTGCCTTTCCATGGCGGTGTTGCCGCCATGGAAAGGCCTGTGGTCTTTGCTTCTGGGGGCCCGTTGCGGGCCCCCAGGATTTTGGTGGGGTGGTGGGTGCACATGGGGGGTACCTATGGTACCCCCCTACATTTGAATGCACAAGGTGGCAGGCACCGAGCGGTGCCTGTCACTTTGTGCATTCAAATGCACAACATGCGTTTTTCGCATTGCGGCGGGTGCTGCTGACAGCACCGCCCGCCGCAATGCGAACAATACGGGATGCCACCGCCACAGTGGCGGTGGCATCCTAATACCCATGGCGGGACCGCTGCACCCCTTGCGGATGGTCCCGCATTCCGACATACACTCTTTCAAGATCAAATGCGTAAGGGATAGTTCTTTGTTCATCCAACACTTTAGCCAGAACACAAGGGGGCGCAGTGCCAAAATATCACTTAAATACAGCACCCCCAACTCCTCGTGAACCGCCAAAGTAGACAAACCACACGGTACACATAACAGGTGCTTTAAAAAGGTATTCTCCGCCACCTGTAATGGATCTACCGAGATGTACCCCCAGATTTCACTGCCACAACAGGCTATGGCCACACTTTTTGCTTGGTAGACTTTCAGTATGGCTGCAATAGCTATTTTGCCTAACCTAGAAGCAAAATTAAAAATAGCAGCATTCGCCCTAGCTAGGTCCCCCTTTTTCCTCTGGATTAGTGGTTCCCATTTAATTTTGTCATGCAGTAGAAATACATGGTTGTTATAGCTTACTTTCTGTCCATCTGCATGTGGAACTGTCTTGATTCACTTTAATTCATCATTTGTTAAAGTCAAAGTCTGTTTCAAAGAAAGCATGTAGCATGTAGACCTGTGCCACATTCTAACTTAAAAGTGACTATGACCTAAAGTCTTAGAAGGCTGATATACTAAAACAAAGTGTTTCTGTGTCACAAGCACAGTGTCATATCAGTGCTTTAACGATAAGAGGTTGTGAACCTCTTCTGTAATAGGAATATGGGAAGCTCATCTAGCACCCTATTTTAAGCTTGGGGAGGGAGGCAGTTTTGGGACCACTGCCTGCCCTTAAAAAATATTTTGAGAGCCACTCGCAAAGGGGAAGGGGTCCCCTGGGGAACCCTTCCTGTTTGCGAGTGGTTTACCACCCTTCTCTGAAGGGTGGTAAACTGCGACTGTTTTGTGACCGCAATTGCGGTCACAAAACAGTCATACATAGCTTCAGGAGTCACTATTAGAAAGGGACGCCCATGGAACTCCCCTTCCTAATAGCGAGTCGCTAATCCTATGTGCGAGTTGCAAATTGATTTGCGACTCGCAAAATAGGATTAGTACATAGACCACACGTTTTTATGGTTGCAAACGGGTCTAAAACCCATTTGCGCCCACAAAAACCTTAGTAAATCTGGCCCTCAGATTTGTAAATACATTTCACGACAATCAAGTAAGACAATGGCTGGATGGCAAAGTAAATCAGGAAGATTACTTACTGAAAAGAAAAAGCAAAACATAAAATTATAGGCAGAGAAATTGAGCAATACAGTCCATCTGTTTTGAAGGCTGCAGTGAGAAACACAGATTATATTCGAAATTGTCATACCTATTATTGTATCACACAATGGTGTACTCTGTGCTCACCAATTCTATGTTTCTTAGACCAAGACCATGAACAACAAGCATTTGCAATGCAATAGGTCTCGCATTCACGCGAGTTAGAGCTATTGGCATTGTAAATGACAATGCCTTTTATTTATGTTTTGGGTTTTAAAACATAAATAAAAGGCATTGTCATTTACAATACTAATAGCTTAAACTCTTGCAAATGCGAGACCTATTGCATTGCAATAAAGGGCCTCCTTGATCGCTTGTTAGATTGTAAATATCAGAGGAAGAGACCGGGCTGCGACGTCTTCAAAGTAGTGATAAATAGTGCAGTGATGAAGATGTCTAAGTGTTGTAAATTACACAGACACAAAGGGGCCGATTCCGATCTCGGCCAGTAGGGCTCCGAATCGGATTCGGATTTACCGGATCCGATTCGGAGCCCTGTTTCCTGACCGAATCGTACGCGGGTCCGGCGGAGCGAGTACGATGCAGGCACCCGCGAAATCTCCGACCGACTCGAACGCGGCTTCAACACGCTCCGACCGACTCGCATGGACACGACTCGCACCGCGCTATGGAGACGTTTCCCGGCCGGGTAAGTACGATGCGCGCCGCGACCACTCCGATCGACTCACGCCGTCCGGCTCAAAAAAGCTGTCGGAGCCGGACTTTGGGGGTCCGCGTCGGACCCCCCTGTACGCGTAGGCGCGCGAGTCGCACACAGGGGGGACCCATGGGTCCCCCCTACCTGTGCATGTACGCCGCGATGCACATGGACGCATACACGCTGTAGGGGGCGCCCTTGACCGCCTCGCACCCATTGAGTCAATGGGAGCCCGCGTACGCATCGTACGCCAGGCTCCCATTGACTTCAATGGGAGTCTGACCGAATCGAGTCCGATGGCATGCGAACGCATCGTACTCGTTCGGTCGGACTGCTAGGGTCCGATTTGGTCGGAATTCTCTCCGGGTCCGGCTCGGTCGGAGAGAATTCCGGCCCGAATCGGAATCGGCCCCAAAGTGTGAAGTGAGAGTTGCATATGATCCGAGCTATAAACACTAACAAAACGCTCCAACACCTTTCGCTCTGTGATTGTACTGTTGTGGCTCAGGAGGAAGAGCGGGAGGGGGGGCTATTTTCTGCCCTCTCTGTGATTTGAGTGTGCAGTGTGGCATTGCATAATGTCATTGCTATCTTTGGCCTAATAAAAAACACTCCAGCTGTAGTAGGGCCCTGGCTTCACCTTCTGGTGCAGGGCGGGCTGTGCTTTATGGCAAGCATGGAGGGAGGGAGGGATAGTCTCGGCTGCAGCTCCGGCCTTGTACAGTGCCCCTGCTATTACTAGTGAGCGAGAGGCACTGAGGTGGTGGGCTTGGTGGTGGTGGTATTGGTATTGGTGGTGGTGGTATTGGTGGTGGTGGTATTGGTATTGGTGGTGGTGGTATTGGTGGTGGTGGTGGTGGTGGTGGTATTGGTGGTGGTGGTATTGGTGGTGCTGGTGTTGGTGGTAGTGCTGGTATTGGTGGTATTGGTGGTGGTGGTATTGGTGGTGGTGGTACTGGTATTCAGGGTATTGGTGGTGGTAGTATTGTATTGGTGGTGGTATTGGTATTGGTGGTGGTATTGGTTTTGGTGGTGGTGGTACTGGTATTCGGGGTATTGGTTGTGGTGGTGGTATTGGTGGTGGTGGTGGTATTGGTGGTGGTGGTATTGGTATTAGTGGTGGTGGTATTGGTGGTGGTGGTGGTGGTGGCAGTATTGGTGGTGGTATTGGTGGTGGTGGTATTGGTGGGGGTGGTATTGGTGGTGGTGTTATTGGTATTGGTGGTGGTGGTACTGGTGGTGGTGGTATTGGTATTAGTGGTGGTGGTATTGGTGGTGGTGGTGGTGGTGGCAGTATTGGTGGTGGTATTGGTGATGGTGGTATTGGTATTGGTGGTATTGGTGGTGATGGTGGTATTGGTGGTGGTGGTGGTGTATTGGTGGTGGTATTGGTGGTGGTATTGGTGGTGGTATTGGTGATGGTATTGTGGTGGTATTGGTGGTATTGGTGGTATTGGTGGTGGTGGTGGTATTGGTGGTATTGGTGGTGGTGGTGGTGGTATTGGTGGTATTGGTGGTGGTGGTGGTATTGGTGGTGGTCTTGGTATTGGTGGTGGTGGTTTTGGTATTGGTGGTGGTATTGGCGGTAGTGGTGGTGGTATTGGTGGTGGCATTGGTGGTGGTGGTATTGGTGGTGGTGGTATTGGTGGTGGTATTGGTGGTGGCGGTATTTGTGGTGGTATTATTGGTGGTATTGGTATTGGTGGTGGTATTGGTGGTAGTGGTGGTGGTATTGGTGGTGGTGGTGGTATTGGTGGTGGTGGTGGTGGTGCTGGTGGTATTGGTGGTGGTATTGGTATTGGTGGTGGTGGTGGTATTGGTGGTGGTGGTATTGGTGGTATTGGTGGTGGTATTGGTGGTAGTATTGGTGGTGGTATTGGTGGTGTTGGTATTGGTGGTATTGGTGATGGTATTGGTGGTATTGGTGGTGGTGGTATTGGCGGTGGTATTGGTGGTAGTATTGGTGGTGGTATTGGTGGTGGTGGTATTGGTGGTGGTGGTATTGGTGGTGGTATTGGTGGTAGTATTGGTGGTGGTGGTGGTATTGGTGGTGTTGGTATTGGTGGTATTGGTGATGGTATTGGTGGTGGTGGTATTGGCGGTGGTATTGATGGTAGTATTGGTGGTGGTATTGGTGGTGGTGGTATTGGTGGTGGTGGTATTGGTGGTGGTATTAGTGTTGATATTGGTGGTGGTATTTATATTGATGGTGGTATTGGTATTGGTGGTGGTGGCATTGGTGGTGGTGGTGGTATTGGTGGTATTGATGGTATTGGTGGTGGTGGTGATATTGGTGGTAGTATTTGTGGTGGTATTGGTGGTGGTGGTATTGGTGGTGGTATTGGTGATGGTGGTGTTATTGGTGGTGGTATTGGTGGTGGTGGTATTGGTGGTGGTGGTATTGGTGGTGGTATTGGTGGTGGTGGTATTGGTGGTGGTGGTATTGGTATTGGTGGTATTGGTATTGGTGGTGGGATTGGTGGTGGTGGTATTGAATTGGTGGTGGTATTGGTGGTGGTGGTATTGGTGGTGGTATTGGTGGTAGTATTGGTGGTGGTATTGGTGGTGGTGGTATTGGTGGTGGTGGTGGTGGTGGTATTGGAATTGGTGATGGTGGTGGTATTGGTGGTATTGGTATTGGTGGTATTGTTGGTGGTGATATTGATGGTGGTATTGGTGGTGGTATTGGTGGTGGTTGTTGTATTGGTGGTGGCATTAGTGGTGGCATTGGTGGTCGTGGTGGTATTGGTAGTATTGGTGATGGTATTGGTGGTATTGTTGGTAATGGCGGTGGTGGTATTGGTGGTGGTGGTATTGGTGGTGGCGGTATTGGTGGTGGTGGTATTGGTGGTGGTGGTGGTATTGGTGGTGGTGGTGGTATTGGTGGTGGTGGTATTAGTGGTAGTATTGGTGGTGGTGGTGGTATTGGGGGTGGTGGTATTGGTGGTGGTATTGGTGGTGGTGGTATTGGTATTGGTGGTGGTGGTATTGGTGGTATTTTTGGTGGTATTGGTGGTGGTGGTGGTATTGGTGGTGGTGGTATTGTTGGTGGTGATATTGATGGTGGTATTGGTGGTGGTATTGGTGGTGGTTGTTGTATTGGTGGTGGCATTAGTGGTGCCATTGGTGGTGGTGGTGGTATTGGTGGTATTGGTGATGGTATTGGTGGTATTGGTGGTGGTAATGGCGGTGGTGGTATTGGTGGTGGTGGTATTGGTGGTGGCGGTATTGGTAGTGGTGGTGGTATTGGTGGTGGTGGTGGTGGTGCAGATGACATGTAACACAGATGTTCTGCTGTCAGCTTCAGCCCATTAGCACACGATTATGTGCTACCTGGAATTCACATGACTTAATTCGCTAATCATTTCTAAATCCGTTTTACTTGGGGGGGTTGAAAGAGACACAAGATAATGCTGGGTTAAAGTGATTGAAAGCGGGCGCCCGTGTTACGGGGGCGGCCGTGCTGCTTTAAGAAACACAAGCGGTTTCAGCTGAAGCAGTGCATGTCAAGCCTGCAATAAGAAAAACTCAATAAAGTAAATAGTGCTTAGAGACTAAATAACAGGTCCCGTGTAACAACTGAAGTAAAGGGGCCAGTAGCCATGGGAGGTTACAAATGAAGACAAAGCCTATTAACGAATCCGAAGGCAGCATTTACGAAAGACAATGACACAAGCCAATGAAAAATATGGGAGGAGAGTGGGTGCTGCTTCTCTCCCATACTCTACTACAGCAGTCTCACAGAGCGAGCAGCGCATGCGCGCTGCCGCTAGGCTTGACCTAAAAAGAGGTGCTATGTGTAGTGTGCAGAAACAGGTATCATCAGAAGTGTGAAGGTTTTGAAAGAAGATGACAGTCATATATAATTTGTTCTGAATGCAAAAAGAACAGTTCATCGGATATTTGAGAAAATAATAATGGGACACCATCAGCTAGGTCTATGAATGCATGTGCACTTGTGCACAGCCAGTGCTGTACTGTAGTCTCATTTTGCACCAGGATAGAAGTTATATTCAATTCAATGAAGGGTTTTTGCAGTTGGATATGTTTATGGAAGTTAACAAACTTGCTTTGAGTTTTTCAAAATCCTTAATAAATGAGTAACCCTATACATGAATAGATTGCAGCTGAATGTTAACTGTTTTCTTGCCATCTGAACAATAAACTAGTGGACTGATTGCTTGTAAATCTCATCTCTGGGCTGGACACACAATAATGTTAGCCTTGTGTTTTTGTGCAGTTCTGTACTGTTATTGCTTTTAGGGAAAAGCAATAACTTGTTTGAAAAAGGTGATGTTAATACAAACATGGTGAGAGGAAGACCTGGCAAATTTTCATGAAAAGACAAATAAATATTCACAGGTTTACCTAGCAAAAATCGGTGGCAACCAAAAATGACCTCCAAGTTAAATGGGCGCCTACCATAAGCCTGTGGCAAAGTTATCTTTAAACTTTTGCTTAATAAATTGAAATATTATCACCATGTTACTGAAAATAATAAAAAGTTCTGAACACCTGCAGAGCAGAATTGGAATGGGCCTTTTTCTGTTTCTGTGTATTTGGATTCCATTTGATGAATACATGTGTGTGTGTGTGTGTGTGTGTGTGTATATACACATGTAGTGTTCCATACTATATAATTCTTATGTTGTATTACATTTATTAATAATTATAAACGTATTTTAAAAAATAAATTTAACTTCTAAACTTTCATACATTATTTTTCAGTTAATGACATGCATTTTAACCTTATTTACTAAATATTAAAAACAAATAGAAATGTCAGTGATGGCGGGTAATTTTATAAGGTTATGGTTTGAAAAATATTATTTCTAAATAAATAAATTAATTCAAATAATGTATTACTTAAAACAAGTTATTTAATAAGGTATTGCATTGTACCATTTTGTTTTATTAGTTCAAGGTTAATGTTTTAAATTAATTTATTCAAAATACAAAAAAAATTGTATTATTTTTTAAATAATAAGTCTATAATTTTTCCTGGTGAATATGGTGAATGGTGATTATGGTAAATGGTGATTATCAAAAAGGTGGAGAGTTACATGTAAGTGTAAGGGTAAGTATAGATGTTAGTAAATATAAATGTGAATATTTACTTCTGTGAATCAGGCACATAGTGTTCCAATTTTAGTGTAAAATAATTTACATTTTAAACGTACTTTTAAATATTGCTAATTAAAAGTAATTAAAAAGTGGAATTATTTAAAAAAATTGTTGGGTGTGCTAATAACACAAAAAGGCCACTACAGTAGTGTACCCCAGGTAGTTTATCCTGCATCATAATAAGGACTTAATCCATAGCCAAGGACTAACAGCCGTCTAGGAATCTTCAGCTGTAACATAAACATTCTGTGTACATGAGCATCATACAGTTCTTACAAAGCTGGAGCACTATCCTTGAATGCCACACAGATATACACAATTATAACTACTTTTCAAAAAAACATTTATATAATAAATCATATTAAAAAAATAAAATAAACAATAATCTATAAAAAGATGTCTTATTTTTTATAAAATATGTATTGATTTAACATATAAATAAAATAAGTATTAAAATGTATTAAATAACATTATATTCAAACAAATAATACAGAAGTATTCAATGATTATTAAAGAAAAAATGATTTTATAAAATTGCTTTTTTAAACATTTTTTTATAAATTACTGGAATAAATTAAATATTTCAAAGAACAACAATAAAAACAATATTAACATAAGTAAAACACTTTAAAATATTATTTGTTAATTGCTGTTCTAAAGACATTTTAAAAAGCATAATTTTACGTACACATAAAATTTACTAATATACTATCATGGGAAATGCATATAGCTGGGTTGATCTGATCAGTTAATATAGCTACAGTCCCACAAACATTGCAGAGTTAGTAAACAATTTACAAATAATGAAGCATTATTAAAATAATTTTTTATAAAACACACACCACCCAATTCCCCAATAAACCCTGCAACTAGACAAAAACATATTTAAATGATATAATATTATAAACACATGAATTTCTATTATATATTAATTTAAATAAATAAATTAATACAATAATCTCAACAATAAAAGGTAACACTTCAAACTGTGATAATATGGTTAAAAGCAAAAAATAATCTATTTACCATCGATATTTACTTCCTCCATATTTTTATTCAAAATCATTTTAGTGAATAATTTTAAAAGAATTCAAACATATAACAGATGTTTATATTGGTCAAATGTGCAGGATATTCATTCTTCTTGACAAGCTGTCTTGACTTTTCATTTGAACAGTGAGTAAAGATACCAGCTACATCTTAGAGCATCATAGCATTCACCCTCACCCCCTCACCCAAAACTACCTCCACCTCTACCCAAACTAACAGAAACCAGGGACAGAGGATGATGGCAGCTTCACCTGCCCCTTAGAGATTGAAATGTGAATGATGTTGTATCACTGACTAGCATGATCTCCATAACCATTGGGGAAGCGCTGTGAAGTACAGAGTGAAATAAGTCGAAACATCTAAGGGTGTAGGTCTTTCTCTTTTTATTCCCCCTTCAGAGGCGGGAGGCTCAGTTAAACAACTGTAACACTGGTAGTCTAGGGAGCTCTAAGCATATGTACTCTAGTTTGGAGATATCGTCAATAAGAAGTTGCCATTTCTCCGTTAATCTGTTCTGGGAATGTGTTATGTTTTATGTTATCCTTTCAATGGGAAGTGTGTGCCACAACCTGTTGAACCAAAGAGCACTGTGGAGCAAGCCCCTCTTTTTCCAGTATAGGGTGATAAGCTGTTTGGCCACCCCTGTCAAGTGTCTTACCAAAGACAAATTTACTGCTGTCTTTCCTTCAAAGTTGTTAGACATAAGCTGTTTTTGAAATGTAGGGATGTAGTGCTCAGTGTGTCTGCTAAAGATAATGGAGGGTGTTTGATTCTGAGATCTGAAAATCTTGCTTACAATGTTCAAAGGGTTTTATAGCATTATGCTTGAAAAGGTCACTCAGGGTTTAACACTCACCAGTTCCCCACCCCCGAACAGGCCCACCTTTTACTGCCTGAGAAAAATCTAGGTTGAAAATGAGAGAAATGTTGGGTGAGCTGAAGGGCATGACGGGTTCGATCCCAAATTTCAAGAATATATTTCATTGGGGTAGAGCGATAAGTCTTTCGGAACCTGTGCTTGTTTCCAGTCCAGGGAGGACCTGGCCTGGCAGTTCGGTCTGGACTGTTCCCATGGGGCACAGGGTCAAGACTGATTTGCATATGGCTGGGTCCAAACTGGGGTGGCGTAGTGGGCAAAAGAACGATGGATTTAACCCAGATCTTTTGACTGGGGAGAATGTTTGCATTGTCAGCATTCCGTCCATCATTTGTTTGCTGTAACACTTTTCGCCCTAAGTGGGATGGGTATGCCCAGACATGGGTCCCTTGCTCACTGTGCCACTGGATTCAAGCTAGCCTGGCTGAAGAAGGGTGACATACCCTGAAACCGGTCCCAGGATGCTTGTTTCCGGTCCAGGGAGGACCTGGCCTGGCAGTTCTGTCTGGACTGTTCCCATGGGGCACAGGGTCAAGACTGATTTGCATATGGCTGGGTCTAAACTGGGGTGGCGTAGTGGGCAAAAGAACGATGGATTTAACCCAGATCTTTTGACTAGGGGAGAATATTTGCATTGTCAGCATTCCGTCCATCATTTGTTTGCTGTAACTCCATTCCATCCAAAGCATATCACACAATGGGCGACCTGCAACATCTCAGCCCTCATTCAACCATTTTTTTCTTCAGTTCTCTCACTACCCACACTGATAAAAATTGCAGTTGTCTTGTGGATTGTTACCTGCCTTGTTATGTTGGCCTAGGCCTGGCTGCCATGCTGCTTTTCTTTGCGCACGTTACACTGAGCCGGGCCTCCCTCGCCCTTTGCTCGTGCCAAGTTCTTTTGCACTGTCTGCATTTTCTGTTGTTCACCTTTTGGGCTCAGTCTGCACAAACATGTACAAGGTCGCATAACAATGTATTTTGGTTCTTCCTGATATGGCCAGTCTCGCGCACCCAGACATAACATTAGGTGCAATTGCCATGAAGAATTTGGTATGCTTTTAATACTGTGGTTTACTAGCGCTTAACACACTTGGAGAAATCCCTTTCAGTGAGAAGAGCTATGATGTCCTGCTGATGTAATTCTGCATCTAGAGACTGAGGTATGGGGGTTCGCTAGTCAAAGCCCAGAGGTCTTCTATTATTATAATAAACTATCTTACTGCAAGGGAGGGTGGTAATGTTATTTATACGTTTATCCACTGAGCTCTGAGATGCTTTCCCCGTTTGTATTCTATGGAATTGTAACCATGCTGCTTATATTAGTCTTATGCATTATGCTATTAGTACTGACACGTGTACTGTACATTAGAGCACGTAAGTTGGAATAAACATTTTAACCTATCCAGTGTCTCTTCCTACGCACCTTGTGGACAAGTACGAGTGAGTGACGAAAGAGTGTTCTTGCTTCTGCGAGTCCTGAGATAAAGATACCGTGTTCTGGGTTGTCCAAACATTAGTACTTGGGTGCTAATGGGATGCTAAGCTAGTTGGGTTGGGGTTTTTGGGTGCTACGGTATATGGTGGCAAACCACTGTATTCCGGGGTCCCATTTTCCTGTGCATAGCTCTGTGTATGTGCAGAAACCTTATGACATGGCGCGACCACCGTGGGGCAGCTTATCTGCGAGACGCTTGAGTAGTACTTGTGCTTGTCCACAAACCCCTCGCGTACGCTTCCGGAGGCGTATGTGACGGTGATACCTCCTATATTGAATGTTTTATAGGTTCTTTCAAGCTTGATGTTATTAAAAAGGTTAGTTAACAGACCCATTTTTGTGCTCCCTGTTAGGTTGTCGGATATTATTGTTTAGTC
The DNA here is from genome assembly GCA_963921515.1 of Calotriton arnoldi. Taxonomy (NCBI): domain Eukaryota; kingdom Metazoa; phylum Chordata; class Amphibia; order Caudata; family Salamandridae; genus Calotriton; species Calotriton arnoldi. The sequence continues at coordinate 1,211,893 of CAWUFW010002837.1, read as the reverse complement.
ATGGCTGGTGTGGCGATTGCTGCACATAGTCGAGGAGCACTCCGAGACCACTTACGGGTGTATGGAGTGCCTGATACAGGGATCGATTTGGTCTTTGTGGTTCAAGCCGATCCGGCTTACCACTTTGAGGTGTTTTACACTTGGATCACTTTTGAAGCGGTGGAGGCAGATGATAATCTGTTTCATGAATATAAACCCACCGTTATTCCTGCTGCCTATCGACCCTATACCACTCTTGAAGTACCTCTCACGGCTTGGCAGCACCGTGTTTGGTTTAATGGCGCCCTACCACAACCAACTACCGCAGTTCGTTTAGGCCCCTTGTCAATTCAGGGGGCCACTTGGCCTGTATTGGCCGGGTATACCCCGCATCCAAATTATCTGGCATTACCGCTTGCGGAACTGCGCACTATGCATACCGAATTGGTACGAGTGCATCGAGCCCTAGTGACATACGTTACAGGTAGTCTACATGGAGCTGCTCCTGTAGTCGCAGGCCAACCAGCTATAGCCGCTGGAGTGACCATAAGTCCTGTCATGGTAAATTCTGTGATGGGCAAACGTCCACAAAATAAGGACGACTATCCTTACTGGCTTGCAGAAAAGTTCGATCAGATAGAAGCAGTGTTTCCCCATACATCCCCAGTAGATAAACACCGCATCCTCACGATAAGTTTGCCAAAAGACATAATCCCCGATTTGACATCATGTGAAAACTGGGGTAAGGTATTCGCAGCAGTTTATTCAAAATGTTTTGGAACTCCTTCCATGACGGTTCTACCCTCTGTAATTAAAAAGTACAGGATGAACATGGCCCTGAAGCGGCTGTGGAATTAGGGATGAGACTAGTGGGAGTGTTTGATGTAGTAGCTGTGCTGATCCTTGGAAATGTCAAGGGCGATGCTATGAACTTTCAAGTAGCGAATGCTTTGGCTTTGGTCCCAGAGTTGGACAGGCCCCGCGAATTACCGAAAATTATTGCCCGGGCTTATAAAACAATTGGAAGAAATAGCCTGGGCAACAAGCCTTTTGTAAAAATGCAAACTCAATCGCAAACACAAGTTACACAAACAAAAAGTGCATCTGAGAAAGATGATAAACCGGTCTTCACTAAAAAGAGTTGGAGACAGAAAAAACAGGGTAAGCAACAAAAGAAGCCGGGGTCGAGAGGCGCTTCCCCAGTTTCGGTTTCTTCTGAACGTACTTATGATTTACGTGATAGGTCAAGGATTAAATCACCAGAAAGGTTTCAGAGCTCTGATACGCGTTCTCCTCGTTCTTCACAGGCCCAGACGTCGTCACAGGCTGGTGGAGGAGGACGGCAAGATAGAGGAAGGGGCCGAGAGGCTCCCCAGGAGCGAGACCAACCTCGACAACAAGTCAGAGGGAAAGCAGAAGACTTTCATCTTCCTCAACCGCAATTTCAGAAGAAAAAAGTTGCCGCTGTCACAGCGAAATATGCCTCAGACCGTGAGAACGAGACTCCAGAATTGGACGTGGGCAGTGACCCTCCTAGACAGCGCCGCGGAAGTTACCATAGTGCGGGAGGCGCTACGTCCTCATATGGAGGCGACAGCAACTGAAACATTCGTTACTGTAGAGACAGCTGACACGAGAGTGGCACCCCTGACAGACTATATAATATAGTCATACAAATTGAAGGTGACATACCGCGTGAAATAAAAGGGATTTTTGGGAAAATCTAACCTCTTCATATGACATTTTGTTAGCAGAGGTGGATTGGCCACCCCCATTCGTTTTAGCTGCACATAAAGGAGAGGAGGTAATCCTTCCAAGCTTCTCACGGCATGTCCCAAAAGACAAAGCTGAAGCACTTGCAGCTGAGTGGGCTGTGTACCTGGCACCAGCGTTATACCGCAACCATGTGGGATGGGATGAAGAATCACCTCCTCATGCAATACCTTTGCGGTCACTACCGCAGCCACAACCCCAATATCCCATCAAACGGCAGGCAAAAGGCCCCGTCTCCGAAATTCTGACACAGTTGGAATATCAGGGAGTAATTGAACCATGCGTATCACCTATGAACAATCCCCTTTTCGTGGTTTCTAAACCCGATGGAACGTACCGCTTAGTTTTGGATTACCGGCATTTAAATACACATTGTCGGAACTTTGCGGTGCAAAATACACACAGTTCTGCGCTTGTAGACAGTCTTGTTCGTAAAAAATACAAAACGACACTTGACCTTTCAAACGGTTTCTACACGCACAACCTAGCCCCGGAGAGTGGTCAATGGACCGCATTCACTTCCGGTGGTAAATTATTCCAGTTCCGGCATTTACCCATGGGCTACAAAAATAGTCCGGGTATATTCGCCGCCCGTGTTGTTTCTTTGTTAAATGACATTGATCAAGACGCATGTTCGTACGTAGATGACATCTATCTGACGGACGACGAATTATTTCAGCATTTGTCCCGTGTGGACCGCATTATTCTTGAATTTGCGGAGCAGGGTTACAAATTTAACTTTGCTAAATCACACATTGCTGAATTTACCGTTCTGTTCTTGGGCTATGAGCTCAACAACGAAGGTAAGGGCTTAGCCCCCATTTCTTGGAAAAATGTGCACATTTGTGCCCCCAAATACTCTGAAGAAACTTCAGTCTTTGCTGGGTTTCCTGAATTTCGGGCGTACTTACATTCCCGAATATGCCCAGCGTATCAAGCCTTTGTATGCTTTGATACAACCTACTTATTCAAGGTCTTGCTGGCTGCCTGAGCATACCTCAATTCTGCAGTCTTTGCAGACAGACCTTTTGGAGTCTAAATATCTTTTGACTCGTGATAACCACACAAACCTGGTGATTAGAATAATTCCGGGGGCGGTGGGATTCACATACTTAACCTTTAATGAAGGTGATACAGTACCCATCGCATACAAGTCACATCTGTACACTTCCGCTGAATTGCGCTTTACCTCTGTCGAAAAAGTTCTAACTGCAGTGCAAATGGCGATTCTAAAAGAACGCGCACTGGCACAGGGAAAGCGGATTCTAGTGGTAACACCCTGTCCTGCCCTAGAGGCAGTAACAAAGGCAAGTGTACCGAACTCAAAAGCAATGCATCCCCGTTGGATACAATGGGCTACATCCTTGACGTCTTCGGACGTCACTTTTGTTTTTGATTCTTCTCTGCAGACTCAGGAGTTTTTGCAGTATGAATTCGTTCATCCTCCTCCTTTGTTTTTATTACCGCTTGAGGATTACAAATGTGTGATCTACACCGATGGTTCGGCGCAACCGGCCACTGGGTCCAAGCACGCTTATTCAGCTGCATGTGCTATTGTTGCGGGTTCCTTTGTAGATGGAAAGTTCAAATCCTCTGCAGTGCATACTCGCACACTTGGAGATAGTACCGCACAATTGGCCGAGCTGCATGCATTGCTACTTGCACTTGAGTTCGCTTCTCAGGATGAGACCACTCTTATTGTATGTGATTCTTTTTACTGTGTACAATCTTACAATGACAATCTGTTTGTCTGGTCGAAAAACGACTACAAGGACGCAAAGGGAGCACAATTAAGCATAAAATGCTTTGGGTTCGAGTGGCAGAATTGCAACAACGTCTGCCCCTCACACAGGTGGTTCACACCTTAGGCCATCAGCGGGTGGGCGCACACGCTATTGGTAATGATCTGGCAGATGAAGCTGCCCGTTCAGCAGTAGTCACGTGTTCAGTAGCAGCGGTTACCAGGTCCATGTCGAAAATAGACCCTGTTATATTAGCAGCTATTGCTGCAACCAAGGAAGGTAATAATTACCCTACAGGTTTCCCTTCCAAGTATTCTTACACATTAAGTCCCGATCAGGTTCCTTATGTAACTATACCTGACGTTGGAGATCGGCTGATCCCCAACGCGGACCGCAGGAGTGCCTTGATATCAGCTGCACACGAAGGCATGGCTTCGGCTCATGCAGGTGTGTCAGCTACAGTTTCCATCTTGCAGCAGCGTTATTGGTGGCGTGGATTGTATAAAGACACCCGTGCTTTTGTGCTTTCTTGCGATGTTTGTCAACAGATTAAGCCTTCCACGGTAACACGTCCACCACAAACCCCGCTCTGCATTGCTAACAGACCCTTTGGGTGTGTTTACTTGGATCACTGCGGTCCATTCTCATCAGACACTGCCTATAAATACATCTTAGTGGCAGTGGACTCGTGCACACGGTTTCTCTGGGTCTGGCCACAACGGAGTGCTGACGCCCGAAATGTAATCAGGGATTTGCGTGTCTTTGTGGGAATTTTCGCATGCGGCACCTTCCATTCGGACCAAGGTCCAGCGTTTGCCTCTAGGGCTTACAAGGATGCAATGGCTTCGCTTGGGGTGCGGGTGAAATTTTCGTCTCCGTATAGGCCTGAGGGCAACTCTATCGTTGAACGAATGAACCGTGACTTAAAGCAATCCTTAACAGCTAGGGTTATAGGTACTGGCAGGAACTGGCTGGCCCATTTGTATACCGTTCAGCGTGCACTTAATAATCTCCCTAGAAGACCTCTGGGTGGGCGGACCCCATACGAAATGCTCTTTGGCATAAGAACGTTTGTGCCTGACCTTGAGGGTCCAGACATCGCGGCGCAATCCGCCAAGTTTGATGTAGATAACCATTCTGCTATGTTACAGGACTTACAAGAAGCCCGAGACAAACTTGCAACTACACATTTGCCTTCAGCCACAGATCCTGCTTTGCAGATTCCGGTAGCCGGCTGGCTTCCAAAGGTTGGAGAACTGGTTCGAGAAAAGGTTGAAAACAAAAAAGAATTCGGCCCCTCTTTTCGTGCACCGGTTCCAGTTCTGTGCTTGAAGGGAACACGTACAGTCATTTTACCACCGCTTCCTGGTCGCAAGGAGAACAGATACATCTCAGTGGAAAATGTCAAGCTACAGCGCCTGGCCGATCCTGAATAGTGTCACACCAGCGGTCTCTTGTCCTGCCATTTATCGGACATATGTTCATAGTCCATCTGCACGAACGATCGCTGATGCTGTAATTGAGATGGTTGATTTGCCTGAATCCTCTACTTTGCCTGAAACTATAATTGATCCCCAACTCTCCACCAACATCGACGAGGACGAGTATACTTATCCTGCATCTGAATCGGTGGCACATCAACCAATATCGCCACTAAGCCAGACTCGTTATTCCTTTGATTCGGATTCCACATCTTCAAAAGTTCCATCCAAGTTCAGTATTTTTATATCCTGGTTTAGAGACAATTTTTTGATTCCACCCTGGACATACATCTGGTTGGTACTTTTCTTGATATTTTTGTTCATGTCCATTGGCTTTGTCACAGTGTTTTTTCTACTAATTAATGGTCACTATTTACCTGAACGCTCTGCTGTAGACTATGTTTCTGGAACTTTGGCTCCTCATTCCTCGTCTCACATCATGAAGCGTGACCACACATTTGTGAACATTTCAGCTTTCCCAGTTGCTGATGGCATCGTATGGGATGCAGTGAATTATCAAATCCATGGTCCGACGGAAATTATTAATGTACCTAATGTCCTTCGTGTTTCAATGGGTGATGTAGTACAAAATAATATTCATTCTGATGATTGGGATGTGCATGCCGTTGAAGCATTGTTTGCCGATTTAAAATATTATGCATCTTTTAATGCTGAAGATCTATATATGAATTCTGCTAATTATGCCGATTTGTATTGTTACCAACATTGGGGTAATCATTTTCTCCATAAGCCCAGTGCCCTGCGTAGTTCTGTTAACTATACCCAATGGGAACATTGTCCAAACCCCTTGCCAGGTAGCTCTCAAACTCTTCGAAATAAGTTTAATTATTTTACTGATTTTAATCGGTCGCTCCCTGCATCCTATTATTTTAGACTAAATAACACATCAACTCAGAAAATTATGTTAACACACACCAAATTGCTTTATTCAGGTTCCTTTCTAAGTGCCCTAGCTGTGGGTGGTTATGAGTACTGGGATAATACAGTGGATTTAAAATCTATTTGGGGCTCCAAGCCATGGCAGGTACAGGGAACCGAGGCATTACACCGTGCTTGCCTCATCCCTACACAAATTATGTTCCTCAATGTCTCCATCTATCAGACTACATGTTGGGGCTTAGCAACCACTAAACAATTGAATACGCCATCAATACCATCCCTGTCGAGTTTTCCCAATGAAAGCTCACGATTCAATATGTCCCTCGTGTCCCTGCAGGCTCTATTACAGAATAATTCATTTAATGTTTCTGAGCTGGTTCAGTCACCCTGGTTAGTATGGCCTATATCATCTAACGCATGTCAAATACGTTTTCACGATTCTGGTACTAGCTACACACAGAATAGGCCTGATCCGAGATTTACTGCTTCCCGTACTGTCACTACATATTCTGTTGGTAAATTATGCAAACAATGGCTGCAACATTCGTCCCTTGATTCTGTTAAACAACATTTGTCCTTCCTTTCAGGCAATATTGATCTGTCCGACTTTGTTTTGGGACCTCGTGGTCCTCGACCTAAAAGATTCATTTATGAAACATATAATGAACTCTGGAAGCTATCACAAATGGAAGCTGCTTCCCGTCTTCGGGAAATAGATCAAGCAAATTTGGAAAAGGTGCTTGCTGTTGTTGACAATAGTATTAATACCCTGTCTTCTCCCATTTATACTTTGGAGAATATTGTGTCTTCTGTTGTTGATATTGTACAAGATGATGTTTCTGTGTTATATCATGGTCAGAATCAATTGCGTTCAGTTATGCAATTTGCATGGACTTTACAAACGCTCAAGTTAGGTAAAGTTCCTTGGCATTTTCTGAACACCTCTGCCTTGTTTCTACCTTTTAACTTAACTGACAAACAGCAATTTATGTCCATGAAAGATGCAACTTACACTCTATTACATATCGAAAAGATGGATCCTTTGCCGTTCTCTGTTGCAGAACTCGATTCTGCTGTATGGCTAGTCCATGGGGTTATCGCTTTACCTTTTTCCTTGTTTGAATTTGACTCGTGCATGAAACATTATCCTGTGGGCCGTTACCGGCCCTTGGGCAGTGCTTTCCTGCATGAACTCTGGTCCTTGCCTTTCATGTATAAATGCCTTCGGGACGGCAAGGAAGTCTTTCTCACGGGGAGTACTGCGACTCGACTATGGGTCATTCGCTTATTTGTAAACACATTAAATTGCATGGCTCATGTAGCGTTTCCGCTCCTAATCTTGCTTGTGTGCTGAAAGGTATTCCTGCTCCTGTTATTTCACCTACTTTCACTCTCCTTTCCAATGGTAGTTATTTACTTTTAAATAACGAAAACTGTTGTGGCCTGCAGGCTGGCATTCCTTACATTGTAACAGTTTCGCACAGGGTTGTCTGCTGCAAAAATGTGCTTTTTCCTCCCCCTCATGGCAAGGTTGATATCTCTATTTGGCCTTCCATCCCTACCATGGAAGCAGATTTCAATAGACTGAGCAGAATAAAGGCACTATTATTAAACGAGGAAGTTATGCTCACGTCCGCCCGGGAGACATTCATTCTCCAGGTGGCGAGTACCCACAGTGAAATACAGGCCCTTTTAAACACTAATCTCCCCCAACATTTTGGGGAGTTAATACATCGTATTTTTAACGCATCTAACACTGAAGGCCTAGTACACTTTTTTAAGGTCGTGGGGTCGGGCTTGGTGTCCTCCTTCCAAACTATTTTTGGTGCCATCCCGGCTTTCATACATTCTATTTTTTCCAGTGTCTTTGGCGGTTTCCCATTGATCCTCGCTTTAGCGGCTGGTGTCTTGCTCTTAATTTGCTTTCTGCGCAATGGCTGCTCCCCGATGGGACCTGCTCGATCCAGAACGCCTCCAGCTGCTCCGTGAGCGCCTTTTGGCCGGTTTTGGTGTCTTGCCATTGGCGACACTGAGTGTGTCATATACTCTTTCATTTCGCTTTGCGTATTTCACTTGCGTGCAACCTGTGATGACTTGTGTCCGCTGTCCTTTCACCTGGACTCTGGATTATTGCCTCTCCAATTCGTCATTGTCTGTTCCGGATTTTGTTCAGTTGATGGCTCCCTTAGAGGCCCATGAGCAGGACTGTTCCGTTGCTGGCTGTATGGCGCGTGCGGCTGCACTGGGGATTTTGGCGCAATGGGATATCTGGGCGGCTGCCCAGGATCTCCTACAACGAAGCTGTTTCGATTATCACGCAAGCTGTCCCGCATTGCTTCTGGATGCTCCCTTTGTTGAGGAGCATTCCTGCTCTTTTGATCTCATGGATTGGATGGCATCTATGTTTTTTGACAATTCCAATGATGAACTCTTGGAGGGTATGGCTTTTCTCTGCACTTACACTTTCATGGATTGACCTGCCCTTCGCCGTTTGGGCGCTCCCTGTGCTCCAACGGCTGTGTTTTTCCTCTGATGGGCCTCTGTCCTGGCCGCTGGACTGACCAGGGGAGGGTGTCTTGTGGATTGTTACCTGCCTTGTTATGTTGGCCTAGGCCTGGCTGCCATGCTGCTTTTCTTTGCGCACGTTACACTGAGCCGGGCCTCCCTCGCCCTTTGCTCGTGCCAAGTTCTTTTGCACTGTCTGCATTTTCTGTTGTTCACCTTTTTGGGCTCAGTCTGCACAAACATGTACAAGGTCGCATAACAATGTATTTTGGTTCTTCCTGATATGGCCAGTCTCGCGCACCCAGACATAACATTAGGTGCAATTGCCATGAAGAATTTGGTATGCTTTTAATACTGTGGTTTACTAGCGCTTAACACACTTGGAGAAATCCCTTTCAGTGAGAAGAGCTATGATGTCCTGCTGATGTAATTCTGCATCTAGAGACTGAGGTATGGGGGTTCGCTAGTCAAAGCCCAGAGGTCTTCTATTATTATAATAAACTATCTTACTGCAAGGGGAGGGTGGTAATGTTATTTATACGTTTATCCACTGAGCTCTGAGATGCTTTCCCCGTTTGTATTCTATGGAATTGTAACCATGCTGCTTATATTAGTCATATGCATTATGCTATTAGTACTGACACGTGTACTGTACATTAGAGCACGTAAGTTGGAATAAACATTTTAACCTATCCAGTGTCTCTTCCTACGCACCTTGTGGACAAGTACGAGTGAGTGACGAAAGAGTGTTCTTGCTTCTGCGAGTCCTGAGATAAAGATACCGTGTTCTGGGTTGTCCAAACATTAGTACTTGGGTGCTAATGGGATGCTAAGCTAGTTGGGTTGGGGTTTTTGGGTGCTACGGTATATGGTGGCAAACCACTGTATTCCGGGGTCCCATTTTCCTGTGCATAGCTCTGTGTATGTGCAGAAACCTTATGACACAGTCAATTAAGTCAGAACAAGCTAAACCACCCTTTACCCTAGGTGCTGTCAGGAGCTTAGCTGAAATATGGGGTTTCTTTCTTTCACATGAATTCTATCAGTCTCATTTGCAGACAAGGTATGTCCCTAAGAGGGACGGGTTTTTGTAGGGTTTGAAATAGGTAAAGTATCCTGGGGAGTATCGTCATTTTTATGACATTGATCTGACCCAGCCAAGATATGTAGAGTGGGTGCCAATGTCTAAGGTTCTTTTAGCATTAGTCCGTTTCTCTATGTGGTTAGAGCTATTAAGGTCCAAGTATTGGCTAAAGTAAATGGACCAATGGAAGTGAGTGAGACTCCATAACTTTGTGATGCCACCTGTATTAAATATTTGGGTTTTTTGTTTATTGATTCTAAAACTAAAAAGAGACTCAAACCAGTCAAGTAAGCTAGCCACTGCCAGTAGGGATGGGAAGGGTTTTTGACAAGGTAAGGAGCAGGCCTTGTGTTATTTAACCCTAAAAGGAATTTTAAGCTCTAATCTGGGTAGCCAGATGTTCGACCAGAAGAGCTAAAAGCTGGGGGGAGAAAAGACATCCCTGCTTGGTTCCCCTGTATAGGGAAAAGGCACAGGAGCGATGCCGGTAACCCTGACAGAAGCTGTAGAGGTTTTGTGTCCTGCAAGGATCTAGTCCTTCATTTTCAGACCCATCCGTAATTTGTATAAGGCCAGTTCTTGAAGCACTCTGCTGACTTGATCAAATGCCTTTTTGGAATACTTTTCTTTTGCACTTTTTCAATTTGGTGGCCTAGGCTCCTGATATTATCCGAACCCTGTCTTTTTAGAATTTACCCAACTTTGTCAAGGTTTATTCGGAGGGCCAGGCGCATTGCAGGTAATTTGGTGAAAAGCTCTGCATTAGTGTTAAGAAGCGCTATAGGCTTAAAGAGCATGCACTGTGCAGGGTCCTTGCCAAGTTTGTGAATTATAGTTATTTCTGAACCATAGGGGGGGGAAAGGTCTGTGGATTTGGGAACAAATTGAATAATGTTCTCATCGGTTCACGCCCCTGAGTCAAGAATGTTTTGTAGCACTCTATAGGGAAGCCTGGGGAAATCCATTAGAGCATAGAGTTTTGTGCTTGTAATAAATCTGATATGTCTATGAGGGACTCGAAGGAATCCCTCTGATAAGGGGTGAGGTGTGTCAAATCACAGTTTTCAAGGTTGCTCATGATGTAAGCTGGGCGTTCCTCTACCCTCTCATACAAAGACTTATAGAAGACTTTAAAGGGCTTCCTCTCTGTCTTTTTTCATTTATTTACTGTGTGCCATACTTCTTTTTAACCTTAGTAATATGCATTTTAGCCCTTTGAAGACATATTTTCCTTGCCAACAGGGTTCCCATCTTATTACACCATCATAAAAGAGATGACTTCATTTGAGTTTAGCCCTCTCGGCCTGATTCATTCTGTGAGCCTTATGCTACAATCTGAGGATAGCTAGTCTTTGGGACCTCCTAGTGGGGGTTAGTTCGTCCTGCTACTCAAGGGATTTGATCTTGGGTGTGAGCCTCTCATCCAGTAGCCTCTATGTCATTGTTTACCCTGCAAATTGTTGCCATGAAAGTGTTCCCTATCGTATGCAATGACAGGTTGGGGAGGGAGTTTAACTAAAATATTAATTGATAGTTGACTCTAAGGATGACCTATTCAGTGGATCTCTCTAAGTGTCTGATTTCATCCACCATCTATAGTTCTCTGTGAGTGGGGCACAGTATTCTCCCCAGGTTATTTCCAGCTGTGCATGGTCTGAGATGGAGATGTCCGAGAAAGTCACATCTTTGAAGATGCATATTAATATGTTTAGTATGAAATTAAAATGTAGTCTGTATAGAAGCATGTTGCATGCACAGGAGAGTAAAATAAGAAGTCTTTTAAGTCAGGACTTAAATACCGACAGGTATCCACTAAACTCAATTTAGTGATTTCTCTTTTAGGAGCCGCTGACATTGCCCCCTCTCCTGTGTATGTGTTCGGCCAGGTTGAAGCCTCTTAGCCCCAACTATCAGGTAACCTCTGGTGTTTTACAGCTGCTCCTTTACTTTTTGAAGAAGTAAGGTATCCTAAGAGGAACTGGGGGTGATGTCTATTGTTGGTCGAATCTCTACTTTCCTGCCACCAGCAAGGGGCCTCTTGTGACCACATGCCTGTCAGTAACTGTCCCCTGTGGGAACAGCAACACACCATTGATGGAGACTTAGCCTGGGGCTGTAGTGGTGGTTCCCTAATCCCGACATATATGTGGAGGGAAGAAATGAGGGCCCAATTGTAATGGAGCACAACTTGTGTAACCAGCCCTCTCCCCACCTGGCCCATGAATCAGTGGCCCCCTTCAGCGAGGGATGTCTCAGCTCCCCTAGGCCTCAGCAGACCATGACAACAGCGCTGCTGCTACAGTGTCATCTCCAGGAAGCAGCAGCCCGTCTGCAGAGCACAGGCCCTTAGCAGTGGCACCACCATGAAGACTATGCCACGTTCTCTCAATGGGCCTGTAACCACCAAGCAAACGATTTGCATCAATAATCGCCTACCTTGGCTGGATCCCAGCAAGCCTAGTGCCTAAAATCAGAAGCTCCCAATCATGGCGTGGTTAAAACAGCAGATAAGGCCATTCAGCAAATCAAGCCAACCCCCTCCCCGCCCGGCTCTGCCTCAAGGTGAGTCCATCATCGATCCCAATGGGACTGGGGCATTGGCATATCCTATGTCAGCATTCGCAGAACAGGCTCTTGAGGTTGGGAAGCGTGACCACAGCAGAGCAAGGTAGGGGGGCCACAAATCCATTGCTCCAGCGCTCCTGGCCCACCAATGCCTTGATCTCTATTTGCACTAATGGGAGAGCAGCAGGAGGGCTAGAAATATGTGCACAGGCTCAGCTGTACTGCACCAGTAGCAGGAGTCAAAGGAGCGTAGGCTCCAAAATGGATGCACCCGGCTGAAGAATAGATCCACTGATCTATTAATGGGGCCGGTGGAGTGCCATTAGTTTGCGGCCATCTTGGACAGCGCTCCCCAACCAGCACACCCAGAAACCTCATGCAAGTTTTAGCACTCTGTGACCTTGTCAAGGGAAAAACAATGCTAAATAACTGACAAAAATGCAGCAAGAAAGCTTATGGTTGCAGCGGGGTTTTCTTTTTGAAAATATATAAAAACTCCCCTCACCATGGGAGTCTGCTCCCATGGCGAGGGGAGCATTTAGCAGTTTTCACTGCACCTTACACCCAAGGTGTTCCTGGTGATGACAGGCAGTGAAAGCTGACCTCTAATTCCACCCATTAAAATTAGGTGGGTGGAATTAGAGGTCTGCTTACTCCTCAGGGCCATTGGAGGGGTTTAAACCTCGGGTCCGGCTGCTTTTAAATTTGGCCGGTGGACAAAAATATTGCCAGTATGCATACTTCGTTGCCATTGCGATGGAGTATACAGGCCAGCAAGATATAAGTCAGGCCCTTAGTTATCTAGCAACTAGTTTTGATCATTATAATTCTCATAATTATGTATGAGGGCAAAAGTATTGAACAGCCTTTTAAAGCCCTTAATCCTGCATACATTAAATAGTTCTTACAATTTCAGGAAAATGCAGTGCCAGATATACATGATTTTAGCAGATGGCAAAAACCATATGTAGATGGTCACATGTCCTTTTTTAGTTTATCATATAATGAAGATTCTATATACTGTACCTGGTATACATGGCAGCCAATCATCATCTCTCACGTACAAATTCGCTATGCCTACTATCCCAAGAGGAATAACTAATAATCTGTACTTTTTATATGAAGCAGCCAATTACTACCCATAATCCTCCACGTAAATGTGATCTATTCTCATTTTCCCAACAGGAACCCATTAGAATATAGGAGGAAAATGTATTCAACAGACATTTAACACCAATCAACCCCACCTAAAAAATATGTAGTGCCATTTCTTCAACACAAATCACTACACTCCAGTAGCAGGTATATGTAACATCCATTTAACTAACACCCATCAATCCCCTCATGTAGAAATCAATATTTCCATTATACCAAGACTTCTAAATAAAAATGCAATGCCCAGGATATGTAGCAGCCATTTACCCTCATCATAACCCCCATGTAAACATTGTCTATTCTCATTTTCCTAACAGAACCATTTGAAAATAGGGGAACATATATTCAACAGCTGTTTAAAGCCCATAATAACCTGTGAGTAAAATAGCTATTGCCATTTTGTTAAAGTACAGTGGAAGGTATATGTAAAAGCCATTTGATACCCATCATCCCCAATTATTAAAAACCCAATCCCCATTTCCTACCTAGAACAATCCTAATACAGTCCCAAATATATTCAATGGCTGTGTAAGCCCCATTATCCCCATTCAGAACACAGCTATATCCATTTTCCTTCAACATTTACTAAATAACAGTGTCAGGTATATGTACCAGCCATTTAACCCAGATCATCCCCATGCAAAAATAATGTTTGCACTTTTCCTCAACACACTTCATTACACAGCAGTGGCAGGTATATGTAACAGCCATCTAACAGCCATAATTCTCCATGTAGAAATTGTTATGGCCATTATCCCAAGAGGGAGAGGGCTATGTAAAATACCATGCCCAGGGTATGTAGCAGCCATTTACCCCCCATAATCCCAATGTACAATTATCTATTGCCCTTTTCCTAACAGGGCCATTACAATATAGGGAAAATGTATTCAACAGCGGTTTAAAGCCTATAGTTCCCTGTGTGTAAAGTAGCTATTACCATTTCCCTACAGGAATCATGAAAATAGTGACAGGTATATGTATAGACATTTATTGCCCATTATCCCAGATGTAGAAAATCCCTATCCCCATTTCCGGCCTAGGACAATTCTAATAGAGTCCCTAATATATTCAGTGGACATGTACACCCATAATCCCCCATGTAAAACACAGCTATGTCCTTTTCCTTCAACATTTACTAAATTCTAGTACCAGGTAGGTGTAACAGCCATTTGCACCCATTATCCCCCATGTAAAATATAGGTATGCCTATTTTCTCAACATGAATGACTAACATGCAGTGACAGGTAAATGAAACAGCCACTTAACGCCCATGATACTCCATGTAGAAATCGTTATGGCCATTATTCAAAGAGGCTATGTAAAATACCAATCCTGCAGACATTTAACCCCATAATCCCCCATGTTACCATTATATATTCCTATTTTCCTAAAAGAATACAATTAGAATATAGATGAAATAGTATTCAACTGCCATTTAACACCATCATTCCCATGTAAAAGTATGTATTCCCATATCTTCACCACAAATCACTGCACTACAGTGGCAGGTATATGTAACAGCCATTTTACACTGTTGCACGGATTCAGAACATCAGAATGCAGGGACTATGGGGCATATTATCAAGGGCAGTATCGCCACTTTAACGGCACTTTTTGCCGCTAAAGCGGCGATATTTTTATCGCCCTATTAGCAAGCTGTCGCTAACAGCTGTTAGCGACAGCTTTATGGCGAAAGCGGCCCTTTCCTGGCCGCTTTGCATGTCAGCGATAATTATCGCTAATGACATGCAAAGTAGGCGTTCCCAACTAAAAGCGACTGCAAACAGTCGCTAACACAACTTCCCCCTATTAGCAAGGCCCGCGAAGCGATAAAATAATTCGCGCTAACCGCGATTATCGCTGGAATCTAACACCTCTTTAAAACTTGACTTTACCATTCTTGTCAATGGGAGGTGGATTGTGAGGTTAAGTCCTCACCTGCCTATTAGCAAGCTTTTCATTAGCGCGTGGAATTTATCGCTGGATTTCGCTCGCTATTGCTGGGTTTCGCCGCTATCGCTGGATTTTCTATCGCCTTGGAGATAAGCGTTAATAATAACGCGTTATCTCCGCGATGTAATCCAGCGATAGCCGGCGATAAAAAAATAAGCGCTAAGTGCGCTAATTATCGCACATCCTTGATAATATGCCCCTATGCCTCTCTGCCACATCAGTGCCAGTCAGCCCAAATTTCCTGGGTAGGTCACAGTGCCTTATCTGAACTCCTAAACTTAACAGGTAATTTTGGCAGCCTATAACACAACTCTAGTCTCCAAGGGAACCGTGGAAATAGATCATCACCTTTCGCTTCTCACTCATGCATGTCCATAACAAATAAAAGGAAAGTTTACAATATTTATTGAAACTATTGTGCTCTATTATGAAGCAAGTGCTCTATTGTGAAGCAATTAGAAAACATATACAACTAAGCAAAGTAATCAACATTAATAGCAGGGGTGGGTGATGAACTTCCCTCCACCGCAGGAGTTCACAGAGTTTGCCACTCTGCGCTCTATAGCGGGGCACAGAGTTGTGCAAAAAAAGGTAAACTCCATCGCTGGCAGAGCGGAGTTAACTCCTGACCGCTGGAAGTGCCTATTCTGTAGAAGGGACAGCAAGGCTGGCATTTCTGTTTGTTTGCCACACCCTGTCTCCCCCTTGCATGCAGTGGACTCCCTGGGTTGTTGTGAGGTGTGCACTTGCACAGGCCATGCACAGTCACAGAGTGGACATTGGCAGGACGAGCATTGGGAGAAGATGGCCTCTACCGGTAAGCAACAGCAGGGTTACAGGGCCTGCCCTGGACCTGTTTTTGTGCTGCCTAACTTGCGACTATGTGCCACTTAGTGTCCCTATATTAGGCTCCAGCCCTCGGTGAGCTGCTCCAAAATGGGCAATCTAAGCTGAGTCTCTCTGGGGACATTGCCTGGCCTGGAAGGACCAAGACCCCTGATGGCGATCTTGGCGGGTGGAGGGCCTGTGAGTTGACTCTGGGGAACTCGTGAGAATGGTTTTCAGCTGGCACTGCACCGAGAGAAAAAAACTAAGCCATCAATCTACACTTTAGATGGCATCGGCAGCACAGAGTGGTATGCGGCTCCCGGAATCCAGGCTAGAGAGGCCAGTGCCAGCTCAGTTCTCCACCACTCACTCCTGCCCTCACCCGCTCAACTTGGCACCAGTGGGGGTAACACAGCGGACCACTGTGGCTATTCCTGGCACAACAACCAACAACCACTTCTTTCATTACCAACATTAGCCTTCTGTGCCAAGGGCTCCTGTCCCCTGTCCTCGGAGGACAGCCCTCCCCCAAGCTCATCCTCAAACTCCGAAAAGTAACCCACCTCCATATGTAACCCCACTGCTCCCATCACCACCTCCCTTCCTCAGACCTTTTCCCCTAATACTAACTTACCCAAGTGTAATTCTCATGTCCTCTGCATGGCCCAAACCTAATACCCCCCCGAAAGCCAAACTATGCGGCATTAGCGGAGTTTTTCTGTCACTCCACTGAATTCCGCAGAGTGAAACATGGTAAATTATATATCTGTCGAAGCCTAACCTCACGATGTGAGCACAGGGATATATAAGTGATGTCTGGGATTAGCACCGAACCCCATTCCTGCTATTTTGTAGTTAGGTGGCCCGCATTGTAAGTATAAACTCAGTTTACGCAAGGCTGGGGTGCCAGTTCCATGACCTGTCCCTCTGCAAGAATCCTCCTCTCTGTTTTCAAAAAGGCAAGTCTCGGTTTAGATGATAAGAAGCGCTGTGTTGGAAAACAGTAGCTGTGCTTTTGTGTTATGTCTGAAACGTTAGAAGATATCGCTGCCAATCAGATGAAAACAGTGCACCATTTTGTTTGACCTTGTACGAAATGTTCAGATTGAGTCCAGAGAAGGAGAACTACATAACAAATAACAAGTGCAGCTTATTTCTAAAATAATATTGTGGCACCAAAACAAATGTATTATATGTGGCTTTATGAAGCAAAAGGCAGCCTAAAACATGTAAAATGCAAAACTAAGGGAGAACCAATGTAGGTCCAGAAGGGAACTTACTAGGCCACCTCCTTGGCCGGGAAAGTAACTTAGCAACTAACAAAATAATAAAATAGCACAAGCCAAGATAAGCAAATTCAAAGCTATGCCAAATTTAGGGGTGGGCGGAATTTGCGTAGTAGCGCTACGCAAAGCTCCGCGAAATGGTAAAAAATCTCTGCGAGCACGCAAAAGTTCCGCGAACACGCGGAATTGCTTGTTCCGCCCGTTCTGGATGCTTTTTTCCTGTTCGCAAACGTTGTTTGCGTGCTCAGGGAGAAATATCTCGCGAACACGCATTTTGAAAGCGCGAACAAGCAAAAAATTCCGCTAAGCTGCGGATCGCGGAATTTTTGGCAATTCCGCGTTCTCCGCGGAACGCGAAATTACCCACATTCCGCGAGCGTAACGGAATTTACCGCCCAGGCCTAATGCCAATAAGCATGTTATACAAAAAAATGATAATCATAATAAAAAATATAGCATGTAAATTTGGAAAACATGGCCAAATTTAAGTAGATCCGGAGGCATCAGAGATATCTTCCATAAGATCAATTTTTAGTGAATTCAGAATGGATTCCATCTCCACAGACAATGATTCCTCAATTGCCCAATTTAAAAGCTCAAAAGAAGAGGACCAGTGGAAATTGCATTACTAGTGCGTTTCGAAATGGAACATCCATTGCAGAGTAGCAAAAGTAGAACCAAAATGCCACAAATGGGGAATAACACCAACAGGATTCCCGCGAATACACTTGAAAAAAGGGAATGTATAAATGCAGGTATAACTCCAAAGATTTTTCCGGAAGTAACTGACCAAGCCAGTCCCAATAACTTTAAAAAAGTGTGCTATACCGGTAGTCTTGGATGCATTAAATATGCGGTGAACTAGCTCACCGAAATGTAATGGGAGATTGTTGTTTAACAAGGACTATTTTCACTGGACGTCCTTGCATGCTGCAATTCTAAAGTTTCTCAAGCAGATGTTAATGCTACATCTTTTTAGTTAAACAGCCTTCTTCTTAGTGAATGGGGAGCGCTTTAGCGGCGAATGGTATTTCGCCTTCCACATTTAATGCCCTTTCACTGTTCCTCTCTCTGTGTTGTATAAATACATTCATAACATGTTCCCTGCCAACAGATTGCATAACAAGCACGTCTGCAATTATGCTGTCCGAATATTCATTCGCTGGTCCTAAATAAGTTTGCTTGCTACTGCTCGGAGCCTACTGGTAACCCAAGATAACAAACAATTCACCTGCCACAGCCAAACACAAAGTTTACATCCCTGGTGAAACGGTCTATTTGTGCTGCACACTACCTGCCTTAGATTAAGCAGTATAGCACACAGAAACAGCAACTTCTGTAACAGTGAACTATTATGTGTAGTAGCTCGCTCATAAAATCACTGGCAATATCCGCAGCACACTTAACACGCTAAATTACTGCTTTAATAAGTGTTTATACTATGCCGCTGCCAGGACCAGAGGCCTTGGCTCCGTGCCCACTGCTGTCGTAGCCCGGGAGCCTGGCGTCATGCCGGCCGCTGCCGTATCCAGAGGAGCCCAGGCCTGCCCGAGCACTCTGCCCACTGTGTGAGGAGTCGCACTGAGGGCCTGAAGCCAGGACACACACAGGACTCTCCAAGGACATCCTCTGCAGTGGCTTTTCGAAGTCCACCATAGGTGAGGGCGTGGACAGTTCAGACAGCGTCCCTTCCCCGGGCCACAGGCAGGTGAATGTGTCACTGTCAACCGGCGCCACCTCCGGGCTTACACCCCCCCCTCGCTGCCTGGCTCCCTGTGTGTGTGCCTTTGTCTGTGCCTGCCCCTGACACATCCCTCTTCTTGCCCCTCCGCTTCCTCTTGAGTCGCTGCCAGGGCCTTGGAGAGGCAGAGTCTGGGTGGGCTCCGGACAACGAGTCCCGCGGCTCCTTTACGCAGCTTATAACATTACCCATGCCTGAAGCTCCAGTGATGCCCTGTCGGCAGGTGGCAGGCAGGTGCACTCATCGCATACCCCCGATCCGGGAGCAGGGATGCCAGACGGACTTCAGACAGCAGTGGGGTGGCACGACCACAGAGCAAGCACCAGCGCAGACAGCCATCTTGCAGCGCCAGAACAGCACCGGCCCTGGCTCAGACGGGCACTGCACCAGCCTAGACCACACAGGACTCTCCAAGGACATCCTCTGCAGCGGCTTTATACAGCAACGAAGCCTCGTATGCCAGTCCCTAGTTCAGGGAGCCATCTTGCATATCTGGAGCTGCAGCAGCCCTGCTCAACACCCCTGTCACGGCGCGGCTTAGGAGCTGCCGGAGCATCGCGTCGTCTCAGCCCCTCAACAGCATGGGCTCAGCATCCCTCTGCAGCAAGCGCAGGACCAACAAGGATTTGCAATGCAGTAGGACTCGCATTTACGCGAGACCTATTGCATTGGCGAGAAGGCACGAATGGGAGTGCGCGGGAGGGGAGGTGGGGGGGCAAGAAGTCACGGACCGTGGGAGGGGGTGAGGGAGGGGAAGAAAATAGTGTTCGGAGTAAAGGGGCCAGTAGCCATGGAAGGATACAAATGACGACATGCTCGTCATAAGGAGGGACTAACAAGCCTAAAACCAATCGGAAGGCGGCATTTAGGACCTAAGCCAATGAAAAAGATGGGCGGAGAGTGGGCGAAGCTTCCACGAAGCTTCCACGCTATACTGAATACTGCATGCCTCACAAAGCGAGCAGCGCATGCGCTGCAACGCTAGGCTCAACCTAAAAATGGTATACATGTTTTTACAACCCTCCTAAAGTCTGATAGTGAGAATCACTAAATGAGTTTAAGGAACCATACTGAATCTCTATTTGGAAGGGGCATGCTTAGGTGTCCCAATAATGACTCATTATGGTATGTATTAGTTTTTTGGACCAAACTTCGGTTGCAAAACATAATTATTTTGCCAAATTCTGAAAAGTTGTGGTAGTCCATTGGCAAATGGGAAAGATCCCCAAGGACCGACCTATTAGTACATAGGCCAGTTCTTAAAAATCTTTACGTGTAGCAAAAATGCTGGTTGCAGTCAGTATTTTGTGGCCAGTAAGTAGTACATATGGCCTTGTGTCCCCCCACACTGCGTTGGTACTCATAGGTTAAGTAACAATAAAATGTTTTTACTGTCTGGTACTGCCATGGTTTTAATAGCAATGCCAGACAGAAGGTCTGCTGGTAGATTTGACTTCTGAAGGTTTCCTTCCCATAATTGGGCAGCTCCTCAGACACAAAGTTCCTGATAGTGGATCCAGTCATGGCTCTGTCATGAGGGTCACCCTCATGTATTCACCTCTAAATATGGTAATGGAATGTGGAAGTTAACAGAGGGGACATCTGTTGGAATTTGGCAGATGTCTCACCTCTAAAAGAGACCCTTGGTATCTCAATCCTACAGAATACCTAATGATGCTTGTGGATAAGCCAGCATGGTGACACATAAAATTTGATTTTTCAGTAAGTGTTTGCCTATGATTAGCCTCACTACCTATCCTGTTTATTAAACAGGAGTCCCCATGCATTTGATTGTGTTACATAACAAAACAGTACTTTGATTTAATTCAGTTTCATATCAAATGAATAAAATGATTTGACTCAATCCAAAAGTTATAAAGGATGGAATGCTGCAATTCGATGCCAAATCATTATTTGTCGCCATCTGTTTCTTGTCGCTGTGTTGTTTCCTAAAGATAAAAACAAGAATGAGAGAAAAGAAACAAGAAAAAATATATCCCCATGTACTAACATGCTTTACTCCGCCCACAGCACTGTGAAAATCAGAACGGGGCAATCAATCTTGTAATTTCTCAATTTTGCACACATTCATTCAAAAATGAGGATGCAAACTATAATGCAAGTCTTTCTGTTCAGGTTTTTAGCACTATGGGACTTTCATAACAGTAGTAATTTGCACTCAATAAATCATAATACATTACAACAATAACAGTATATAGTTTAAGAGTCCCCTGGATTCTGATGGTATCCCCTTGTTGTCATGCACTCTGCTCAACATGAACACACACAGTCACTACAAAGGCTTTGGTGAGAGGTATTAACGATGAGAAGTTTGGTTTGAAATGAAAATATTAATCCAGTTATGAGGTTTTTTTGCTAGGATTGGTAGTTCCTTCCACAAAGGTCAGTTGCCAGCACTAGAATCTTTTCAGGAGTCTTAATGATCTATCTGGGATTATGCACCATGCTTTATGATATCTATAGAGCTTCTTCTCTTGTATCTTCTTGTATTTTCAGCATGTGTTGTAAGCATTGCAGTTTTTTTTCATTTACTATAACCTTATAGTCTGCTGCTTAGGGCTATACCAGTTGTTAAAGGCCTTGAACCTGAGGTATGGTCTCAAAATTCAGGCGAGAGCCTGTAACGAGAGAGATATCCTTTAACCATCAGTGTAGCCAGAGGACGAAGGTCTATAAGGTTATCAGAACATTCACCAATGACATCTGAAATTGCAATTTTAATGATATCACTGTGATTGTGAGCAAGTTAAAGTGATGTTATAGCTGGGTATGGTAATAAGATCTTGGTTTACGTTAAAGAAAAACCCAGACATTCACTGAAAAATGGTGAAAGTGGTGGTATAGTTAGTTGTTGAAATGAGATAAAATCTGATGTTTAAAAATCAAAAGAACTTAAATTCACCAGTTATAGCTTACTGAGCTAACTATGACTTTCGTACCTGCCATGCATTGCTTATGACCTCAGATTTTATATCAATCATGACATGTTAAATGACATCATTGATGACATCTGAAATGACATCATTGATGCCATCACTGATGACATAACTGATAGCATCATAGTCATATGCAGTGTTACTGTCTTTACACTTGTGGATTCATAGCATGGAAATAGCATAAGCCCTGCAGGCAAGCGTAGCTGTGCATGTTGAAAGTTGTATGGTGAACCCTTTAAAAAGCTTGAAAGTTTGGGATGAAAGTAGTAGTCGATGTTAAACAAGGTAAAGGCAGATTGCACCAAATGTGGGTTGTTGAGGCATGATTCAAACTAGGTTGTGGCTTCAAGCCAAAGCCTTTTGCAAAAACAAAGCTTATGTTGACATTAGATTATCCACCAGAGGATATCTAACCCTGTTGCAATACAGTGCTATAGACAAATTATGTGTTACAAGGACATTTATAAGGTGCAGATGTTTATTTCCAGAATTTCTCATTTTAGTCATCTCAGATTTTTAAATAATGTAGCATGTAGGGGTGTCCCACTTAGAGATGGTTTATCTCACACTGGGGTTTTATGCATGGCTGTAGGT
The DNA here is from genome assembly GCA_963921515.1 of Calotriton arnoldi. Classification (NCBI taxonomy): domain Eukaryota; kingdom Metazoa; phylum Chordata; class Amphibia; order Caudata; family Salamandridae; genus Calotriton; species Calotriton arnoldi. Next base: position 1,189,350 of record CAWUFW010002837.1, on the reverse strand, counting down.
TGGATGCCATCATGCCCATCTAGTATATGTGTGTAGATTATTTTATCAAACTATCGATCGTTGTCCATAGGGCTTTGAGGAAGGTGTTTTTTCTTTGGCAAATGCATACTTATCAAACTTTAGAATTAAAATTCCAGGTGATGTGAAGTCCTTAAGAAAGTAATCTCTTTAAAGTTAATATAGAACAAACTCTTTTTTGGAGGTTGCTGAAGGTTTAAAAAGTGGGTGACCCCATTAAAATCTATAGAAGTATTTTGTTTGTTTGGTGTGTGAATACGAATAAAGAGGGCCACATCCAGCAAATGTGCATGGCTTGACAGATATGCTATGTGACCAGCATGTGGTCAAATATTATGTCCATATTCGTTCACATGATTGGTAATAGAAAATTAGTCACAGGTGTAGCGTGTCAAATTACTTCAAGTCCACAAATAATACTTGATGCTGTCACAATTATTGGATGATGTCATCAGTAATGTCACTTTAACATTTACTTTTTAAATATATATATTATACAGAATATAGATAGATAGATAGATAGATAGATAGATAGATAGATAGATGGATAGACAGATAGATTTTTTCAAATTCTCTATAGGATTCGCCGCAAGTGTATACTCACGTAATGTACTCTTCTCACAAACAAACTTCATGGGCATTCCAAGAGGTCTAAGGTGCTATAATCAGATTGTAGTAGCAAGCAGACGCACTTTGGCTAATAAACCTTGGTCACTGTGTTTGTGTTGTGTTCCTTTTTCCCTTAAGTGCAAATTAGTTAAAACCCTTGTTAGAAATGGCCCTTTTTGCAGGGTTATCCCGAAACATTTTGCTTCTTCCTCCTATTTTTCCTGACCTGTTTTTTATGGTTTAGGACACTGAGCACTTTACCACTGCTGATCAGTGCTAAAGTGCATATGCTCTCTGTGTAAATTGTTATTATGATTCTTTATCCATGATTGGCATATTTGATTTACAGGTTAGTCCCTAGTAAAGTGCACTAAGTGTGCCAGGGCCTGTAAATCAAATGCTACTAGTGGGCCTGCAGCACTGATTGTGCCACCCACATAAGTAGTCCCGTAAAAGTGTCTCAGACCTGCCACTGCAGTGTCTGCGCACGCAGTTTTAAACTGCCATGTCGACCTGGCAAGTGCACCCACGTGCCAGGCCCTAACCTTCCCTTTTCTTCCATGTAAGGCACCCCCTCAGGTAGGCCCAAGTTATCCCCATGGGCAGGGTGCAGTGTATGTAAAAGGTGGGACATGCACTGGTGTGTTTTACATGTCCTGACAGTGAAATACTGCCTATTTCATTTTTCCCTATCGAAAGGCTATCTGTCCCATAGGTAACATGGGAGTTAATTTGTAACATCTTACAAGTATAACCTTCCATTGGGACAAGATAGAAAAGTGGAGTTTAGGCTCTCTGAACACAGAATTTAATAACACGTCTTTTTAGGAAGATGGTTTCTATATTGTGTATTTGAAAATGCATCCTTAACCATTGAGGAAACACTAATTTAGGAGGAGGAGCAGCTTGAAGGGAAATATTGTAATGTTTAAACCCTAGCTGCATCCAAGTTTGTTCCCAATGGGCAGCATCCCCTTAAAAAGGAGTGTTTAAATCATTCACAAAATTACAGTGGGATTGCTGCATGTATGAAGTTTATGAAATTACTGACTTGTGTAACTCTTTATTGTTTTGTTCATGTATTGTTGTTTATTGCGCTTATAATTTGCTTTATGTACTCTTTGAAACAAAAAGTGTTTTCTCTATCTCTGACATATATGATAACAGAAAAAATGAAAAAGTGGAAGAATGGTTGAATAAATAACCAGGACCAATGAAATCAGGTATTGGTTCTTGTCTGTTTAAGTAGATAACAGCAGAGAAAGTGGTAGCTAGGTATCTTGTTGTACTAATTGAATTAGGCCCTATCTAACTACCTGTATCTGGGCCTACCCCCTGTAATTGAACTTTTAGAAAGTAGGCATTTTCTTATTTAACCATTCTGTGTGCCTCTGCTGGTTTGTGTATTAACTGTCTGGTTTTGGAGTGACAGGGGCTGGGGATGTGCATTCACTGTAGACAGCCACAAGGGGGGTTGAGGTGTGTTCTGCCTTTCCTGGGTGACTCAGAGCTGAGCTGAATAGACCCTGGCTGAATTTAGAGTGGTGGGAGGAGTTTCACGTACACCCGAATAGGTAGTGTCTCCTCTGCACAATGCTGTCTCCAACTCCTGTAGTGATACTGCACTAGAGAGGACAGAACTGGTCCGGACTGGGCTCAGAGACCCTTGCCACAAAGGGAACAAAGAGAAAATGGGCTATAAGTAGTGGACATTAAACCCCAAAGAATTTGATCGCTTCTGGACTCAAGGGGAACCTATGCAAAGGGGAAGAGCTTGAGAGCTGTGAGGAGGAGTAGTGCCCCTTTGCTGTGTGCTGTGTGGGGCTGGCCTGCAGTTGCTGCTTCTTCCAAGCGAAGGGCAAAGACTGGAACATTGCTGAGAAACATGCTTGAAGAAGAATCTCCAAGGGCTTGTGTGTGCTGGCCTTCTGTTCTGAAGTCTCAGGAACACAAAGACTTCACAACTAGCTCCCCTGAACTCTACTGAGTGGAGTTCTGGCCTGCCAGGAGGTGCTTATTCCAGTTTTGGGCCTATGGTGGTTGTTCCTGCAGTTGGGAGCTGGACGAAACCCAAGATAAGCAAAAAAAGCAATCTCCGACGCCGTCAGCGGCGACACAGCGACCTACACCGAGGCCCAGGAGTCCGCTCGATAAGTGCACAATGCACCTCCCCACCTGCACCGCAGCTCTGATTCCCTTCAAAGCCTTTAGTTATTGGCCTTCCTGATGCCAGCGCTCACGCCGACGCCGTCAATGCCAGCGCCGGCATCCCGTTATCGCGGAGCCAATAACCACCGATGGTGACGCCACGAGTCTCCGACTTCTCATCGCCTCACCGGAACCAACCCATCACCGAAGACGCAACCGACTTCCTCTGTCCTGGACTCAACACATCGCCTCCTCTCTGACACAATGCCTTGTCTTCCTCGTGGCCGCCAAGGAGCCGGCCTCAAACTCGGTACTGTTATTTGGGGGTACATGTGACTCCATGCCTGACGCCGCGCACCTCGCGGTCGGGGCCATACTTTGGATTATTGCCTGTCATGACGTCGTAATAGCCCCAGGTGGAGCTATTTGTTTGCTACAAGTTCTATTTTTGAAATAACTGTTCTAAATTCGTATTTTACTACCTGTATGTTGGATTTTTGTTGTTTTGGTCTTGTTTGGTTTAGATAAGGATATCTTATCTTTCTAAACTGGTGTGGTGTCCATTTGTGGTGTTTTCACTGTGTTACTGTGTGTTATGAGTACAAATACTTTACACATTGTCTTTGGGATAAGCCTGTCTGCTTGTGCCAAGCTACCGAGGGGGTGAGCATGGGTTATCTAAAGTGTGTAACCCCCTTACCCTGACTAAAAGCAAGGGTCCCTACTTGGACAAAGGTACCTACTTCTGCCAATGAGAGACCGCCCTTTCTAACAACCATAAACACAAAGAATGGCTTTGCTAGGGAGGCAAGATAGACTGTTACCTTTCAGCTGTCTTGGCCTTGTCAAAGTGCTTCATGCATTCATTAATTATTCATATCATATTAGTACTATAATTTTCAGATATGTATACCAACAAGGTAAATAACAAGATTTTTGGAAAACAACTAATATCATAGTGAAGTCTGTGTGGTAACCTAGAACGCATTAGGGTTAACTCAATAGTTATATGTAATCATGCAATTAATGTTACAAACCTAAGAGACAAAATTGATTCTTCTGTTGATAGATCCACAAGACGAATGGCCACATGGTAAAAATCAACAGCAATTACAGTTGAATAAAAATAAATTACTAATCAAAATTACTAATCTCATTTCATTTATATGCATGCCTCTTTGACAGTCATCAAAAATAAATTTGGTCACCCCTACATAAAACACTATTGGACAATCTACGGCAAACCCAATCCCAATGGTTCTTTCCCTTTTCTCCTGAGAACTATAGTGCACACCTGCTAGCTCAAATTTATAGCGAATCTCTCATCTCTATTGCGCCCTTGGAGAATCGTAGTCTGCAGATTTATGATATATCTTGATTCTAGTCTTTATAATGTCATGACCCTGTTACCTCCTTTTCATTAGGAACTGTTCAATTCAGGCAGAAATACCTCAAGTGATTGCAATTACTGGCATGAAATACTTGAAAATGTCTAGTCACAGAGTATGATGAATCCCTCTTGGTTATGGCTCACATATGCCCTAGAATGCGCTTCTTAGTTGGATGTACTGTACTTCCAGTGTACTGTTTATTGCAAGGACATAGACTATAATACACTGTATAAACTGAATTGCAGCTATGAAATGTGTTGATTCTGACCTGCTTTGTTATGCCTGGAACCCTATACATAGTAACCTTACAATTTATTTGCTTGCTTTGCATTTCATGCAAGGATAATAACCTGTTTCAGATATTTTCAATTCGGAGTTGGCCTTAGGTGTGAAATGACTATGTACGCGATGAACCCGTACAGAAGTACTCCTCATGTATGTCATTTTTGGATGTGTATCGAGGGTATGTCCTGTGATGTTATCTGATGTAAGTATGTGCCAATTCCTGTGAAATATTTGACATATCTCAGTCATGTCCACTGAGAAATTAGCAGCAAATCTGACCTTATGTTTATCTCTCTTCTTAAACCAGTCTAATAACAAATCCTGGTGTGAATGTTGCATAACTCTCGCCTTTTCTATCTCAAATACCAAGATGGGATACCCTCTCATTCTGAATCTTTCAGTCATCTCACCCTGAATTCTATAAAGCTATTACTGCAATTGCGTTTAGCACGGAGTATATCCCCATAGGATGCTTCATATGTTTTTAGGATGATTACTATCACTTTGAAGAATATTATTCCCTGCTATGGGTTTCCTAAACAGCTTACTCTGGGTAATGTTATTGCAAACTGTCAATGTTAAATCTTAGAAATTGACCTTGTGTTTACTTATGTGACTTGTGATCTGAAGATTCAAATTGTTCTGATTGAGGATGGATATGTAGTGTTTTGCTTTTCCCATCCTCCCTTCCAAACAATAAAAAGTTCACCAATGTAGTGCACTCATAAAATCAGGTGTTCCATCCACTGGTTGTGGTGATTTGTCTAGGCCACCTGCTTCTTCTAGCAGCCCACAAACAAATTTGCCTATCTGGGGGCAAAGCACCGGCCCATGGCAGTACCCTGTTTCTGACTAACGTACTGTCCTCCAAATAAAACGATGCTTTCATACAGGCAAATTCGATCAGGTCTAGGATCATCCGACTATGCTTATAAAATTTGAGCGATCTGCTTTGCACAAAATACTTAATGGCTTTAATGCCATCACTGTATGATATACTTGTGTGCACACTTGTTATATAAGGAGTTATCATGAGGAAATCCTCCTACCATTTGATTCCACCAATATGTAGCAAATATTCCTTTGTGTCCCTTACATATAAACTTAGGCCCTTCACAAAGAGAACAAACAGTAGTCAATGTAAATCGATGTGCACTTCAACAGGCTTGCTTTTGAGAAAACTTTTGTACATTCTGGGGGGCCTATGACATGTTTGTGGACCTTTGGAATATGTTATAAGGTAGGTACTTGTGTATGCTGACAGTTTAGAAACATGAATTCCTCATAGTCCAAAATCCCCCTTGTCCTTCCAATGAACTGTGAAATATTTCATGGTTCCATGGGAAACCTGGGTTTCTTCATCATAATGGCTGCCCCCCAACTACTCTGCAGAACTTTACCATTGCCTGGGCTACTAGGATTATGAAAAATAGTGGACCAAGTTATTTGGCAAGGTTTTCATAGTTATGGAGTAAAAAATGCAAATTATGCGACACATTCTCTGGGAGTATTATGTTTAGCCATTTTAGCTTGAAACAAGATTTTTAGGAGGAAATCTAAGAAATCTGAAAATTATGCAGCAAATTATGTGGCAAATGCTATAAACTCATAATTATGTTGTAAACACTGCAGCCACAGAATGGCATGAATTCTCTAGCTTTTACCATTGTCTTATCTACGATTTATTCATAGAAGGTAACCTAAATATTCTAATTGCATTCATTACACCTTGTTAGCTGTAATTTGATAAAAACGCCCTTTTCGGGATAACTTGCTATATGTAATATAAAAAATACATAAGGTGTAACGTGTAATATTGTCCAATATAATGCTTCTAAGAATTCTGGTGTCATTTCCAAATGACTCGCCCTATTTGTAAACAAAATAGAGCGTTCTGCCCAATTCGCTCCCACAGGAGTCACTCTTCTGTGAGATTGAGCGCTCTGATTAGCTGCCTGCAACATGAGGAAAAATGCTGTAGGCAGTCATTACAGGACCCAACCTTAGTTTCCAGTCCTGTTTTAAATTTTAAAAAATAATATGAAGTAGCAGGGTAAGCATACCCGGCCCCCCTAGCCATTGGGGGATGGGGGGGATCCCAGAGGGAAACCCTCTTGGATTAAAATATTTTTAAAAAGCAGCAATGACTCCTGTGGGATAACAGTATATAAAAATAAATGACATTGCAGTGGGGGTGGTTGGTGTGAAAGCAAAGGGGAGGGGGCATGTGGCTCTCCCCCCCGAGCCTCATGGCGGCTCTATTGAACCCATCTCCCAGGGCCAAAATGTAAAAATAAGGGAGGGAGCCCCACAACCCCTCACCCAACAGATATATATGTTACCAGTGATGGTCGCCACTGGGTAGGACCACGTTTCCATAGGAAATGAATGTTTTGGTTTGCCATTAACTTTGGCACCATTTGACAAATCTTCATGAAACTTGAATATACATTAAAATATGTACATTCAAAATTAATAATATCTGCACATCCAAGCTATTCTGACAGCTCTGGGAGGATTAGAACAGTGCAAAATGTTAGGAGCGTGCTGATTAGTAGGTGTATTGGAACTGATATTTGGCAGCGGGTGGTGCAAGCTGCAGTGGCATCTTATGAAATAGCTTGAGCCCTGGCACTTATTTTTTTAATAATCAAATCACTGTGAGGAAGAAGCGGACAGCTTGGGTACAGAGGCATAGGGATCAAAAGCGGCATGCAGATACAGTGCAGGCCATAGAACCTTGGACTTTGGCGAGTGGTGGGGTCTTAGAATGGGGGATGGGAAGAGCCCATCCATTGACCTGCAGTGCCCTTTCCAGAAACACATTACCACTGCAACAAAGGACTGTTGCCTCTGCCCTATATTTATTTCTTAAGATGTTTCATGCACTATAATTTGTGAATCTAGAGAAAGCTTTTGGAAAATATGGAAAGTTCTGAGTCTCAGGACTTTTACTTTACATGTTCCTCATCAATGAGGCAACTTGTGCTACTTAATTGGAAGAACAGCCTTTAGAAAGACTGCAATCTATTAAATCTACAATATGTTTTCTGCTCCGTCTATTAATACTCTAACATTCAGCACTTTTAATCAGCTGGAAGGAAATGTATTAAGCTGAGATTCATAAGGCACCAGGGGCCATATTATACATTGTATTTCTTGGTGCCTCGGGCGTGTGCGCCCGCTTTGTGCACCCCCCGTATTACTGAAGGGGCAGCAGATGCTTGTGTGTCCTTTTCTGTAGTACTGATAGCGCTGACGCACATGTAGCACTAGCGCTATCATGAGAGGGCATTCCCTCATGCAAATGAAGGAATCCAGGAGGCACAATGAAAGCGCGCAACAAAAATGTGGTGCACTTTCAGTGTGCCTCCTGAAGGCTGCCCACTGGGGCGGGGAGTAAAGGAGTTCCATGGACCATCCAAATATCCCCCTGCAGGCGGATACAGTCACTCACTGCACCTGCCTGCAAGGGGATCTCTCTCCCCACTTGAAAGTGCAGGCGACATGCCGCCTTCACTGTGAAACACGGAGCAGCTTTGAAGTAGCCGCTATGCATTTCCCTTGAATGCACTGCCCCCAGGGCAGCGCAAGTTCACGGCTGTCCTCGGGGCAGCACATTCTGCATATTAGGGCACCTGGCGCACCTTTTGAAAGATGCTCCAAGGCACAAACAGGGAAAGTGCGCAGTATATATAATACGGCAAAAGATGCCCAATAGTCTTGTTGCATGCCTCTGTTGTCCACTTTCTCTCCAGTGAAGGCCTGCTATGGCTTGAAATTAATACGTATGAACTATTTTTCAACTTCACTTAATCAGAAAGCCTTAAGTTGAATCTCATTCTACTTAGGACAGCTTATGCTGCTAATGCTCTAACTGGAAAATAGCTTTGCATGTGCTTTTAAACTCTGAATCACTTCAGAATTGTTCTGCAAAAATCATAAGTGTGATTGTCTGTGACACACACATTCTGTCCCACGCAGGTCTGGTCCACACTATGACACTAATTCAAAGAATAACAACCAGTTGCCATAGCTACTACTGCATTATGATTCCGTCTGTCATCCAACTGGGCGGTGTGAATAATACCCTTTTGTTAAAGAACATTCTATAACGTCTACAAACTGATTTGTAATTCAACATAAAACATTATCTCTGTTATCTTCATCCTTCTTCAGATTGCAATTAAAGTATAGCCCATAACCTTATCGAGAGGCACACCTCTCTTGATTACTTTGTTCTTACTTGTTCGTGATTCACTCTTGTGTACTATCACCATTTCATCGCATTCCATTTACTAAGTTGTTAGATGTGAAGTATGATTTTATCTCAGGGGAACATTATTTTACACATCTAAATTTAGCATTCAACGACCATGATGAGACTTCCTTGTGAAGTTAGTCTGTCTAAAAATTGTTAGGGGTTTATCTGTCTTTGTAAGAAACTGGCTATTGGACGCAGTTTACATAGCTGAAAAGGTTTCTTTAAGAGTTCCTTGGCTTACCCCCGGTGATTAGGCCTAAGTATCAATGCAATCTCATAGAAAATAAATCAGGTTTGTGGGTAACAGTAAAACCAAATAATACTTAAGGAAGGAAGAGGTCCAAAGGGAGAACCTGGCGAGGCAGCTAGGGGTGGACCGTTCCATTGGAGCAGGGTCAAGACTAATTTGCATACAGCTGGGTCCAAACTGAGGTAGCATAGTGTGCAAATACCAACTGTTTCGGATGCGATCCTGAGTAATTACCAGTGGCTGTGATTAATTCAATCATTCCATCGATCACTTTTTGTATACTTTATTGTGTCACCCTAAGTGAGGTGAGTGTGCCCAGATGTGGGTCCCGTGCACACTGTGTCAATGGAACCTAGCTATACCGGTCGGAAACTTTTTATGATGCGATCCAGAGTAATTACCAGTGGCTGCGATTAATTCAAACATTCCATCCATCACTTTTTATAGACTTTAATGTGTCACCCTAAGTGAGATGGGTATAGCCAAGATGTGGGTCCTGTGCACACTGTGTCACTGAAACCAAGATATACCCGGCTGATAAGCCCATAACAAGGGGCAAAACCGGTCCTGGATTGCTTGTGTTAAAGTTTACGGAGGAACTGGCTTTGCAGTTCAGTTTGGACTATTCCTATTGGAACAGGGTATAGACTAAATGGCATATAGCTGGGTCCATACTGAGGTGGCATGGTTTGCCAAATAATAATGGATTGGGATCAGACCCGAGTAATTACCAGTGGCTGAGATTAATACAAGCAGTCCATCCATTGCTTTCTTTTATACCTGTTTTTCTCCTAAATTTGGACAGCTAGCCTTCTAAGCACTTGGGACTTATGAGGCACAACCTCTGCCCATTCAGCGATGGCTGAAAACAATGGTCCCTAAGGGTGAAGTGTGAGCTTCAACTTCCTTGGCCACCATATATAACCATCAGTGGATTGGTTTGAACAAAAATCACATCAAATGTTATTCAATTAATTTAAAAGCAATAAGGTTAAAGTTATGTTTTGTTTATATATTTTATTGTAAGAAGGTGCTCCAAAAACAGGCGAGGAGAAAGCCGACACATTTAGATGCATGCGAGTTCCGTTCGAAGAGGAACCTTGAGTGACCTCTTATAGGGACCTAGTGGACCCTTGAAACAGCAGAGTTACACTTGGTACCATAATTGAAGAATTTTCAACAAAGAATCATTAGCCCTGGCGGAGAGAAAAAATAGATGCTATCCCATAATTCAGTTCTTTCAAATCAAAAATGAAAAAAACGTAACCTGCCTACTGGCACGGGATCTCCATGCGAGGCCCAGTACGAATATTGAAAAACTCCCTGATACCCCCATGCTGTTCCACCAATTTTGAATGGTAACTTTTGGTGGTCCTGAAGAAGGTGGACTTTTAACATTCTTTCCACCGAAAGGTACAGAAAAACAATACCCAACCCTACAACACAGCAACAGCTGAAAAAGATAGTGCTCTTCCCATTTTGTTCGGACAGTGATTGTAATTTTTAGATGGTCTAGGTATGAGTGATAGTAATGAGTGTATGAGAGGATGTGTGTGAAGAGAGAGTGGTGTTCTATGCATGGGATTATGAAATAAATTGGATATATTTATTCAGTATAAATACTGTTCAACAACATCAGATGCCTTGTGGTCTAAGATGTATTGTCATTTGTAGGTTCATCTCCGAATAGGAAAACACAAAATAGCAACTGAAAGTTTTTGGTTTAAATTGAGTATTTGTACATATAAATTGTGCAATTGTATATATATATTGTGTATATTTATGTTTTGTTTTATTAATTCATCAAAGGAATACATTGAACAGCACTTTATATATGGCATGTATGTGCATATTGTTGTATGTTTATCCTGACTGTGAAAAAATAATATGTGTAAAACTTTTGAAATAAAAAATGAATAAGTAAATGAAAATGATAAACTAAGATTAACATGAGAATCCCACAAGAATGATACTTTTTCATTAAGACCACCCGTGAGCTATTTTTAGCCTTGATAGAAACAATACAGATCTGAGAGGACACCCTTTCTATTTCATTGGTTATTTCCCCCTCTCTCCTAGACGTACAAACATATTGTAGGGGGTTCCTATCTTTTGTCAAAGGCTTCAAAAATACAACAGCAAAGTGAAGGTGAGATGGGTAAGTTTAAAGTTCGCAAGTGCTATACAGAAAGCATGTGTACAAAACTTGTGACTGATATGAATACCATTGTTGTTAAATACCACTCTGTATCAGAGTATCATGTCCCAAATCAAATTAAAAGCAGTCCACTAGTATCTTGTTGACGTTTTTACCCCATTGTATTACTAATATAAGGGTCATCATCAAGAGATTATTAGAAGCACCCAAGATTTGTGGTAATCCCTTGTGTTGTGTAGGCTTATAATATATTGATATGATGGACTAATCACCAGCAACGTCTGTAGCGCATGTCAGCACGGCTTAATTAATAGCACATTCTAAGTGATACGGAATGGCATTAAAGCATCTGGCTGTAAACCAGAGGTGTAGATGGCTTGACAGCTTCGCTCCATACACGGATTGCTTGACGGACACTCCTCAAAAAACCATCCACAGACCCTAACAATCACAATAACTACCTGCCCATTTCTCTGCCCCCGTTCCCCGCAAGGTCCTGGAAAAGGCCATTAACTTCCAACTCACGGGCTACCTAGAGAACAATGACCTCCTAGACTCATCCTAATCTGGGTTCTGCTTGAACCACAGCACAGAAAGTGCCCTAATCGCAGCCACCAGTGACATCAGGACTCTCCTAAACCTAGAAGAAACTCTGCCCTGATCCTCCTCGACCTCTCGTCAGCCTTCAACACTGTGTCCTAATTGACTCTCATAAAAAAGCTCCATCAGATTAGGATCCAAGGGGACGTCCTCAAGTGGATTGCATCCTTCCTCACTGGAAGAACCCAGAGAGTCCGCCTTCCACCCTACACCTCGAATTCCAAGAGCATCATCTGTGCCGTCCCCCAAGGGTCTTTCCCTCAGCCCTACCCTGTTCAAAGCCACCACCAAGGAAAAACTCCACCTGTGCATGACCAGTGTCGCCCACTGAATGCAAAACAACTGTCTCAAACTTAACACTGACAAAACTGAGGTACTAATCAGCGGGAGTGACACATACCCATGGAATGACTCCTGGTGGCCTGCAGAACTGGGATCCTCACCCACACCTACAGTACACACCAGGAACCTCAGCATCATACTGGACAGCCAACTCAGCATGAAAAACCAGATCAATGCAGTATGCTCAGCCTGCTTCCTCACCCTCCGCATGCTCTGGAAAGTATTTAAATGGCTTCCAGCCAGCACCAGACGTACCATCACCCAGGCCTTCATCACCAACCTCCTTGACTACAGCACCACACTTTCCGTAGGAATCACCTTGCACTGACTGAAGAGACTCTTGATCTCCACAGACAGACCCACATCACCCAACACCTCAGGAACCTCCACTGGCTCCCCGTCCACAAGAGTTGTCAATTCAAGATGCTGACCCACGCCTACAGGGCCCAGCATAATCAGGAACCAGCCTACATCAACCACCGTTTAAACTTCCACCAGCCCTCCAGACACCGGTGTTCCACCCTCCCTCCCCCTCACCCAGACCACCGCATCCGCTGAAGCAAGAGTGGTGAACGCTCTTTCTCTTACCTACCTGCCAAGATGTGGAACATCCCCTCCCCCTCCACCTCCGGACATCCCCCTCCCTGCTAGAATTCAGAAAAGGTCAAAATACCTGTCTGTTCGACTCATTCCATACAACAGCAGAAACCCCCAGTGGCTGGATACCCTTGCAGGTGATTAGCAGTGATCTACAAATCCCATTTGAATGAATGAATGAATGAATGAGGCATTTATAAAGTATGCAGCTACTCAAGAGTGTCCCGGCACTAAACACGGCAGCTCAGGAAGGGAGAGCACCAGTCGCTAAATAGATGTGTTTTTACCTATTTCCTAAAGGCAGTCTCATTCATAGTGTTTCCTAATTGGAGAGGAAGCTGGTTTCAAAGAGCATCTAACAAAAAGGAGAAAGACGCACCCCCTAGCCTCTTTTTCTTAAAGAGTGGGACAGTCAGCCATCTAGCGTTCAAGGAGCACAAAAGTCTCAGGGGACAGTATTCATGGACCCTCATATTCAAGTAGTTGAGACCCAAGTCGTGGAGTGCACAATGAGCAATCGTAAGTAGTTTAAAAATCACTCTTTTTTTGACTGGAAGCCAGTGCAATTGTCTATGAAGGACTGTTACTGATGACTGTTTTGGAATTTTGAAAGGTAGTCGAATTGCAGTATATGCACGACTTGGAGGTGATGCATCAGATAGTTTGGAAGGCCAAGATAGAGTGAATTTGAGTAGTCAAGATGAAAAAGGATCAGAGTCTGAACTAAAGATTTCTGTGCATCCCAGAGAAGGAAGAACAAGATTTTTTTCAAAGTTTGCAGGATGCAAAGACATGACTTGACTAACGAGGAAATTTGTTGCTTCATAGACAGACCAACCTCAAATAATACCCCCAGTTTTCTGGCTTCAGTCGTCATTGGAGGAGGGTGTGGGCAAGCAGCCCATCCAGCCAGATGAAGGATTGGGGCCAAACAGCAAAATTTCAGTTTTGTCAGAGTTAAATTGAAGGTTGTTGGCACTCGACCAACCCATGACTGGTTTTATACATGCTGTGAAAGCCCTCATAGCTTCTGATGAGATTCCTTTGTATGAAAAGAGTAGCTGTGTATTGTCAGTATAAGAAATAATTTTGATATTAAACAACTTCACCAACACAGCCAGGGCTGACCTATATGCATTAAAATGGGTTGGGCTAAGCGCAGAGCCCTGAGGGATCCCACAGTGTAGAGTTTTTACTTCTGATCTGTATGGTCTCATCCAAACTACCTGTTCTCTAGACTCAAGAAAGGAAGAGAGTGTTGATTGTTGGATTGATTGGTTTTCTTTTCTTTCAATTTATATTTATATTGATGGTGATTGCAATCTTTGCATCATTCAGACACACCAATCCTTTGACGGTGCTTGTGCTTTAATTGCATTCCGTATCACTTAGAATGTGTTATTCATTACGTCTTGCTAGTGCTCGCTACTGTTGATGACGATTAGTCCACCACATCGATGACCCTTATATAACTAATTCAATGGGTTCAAAACATTGGCAAGATACTAGTGGACTTTTTAAAATTTGATTTGGAACATGATACTCTGATACAGAGTGGTATTTAACAACAATTGTATCCATTTCAGCCACAAGTGCTTGCACACTTTAAACTCACCCATGTCACGTTCACTGAGCGGTTGTATTTTTGAAACTCCTTATTGCAATACAATGTATAAACAAAAGATAACCTTAACCTTATTGCTTTAAAATTAATTGAATAAAATTGTAATTGATTCTTGTTCAAACCAATCTAATGATGGTTATATATGGTTTCCGATGACGTAGAGGCTCACACTCCCCCTTAGGGACCATTGTTTCGTGATTTGTCCCAGGGTTATTGGGCTGCCCCTTTTTTCTTTGAGCACTCAGTGATGGCTGGCACTCCCTATTTCTATAAGCTTGTTTTCTACTTGTAGGTAGTTCAAAAGCAGTATGAACTGCAGCTGCCATAATTCAGTGGAGGACCTAGTGTTGCTTTGCTGGCAGTGTGCTCCCTCCTAACTTGATTGTTGAGCTTCTCCCTCAGTCACTTGGTTGACAGGGATGGGATGCACCTGCATGCTTTAGGATGGTACTTAACATGATATACTACAAGCAGCATTTCAAACACCCCCAAAATTCCCTGTTATGTCCCCCTAAAGATGGGCAAGACCTAGAAACACAAGTCCAGAAATGCAAGCACAGGCGGCACCCACTCTGGAGATAAACACATTTTACCTTCGAATAATTGAAAAAACACCATCACCTGAATCTATCATAAAGCAATTGGAGAACTTGTGCTGGCTTTCTGAACTTCACTGACATACAACCTATAAATATTTGTTAAGCCAACTCAGCCTTCTCCATTCAAGTCAGCGTACCTGCCCCCACCAGTCTAATACAAACTAAAATCATCTTTTGCCAAGAGATTGTAACTTTTACCTTTAAAAATCCATGGGCTGAGACTTGATATTTATTACCATGTATTGATATAAATGTGCTGGTTTATTGATCCACTCTTGGCACAGAGGTGACTGAAGCATTCAGGAGGCGTAATACTGTAACAATATATCTAGACAAATTGATTTGATCAACTTATTATAGTGGAGAGTATTATTCTTATTAATATTGTTAGAGTTTTCCCTGTGAAAAATGGACAATACCTTCTTCAGCACCTCAGAAGAAGCTTGACCTTGCATTTATCTGCTGTCCTCAGCTTAGATTTCAGCTTTCTCAATTCCGCATTGAACCAGATCTTTTCCTTTTTCTTAGTTTTAAAATATTTCCATTTAGATGGAATGCAAGTAATTTACTGGTCTAGTATGTAGGGAATATAGATTGTCTATTTCTAGCTCTAAAGATCTGACCATTGAAGAGTGTGATACCGTCATCTGCATGAAGAGATGTTTATACGCCTCAGTGCTCAATTTGCATCTATCTCCAGCAGACTCTTTACACCACCAAAGTATTTGTGGACATTATAGTTCTTGATTAATTCAAAGATTTACAGTCTCATGAAAAAATCAACATCACCAGCAGCCCTTGCTATGCACATGTGCCACTGAGGTAGGTTACCGGAAAATAAATTCTATAGAGAAGCAGCTGGTGATTAGCTGTAGTACCTCTGTTGTGGGGTTCACATGTTAAGGTGCATCCAAATAGAAATTGCTGCCATGCAAGTCTTAAATTGAAATGACAGTCATTCCTCTCAAATGTAAAAAACTTTGGATCTCATCTGGATATGGATGCTCAAATTAGAAAACAGCGAAGAAAGGGCAGAGCCTTGAGATACCATCACACTAGCTTTGTGGAGGTTTGATGATAAGATGGCAGTGACATTTGGGTTCTCACAAAGAAATTAGACCTAATCCACTGCACGTTTTTCTTAATGTCCAAAGAGACTCCCCAATAAACCCTACTGATCACTGTTATCCAGTATCTATGTATTCATTCAACCACCTGGTTACTAGTTCCTGCTGAAAGAATCTTTCCCTTTCACCCAATTGCACTTCATGTTTTAATCTTGCCCCTTGCTACCCCACCCACTACCAACCTTACCTATTCTCCTGGCACCTAATGCAGCTAAGTGGTAGGTATCTTTTGCTCTTTACAATGTACACTAATCTGTCTTCTCTGACTAGTGTAGCCCTCTTCCTGATCTCTTTTCCCCTTATCCAGTTGCTTACTCTTCCAGCCACACCTGTCTTCGCACCTCAGCTGCCTTACATTTCTTCTGAACCAAGGCTGATACTAAAGATTCTCTAGCAGTTTTTGCAACTTTGAGACAGACTATTCCTTTTTCTTAGTGGACCAGGTATGTAAATTAGAAAGCCTTATTCCCCTGAGATTCTGAGGCTCGGATATGGGTCTCTAGAGGGGAATATGTTTTTTTTTTTATCTAATGGGTTGTTCTATCATTTTTCAGCAGAAGGATTGTATCGAAAGTTGCTGCAACTATCTGGTGCTCAGAGATGCATAGACTCTTTTCTCAACAGGGCTTAGCCTAACTAGTTCCCTGAAAATATCTGGTGTCAGCTTCTCTATTTATTGAGGAAAATAATTAGCCACAGTCTTGCAGAGTTTTTTTAACTACTGTAGATAAAGACAATGCAGCAGAGGTTTCACCTGATTTAGCACAAACCTCTTTAGTATAGCTCTTCAATTTTGAAATGCTCTGTGCATAGCATTTTAATTTGCTAGGAATATTTGTGTTTTGTTATTAGGTAGGGTTCTACTATATATGTCCTTACAACTGGTTGTATAGCCGCCTCTGCAGTTACATTCCAACTCCTTCTTCTTTTTTTGTCCATCTGGGCTTTCCTCAGTTTTGATAGAACAGCATCATCTCTCATGAGCACCAGGCCAACTTTACAATGGGAAAGAAACAATAGGGGGTCAGAGGTGACTCTTCTGTAATCTGAAAGCAGCTCCATAAAGTCAATCCTACTCAATTGCATGCTTTCTTTATGTGTTCCGAAAAGGATCGTAAATCTCATTGTGTGTAATTTCATCTGATATTAAATAGAAGCCTATGTTCAATAGAATTAACCACCCCACCTCCTTCGGTATATCGACTGTGACTCTTGAAGCTTTTGAAAAAACAGTTCATATGCAAGACCTTCCAAATGGGAGCTTCCTGAAACTGACTGGGTACGCCTCAGAGATTTTGTGTGTTCAGAAATAGAATTGCAGCCCAACTTCTAGCCAGAAGGTACAATCTTCTAGCACTCTTAGACCTGATTGAGGTCTTAAATAGAAGAAATGATGCAAATTCCATCAACTTCTATGTAAAATTGCTATTAGGATTAGGACGTCTCTATGCTAAAAGGAAATCAAAGGGCAAGAATTTCATCACAATTCTTAACCTTTCTGTCTTCCCAAAATGTTGCTTGTCTTGATTAAAAGCCTTCAATATGCAGCAAACACTCAGGCCTTACTATACATTGTGCCCCGAGGGTACAATAGGCGTGTGTGCCTGCTTAGTGTGCCCCCATGGCACAATGGTATTACAGAAGGAGATGGAGATGCAGATGCTTGTGCATCTTCATCTGTAACCTTTTATGGCTGGTGCACATGTGCGCCAGTGCTATCATGAGAGTGCATTCCCACATTTGCATGGGTCATCACCCCATGCAAATGAGGGAATCACATTGCCTCTACGCCTACGCCGTAATACCGACAGGGGCAAACATGCCTTTAGGAGGCGCACTGAAAGTTTGCCTCCTAGAGGCAGTCCTCTGGGGAGGGGAAAGGGAGTCCAATGGAATCCCCAAAGACATCCCCCTGCAGACGGGTGCAGTAACTAACTTTCCCCTCTTGAAAGTGCAGGCAGCATGCTGCCTGCACTGTCAAACATGGAGTGACTTTGAAGCAACCGCTCCGTGTTTCACTTGAATGCGCTAAACCCGGGGCAGCGCATGTTCGCGGCTGCCCTGGGGGCACAATATTCTGCATAATATGGTGCACTTTCCCTGTCTGCTCTTGGTGCACCTTTTTAAAGGTGCACCTTGGTGCAAACAGGGTAAGGGAGTGGTATATATAATACGGCCCCAAGAGTTTTTTTTCACTAGGGTTGAATAATTCTGTAAACCAAGACTCAGTCATAAATATGGTGTCAGTATCCTCATTTATAATCAATTCATAGATGAAAATCTGATTTTGACTGCTGACCAATCAATGGTCCATGCAGACTTAATTATAGTTGACTTTCTTCTAATCTACAGGTGATAAGGACTAGATTATTAGACTCTCCCCGACATAGATCCATTAATGTCAATTTCTGCTAGACATGAAGTGGTTGCCTACTGATCTTCGGAAAATATTTCCATAACTTGGGCTGATTACTTGAAATGTATTTGGTAAAAGTGGTTGCAATTTGCACACCGCCATTTACCAAATGCATTTAATGTTTTACTAACTGAACTATGCATTAAAAGGTAGGTTGACACAATATACAATCATAGTGGGTCCCAATTCTACCTACCTCAGAAACATTAATGAGGTAGGTCATAAATTGCAGCACACTACCATTGGCTAGAATCACAGGCATGGCGTCCTGCTGGGTTCAGCAGACCTCAATGTCTGCAGTTGCTTTTCAATAAATTAAACAGTTTTTTTTTTAGATGCAGCCTGTTCTCCTAACTAGAAAACGGGATGCGTTTAAAAAGAAAAAATAAATATGTTACTAACATGTTTTATTCGTAAGCAGTGTCCTTGTAGACCACCGCCTACTCCTACAATGTTTTTTTTAAACATTCACAAAGGGAAGGGGACCTTAAGGGCACCCCTTGCTGATTGAGAATTGGTTACTATGCCCTTTGAGGCTGTAGTAAAATCAATTTCGGTTGCAAACCAATATATATCATAAGGAAACAGAATTTGGAAAGAGCACACTTAAAACGCCCCTTCTGAATACCGTTTAATGATTCAGAAAGCCTTTTTCCAAACTTTAAATGGGCATTGTACATTTTAAAAAGGGTTTTAGCATCCCAAACCCTCTAATTTACCAAATCTGACCGTTTGCATATGCTGAAAGTGTGGATACATGAGGCCCTAGGTCTTTTAGTATTCTCTTTTGTTTCCAGCGAACTTCCTGCCCTGATGTTCCTTGGATATTTCTGTCATGGACAGGAACACACTGACTCAGACAGACTTGTCTTTGGTGAGTCTATTGTGCCTGTTGTCCATGGGACATGACAGTGAGAGGGCTGGGCCCATACGTTCTGGACTTACTCTAGACTTGCAATCCGATGATTCTTTTTAGCAGCATGTAAGCATAGAGGGGAGAAAATTGTTATCAGTGCCAATCAATTTAACAGATTTATCTCTAAATACATAATGACCACAGACAACTAAGTAAAGTTTACTAACTTATTACAAAGCTAGGAATAACTGAACATAAAGACACCTCAAGCTGAGAGTGTAGAAATAGAATGGAATCAGCATAAAGCCACACCTACGTATCTAGTGTAATTGATGTAACATAAATAATAATTTCAAGTAGCAGAATACAGAAGATCAAAGAGCACGAGTCCAAATTTGCCTGCATCTAGGGTTGATGAGTATAGAGCATTAATCTATCCCCACACTACTCTAGGTGACATCCATACTTAAGCATCTTCAGGAAAAAGAATATAAGGTGTCAGCAAGTGGAGGCTTCCTAGGAAGTCTCTCCACCATCTATGGGTCATATAGCATAAAACTACTGAGACAGAGCTTGTTCTATGGTGCTCTCTTTCTGAAGGCAGAAGAAGAAGTGGGTGTTTTTCCTACTTCCAACAATCCAATATCGAAGAGACATTTCCCAGAATCCCTTTCAGGTCACGCCATCCGCTCTGTGTACTGTACTAAAAGTAACTTCTCACAGGACAACGGTGTTCCTCTTCTCAGCACATTTGGCCTTGGTTCCCAAGCCTTTTCCTGTGCGAAGACAATGAGCATCCTTTATTGATTCAGACCATACGATGTAACATTTTCCTCTCCTTGCCTAACTAGTAAAACAAAGACATTATTCTAGCAAACAAGAGCGCTTCTTTCACTTGCAACACAAAACGCCAGAAAGAATATTTTCACAGCACACATGAAATTTAAACGTTAATTCTAAAGCGAGAGCTTCCAGGGAAAATGCATTTCAGGCCTACAATGGTTCAGATAAAATGCCATGTGAGCCATATGAATTTACATAGAAAATAAGGCACAATCAGTTAATAAATCTACCTATGCAAATGACAAATTAATAAACACATTTAATAATTGAGTGATGGTCAATTGCACAACACGAGTTCTTAACGTTAATATTTTTTACTAGCTACATTTACTTTCTACGTTAAAGCTCCATGTTATCTTTCAGTGGCCTAAACACATCACGTTTCATGGTATTATATTTCAAGAATTCTAACACGCCACGTTGATACGACAAAGGATTATATGCAGATGCGCTCTACACTTGTGATTATAAGGCACCCCTACAAATAGACTTCAATTTCTGCTACATCAACAGCAGGGTTTAAATGGCTCCTGGAACAGATCACTAGCCATGTGACCAATGCAGAACAAATTTCGACTTCCTATTCAGTAGCCCTGCCTACAATGGGATTTTTAATCCGCGGCGACCCCTCCGCAAAGGCAGAGGATAGTCGCCCCACTAAGTACAAAAAAGACAAAGAAAATGATAATAACTTAACGTTAAGTTATTATCATTTTCTTTTTGGAACAAGCCATTTGGGGCGGTGCTGGGCTTTCCTGGGATTGGGAGGAGAAGTGTTTCCTGCTGCACTTAAGTGGGCAAGACGGGTTGGCCAAACCATCGTGCGCACTTTGCATGTTCTCCACCCAGGCTGCATTATGGCCTGGGAGGAGAACATGCTTAGCCTCCCATACCGTGTCTGAGCGCCGAACTATGGCACCAATTGGTTAGGGGATTTTGGGAGGCTGTCTGCTTCATGTTCTTGATCGGAGGAGGAGAGCCGGCAGCTGGCGATCGGCGATGATAAGGTAAGTTTTGTTTTTTCTTTCTAAAACCCCACCTTCCCTCCTCTTCCTCCCACTACCATTCCCAACCAGCCGCCTCTGTTTTTAATTGGAGTTCAAGCCCAAACACTCAGCTGAATTTCCTAGAGAATTATGCTGAAGCATTACCCTTCAAATCCTTTTTACTTATTTTACTAAGGTGCACTTGTTCTTGCACAGAAAATAACTCTGAGCATAACATCTCTTTGCCTAACTTGCAGTTCTGCCTCTTGCTTACAAGGATTGTTGTGGTCATAATACTGTCATTAGTGCGTGATTTATGGAACTTGAATCTAGCTACAAAAAATAAACCTGCAGGATACAATTTTACAGTAGATGTGGGGGACAATTAGGAGCTGGTAGGGGCTGGGCTAGCCTGGAAGGTAGGAATTGGGAGATGGAGGTGTCTTTAGTAGGCGCATAAAGGACAGCACCGAGACCGCCCTACTCGCAGCCACCGACGACATCCCCACCCTCCTCGACCAAGCCCACACCGCAGCCCTGATGCTACTCGACCTGTCAGCAGCTTTCGACACCGTCTCCCACCGCACACTCGCAGCCAGACTACACGACGCCGGCATACAAGGCACCGCCATCGACTGGATCCAATCGGTCCTCACCGGCAGAAGCCAAAGGATCAGACTGCCACCTTTCCTCTCCGAACCCACGGAAATCAACTGCGGAGTCCCACAGGGATCATCACTCAGCCCCACCCTCTTCAACATCTACATGGCTCCCCTCGCCGCCATCATCCGACAACACAGCCTCAGCATAGTCTCCTATGCCGACGACACCCAGCTCATCCTCTCCCTCACCAAGGACCCCACCACCACCAAACTCAACTTCCAGGAAGGAATGAAGGAAGTTGCAGCCTGGATGAGCAACAGCTGCCTAAAACTCAACTCAGAGAAGACAGAAGTCCTCATCCTCGGATCCACCCCATCGGCATGGAACAACTCCTGGTGGCCCACCGCCCTCGGCACCCCCCGACCCCTATGGACCACGCCCGGAACCTCGGCATCATACTCGACTCCTCCCTCTCCATGAACAGACAGGTCAACGCCGTCACCTCGAGCTGCTTCAACACCCTCGGCATCCTGCGCAAAACCTTCAAATGGATCCCCCCTGAGACAAGGAAGACAGTCACCCACGCACTCATCACTAGCAGGTTGGATTACGGAAACGCCCTCTACGCCGGCACCAACAAGTCTCTACTCCGCAAGCTCCAGACGATACAGAACACCACCGCCAGACTCGTCCTCGGTATCCCTCGACACGAACACATCAGCTGACACCTGCGCAAGCTCCACTGGCTCCTCGTCGAGCAAAGAGTCACCTTCAAGATACTCATCCACGCCTACAAATGCCTACACAACACCGGACCCCAATACCTCAACGACAGAATCACCCTCCACGTACCCAAAAGAAACCTCCACTCTGCCAACCTCCTCCTCGCCGAAACCCGCAGAGCCAGAACAGGGGGAAGATCCTTCTCCTACACCGCGGCCAAGACCTGGAGCGAGCTCCCCACTGACATCAGACGCGCCCCTTCCCTGAACACCTTCAGGAAGGCTCTGAAGACCTGGCTCTTCGACTGATACGGAACTGCTGACCTCCCCCCCCCCTCAGCGCCTTGGGACCCTCACGGGTGAGTAGTGCACTTATAATTACCCTGATTGATTGATTGATTGATGGAGCAGGGCAAAGTATAGATGCATGAAGAGTTGGGGATAAGAGTTGGGGATTGATGGGGGGGTGCTCTTCAGCGAGATGCAATGCAGCCTTACCTGACTCAGTGGTCCAAATAAATAGAGGAAAGTGATTTAAAGCTTAATCCAGAAAATTCTGGGAAGATGCAGTGTGTTTCTCATCACCGTTGATTCCTAGAAAAATATCACAGTTATCAATTACTGCACTGGTATCCTACCATTCACCTATCAATTGATCAATCCTGCAATTATTTCAAATTATCTCACATTTTCAGATACGTTGATCTATACTTTAATAGTGTATCTAATGTTATAAACAAGAGTATTAGTTCAAAAAAATAAAGCTGAAATATTAAGTGCTGTGATCAGTTTATGACATTCTGTCAAAATAACAAGCAGTTTTCAACAAGGAATCCATGAAGAAGATTCTTGGAATATTTTATTCAAACTGATTAAGCCCCTCTGAAGATGCTGAAAGGCTGGAAAGGGTTTCCATATCTGAAATGTAGCCACCAGCTTTCTGCTGTTCCTTCCCCAGCCTTATATGGATAGGATTAAGAGGATTTCATCTATAAGGGCCCCACATAGCATTTCCCAAAGGTTTCAGGTTGGAAGATGCACATATGAGTGCGCGTCTGTCCTGCCGCTGGATCATTGCAATCGTTCCTACAAGTCATACACTGATGGGGTAGGAGATTTTCTCATTAAAACATACTGTGTAACTCTTCCTGTGACACGTGAAGACTGGCGACCTGAAGGGACAGAGGAAATAGCAAAAGGCTGCAATTCCCACTGACGTGGAGGGTAGACAGGACAGTTGGGGAGCCAAGCTCCTGGAGACCTAGGATATCATTCAGAACGCTGGTTCATGGTGTGATAGGCCAGCTGGGAAAACACTTGTATATTATGTGAGATATGGGAATCTCTGTCAGTGGCGTCACTAGGGTTGGTGTCACCCAGTGCGGTAACTCCCGAGTCCGGGGGTGCGGGGGGTGCAGACCGCACCGGGGCGGGTGACACCATCACATGGGGTGAGCAGAGGCTCACGGTGTCACCCCATGTGATGGTGTCACCCGGTGCGGTCCGCACCCCCCGCACCCCCTAGTGACGCCACTGATCTCTGTCCTTCCATTTCCTGTGGCTACATCTTAGTTTAAAAAAAGTTTTAAAAAAGATGCTGACTTCTGAGCCTCAAGGTTTCACAATTTTGCACAACCCTATCATGCAGATGAGTATCACTTGTTGAGGTTGATTATATAAACATGTTTCTAAAATGTACTGATAAGGTAGAGTACATGATCTCTTCTCTGTTTTTTGTGCTCTTTCTTTCCTCTCGCTCTCCCTAGATCTCTGCTACTCTCCTTTTATTTCTCAATCGTCCTCGAATTCTCACGCTCTGGCTTTCTACCTCTCTCTCGTTCTGTCTCAATGATCCATCATTCTATTAGAATTTTCAAGACATTATTTTTTTTAAAACGAAATAAAACCATACTTTTGGTTTACTTCCTGGCATTATGCAATCCAATAATAAAGCCCAATTCCTGAATCAGACAGCACGTTACATGATTACACCAGGCCATGGTTTGTTAAATATCAATAGATATTTGTGCTGGACCTCCGGATAGCCTTCTGCCTTCAAATGTCTTATAAATAAAGTGTGTATGCACCATACCCTATAAACTTCACCGGTGACTCCATTCCGGCACCTGCAGGGCCTGGGTTAAGTTGGCAGACGCACCTTCGACGTTTATAGGGCACGTTAATAAGCGTACGCCTTGAGCGGTCCGATTTGAGCAGTATTCTCCTAACTTCTAGGTCTACCCTCAGGAGGTATTCTGAATGTTTATGTAAAGGATACAGGGCATGGTGCATACACACTTTATTTATCCAGCCCTGTTAGAATAAGTTCTTCTTGGTCTTGACGAAATGCCATGATCCTTCAGGGACTGTAATGGCATGAAACACCTTTTGATTCACACTTTCTGCAGCTAAATAGACCATTACATCTATTCTATGCTCAAACACCATTTTTAACCATGTCAAGGGAACCCTACTATTAAAACTTAGTTCCCATTTGAATCCCCTTAGTCATTTTTAAACACACATCATCATCACCCATTCTACTCAATTTTGTCCCTTGCCCTTGCAAATCACATCGGCAAAAAAGAGAAGATCTCCGGTAAAGAGCCTCCTCGATAGGCCCGTTGGGCGTTGCAGCACCGGCCCAACAAGGAGCTGCCCGATGATGAAGCATGACACCTCTTGGGGTGTGTGAGGGCCCTTGCTACTAAAAGGAGCTCTCCCCTCCCTCGCACACTACTTATCAGACCTAGACACCCACATAGGAACACTACACTCCTTGTTCTGCTAGCTGTAGGGTCTCGTGTGCTGGACCTTATAAAAAGCCCTAGTCCCTCCACCCTTGTATTGATCCAATTCCATCCTACATTTCTTCTGTAATTATTCATTATTCAGGCAGCCTGTTAACACATGCTTCTAGAGACAAACCTGGAGCTTAGACTGCTTTAATCCAGTTTTAGAGCCTAGAGTATCGATAGAGACCACTGCCCACTAGCCACTCAATAGTCTGTTAGGACCAATTTCATGTTAAAATAGGAGGCTGGAAACTATGGGGGAACTGGCATATTGTTAGGATTTCTTTGGAATCCAGTCTAGGGACTCTGATGCTAATCCCACACTTTCCACTTTCTAGCAAGTAAGATCTGTAATAAACGCAAGAATTTGAAGTGACTGTACTGAGGAAAAAGGCGTAGGCAAGTAGAGAGTAAAGAAACACTCTGTAAGCGTCTTGGCATGCTGACCTCGGAAGCATGAATGGGTGGGAGGTGTGCAGCTAGAACCCCCGGTCTGCAATGAACTGACTGGTAACCCAAGTAATCTCATAAGCAGTATCAAGGTTCACAATGAGCTCTCTTGTTGTGGGCTGGAAGTAGAATGCTTTGTGGTTGCAGCAACCACAATGCTTGTCAGGGTGAGGCACAAGCCAGCCCTAAATTAACCTGTGTTCAACTTTCTGGCAGGTTCGCACAAAGTTAACTGAGGCAAAATATATTTTTGTGTAATATGCATGATTTTGAGAAACTTACATATATTTTCTAAGACAAAAATGCAAAATTCACACAACTTCAGCAAGTTATTTTTGGCGCTATGCACAAGTGCCTAGTCCCCATGAAGTGGTCTCCTCAGTTTGAACATGTTTTTGTCAATGTTACAAGTCATCTCCAATGATTAAGTTGTAAAATAATGAGTGCAGGTGCCTAATCTCTTGTTGACAAGCTACCACCTGTGTTGCGGAAGGGCATGATGCTGAATAGCAAGGCTGCGTAGTCTTAATTCCCACTCATGAATTTTTAATAATCAATCACCAGACACTCTTTTCCTCTCAAACTCACGTCTGCACTGTTCTTGCTCAAACTCAAGTCTGATGAGGAAAAATAAGTGCCCATGTGCAAAAATAAGTGCCAGTGGGGTCCACTTGCAACCACTGGCTCAAATTAAGTACTGGGCTCGTCTCTAATAAAGTTAGTAGGTAGATGGTAACATTTGTTCTCAGAAAGGCGACAGTAGAGCCAGTACAGGTCTGTATTTGTAAACAAGGCCTTTGTGTGCCTCTCTAAATATATTCATAATGTTTCCACTTTGGAGTTCCAGATGGCATTTAAGGTGCTCGGCAGAATCTGTCTTTGTTCTTTGCTTTTTGATCTCCTGATAATTAGCTCCTCTATGAGAACTTCGTTTTTTCCCAACTTATAATTGCTTTAGGTTCAAAAACGACGGTTAAACAAACCCTTGCTTGCCTTCACCACAGAAATATATTGATTTTTATGGTTTTTATCTTAGTCGAAGGCCAAATTTATTCAGTCGAGGAACTCGGATGGCTGCTTTAAAGAAATCTTGTACATTGTCATGCGATGTTTTGCAAGGAAAGTTCAATGGAGTGCATTGATCTAGTCCTCAAAGCAGTTACAGATTAAAGAGTCTAAGAAGCGGAGTTACCTGCTGGCGTTCTAGATAAAGCTGCAACTAATGATATACCTCCAGATAAAGCCGTAACTAATCCTAAACATGATCCTAGCGGATATTATTGCAGTAATAAACCTTAAAAGTAAGGTGTATCATACTCCTGCGAGTAAAAATGCAAGATGTAAGTGTCAGAAGGCTCCAAATCGCATTTTCCAAGGCTCCATGGCACTGCAATTGCTAGAGCTCATATGTCAAGGTTCCACATCCCTCTAACACAGAGGCACCCAAAGGGCCAAATCCCACCTGGGAACCAAAGTTTAAATTACTTGGAGGTCGAAAACATGCCTCACAATCCTACAGCCATGCAACCTATCCTCTTTCCCCTTTAACAACCTCCTTGTCTGATATTTTTAGTTTGAAAGATCAATTTTCGATGGCAAATGTATTTGTGTGTGTACTATATGATCACCTCAGACAACCAGCTGATGCCACTGATGAGACACAGAATATTTTTTTGCTTGAGCCTCTTTCCACAGGCTGATATACTCTGTATATGTGCAAACATGGGGGCATATTTACAAGCCCCTTTCGCCACGGGAACGTCACTTTTTGTGACATTTCCTTGGCTATAGGGGCTTCACCTTATTTACCAGGTACCGTTAAGCCACGTTAAGTGGCTTAACGCTACCTGGTAAATAAGGCTCCTTTCACGCTATACTTAGCGTGAAAGGGGTGGGCAGTGGGTGTTGCGGTGGGCGTTCCACCGCAACACCCATTGATTTTGACGCTGCCTCTATTTACAAGGGCAGCGTAAATAGGAGGTTTTCCCAGGTCTTAACTTGGCGAAACGAGGAGACATGCTTTATTTCTCCTCGTTTTTGCTTTTTCCATGTGTGCTGCCTTGTGCAGCACACATGGAAAAAGCAAAATGTCTTGGATAATTTATGTTCAGGGAGGTGACCCTTCCTGCACATAAACAATCCTTTAAAAAATGACATTTTGTAACTTCCATGTCTGCTGCATTAAGCAGCACACATAGAAGTGAAAAAAGGGTCTTTCAAGATTGTTTATGTGCAGGAAGGGGGACCTTCCTGTACATAAACAATCTTCCCCTGCTCGCAGACACCCTTGCACTATGGTGCAAGGGTGCCTGCGTTGGCGCTACACTGCTAAGTGTAGCGCCAGCGCAGGGGGAAACGCAAGGCTGCACCATATCCTTGTAAATATGTTGCTGCAGCCTTGCATTTCTGAAGTGGCGGAGTGAGGCGTTAAGCCATGACGGATAACTCCTCACTCCGCCACTTCTTTGTAAATAAATCCCCCATGGAGTCTGACTTTAAACTGGGATTATAGGGAATTCGAAAAGTTTGCACTATTTCCCTCCCAAGAATTCGACCGGTGTTCACACTGAAATTTGAGCTGGAAAAACTGCCAAAATTGTCAGCTGAAAATGGAGGGAAATTTTAAGTATTGTAATATAATTCCCAATATGTTCTGGAGGTGGGAATGAGGAGGCAAAACCGCATCCAGTTAACACGAGTCCTTGAAATATTGGTATTTCCTCTGTGAAGTCCAACAAATTATTACTCTCTATCGAGTTTTCATCCTGCTACTTTGCTCGGCCTCAAAATAGCTACATATTTCCTTAAATATAACCATGAACATGGTTACCACAAATTTACCACTCAATTATCAGAAAGTTAGGAGTTAGTTCCTCCAGTAAATTATCTTTAAGGTTTACAGGAGGAATGATGTTTCTGATCAGCTGCTCCACAAATACCTCCAAAGATCCAACTGCAGCAATGGTAAATGCGCAAATATTATTATACTTGGGCTTCGCTTCCTGGCAGTTTCAACCAGGGGCAGCTCCTCTGTTATGGCGGAGAAACGTCGGCTTGTCTGCTGCGAGCGTAGCAGGCACACACATTAGTGTGGCAGGCTCGCTCTGTTATAGTGCGAGGGCAGGGGGCGGGGCTGACTAGTGCAATTCCACTATCACTATCCACTATCACCAGCCGTGGACCGTGCAGTTAAGAGCGGTGGGGCCGGGTGGGGGAGGATTTCGACGGACGATGACCAGGGGAAATTAAATAAATAATTAATTTGCCCTGGTCATCGTCCATCACAACCCCCCCTCACTTGGCCCCACCGCTCTTACCTGTACAGGCCGCGGCTGACTATCACTTCAGCCCCCTGCCAGGGCGCCTGTCAGATTGGCCGGCTGCCTACAGCCGGCCAATCTGACCTGCGCACTTCAGAGCCTGCAATCTCAGGGCTTAGAAACAGCCGACAGATTGCAGTCGCAGGCCCCCGCTGAGTTAGCCTGCTCCAACCAATTGGTTGGTTTCGGGTTGTACAAGGGAGGAAGTCCTTCCCTTTTTGCCCGAATCAGCGCCGAGTAGAGAAGAGAGAGACAGCAACCGGACCCTACAGCAACATCTGTATATGGTGAGTTCTTTGGGCATCGCGCCGCACCATATTTAAATGTTGCCGGCCGCTACTGGTTTCAACTGGTGCCTGGCAGTCTTCGTCTTGTGGGCAATGTGCATCCTTAATCTTAAGTTGCTGTTTTGTGGAGAAGCCCAAGGACTTGGCGCTGCCACGGAGTCCTGGAGCCAAATGGTCCAAATGTATCTTTGAAAGAATTTTGTGAATCAATTACTCAATGGGCTGTCAAAGAAATAAAAGAAAAGGATTGTGTCTGTCTTTCTGGCACTGGTTTTAAAAAGTTGCACATAGAAACAGCAATATTTTCAAGGGGGTTAAGCACACAGAGAATGTAGGTCAGGTGGTAGGGAGGCAGGAGCAGCTGACTGACCACGAAGGACAGGCGGGAGGGAGCAGGAAGACACAGATGGAGAAGGAGGGCAGATAGGATTGATTGAGGGCAGTGGCAGGTGCAGGAAATCAACTATTCAAGGCAGGCTCTCATGGGAAGGGGCACCCACCTCTGGGGATGCTTGGGCAAATCCCACACTGCACATGGCTGAATGCCCTGCGCAGTTAGGGTGTTGGCTGAATATGATCAAGAAACCCCAGAGATCCACTGAAAAAAATAGTTTAAGGAGACCTTGTAATTTGGTATGATAAATGATCTTCCCTTTCACAAAATAAAATTTAAGACAGTCACTGTTGGAAATTGGGGTCTCTCGTTGGCAATGGTTTGCACCTTTGTCTTAGTAGGGACCCTTGCTTCTAGTCAGAGTGAGGGAGTTACGCCCTTAGACAATCCGTGCTCATCCCCTTGGTAGCTTGGCACAAGCAAACAGGCTTATCTCAGAGGCAGTGTGTAAAGCAGGTGTGCACACATACAGTAATACAGTGAAAACACTACAAATGGACACCACACCAGTTTAGAAAAATAAGTAATCTTTACCTAAACCAAACAAGACCAAAACGACAAAAATCCAACATACAGTTATCAAGATATGACTTTTTAAAGGTAAAAACTGTTCTGTCCAAAACAGTTCTGTCCATAGCAAACTATAGATGTGACACTTTCAACACAAAGTACCTTGGATGCGTCAAAATCATAAGCCAAAACAGCCGCAGGGAAAGTGATGCGTTTGCTCCTTACGCATAGGGAAGGTGATGCGTCAGTTCCTTGCTCCAGGGGAGGTGATGCTTTGGTTCCTTACTGCCACGCTCCAGGGGAAGTGATGCTTTGGTTCCTTACTGCCACGCAGGGGAGTTAATGGGTCGGTTCTTTACTGAAGAGGAGGTGATGCGTCAGTTTCTAACTGTGCAGGGAGGTGATGCGTCAGTTTCTTACTGCGACCCCGGCATTGCTGTAGACTTGCCGCCCCAGTGCGATGCGTGGGGATTCTGGAAGTGCCGTCTCTCGATGCGGTGCAACACCCATTGATTTTGACACTGCACCCTATATACAAGGGTGCCGTAAATAGGAGGCAACGCCAAAATTAATACCAGGGAAAACCTGGTCTTAACGGTGCGCAACAAGTAGAAATGCTTTATTTCTCGTTTTTGCTGATTCTGTGTCTGCTGCATTGTGCAGCACACATAGAAAGAGCAAAACGCCATGAATGAAAAAAATTTAAAAAATGACTATTTGCAATTTCTGTGTGTGCGGCACACATAGAAGTTACAAATCGCCATTCTGGGTTGCTTATGTGCAGGAAGGGACACTTTCCTGCACTTAAACAATTATTCCGTCAACGCAGGCACCCTTGCACTGTGGTGGAAGGGTGCCAGTGTTGGCGCTAGGCAGCTTAATGTAGCACCAGCGCAGGGAGAAACACAGGTGTGCACAGTATTTTTGTAAATACAGCGCATCCCTGCGTTTTGAAAGTGACAGAGCGCGGCGTTAGCTATTTTGGAACTAACCCGCACTCCGCCACTTTATTGTAAATATGACCCTCAGTATCATTAAATTCGCTTATATCAGCACGTTAATTGCAGTGCTTGGAAGTGAGATATGATGCGCTATATGCAAGTCATTATTTTTGGAGTCAATATAATGCCATGTGTAATTGCTCTTCTCGTTTGTTGGGGTTCAGAGCCTGACTAACTCACGCTGACAACAATTAGCTGATGATAATACTGGTTTTAACAGTAAGTCACTAATGCTATACATTTATGTTTATTTCTATAACACACGCTGCACAACTGAACAACACTTGCCAGGTTAAATACTCCCAAATCGTAGACAGCAGTTATAAACAGCAGTCACCCACGTTGGTACAGAGAGAGAGATTAAAAACAGCACAATAAAAGAGCTACTTGCCTGAGAAAATAAATTGTTTTGAAAGTGCCTTGATATCCACAGCAGGGTAAGCTGCACTAGAACAAACTACTCACTGTAGTGATAAATACATGAGAATAAACATACATTTACCAGGTGGTCCCCAATAGTGAAAAGGTTAGTAAAGGTTGTTCCTGGGCCGAGTTCCAGCTCTTCGAATCTCTGGTCACCTTGGCTCTTGTTTAAGTATCTTGGCAAGGTTGGAAGGTTTTCATCTGTGTAGTGGAGAGGGTAGGATGGTTGTAGTTTTTATCTTTCCTTGCAGATATGTTAGGGCAGAGTACCTTGAATTTGATTTTTTTTCATGTCCTAGAAGCTATTGAAGGCTTTTTAGATGTGCTGCCACAGGTTGGCCTTTTTTAGAACACAAGAGCTGAGGTTGGCACATGTTGTGCTTAATCGAATCATTTTATCTGGCATCCTAGAAACTGCCATGTAAGGCAGGAATAAAACAGTGCATCTACAACTAAGGAGGTGGGGGGTCTCTGATATTATGTATGTGAGTATTTACCGATTAGTTTTAATTGAAAATGTGTCTTTAACTATATGTGAATTGAGGAGGAGGTTGACATCCCTAATGACTTCCAGGTCTCTTGCTTGTGATTTGATTTGGGCTATTTGGCCATTTAATGTATGGATCATAGAGAGTGCATTCGGTTGAGGACATCTTGAGGGCTTGGAATGAGGAATTTCAGTTACCAATCCAGGGTTTGATGGCCTGCCTGAGAGATATTATATCTCAATACAACCTCTGTAGGTTTGGTCAAGGAAATGGAGGTGAAGGTCACTGTGGACATCTGTGAATAGTTAAGTCCAGATATGAAATGCATACATTGAAAAGTAATGATGACAGGGAAGCCCTGTGGCACTCCAGAGTTGAGTGGGCTTGTTAGAGAGGAGATATTGCCTAGTCTTGCTTTTGGCTGCAGTAGGACAAACAAGATGAAAATCACATGAGTGTTCCCTCTAAGACAAGGCCACTGATTGCAGTCTGGGTAGAAGGAATATGCGGCCTCAGTTGTTAAATGCAGGGCACAGATTGAGGAGAATGAGCAGGCTTGTCAGCTGTTTCAAAGACGTCATCCCAAAATGTAAGTAATGCAGACTCAGTTCTGTTATTAAGCTTGCAGTCTGATAGATGGGAGTCCAAGAGACAGCTATTATGTACCAGTGGTGTACTGAAACTTGAGTGGGCCCCCCCCCTGCAAAGTACATGGAGGGCCCCCCACACTCCGGACCCAGTTAGGAGGTGTGAGGCCAGGGGCCTGCCGCCCATACAGAGTGCCGGATACGGACCCCCGAAGCTTGTGCCCCCCGCACCCGGGCGGCTGTTGTTACGCCACTGTTAACTATGTGGAACAGCAGATGGGCCATGACCACGTTTTTCAATACTGTGAACATCCAGATGAGTCCAGCAATCCAACTGTAACAGTTGTGTTTAGCGGGGTGAAAATGGCTTTCTTGTGGATGTGGTCACTAGTGAGTGTTTCAGGGGTGTATACTTCTCCAGGTCTTAAGGAGACGTTGCTGGATGGAGCCACAGGTGAGACATGTTTCAGCTTGGACAGCTGCAGTTACAGAGGGTCATGGGTCTTCCGCATCTTTTCTGGGTTCAAGTGAATGCAATAATGTCAAGATTTCATGGGAATCTGAGTGTGTGAATATGAGTACTTGTATTTTTGTTCTGGTGGAGTGGGAGTGATGGAGGTAGTGGGTGTGTGAGGGTGATATCAGCTCTGATATTTTGCATTTTTTCAATGAAGCAACATCCTAGATTGTGGCACGTCTCGAGTAGGTATAGTTTTGTAGGAATTTGATTGGTTCTCTAAGGCTGCTAGCTGCTTATATCATCTGCTTCTGTCAGTCTCTCATTGATGAAGGACTTTTTGGCTTTGTGTATATGGTATGAGCACATTTGAGATTGCAAGTGTTGGTTGTGTTGTGGTTTCTTCAGCCATGATACTTCTTTTTTCTGGCAGCATTGTTTATGAACTTTAAGAATGTAAATGGCATGTTGCATGGGGCGCATTTGACCATTGCATTTTGAATGGTGTTTCTGAGGCCTTCCATAAAAAACTGAAGTTAGGTGGCCAGGCTGATGACAGAGATGTTGTCTTCCAATGCTGGTTTAATTAGCTGTATAGCTATTCTTTTATTGAGTGGAAGGCAGCTGATTTGATTATTTTTTTCATCTTCTGGAGTTTGTTGGGGAGAACAGAGATGAAAGAAAGAACTTTGTTGTTGGACCTGGCCCCTTTTTACAGGGTTATCCCCAAACTTTTTGCCTTCTTCCTCCTATTTTTTCTGACCTGTTTTTGTTGGTTTTAGGACTATGGGCACTTTACCACTGCTAACCAGTGCCAAAGTGCATATGATCTCTGTCGAAATTGTATTGGTGATTGGTTTATCCATGCTTGGCATATTTGATTCACTAGTAAGTCCCTAGTAAAGTGCACCAGGTGTGCCCAGGGCCTGTAAATCAAATGCTACTAGTGAGGCCTACAGCAGTGATTGTGCCAACCACATGAGTAGCCCTGCAAACATGTCTCAGACCTGCCACTGCAGGGTCTGTGTGTACAGTTTTAAAACTGCCATTTCAACCTGGCAAGTGCACCCACTTGCCGGACGCAAACCTTCCCTTTTGCTACATGCAAGTCACCCCTAATGTAGGCACATAGCAGTCCCTGGGCAGGGTGCAGTGTATTTTAAAGGTAGGACATGTACTGGTGTGTTATATATGTCCTAATAGTGAAATACTGCTAATTTTGTTGTTCACTATTGCAAGGACTATCTCTCCCATAGGGTAACATAGAAAGTGGTCATTTTCTTGCTTAACCATTCTGTACCTCTGCCTGTCTGTAGAATACACATCTGGGTTGGCTGACAGTTGGGCTCTTGTGCATTCACTTTAGACAGTCACACAAAGGGAACTGAGGTGTGCCTTGCATATCCTGATGGGTCTTCCTGAGCTAGAGTGGTGGGAGGAGTTGACACTGACACCTGAATAGGGCTGTGCCTGTCCTCACACAAATCTGTCTCCACCCTCCTGTGGTGTGTCTGGAGCCAGGTCAGGAAAGGCAGGGTCTTGTGCACTACAAAGACTTTCCTTTGAAGTTTGCCTACTTCAAAGGCAGAAAGGGGTATAAATATTGGACATCTGACACATCAAAATCAGAACACTTCTGGACTGAGGACATTCGGCCAGGAAGAAGAGCTGAATGCTGTAGGAGGGACTGCCACTCCGCCTGTTACTTTGTTGTTCTGGTCTGCTGCTTTCTGCTTCTGTCCTGGGAGTGAAAGGACTGGACTTTGCTTCCAAGGTTCTCCATAGGCTTGTGCGTGCTTGCCTCCTGTTAAGAAGTCTCAGGGCCATCAAAGGCGTCACCTACCAGTGCCTGGGCTCTTCTGCTGAGAGTCCTGACTTGCCAAGTGGTGCCAAATCCAGTTCCTGGGCCCTTGGAAGTGTAACCTGGTGAGAAAATCCACGCACCAACTCTCAGCACCTGTTTTCTCCATGCTGCATCTGCTTTGCAACTAAAAACATCGCCTCAGCGTGAGTCCAGAGATCATGTCACTGACGTCCATGACACCCGCTCTGACTCCGAAGCAGCACCTCCTTAGCCGCTGAAGAATCGATGCAGTACCTGCTTCGCATCAGTGAAATCGACGCAGCACCTGCATCGCAGGCGTTGCATTGGCGCAGCGCATCTGGATATTTGACGCATTGTCCCTCGGCGTCGACTTGCCATCATCGTCGCACCGCAGTAAGGCACCCCCAGCCGTGTGTCCGGAGATGGACGAACCTATGCATCACCTCCCCAGCCTATCAGTAAGGCACCAACTCATCTCCTCCCCTGGCAGTAAGGAACCGATGCATCACCTCCCCTGTGGAGTAAGGAACAGACGAATCGCTTTGTTTTTCCGGTGCTTCACCTTCCCTGCACCTGCTTCGTCTTTTGATTTTTAATGCATCCAAGGTACTTTGTGTTAAAAGAAACACATCCACTGATTTCTATGGACTAAACGTGCTTAATCTTTGAAAAGTGGTATCTTGACTTGTTTATGTTGCATTTTTGTCGTTTTGGACTTGTTTTATTCAGAAAAATATTGGCTATTTTTTTTAAATGTTGTGGACTCCTTTTGTGGTGTTTTCACTGTTTTACTGTGTATGCGTACAAATACTATACACATTTCCTCTGAGATAAGCCTGACTGCTCATGCCCAGCTACCAAGGGGGTGAGCAGGGGTTATCTTAGCTGTGTGACTCCCTTGCCGTGACTACTTGGACAGGGTGCAGACCCCTGCCAACTAAGACCCCCATTTCTAACATTTGTGATCTATCCAGATGATTGAGATATGGGTTAAGTTGCTGGCCTGAATACTGTGTTAAATGATAGTGACAAGACAATGGCCTTCCATATGGAATGGGGTGTTAATGCTTTGTTTCTAATACTTTTTGTTGCACCCCCTAACCCAGTTAGCATAATTTTTCGAAATTAATTACATTTTTTGCATGTCACTTAATCCAACTTTATGGAATGGTTAATGTAGCCACATAGTACAATCTATTAACATTTTATATTTACCTGATATACATACACCTAGAAAAAGCTCGCCATGCAGAGAAGAAAGATTTCCACACAAGGGATTTTAGCAAGTCCTAAATGATCAGATAATGTATGCTTTCCGTCAGATCTTTTTTCTTCCAGCCTGTTAACTGCATGCGATGCCACCGTGAAAATAAAGTTCATTGTCAACAATGATGCATACTTTTGCATGTCTAATCATTTTGTGCCTAATTACAGTTGTCTTATTCTCAATACTAAGTAATCTCTCATTTAGCAATCATTATTCTTTGTTTTTCTGTGAGAGAATATGAAATTACAACCTGAATTGTTATCAATCATAAATTTTGCAATCTGATTTTTTTTCTTCAATTGATATTCCAGATTGCAAAAGAAATATATTTTATGGAATGAAAATGCAGACCTGATGAAGTAGCTCATCATTTCAGCATTATAATTGCAGCTCGTTATTTTCCTTTTACTATTACTAGATTAGAATATTGACGCCAATGATTTCTTTTTGCCTACATTTAGCACAGAACAGCGCAGTTGGGTCAAATGCTGATGAACTATTTTTCATTGTGAAACAGAAAGGTCTCAATCAAGCTAGACGTGAAACCGCTTCAGCTGCGAGGACTCCGAACGAGACAATAGTTGTGTACACAAAACACAATAAAATACTTTGGCTGCTAGAGCGGTCGACCTCGAAGCTGGGGAACTGGGTTCGAGTCTCGGCAGGGACGCTCAACATCCTATGATTCTGGGCGAATCCCTAAATCTCCCCTTGCCTAACAAAAATGAATGTGTCCGTCTGTACTGCAAGTGGTGCTCATGTAAAGCGCTTTCATACCTTCGGGTTGACTTTGCGCAATATAAAAATAAATAAAATTAAAATTAAAAAAAAGGATATTTGAAGCGTAAGTCGGTCGACTCGCTCCGTAAAGACCCCACCATTAAACATTCACAAACACACATCGTTGAATACATGACTGACCAACAAACTCTTCCACGCAACACAAATATGTCTATCAGCATAACATCAGATTAGTTATAAAACAACTGCAGTCAAAGATCTGCATTCGCTAAACAAAGCTTGTGAGTGTTGGCCCTGAGTAAATAACTAATGAGATGGCAGAAATGCCTGACAGTCAGCCCTGCCAAGTACCACGCAGCAGGCGTTAGACTAACGCATTTCAGTGTGGTGGTCCTCATCACGGCACTGAAATGCGAAGTCACGCATGATAGAGCCTCGTCAGCAGCGCTAAGTAATCATGCACCTTACTGACTTGAAACTAAAGCTGGTTTGTTCGTCTGGATTGGCAGCGCGCAGTGCACGCTGCTTCCAGCAGGCTTGGGGGCGAGTCTGTGGCGTTAAGCCGCTACAAAGTAACAGATATTCACCCGAATAATGACATCATCTTCATGACGCTACACGCGACTAGTGAGCGGGCGACTACAGTTAGAACAAGCATTTGCAATGCAATAAGTCTCGCATTTGCGAGAGTTAAAGTTTTTGGCGCTGTAAATGACAA
Organism: Calotriton arnoldi; assembly: GCA_963921515.1. NCBI lineage: Eukaryota > Metazoa > Chordata > Amphibia > Caudata > Salamandridae > Calotriton > Calotriton arnoldi. The sequence continues at coordinate 1,151,649 of CAWUFW010002837.1, read as the reverse complement.
AGTATTTTCCTTATGTTTTTTGGTTTGCAGTGTAGTGGATGTATGTGTTATGGAGTGGAATCATGTGGGTTGTATTGGAATTGTTAGTTGTGGAATTGTGTGGGTTGGAATTGTGTGGTGTGAAGTGTATTTGTGTAGTGAAATTATGTGGCCTGGTGAATGGATAGAGGTGAGAGCTGCACAGTATAGATAGAAAGGAAGATAGAGAGGGCTAGGTAGTTGGTGCAGGAAGTGGTGAATGAACTGGAGATAGAGGAGTAGAAAGAGGGTTTAAGAAAGAGCCATAAAGTACTTTATCCTGGGTGTTGTGCAGGCTAGGGATTGAAGAGTTATACAATTACTACACGGGGTCATGTGGTCTGATTCAAAAATACATGCAATGATTTTATATAGTTTCTCGGTGCAAATTAACGCATCCTGGCAGGAAGTTAATGTCAAATGGAGCATCCTGATCAGTGTGGAATCTTTATAGCTCCTTAGGTGTGCAAAAATGTAACCAGTACTTTAATAAGGTACTGTTTATTGTAAGTGGAACATAAAACTGTTTCAGAATCTCTGTTCATGTTGATTAAATGATGCGTACCAAAGTAACATTATCACTGGAATAGGTGATGCGAGCAGTGGAGTGGCGTGCAAGGATTGCGTGGTGTGTGTAATTGGTAAAAAGAGGAGGCAGGTGTTGGTGGATGGTGTGATGCAAGGATGAAATGTGCCTCTTAGCTATAAGAGCTTATGTTCTTGTGTGCCATTAACTCACAGACTTTGAAAGTGTACATCCTTGCTGCACAGTCTAAGGCAGACTTGAGTATGAGTCTTTCGAGGGGACCAGGTGGGGAGAGGGACCATTCTCTTTAGCTTCGATATAAATTCTGTAAGCCGCACAGTCGAGCTTTTCAGTGAGTCTAAACTTAATAGAAAGCAGGATAGGCGGCACACAGGTACAGATGAGTTACAAGAGCAGAGTAGGTCATTCACCCACAACCCTGTGATGTCCCATCACCTTTTGTATCTTGCGATGCTTACCATGCGAGGGAAACTAAGAAAAAGAAAATGAGCCAATAGAGGAAAAGGAGAAATGGTGCGGCACAGAAATTACAGTTTCGCCAACTGTCATACTTTATTTACGTATCATAACGTAAATATGTATTTTAACTAGTCCGGTATGGCTTCTCTAGTAGCTGAGGAAAAAATCTGGCATGTCAACTACCAGACCCATTCCCCCCGCCCCTCCACCGTCCCCCTCCCAAAATACATTTTGGTCGCGGAGCCACAGTGATCAGCACGTGACCAAACCATGGTCTGCCTCCACCATGGCAATTCTATACTGAATAGATAACGTAGTTGAATAATGGCAGAACAGGTAGGTTACAGTAACTACAAACAAGTGAAGGAAGGCATGACTGACCAGACCAGTCACAAACCTATATCCAGGACCACTGGAATTGTGCCATTTTTGCAGCGGTGTTTTTTCCGCATAATTAGGGCTTTGCTGCATTTGTCACATAGCCAGCCTTCTTCTGCATAATCTGCACATTTAAAAAAAAAAAAAGTTTCTAGTTCAAACGGATGAAAAGTTGCTAAAACGTGGCAGCACGTGTTGCTGCTCAGTAAAAGGCTTTTTCTAAAGGATGACTGGTTACCTTTCTGTTACTTATTGCTATATTTGGGAGTTAACCATGCACTGGCAAGCCCTTTGCAAAGGTTAACTGATCACCTTATAGTTGTGGATTTCTGTAGTCAGGTGTTTATCTAGTACAAAAGAGATTACATTTTGGCCATGAAAATATTCTTGTGCGCTAAAAAAATAACAGTGTAATTATGATGTACAAAATATGCCGCATAATTTAGTCAACCCTCCATAAAATACCCAGACGATATTGTAGTAGCACACATAAGGGCAGACTAAGCATGACTCGTGGTAAAAACCTAAATCCAGGAAAACTAAACAAAAAACAAAGGTACATCACCTACCGGATTTTGATTCTTAGATGCCAATAGTTTAAAAAGAAGAACCTCCGGTAGCCAAGCAAAGATAAATTACCCACTGAAAGAGAGAAGCACGCACACATTTTCTAATATTATACTCAGGTAAAGAATTACAAAAATGAGTTTATGTGCTACCACTTGCTCCTCCTCTAAGCAGACCCATTACTAACTTGGGGGCATATTAACAACGGCCAGCGATAATTACAGCGATAAAAACGTTTTGAGGCAACATCAACATTGCCTATCAAAAAATGTTTTGGGCCCTTGCCTGTCGCGGGTACTTGGGCCTCCCACACAAGTGAAGCACCATTTTTATCGGGAGACCTGGGGGAACGCTGGGTGGTAGGAAATTTGTGTGAGGCCAGTGATGCCACACTTTCCCACACAAAAATGTGTGAAAAAAGTGATTTTTTCAGCTAAAAGTGCGGTTTGCAGGGGATTCTGGGTAAGGAAACGTTGGGGGATCCACGCAAGCCATACCTCCCTGGAAGCCCCCGGGTGTCTACTTTTCAGAAATGTGTGGGTTTGGTAGGTTTCCCTAGATGGCCGCCGAGCACGGGGCCAAAACCCAGGTGACTCCCCTTGCAAAACCAGGTGGTTTTGTGAAAGGCCATTTTGAGGTCGCCTCAATACGTTGTGGGCCCTTGCCTGTCGCGGGTACTTGGGCCTCCCACACAAGTGAGGCACCATTTTTATCGGGAGACCTGGGGGAACGCTGGGTGGTAGGAAATTTGTGTGAGGCCAGTGATGCCACACTTTCCCACACAAAAATGTGTGAAAAAAGTGATTTTTTCAGCTAAAAGTGAGGTTTGCAGGGAATTCTGGGTAAGGAAACGTTGGGGGATCCACGCAAGCCATACCTCCCTGGAAGCCCCCGGGTGTCTACTTTTCAGAAATGTGTGGGTTTGGTAGGTTTCCCTAGATGGCCGCCGAGCACTGGGCCAAAAACCCAGGTGACCCCCTTGCAAAACCAGGTGGTTTTGTGAAAGGCCATTTTGAGGTCGCCTCAATACGTTGTGGGCCCTTGCCTGTCACGGGTACTTGGGCCTCCCACACAAGTGAGGCACCATTTTTATCGGGAGACCTGGGGGAACGCTGGGTGGTAGGAAATTTGTGTGAGGCCAGTGATGCCACACTTTCCCACACAAAAATGTGTGAAAAAAGTGATTTTTTCAGCTAAAAGTGAGGTTTGCAGGGGATTCTGGGTAAGGAAACGTTGGGGGATCCACGCAAGCCATACCTCCCTGGAAGCCCCCGGGTGTCTACTTTTCAGAAATGTGTGGGTTTGGTAGGTTTCCCTAGATGGCCGCCGAGCACTGGGCCAAAAACCCAGGTGACTCCCTTGCAAAACCAGGTGGTTTTGTGAAAGGCCATTTTGAGGTCGCCTCAATACGTTGTGGGCCCTTGCCTGTCGCTGGGTACTTGGGCCTCCCACACAAGTGAAGCACCATTTTTATCGGGAGACCTGGGGGAACGCTGGGTGGTAGGAAATTTGTGTGAGGCCAGTGATGCCACACTTTCCCACACAAAAATGTGTGAAAAAAGGGATTTTTTCAGCTAAAAGTGAGGTTTGCAGGGGATTCTGGGTAAGGAAACGTTGGGGGATCCACGCAAGCCATACCTCCCTGAAGCCCCCGGGTGTCTACTTTTCAGAAATGTGTGGGTTTGGTAGGTTTCCCTAGATGGCCGCCGAGCACTGGGCCAAAAACCCAGGTGACCCCCTTGCAAAACCAGGTGGTTTTGTGAAAGGCCATTTTGAGGTCGCCTCAATACGTTGTGGGCCCTTGCCTGTCGCGGGTACTTGGGCCTCCCACACAAGTGAGGCACCATTTTTATCGGGAGACCTGGGGGAACGCTGGGTGGTAGGAAATTTGTGTGAGGCCAGTGATGCCACACTTTCCCACACAAAAATGTGTGAAAAAAGTGATTTTTTCAGCTAAAAGTGAGGTTTGCAGGGGATTCTGGGTAAGGAAACGTTGGGGGATCCACGCAAGCCATACCTCCCTGGAAGCCCCCGGGTGTCTACTTTTCAGAAATGTGTGGGTTTGGTAGGTTTCCCTAGATGGCCGCCGAGCACGGGGCCAAAAACCCAGGTGACCCCCTTGCAAAACCAGGTGGTTTTGTGAAAGGCCATTTTGAGGTCGCCTCAATACGTTGTGGGCCCTTCCCTGTCGCGGGTACTTGGGCCTCCCACACAAGTGAGGCACCATTTTTATCGGGAGACCTGGGGAACGCTGGGTGGTAGGAAATTTGTGTGAGGCCAGTGATGCCACACTTTCCCACACAAAAATTTGTGAAAAAAGTGATTTTTTCAGCTAAAAGTGAGGTTTGCAGGGGATTCTGGGTAAGGAAACGTTGGGGGATCCACGCAAGCCATACCTCCCTGGAAGCCCCCGGGTGTCTACTTTTCAGAAATGTGTGGGTTTGGTAGGTTTCCCTATGTGGCCGCCGAGCCCCGGGCCAAAAACCCAGGTGACCCCCTTGCAAAACCAGGTCATTTTGAGATAATGTGTTGTTTATTTCTGCAGCGTGAAAATTTTGGCACAATATCGCAAGGAAAATGTGACAGACATTTTGAGGTTTGCAGGACATTGTGGGTACCATAACTTGTTGGGATCCACAAGAGAGATATCACCATGTACTCCCATGGGTGTTTCGTTTACGACAATATCTACAGTTGGTAGGTTATTCTTAGACGGAATGTACACCTTGGCAGACAGACTAAAAAGACAAAGATTACTGCACAGCCATCTATTCCTCAAGCACACACACATACTGGTTGGATTTGGCACGAGGGCAAGTGATGGTTCAGTATATACAATTTTATTAACAAGAGATTTCACAAAAATGAAATGCACTGTCAATAATTGAAAGGACAAAAACTGAACCAGTGACTCGCAGCTCGTGAGCTGTAAAGCCACGTCAAGGCCCCAACCGCTTTACAGGCCATTCACACACCTTTCATACGTGATACACACAAGACCATTCACACCCCCAGGCACGAAACAAACACATTACAACATTCACAAAAAGGGACAAGGTACACCCTGCTTGAGAAAGACAAAAAAAAATATTACTGCACAGCCATCTAATCCTCAAGCACACACACATACTGGTTGGATTTGGCACGAGGGTGAGTGATGGTTCAGTATATACAATTGTATTAACATGTAATTTCACAAAAATGAAATGCACTGTTAATAATTGAAAGGACGAGAAACTGAACCATTGACTCACAGCTCGTGAGCTGTAAAGCCACGACAAGGCACCAACCTCTTTACAGGCCATTCATACACCTTTCATACGTGTGACAAATACAAAACCATTCACACCACCAGCCGCGGGCCCATCACATTACAACACTCACACCAGCAGACAGCGCCATTCAAGGGCCCATCACTTTCACACGCCCACATTCCTAACACAGCAACCACACAAGCTGATGGATTGCGTGGAGTGTCGCTCGGCTAGCAGTGTGTGTAGTGACCAGCAGCAAGTCACTACTCACACACTGCCAGCCGAGCGCCAGTCCACGCACACCGCCAGCCAAGCGCCACTCCACGCACACCGCCAGCCAAGCGCCACTCCACGCACACCGCCAGCCTAGCGCCACTCCACGCACACCGCCAGCCTAGCGCCACTCCACGCACACCGCCAGCCTAGCGCCACTCCACGCACACCGCCAGCCAAGCACCAGCCTACACACACCACCATCACATTTAGGATTTTTTTATACAAAAAAGAAAACACAAACAAATTGCAAATAGATACAAATCTACTAACACAAAATCAGAAACTAAATACATTGCACTAATGCCAACCTTGAAACAGAACAACAATTCTTAAACATTACAGACCAGGCAGTTCACTTTACCACTCATGGTTGCTCCCAATAATTCTTTTGCTTGTGGTACGCTCTATAACAAGCAGGCACACACAGCCCAGGGTTAGAAGGACACTCAGGGCAGTACATACGAGTCTCCTTCCGCGTACCTCTTCGCCAACAGACTCTACATCTCCTAGTGGGAAAGTCTTTTGAGAGTGTAGGAGGAATGTGATCAGGAAAGTGGCGATCTTTCAATCGAGCCACATCCTCCACCACTACAACTCTAGGAACACTTGCCTGTTCCACAACAACAAGGCTGCCTATGACAGACTCCTGAAACTGAACAAAAGTCAACTTTGACGCAGGAGAACACTCCTTGAACACAACAAAAGCATTGAAAGTTGCTAAATTGAAGAGATGGATGGCCAACTTCTTATACCAAATGTAAGACTTACGAATAGCAGTGTAAGGTTCCAACCTCTGATCTACTCTATCAACACCACCCATGTGCTTATTGTAGTCTAAAATGCACACAGGTTTGCGCACTTCAGCAATCTGACCCCAAACAGCCACAGGTGAAGTACTCTCATCATGGATGGTAGTCAGCATGTACACATCCCTCCTGTCCACAAATTTCACAGCTAGCAGTTCCTCACTACGCAAGGCACTGCACTGTCCCCTCTGAAGTTTTTTGCAAACAAGCTCTTTTGGATAACCTTTACGGTTAGAGCGGATTGTGCCACAAGCAAAAGTGTCCACTTTGAACAATTCCTTAAACAATTGCACAGCAGTGTAGAAGTTATCAAGGTACAAATGGTGGCCTCTGTTAAACAGTCCTCTAGCAAGTTCCCACACAATTTTCCCTGAAACTCCTACTAAAGTGGACGGACAACCAGGGGGTCAATAGTGGAATCTCTACCAGTGTACACACGCAAATTAAAAACATATCCTGTCCTACTCTCAGACAACATATACAGCTTAATTCCATAGCGTGCCCTCTTGCTAGGAATGTACTGCCTAAAACCAAACGGCCCTTGAACAGCACCAAAGACTCATCAATAGATATTTCTTTCCCTGGAGTATAGATCTCTGAAAATCGATCTACAAAGTGATCAAGAACAGGCCGAATCTTAAAAAGACGGTCACATTCAGGGTGATCTCGTGGCAACGCCAAACCATTATCAACAAAATGCAGCATCCGAAGCAAAAGTAAATACCGATCACGAGTCATAACTGCAGGAAATATGGCCGTTGCCATCAAGGGACTGGTAGACCAATATGAACCCATGGACGGCTTCCTTATCAAACCCATCAAAAAAGTCAAACCCAAAAACTTCTTCATCTCTTCCAGATTTGTGGGACTCCACCGGGTAGCTCTAGAATGGGGCCTAAGTCTGGCACTGTTGTCCCTCAAAAACTGTTCAGCATACAAATTAGTCTGCTCAACAATCTCACCCAAAAATACATCATCCATAAACAACTGAAAATACTGTATAGGCAAATAATGTTCACAATCCACTCTACACCCTGCATAACCACTAAAGGCAGGCAACACCGGCTGCACCATGTTTGGATCAACCCAGAGTCCAGCACTTCCAGTAGGAAGCCTAGCAGCCCCAGGCTGCAATCCAGATGCCTCTTGCACCATCGGCACAGTAGTATCCTCCTCTAAATCAGGCACTTCATCTGCACTGAGAGTACCTTCATCATCCGATGATTCCATGTGGAGAGAAAACTCACTGCCTGAATCTTCCCCTCCCTCCTCTCCCTCAGACGCACTGTCAGTCTCATAATCCTGCTCAGAGGAAGATTCAAGAAGCAAACCAACCACCTGCTGAGCAGTAATTCTACGGCTAGCCATAATGCTTACTAATAAAGGTTACTTGTCAAACAAGTCAACAACAACAAACCCTTTGTAAAAAAAAGAAATAAACAAAATGTAGCTTTATCACAAAGACCTATATACTCCAACACTATATACTCACGTGACAGAAGCAGCTAGACTCACCACCACCTACTCTGCACAGACACAGTAAGGATCAACAATATCCCACTAAAAAGAAGAAGAAAAAAATTACACATAAGACAATGCAAAACATCGCAAAGAATTTCATGCTCTGAACACTAACAAATATGCTGCCATTATGGCACCACTTACAAAAAAATTCATTCATGCATGACAATAATACTCATTTGGAGTACACACAACAAAAATATTTTTCTTACCAAATAAATGCAATTTCGCAAAACTGCAGCACCACAACTGCCGAAACCGCAAACAGGAATCAAAAGCTTTACACTAGAATAAAAAGGAGAAAAAAACATTACAATCACATATGCAAATAATGCACCAGTCCACACACAATCCACCAGCCAAGCTAAGGGGTAGGTGGGCCTAACAGTATAAATAAAATATTCACACCCGTAAAAGGGAGCAACCCTTGCCCTTTTGGCCACTCCCCAACACAAAAATTTTAAAAAACCCTGGTGCCTAGTGGGCATTCCTGCTGCACGATCACATGATCGTGCAGCAGGAATGCACAAAAGAGGCATCGGGGAAAGGAAAACCCTTTCCTTTCCCTCGATGCCTCTTTTGATACAAACCCCACCCCTCCCCGAGCCAAACCTCACCTGATTTCCCGACGCGCTGGAAGCAAATGGCTTCCAGCGCGTCGGGGAAGAGGAAACCCTCAATGATGTCAGCGCACCTCGCGCGCTGACGTCATTGATGGGGCGGGGGAGGCAGGGGAAGCCCTTCCCCTGCCTCCCCAAAAAAAACCTAACGATCGGATTCCCACGGGGGAGCGCCAGCGCTTCCCCGTGGGTGGTCTTATGACGAGCTGGACTCGTCATGAGCACACGAGCACTGTGTGCCATGACGAGTCCAGCTCGTCATAAGCACCGAAGGGGATAAAGGGTCAGAGCAGGATCTCAGCGGCAGACGAGGAGAAGGAACCTCCTGGTCACAGGAACTACACGAGCATTGCGCTCGAGAAATTCAAGGATGCAAAGACCTCCATCAAGGATTACAGCTAACTTTTCAGGGTGTAAATGGAGAGAAGGCACATCTCCACGCTCACGAATTCTACACGAGAATTGCGCTCGAGAAAATGAAGGATGCAAAGACCTCCATCAAGGATTACAGCTAACTTTTCACGTTGGAAATGGAGAGAAGGCACATCTGCCCTGCATATTTATCCACGAAGATGCCACCGTTTTGTGCAATACCTCTACTCAACTGGAGTACTTTCTACTGCCTAATCAGTAAGTGCTACCTCGTTGGGTAAATGTATAGTGCCTTTCCTACACTACAGCTGCGTAAAGGACCAGAAGAATTGTCTCCAGTGACCTGTGTGTCTGTAACTTTGCCACCGCGCCGAAAGCGCCGGGGTCCTTTGAGTAAGCTGTCCATCATAGTGGGGAAAGGGCGGGCATACGTTGCATACCGCTAGTGTATGTGTGGCGGGGCCAAACGAGCGGGGCTTCTAGGCCCGTTCACATGCCTCTTGTTTATAAAGGGTCAGAGCAGGATCTCAGCGGCAGACGAGGAGAAGGAACCTCCTGGTCACAGGAACTACACGAGCATTGCGCTCGAGAAATTCAAGGATGCAAAGACCTCCATCAAGGATTACAGCTAACTTTTCAGGGTGTAAATGGAGAGAAGGCACATCTCCACGCTCACGAATTCTACACGAGAATTGCGTTCGAGAAAATGAAGGATGCAAAGACCTCCATCAAGGATTACAGCTAACTTTTCACGTTGGAAATGGAGAGAAGGCACATCTGCCCTGCATATTTATCCACGAAGATGCAACCGTTTTGTGCAATACCTCTACTCAACTGGAGTACTTTCTACTGGCTAATCAGTAAGTGCTACCTCGTTGGGTAAATGTATAGTGCCTTTCCTACACTACAGCTGCGTAAAGGACCAGAAGAATTGTCTCCAGTGACCTGTGTGTCTGTAACTTTGCCACCGCGCCGAAAGCGCCGGGGTCCTTTGAGTAAGCTGTCCATCATAGTGGGGAAAGGGCGGGCATACGTTGCATACCGCTAGTGTATGTGTGGCGGGGCCAAACGAGCGGGGCTTCTAGGCCCGTTCACATGCCTCTTGTTTATAAAGGGTCAGAGCAGGATCTCAGCGGCAGACGAGGAGAAGGAACCTCCTGGTCACAGGAACTACACGAGCATTGCGCTCGAGAAATTCAAGGGTGCAAAGACCTCCATCAAGGATTACAGCTAACTTTTCAGGGTGTAAATGGAGAGAAGGCACATCTCCACGCTCACGAATTCTACACGAGAATTGCGCTCGAGAAAATGAAGGATGCAAAGACCTCCATCAAGGATTACAGCTAACTTTTCACGTTGGAAATGGAGAGAAGGCACATCTGCCCTGCATATTTATCCACGAAGATGCCACCGTTTTGTGCAATACCTCTACTCAACTGGAGTACTTTCTACTGGCTAATCAGTAAGTGGTACCTCGTTGGGTAAATGTATAGTGCCTTTCCTACACTACAGCTGCGTAAAGGACCAGAACAATTGTCTCCAGTGACCTGTGTGTCTGTAACTTTGCCACCGCGCCGAAAGCGCCGGGGTCCTTTGAGTAAGCTGTTCATCATAGTGGGGAAAGGGCGGGCATACGTTGCATACCGCTAGTGTATGTGTGGCGGGGCCAAACGAGCGGGGCTTCTAGGCCCGTTCACATGCCTCTTGTTTATAAAGGGTCAGAGCAGGATCTCAGCGGCAGACGAGGAGAAGGAACCTCCTGGTCACAGGAACTACACGAGCATTGCGCTCGAGAAATTCAAGGATGCAAAGACCTCCATCAAGGATTACAGCTAACTTTTCAGGGTGTAAATGGAGAGAAGGCACATCTCCACGCTCACGAATTCTACACGAGAATTGCGCTCGAGAAAATGAAGGATGCAAAGACCTCCATCAAGGATTACAGCTAACTTTTCACGTTGGAAATGGAGAGAAGGCACATCTGCCCTGCATATTTATCCACGAAGATGCCACCGTTTTGTGCAATACCTCTACTCAATTGGAGTACTTTCTACTGGCTAATCAGTAAGTGCTACCTCGTTGGGTAAATGTATAGTGCCTTTCCTACACTACAGCTGCGTAAAGGACCAGAAGAATTGTCTCCAGTGACCTGTGTGTCTGTAACTTTGCCACCGCGCCGAAAGCGCCGGGGTCCTTTGAGTAAGCTGTCCATCATAGTGGGGAAAGGGCGGGCATACGTTGCATACCGCTAGTGTATGTGTGGCGGGGCCAAACGAGCGGGGCTTCTAGGCCCGTTCACATGCCTCTTGTTTATAAAGGGTCAGAGCAGGATCTCAGCGGCAGACGAGGAGAAGGAACCTCCTGGTCACAGGAACTACACGAGCATTGCGCTCGAGAAATTCAAGGATGCAAAGACATCCATCAAGGATTACAGCTAACTTTTCAGGGTGTAAATGGAGAGAAGGCACATCTCCACGCTCACGAATTCTACACGAGAATTGCGCTCGAGAAAATGAAGGATGCAAAGACCTCCATCAAGGATTACAGCTAACTTTTCACGTTGGAAATGGAGAGAAGGCACATCTGCCCTGCATATTTATCCACGAAGATGCCACCGTTTTGTGCAATACCTCTACTCAACTGGAGTACTTTCTACTGGCTAATCAGTAAGTGCTACCTCGTTGGGTAAATGTATAGTGCTTTTCCTACACTACAGCTGCGTAAAGGACCAGAAGAATTGTCTCCAGTGACCTGTGTGTCTGTAACTTTGCCACCGCGCCGAAAGTGCCGGGGTCCTTTGAGTAAGCTGTCCATCATAGTGGGGAAAGGGCGGGCATACGTTGCATACCGCTAGTGTATGTGTGGCGGGGCCAAACGAGTGGGCTTCTAGGCCCGTTCACATGCCTCTTGTTTATAAAGGGTCAGAGCAGGATCTCAGCGGCAGACGAGGAGAAGGAACCTCCTGGTCACAGGAACTACACGAGCATTGCGCTCGAGAAATTCAAGGATGCAAAGACCTCCATCAAGGATTACAGCTAACTTTTCAGGGTGTAAATGGAGAGAAGGCACATCTCCACGCTCACGAATTCTACACGAGAATTGTGCTCGAGAAAATGAAGGATGCAAAGACCTCCATCAAGGATTACAGCTAACTTTTCACGTTGGAAATGGAGAGAAGGCACATCTGCCCTGCATATTTATCCACGAAGATGCCACCGTTTTGTGCAATACCTCTACTCAACTGGAGTACTTTCTACTGGCTAATCAGTAAGTGCTACCTCGTTGGGTAAATGTATAGTGCCTTTCCTACACTACAGCTGCGTAAAGGACCAGAAGAATTGTCTCCAGTGACCTGTGTGTCTGTAACTTTGCCACCGCGCCGAAAGCGCCGGGGTCCTTTGAGTAAGCTGTCCATCATAGTGGGGAAAGGGCGGGCATACGTTGCATACCGCTAGTGTATGTGTGGCGGGGCCAAACGAGCGGGGCTTCTAGGCCCGTTCACATGCCTCTTGTTTATAAAGGGTCAGAGCAGGATCTCAGCGGCAGACGAGGAGAAGGAACCTCCTGGTCACAGGAACTACACGAGCATTGCGCTCGAGAAATTCAAGGATGCAAAGACCTCCATCAAGGATTACAGCTAACTTTTCAGGGTGTAAATGGAGAGAAGGCACATCTGCACACTCACGAATTCTAGAGGAGAATTGCGCCCTCCCTCCCTCGTGGGCATTCCTGCTGCACGATCACATGATCGTGCAGCAGGAATGCACAAAGAGGCATCGGGGAAAGGAAAACCCTTTCCTTTCCCTCGATGTCTCTTTCGAATCAAACCCCCCTCCCCGAGCCAAAACTCACCTGATTTCCCCGACGCGCTGGAAGCAAATGGCTTCCAGCACGTCGGGGAAGGAAGGGAAACCCTCAATGATGTCAGCGTGCCTCGCGCGCTGACGTCATTGATGGGGAGGGCGGGGGGGGGGCAGGGGGAGGCAGGGGAAGTCCTTCCCCTGCCTTCCCCCAAAAAAACCCGACGATCGGATTCCCACGGGGGGAGCGCCAGCGCTTCCCCCGTGGGTGGTCTTATGACGAGCTGGACTCGTCATGAGCACACGAGCACTGTGTGCCATGACGAGTCCAGCTCGTCATAAGCACCGAAGGGGTTAAGAGACTATAGACCATAAACTCAATTAATATGGACTTTAAGCATTTATTTGCTAAGTCATTCACTTCATATGGAAACTTAGAACCACATTATTTTTTAAGTCAGACATAAGTGGATAGGTATGAATTAGTATACGTTATAGCAATGCATGTAACAAAACATAAATAGATAATGAAACTTAAATCAACATTGTGATATAAAAAAGCAACAAAAAAATGCAGACAATAATAAACAACAGTGGTTATGTGCAATAAGAACCAGTCTGAATTCACAATACAAAAGCAGCAACTGGACAATCATTAACAGTCAAATTGTCTACAACATTTTCAGTGCTGCTGCATGGGGAAAAGCCATTATGCCTAGTAGTTAAGGATTTTTGGAGCATTTCTACTAGGACAAACTTAATTAAATGCAAAAGTCCCCGCGTTGTGTGGTGCTGACGCATTTCGATTCCCTGAAATATTTACGGGATTCTCTTCAGGGCGTGGATCACCTTAACAGCATATAAACCTGACGGCTAGGACACTCTTCTTCTGTTCAATTATTAGGCCCTGTCCAGCCAGCTAGGGCCAAACCCCTTTCAGTTATAACATTTTCCAAACGGGGCATTTTCAGAGTTGTGACTTAAAATCCAACTTTACCATGAAAGATGGTTTTAAATGAATTCTTTAGGCACCAAACCCGACATTCCTACTTGCTCCCAATTAAATTTATCACTTATTAAATGTAATAAGGTAGCCCAATGTCATCCTATGTGAGAGGTGGGCCTGTAACAGGACCTGCCTGAGCCCTTCTGGCTTCTGCTGGAGTGAGTTCTTGATCCCTAAGTGGTGACTCCCCAGGTCATGGGCCGTTGGCTGGCATCAGAGGAGCTCCTCCTGAGGTGGTGGTTTGTGCCTTTGGTGCTACTTTTAACTATACCTTCAAAAATGCAGATTTCCAGTTCTACTGATTGGATGTTTTTGTTTTGGTCTCAAATAATTTGTTATATTTTAATCTACTTTTCTAACTTGATGTGGCATTTTTCTTGTGTTGTGATTTCACTTTATTACTGTTTGAAGTGCTGCATACATACTTTACACATTACCGCTAAGTTGAGCCTGACTGCATTTGTGCCAAGCTACCAGAGGGTTGAGCACAGGTTAACATGGGGTTTGCTTGTACTTCACCATGACAAGAATTCTGGTTGCTGCTTGGGCAGAGTTTCACCCCACCTCAACCAGTTACCCAATTCCTACAGAGAAAAATCAAATTAAGAGTACTGTAAAAATATTGGACATACATAGCAATGGTCTTTAGATTTTTTAATGCCATGCCCCATTGTGCAAAATAATTTCATTAGACCCCACCAACAAATCAAACATAGTTTATCATTACTTTCCTATAAAATGTTAAAGACTGCAAGAAAGCTAAAGAATTTTAGTAAGGTTGTGTGTACACCCTATAACTAATATAGTCAAAACTAATTTGCCCTAGCGCTTTTCAATTTATCACACTAAAAGAAATCAGGGTAAAACATATCAAGGTAAACTTTTAAAGAGAGATCAAGTAGTAATAGGGCATTTAAAATCAATTGTCCAAAAGGAATGATCTGCCTTTTTTTTTTACAATAACTCACATAACTGAAATTGGGAAAAAATATTGTAAGCAAGGGATGTTCATTATTTTTTTTTTTTTTAAGTTCTTTTTATTGTTTACAAAAATAAAGAGAGAAAACAATAACAGTACAGATTTTGCAGTTATTGCCAACCTGGCTTTACATTGTTTAGTTAAGCGGAACACATGGGTTAATTTCCAGTACTAACACTTCACTTGGCTGAAGTTCATCTGCGTGTTAAGAGTCAGCCTCATCTGGGGAGAGCTGCGACGGCAGCTTGGGCGGGGTACATATATTTCCCCTGTCCTCATTCCACTTCCCCCAAATTTGAATCCACTTCTTCGGGCACCCCCTTGATACATATACCGTTTTCTCCCTGAACATGCACCAGTCCATATCATTTTCCCATTCCGCCATTGTCAGGACTGTTTGTACCCCCCACTTTCTAGCAATGTTTCTCTTCGCGACCATCAGGCCTAATGTCACCCATGTTCTTTCTTTACTCCTCAAATCTGTTGGTTCCCATATGTTTAACAAGCATCGTTTAACCTCAGGTCTAATTCTCTCTCCCATTACCTCCTCCATCCATACGGCGACCTCATTCCAGTATTTACTGACATATGGGCATTCCCATATTATATGGAAGAACGTGCCTTCTAGGCCACATAATTGTCTACAGCTAGGGTCATCTCTATATCCCATCTTGACCAAGGCTGGACCAGTGACATGTATTCTATGTAATATTTTCAACTGTACCAATTTTAGTTTAGAGGATATCGCCACCTCCTTTGGGGATGCCAGTGCTTCCTGCCAGTCCTCCTCCTCCAGCCCCGCCAAGTCTCTTTCCCATTTTTCACGGAGTTTGGGAAAAGGGTCAGATGAATGGTTGATCATTTTTGAGTAAGTCAGGGATATTGCTTTTCGTGGCATGTATCCGTCCAGAATCCTAGCCTCGAGAGGGGAGGCCTCCGGGCGGGGTCTCTTCCCTAGGGATCATTGTCTGTAAAGCATGTCGTACCTGCAGATATCGGTATCTCTCTGTTTCCGCCAGTTCATGATTCTGCTGGAGAGTCGTGAAGGGCACCACCTCCCCCCTTTCCCAAAGGTCTCCCACCCCAGAGATCCCAATGGTATCCCACTTGTCGAAGCCCTTCGTTCTCCAGAGGGAGCCCAGTTGTTCAGAGTCCCACAGCGGAGTAGCTTGCGTTATGGTCTTTTCCCATCCCATACTCTTGTGAACTGAATGCCACACCTGCACTGAGTGTTTTGTGGGGCCGGTAAGATGAAGTTTTGTGGGTCTGGAATATAATGCCCGTGGGATTGCTACCGGGCAAGAACCATCTATCCATGGCATATCCCGGGTCGTTCTGGGGTCGGTATATACAGTGATTAATGGCCCCAATTGCGCCGCACAGTAATATTTTTTTATATTTGGCAGCCCGATTCCTCCATCATACCAGCCCTTTACCAACTTTTGAAATGAGATTCTTGGGGGTCTATTCCCCCAGAGCAGTGTTCTCTGTGCACTTTCCACCTTTCCGAAGTATGATGCGGGGACGGGGTCGGGTGAGTTTTGAAGGACATATAAGAAGCGAGGCAGCGACATCATTTTAAAGAGTGCAGCTCTGCCCAGTAATAACAACGGTAGAGACTTCCAGTGCTCCACGTCTTGTCTCAGTCGCTGTAACGCCGGCAACAAATTAAATGTGAAGCGTAATTTGGGGTCTTTGGTAGGATGTTCATTATTATCTTTTATTTTGTCACATTATCATACCAACCTGGCAACTGTCTCCATATCATATGTGACACCTCCAGCTAGTCCTGGCCAAAAGCACTGTGCAGTTTGGAAATTTACGGCCCATCCTTATAAAGTTAGGTGGGAAATTATAAGTCTCAAAAAGCAATGCGCTGGTGGTGAAAACAGCAGAACTTCCTGAAGGAACTGAAATTAAATACAGGTGGTACTATGAAGGTGAAATTTATGAATTGGAAGTATAGGATTCTATGGAAAACTATGTTGCTGGTCAATAGTGCTTGCTGGTATCAGGACCTATATCACACTATGCTGGCCAGGAAGTGGGCCCTGCTAGAGGAGAAATGAGGCTCGGAGGCAAGAGGGCATACAACTTTGGTGGGTTCGTCTATGTCCTTAAGGGTGGATCACAGAGGCCAAACCAAAATAGGATAAAAAAGGTATAGAGAACAATGGAGTGATTGAAAAAGAGAGCTTAGTAGAGGATGAGAGAGAGTCAGAGGAAGAGGCAGAAAAAAGAGAAGGGAGGAATGGGAGGAGTAAAGAAAGAAAGAGAGAGGATGAGAGAGGTTGTGTGTACAGTTTTAACTTTAATGCAAAGGTATCCACTGGTCGTTCACGTGGGCCGGATCCATGCCAGGTGTTCTGGAAATCATTGACTGTAATCAAGTGCTATTCATTGCATATAAATTAGTCTTATGTGGAAATTATGAAAATCTAGCATGCATGCTGGACCTGTTGGAAACTCTTGATTTCATATATTATGCAAGAGCCAGAATTGTTACTAAAAATAACCCAAGCATTCTAAATTACTCAAGTGAACTCTAAGTACTAACAATTCCTGATTCAGTATCCATATGTGAATCAGCAACCTAGGCGTAAGGATCAGAGGCAGCTGAAGGGCCTCTATTCAAGTAAAGAGTTCCTGGTTCTTTTGCTCTCAGTGGAATCTGGGGGCAATTGTGTACTGTTACATTTTTTTTGCGCTCTAATTGTTTATTGAGGATTTCAGCACAGAAAACATTTATCACAGGTCCATGATATTTCAATTACCCAAATGGATATGGGTAGCGCACACATGTTACAGCACATGTCAGTATACCATATATAATAGATACAAGATGAGAGGTAAGAAACAAAAAGAAGAAGCAAGCTGGGAGTGGTCTCCTAAAAATGGAATAGGCCAAAGAAGAGGAGGGAGTCCATGGGAGAAAGGAAGAGGGGAAGGGCAAGGAATGCGGGGAAAGGTGGTGGTGGGTGAGGGACAGAGTGGAGCACCGGGTAGTGGTGTGGGACAGCTATGGCCTGAGTACACTATCCACCGGCAAGGTAGTATCGTTGCTGCATGTTTGTTCAGTGGGGAGGGGATCTAGGGGGAGGGAGTGAGGGGGAAGGATGGGGCGGAGGGCTCCATCATAGAATCTATGGGTGATTTAAGTGTCACCCTGCATGAAGGGCAGCCATATTTGGGGAAAAATCTTGGCCTTATCCTGAAGGTGAAAGATAATTTTTTCATAGGAGGCTGTTTTGTACATCTTCTCATTGTGGAGAGCGTCAGTGGCGAAGAATGCAGAGCTTGGCCACTGCTAGTGCCGTTTTGGGCAGTCGCTGCTGGTGATGATGTGTCTGTGAGGGGGCATCAGCCATGTCATGGAGTAGTAGTACCAAATGGGATGGCATCGGGGTGGGGATCACGGTTGTTCTACTCAGTTTGGATACCACCTCTAGCCAAAGGGCTCTGATGTCAGGGCAGTGAAGGAGTACGTGCATGATGTTGCTATGTGTGTCCTCAACACCAGCAATTAGAGTGAATTAGCAACACAGCATCCAGTGCCATTCATGTAACATTTTAAAGAGGCAGAACTTCATCCTTGCTTCTCCCGCACTGCAGTTCAGGTTGTCCAGAATCTTGGCCCAGTCCTTTGCCTCATAATACAGCTTAAGTCTCTCTTGCCATTTTGTGTGGTATCTCTACTTGCAGTTGAAAGTATAGCTGTCAGTTCAAGAGGTTATAGAGGCCTGACATCACACCCTTGAGTTGCCTCCAGATGTTAAGATGGGTAAGCGCTGGAGGCTGCAGGATGGCCCAGGGTTGGGTGCCCAGTTTTCCAGTGAGTCAGTGTTGTAGCTGTATACATTTCCATTACTCGTGTAGGGGCAGATGGAATTTCGTGTGGAGAGCCTCAAAGGATTTAAGAAACCCCTGAGCTATTACTTACTTCAAGGAGAGCATCCCCGCCTTACGCCAAAAGCTCCAATTAAGCATTTTCCCTCCCATGCAGATGCTAGTGTTGTACCATAGTGGCGCCATGTCATGAAAGTTGGCGTCCACCAACAGAGCCTGTGGGCTCGTGTCCAAGTCTTTATCATGGCCTGTATTATGAGGTTCTCACACCCAGGGGTGGAAGTACTGGGTTTATACAAGGAGCGTAGTCCTCACAGGCTTTCCATTATGCTGTTCTCGATCACGACCCGTGATGGAGGGTCTGGAGCATGGGGCTGCATGTAGGTAGGCCTCCATCGGTGCAGTAGTGTTTGATGGAGGGGAGCCCCAAACCTCCACAGGGCCTGTGAGCAATGAATTTTCCAATGGCCAGCCGGGGTTTTGCCGTTCGCCAGATGAAATTCTTGTTTCCCTTGTCAATGGACCGCAATATCTTTAGGGCTGTCAACAATGGAACGATACCCTGTATGTAAGTGAAGCACAGGATTGTCACCATTTTCACCTTGTGCATCCTACCCCATAGTGACAGATTTACCTGCGACCACTTGTCATTACCAGTGTTATCCCTCACCGTGCGTTCCAAACCATGATTGACATAAATTACTTGATACTTGAGGCACGACGCTGTCCATTGAGATGGATATCCGCTTATGTTTGCACTGATGGTCATTCTCGAGAGTAGGATGGCTGAGAAGGCAGAGAAGGCAGAGATAATAACCAGCAGCACCAGGAGGAAAGTGGGAAGTGCAGCCCTGTGGACTGAGAATGGGTCAGAGAGAAGGCCTCCGCAGTAGACCTGTGCCAAGGGTGAATCGTAAAGTCAGTTGACTTTGGCAATTAAGTCAGCCCCAACACCGAATTTGAGTAGTGTCATGAAGTGGTAGCCACATTTAATTCTGTCGAAGGCCTTCCCAGCATCGAGCGATAAGGTCAATGCTTCCTCTGGCAAATCTTTGGCCAACCACCTGGTATAGGCCAGAGTACAGAGGTAATTTCAGTATGATCATCCAGGGACGAAACCTACTTGGGTGTGGTAGACAAGAGAGTGAATGACCCGTTTAAGGTGGGCTGCCAAGATCCTAGCTAGTATCTTGATGTCCCTGTTGAGGAGGGAAATGGGTCAGTAACTTCTGCAAAGAAGAGGGTCCTTCCCTGATTTGTGGAGGACCATGATAAGGGCCTTGTTGGATCTGATGGTGCCCGTTTGTTCAGCCTTCTTGAAGGCATCGTATAAGGAGTCAACCACCACTGCCCTCATCCATTTGTAAAATTTGGTGGGGAACTCATCCTCCCTGGGGGCCTTATGATATGGGAGGTTGGAGATAGTTTGGACTATCTCTCTTTGGTGATTTTGCCCTGAAGTAGCTCCCTACCTGCCTCATTGAGGCCAGACAAGTGAATTTTACTGAAGAAAGCGTTCATATGTGCCACTTTGGGGGTATAAAGACCCTGATAATAGTCTGCAAACGTGTTTTCAATGTCTTGCAGGTGTCTGACAATCCGGTCAGACTCTGTCTTTATGGCGGGTATGGCCACCCCTGATTCTCTCTGCCGCAATTGTGCCACGAGGAGCCTAGGTGTCTTCTTGCCCTGTTCGTAGTGGCGATATTTTAATTTTTGCAGGGCATATTCTGCCTTGGAAGTAAAAAGCTTGTTGAGATCCATGCGAGCCTTCTCAAAGTTGTGCTTGATTGCAATGGAAGGACAGGACATGTATTGGCGGGTTAGATCTGCGGTGGCTCCTTCTAAGGTGCGCTGCTGTTCTACCTTCTGTCTGTTGATTAGTGCAGCATCTCTCATTAGCTGCCCTCTAACGGTCACTTTGGCTGCCGCCCACAATGTTTGCAAACACAAGGAGATGATGGACAGAGCGATGTCATTTTTCAGACACTCCCCCCCAGTCACAGATCTGGGCTGAATCCATCATCGTTCTTTAGCTCACTTTGCCACCCCAGTTCAGACCTAGCCATATGCAAATCAGTCTTGACCCTGTTCCTCATGGGAACAGTCCAGCCCAAACTGCCAAACCAGGTCTCTCCTGGACCAGAAACAAGCATCCTGGGACCAGTTGTGGGGTAAAACCCCTCATC
The DNA here is from genome assembly GCA_963921515.1 of Calotriton arnoldi. NCBI lineage: Eukaryota > Metazoa > Chordata > Amphibia > Caudata > Salamandridae > Calotriton > Calotriton arnoldi. The sequence continues at coordinate 1,131,011 of CAWUFW010002837.1, read as the reverse complement.
AGCCAGGCTATCTTGAATCTAGTGGCAAAGTGAGCAAAGGACCCACATCTGGGCATACCCTGCTAACTTAGGGCGAACAAAGCAAACACAAGGAGATGATAGGCTGAGCGGAGAAACTTTTTAGACACTCATCCCCAGTCACAGATCTGGTTTGAATCCAACATCGTTCTTTAGCTCACTTCGCCACCCAGTTCAGACCAGCCATATGCAAATCAGTCTTGACCCTGTTCCTCATGGGAACAGTCCAGCCCGAACTATCAAGCCAGGTCTTCCCTGGACTGGAAACAAGCATCCTAGGACCAGTTTCGGGATAACACCCCTCATCAGCCAAGCTAGCTTGAATCCAGTGGCAAAGTGAGCAAGGGACCCACGTCTGGGCATACCCTGCCAACTTAGGGTGAACACAGCAAACACAAGGATCTAAACCATCATCTCCTGGTGAGTGTCTGAAAAGTTTCAGCACTCCGTCCATCATATCCTTGTGTTTGCTGTGGCCACAATGTTTGGGTTGAGGCTACCGTGCCCCTTTTTGAGTTCCAGGTAGGTGGTATGGGATTTGAGCTGGTCCTTACCATTAAGTTGTTTATAGTGGGAGAGGTTGAGGTGCCAAGGTCTGTGAATCAGCATTGCAAGTCCCATTGCAAGTCCCATGCCAGCTGATAGGTGCATCGGAGAATGGTCCAAGAGCTCACCCTCTAAAATCAGAGTGTCACATATCAAGGTGACCAATGGGTGTGATGCAAGGAAGTAATACAGCCTTGATTTGCTGCCATGTACTGGCGAAATATAGGTATATTGCCCAACTGCAGAATGGAGGAGACGCTAAACATCAAGAAGGCCATGGTCTGCCAGGATATCACTCATGAGGGCCCTGTCTGCATTGTTGAACACGTTAATGGTGCCCGTGCAATTAAGTATTGCACCTTGCACCAGATTCCAGTCATCCCCATGAGCAAACAGGTGGCACCTATTTCAGCAGGCGAATGAGCTATGGCCCAAGTGGTGCATAGATCGAGCCAATGTGGCAAACACATATCGGCCCTCAAGTTTGATCCAAGTCCTGCGCACTGTGCATGGGAGTGATTTGTGCAAAAAAATGGGTGCGCCGCATTTACGTGACTCTGTGGTCCCGCTCCTGGTGGCAGAGGATGGCTGCTGTGGATAACCTTGCCCACACAATCACACCAGAGTTTCTCCACCTTAGTACAAGTCAGATGGGTTTCCTGTGGCAAGGCTATATCATATATCACACATTTAGAGTTAAAATATGTGAGTTCTTTCTTGCACTTTATAAAGTGTGTGTTCCATGATACAATGCTCAGTTACATCCTGTAGTGTAGGTGGAGCAAGCAATAGGGGAAGGGCAGGAGTGGGAAGGTCCCTAATTATCTGTTTGCTATGGGCTGTCTCCCGAAGGGGGAAGACAGTGCAGAACAAGTAATGCAAAGAACGATAGGGAGATGGCAGGGAAGACGGAGGATCACCCAATGCAGAGCAAGAGGTCTCTACTGCAAAATGTGACAGAAGGACAGAGGAGTGGGCTTGTGGTATACAGACGGGGAAGGAGGGAGAATGAAGTAGGAAAAACTAAGTTTGCCAAATCATTCCGTTGCCTGGAACCAAAGTCAAGAACTTTGGTCAGCGGGGCTAGACCTGTGTCTGCTGCTAGGCCCAAGAGGCACATGTAGGCTACTGGCTTGTGTGCACGTTATGCATCCTGTGATGGATGGGACAGAAGCCAGGGGAATTTTTCAACAAGGGAAGAGGAATATGACAACGGGGCTAACAACAGCTCCCATGAGTCGGCGGGGGGGAAGGAAGGAGATCAGTATTGTCAGACTCGGACGTTAGCCGGGGCATCAGCAGCAGGCTCATAGTAGGAGTGCAGTTTAGAGCAGGGGTCCCAGGGAGCGAGGGGGTATGATGCCAGCTATCCGATACTTAGTAGGAGGAGGGAGGCCCAGGGGCATGGTGGAGGGATGGGCTTTAGCCGGGTGGTGTTCCCAGCATGAGACACGAGCATGAGACCATGGACGTCAGACCCTACCAGTGGTGTAGCGGGGGGGAATAGAACCATTTGTGAAAAGTGCCATATTGAAACAAGTGGGCGCAGCTATCCGCCAGGCCATAGGTGAAGAGCAGTAACATTAACAGTGAAAAATAAACAGACAAACAGGCGATACTCATCTGTCGACAGCAGAAGTGTGATATAGCATTAGTCCAGTTATAAGTCTGTCTGTGGCCGGCCCAGTCTTCAGCGGCAAGCAGGGTTTATCACGTCCTCTCTCATATGTGAGTACCACCACAGCTCTGATTGCTTTGTCCTTTCCACTCTGTGATCGGACAGCCTATACTGATGTTTGCCCCCTCGGTGAGGTGGGCCCACAATCTCTGGGGAGGATGTAGCAGTGGACAGTGTGGCCATTGTTAAGGCTTGTGGGATATCCCAATATTTGGGTCCTAGAGGCCATCTACATGCACACCGACTCTAAGAAGCCATATTTAATGTCCCGTTTGTGCAACTGAGGTTTGAGGGATAAGAAGGCCTTCCATTTGTCATTCGTTTCCCTGGAGAAGTCAGCCAACATGTGGATCTTGTGACCTTCATAGCCATATGGACCATGAGCCTGTGCCGCTGCGAGTATTTGGCGCAGCACTTCGTAGTGGAGAAAAAATGCTATGATGGGTCTTGCACTCTCTGTCTTGGTTGATTGTAGCAGGTGAATCCTCCAGTGGTGGAGCTCCAGGCATCGGTCCCCTCCATCATTTCCGGTATGCTGAAGAAGCGCACATGGTCCCTACTGCTCCTGTCTTCAAGGTCGATAATCTTGTTTGGCATACACCAGAGTTCCGAGTCTTTGTCGGGGATATGGTCGAGCCTCGTTTCTAGTGCTGTTAGGCATTGGACCAGCCCCTACACCTTGTTGCGAAATCTGATTATGTCCACACGGATGGATTTCAATTCCGCCGTGAGGTCCGACATGTTTGCATCCATGACGTCTAGTCTGTGCCCATCACTGTGACTTCCTTTAGGATCAAGTCCATTGTGTGCTCTGGTCAGCCCACCAGGCTGGTGGATGAGGCCTTGTCTTGTGGAGCAACGTCTGTAAAATGTAGCTGTAACGAAGGTTTCCCAGGGGCCATCCCACTCCACGGGATGGGTGGTCCTTGGCGCATCTTCCTCACGGGCGAGAGTGAGACACAGGGCAAGGGGCAAGTTGTATTTCACTCCCAATGGGTAGAAGGTCAGGGGGAAATAAAGTGGTTAGGAGAAATGTTTTAGCCTCCCTCTCACCCCTATTCTCCAGCGTAGCATCCAGTAGACTCATCGGGACTCCCCCAGTCACACCTGAGGGGCCCTCTTGCTCTGGGTAGAAAGCTGCTGGGGGGAGGGACGAGAAAAGGGGTAGTTCAGTGTGGGGCATAGATGCTCAGGGCTTGATGGAGCCTTTGGTCCCCTCTCTGCAAAACAGTCCCAGGCAACCTGAGCCTCTGTGTGGTGCGGGGGGGTGGCCCACAGTCTGAGAGGGGTTCCCTCTCTGTGATGAGCACCTGAAATGAGGTCGATGAGGAAGGGTCCTTTGCGGCAGCACATTGGCCCCCAACGCTCCGTGCATAGTTATGAGGTCTGAGGGAGAGTACCGGGTCAGTCCAGACTGCACCGCACCAGTCTGAAGGAGTGTACCTTCTCACATAGGCCCCCGCCGTGCGAGAAGAGAGTGAGGGGGCAAGTAGCAATAAGCCGGGCGTGATGAGTGGAATGGCCACTCCTACGCACCCTGCCTGATCCTAGACAGCCAGTGGCAACAAAAGAGATCCCCAGGGGCCGGCCCTCCTCGACCGGCAGGCCCGCTAGGTAAAAGCTGTTCTGTTGTAGATGTGCTGCCGAGCTCCTCCCAGGTCTGTGCTGGCCGCAGTGCACTGGCTGATGTCACTCCCTGCCCACCCGTCCCAGGCTACAGCGGCATTCGCATGGGCTAGAGAGGTCACCAGGGCGAACAGGAACAACAGCGAGGATTCACTCTGTCCCGTGGCCACCGTCACTCTGCTGTTTGCTAGTGCGGTGCTCCTGAGGGCCGCCTCTCACAGCGGAGGAGCCTCCGGATCAGGCAACCATCTCTTTCGGTGGCCAGGCCCTCCCCTGCCACTGTGTGGTGTTAAATTTAATCAGCCATTAAATAGTAGCAGTGTAACATGTAACTAAGGGGATCACTCTTCCGTTTAAGCACTCAAACTGCCTAATATGTGTTACCTAAGAAGTAGCTTATTTGGCAGAGGCCTGGGCCTTTTAGATTACGCATCTGTCTGACTTCTAAGCTTTTAGTTTCAGTATCACATGAATAATCGCTAAATAAATGGAAAATGTCAAATTTTGTATTGTTTGAAGATAGCTAAGTTATGTATTGACAACACCCATAAGATGAGTTTCACTTAAGGGAGTTCTTTTCTGCATAAGGCAAAGACCCCGTGTCATCTATGCTTCTTGTTAAAACTCCAAACACTGCCAGTTCAGTGTCACTTGAATGGTACTCTAACTCTGCTTTAGAAGCTGAAACTTCTATGGCTTATGAAATTTGAAAAAAATCAATGTTGACTACATTTTAATGTGTGTAATCTGTTTTTAGAGTGAGCGATAACTGCTTTCTAGAGACGGGTCTAATCTAGAATTGTGAGGATGCGGGACATCTGTCACAAAGTGTCAGGTGTACCGTCTGACAAATAGACGGTTACCCCACTATATTTACAGGCATGGGAAGTACCATGTGTCAAACTGTAGAACACGTGCTGGCTCTGCTTGCACAAATCTTTAAAAGAAGGCCTGTACTAGACTGGGTCGCCAGTCAGTATATGACCCGCTATTAAGAGCGGTCATTCCATTCTACACCTTTCTGTTCGGGGCCTTTAAAGGAGTGCAGAGTCTCTGTGTATGTGTTTCCTGTGATTTCGGCCAGCTGTGTGCATCTTCGACCCATAATCTGTCACCATATTTCATAGTGCAAGAAGATGTCTTGCGGAAGACATTTTCTCGTCGGATCCAGTCCACTTTGTCTTTTGCATATCTTTTATGAAACCAAATTTAGATTTTTTTACACACCTTTTGACCATGGGCCCGATTCACAGAACTAACTTACGTCAAAATCCTAAACTTACAACAATTTTGGTATTCACAGAATGAACTTACACATTTGGGTATTCACAGAATGAATTTACACATTTGGGTATTCACAGAATGAACTTACACATTTGGGTATTCACAGAATGAACTTACACATTTGGGTATTCACAGAATGAATTTACTCATCCTAACTTTATGTCCGCACTCGGGCCGGAATTTCCGGCCCGGTGGTGGAGATTCCGGCCCGGAGGTGGAGATTCCGGCCCGGAGGTGGAGATTCCGGCCGATGGTGGAGATTCCGGCCGGTGGCGGAGATTCCACCACTGGCCGGAATCTCCACCTCCGGGCTGGAATCTCCACCTCCGGGCCGGAATCTCCACCACCGGGCCGGAAATTCCGGCCCGAGTGCGGACATAAAGTTAGGATGAGTAAGTTCATTCTGTGAATACCCAAATGTGTAAGTTCATTCTGTGAATACCCAAATGTGTAAGTTCATTCTGTGAATACCCAAATGTGTAAGTTCATTCTGTGAATACCAAAATTGTTGTAAGTTTAGGATTTTGACGTAAGTTAGTTCTGTGAATCGAGCCCCATATGTATTAAACGCCCATTGGACCCTGGGATAATAGAGAAATACCTCCGGTTCGAGCAAAATTTAAAAAAAATCAAACTTTATGAACAGGTCCTTAGTGTTGTGATTTCTTTCTTGTTCATAGATTCCATTTACACAACGCTACAATTGATAGGCCTGATTACCAAAGCTGTTTGCACACCAAAGTGACACTTTGGTCTGCAAACATCATTTTTGACTGAAATTCCCGCTCTGTGAGTCATAAAAGGTGTAGTTGCACTACACATGGATTTTACTAGCATGGAAAATGTCACCAATATCTTTGAATTTTATGTGTGCGTACATTTCTTGACAATAGCAGATTGTGGGCGTTCCAGGTTTGGGGCACAAACAAAAGTTGGCGAAAGCACAAAAACTCACAAGCTGGTGGGTTTTCGCATAGCTTTTTCTACAAGTTTTCTACCTTGAACAAGGCTAGAGTTTTACTTATCTTAGGAGAAGGAATACATCTGTTTTCAGGTTGGGAAATGGAAGAGAACGCCTCCAAACTTTATGGGAGTGTAGTGAAAGGATTAAAAAAGAGAAAACAGCACGCTCTCCCACTCAGAATTGTACACTTGGTTGATAGAAGTAAGTCCGTTGGGATGGTGGAGGACTTTGCCATCCTGAGGGGCCTCCGCCTGCCAACGTTTGAGTTGTCCACCGCCCCTGCGGGCAACTTTATATATCAACAGGAACCACTATCATGTATTGCCCCTCACCTCCATGATCTTCCTTATTGTGGTGAACAGCAAACAAAAGCCATCCAACCACCTTATCTACATAAGGCAGACAGTTGGCTGGCTTTCCTCTGAAGGCCCCTACTCCTTTGGGCCATCGTAGGAAGGTTTACATTGACAAAGTAAATTTAATCTGTAGACGTAAATCTTGCAGTCCACCCTCCTCTAAATTAGGCAGGCAAACTGAGAGTTTGTCAGGCAGGGTACTTTGTTGCCATTGTGTATCCTGTCCACCAAACTCTAAATCAGGGTCTTAATTGTGAAAACAAAATCTTGTAAAAAGGGAAGAATTGTAAAAAAAAAATGCAATTACCATTTTCCAGTTGTAATGTGAACAGTAATATGCCCTTTCTTTTGTAGGGAGCTGGGCAATTTAATTTTATTTCTGAAATAACACATAATAAAGCCCTAATATAAATATTTGCAGGCTGCTCCATTTTACAATATTGTGCTCATCACAGCAGGAAACATAATTGCATTGCTAGGGAAGATAACAGCCTGGATTTTCGTATATAAATACATAATTCTAAACTAATTTCATTTTGGTGACCACATTAAACTTGCCAATGAAATGTTATTCTGTATCAAATCTAATTATTTCACAATCTTTTCTAATAAAAAAAATTCTGAGTCACAGCGTTACAGTTTTGCAGCACTCTCTTCATTATAACTGATTGTCACCTCGGTGAATTCCTTGCAAAAATCTGTTCCAAGATAAAGTGCTTTATGGTGCTTTCTCAACCAATAACATACACTAAATAGATCAAGGACATTCTAACAGAATGCATTTGCAATCTTCTTTTCCATTGTATTTGCATTTTTTTTTTTAGAAAGAGAAAAAGTGCGCAGTTTCTGAGGAAGATACAAGAAGAATAAGATACGCTATAGTTTTGTTATTATTACAGATCCCCATTAATAAAAGATATAGAATACAAGTAGAATACATTTTGGGGACTCTCCTCATTGGGAATGATGCAACAGTTACACAAAGAGATGTCAGGATCTGATTGCCTTATCAAGCTCAATATCAGCCTAAATTTGTATATCATGTGGGAAGCAGACCCAGCAAACAATGAGGGGCATATTTACATGCAAGACCTCGTGGATGGGATCTTCAACAATGATGCAAAAGTACCTCGCACCACAGGCTCACCGCATCTTGGAACTGATGCAATCCTTTGGCTATGCGATGCTTCTTCGATGCGGATCCACACAACACCCCGCAAACCGTGATTGAAGGTTCTTTGTTCAGAGGGCCTAACTGGGTCCCTGTAGCCGATCAACGCTCCATCACAGTCGGCTTGAACTTGTGACCTTGTCCCAGTGCGGCACAGCCAGATATCCACAGTTGGTGCTTTACGCCTTTTGGCGCTAGTTTTTGCTAAAATCTTCAACATTGAATATCACTGGTTCTACTGATTGGTCTGATTTTATTTGTTTACAATTACTCTATTTTCTAACTCTGTTGTGGGATACTTTTGTGATGTGTTTTCACTGTGCTACTGTTTGAAGTGTTTCACAAATATTTTAAACATTGTTCCTGAGTTAAGCCTGACTGCTCTGTGCCAAGCTACCCGAGGGTTGATCGCAGCCAAATTTAGGGTTTATTTGTTACTTCGCTCTGAGAAGAATTGTGGTTAATGCTTGAGAAGGGTTTCAACCCCCTTAACCCAATTTCTTACATATCCAAAGAAAATTAGAGTACTTCATCCTTGTCACAATGGGTATGCAGATTACCAATATTATCAACTAAGTGCCGCTTTGGTTTCACTCCCTTGTTAGTCACAGAGTGTCGCAAAACTTATATAGTGTCCTTTTCAGACAAACATGTTTCAACATTTAGAGTAAGACTTGACATTTGGAATTTATAGAGCAGTCCACAAACTCCAGCAACATTCATTGTGCCACCCACTAATGCCCCGTAAAACATAACTCAGGCCTGCTGCTGCAGTCTGTAGTGAAGTTTTAAACTGACATTTCGACTTGGCAAAATAAACCTTTTCAGGATAGCTAGATCGCCTAAGTGTACTATTGCCGGCCTGCACTGCTATCCACCCAAGGGCTGCTAGTGAACAGTATTCATTCAAAATTTGTCACAGCTCAACAGATACGTAAACCTAGATTTCCGTTTACATTATGACATTTTTACTCAATCCATTTCCAGTCTTCTTTGGATATTGCAAAATGTTGCTTCACATTTGCTGAGAACAAAACAGGATTCTTCCTTAATTATGAAAGATATATGCATATGTTGATATAACCCAATGCATTTCGGGTGCCAAGACCCTTCATCAGGGGTAACTACAAAACAACACCTTCAGTACTAATGGTTACATATAACAAACAGACATTCAGGTAATAAGAAAGGTCATGTGTGACTCCAAGAGAGTAAGCCGATTCCCGAGTACATCATGCAGCTAAGTGCACCTAAACCGCTCATAAACTTTGTTGTGTCAAATCACCCATGTACTGTGCTCAGTGGTGAAGTACATGTTATACCATAGTGTGTCTCAAAGCTTCTTATTTGGAGGGGACTTTCAACACTTAAAATCATCCAACCATCAAGCCGCCCATACATGCAGCAGCAAACTACATTATCCAGCATGCACCATTCGGGGAATGGAAACCACTCTTAAATCTTACCAACTGACCAAACCGACTGTCTCAAACTGATAAGGGAATTAAATGAAAAATGCTTTCTTCTCCAATATCGACTTACAAATATCAAACCTACAATGGAAAAGTAACAACATGCTCAAAATATTTTCCCAGTGTCAGTGAAAGTCCCCACTGTAAAAACTTCTCCCAGAACCCATACCTCAAAGTTATGCAAAAATCGTTGCTGCTATGTGCAAATTAATTTCCCTACTGTTCCTCGCTGCAAAGCAAAAAGGATTCCCCTCTAGAAGCCAATAATACATGTGATGTGTCCCCCACTTTGTTTGTATACACAATGAAATACCTTATGTGACTGATCTGACAAGCTTGTGATGCTGTTTATATTATGCGTCCGAAATGTCCTTGCACCAGCAATGCTTCCATATCAGAATGCTACAATGAACAATCACATTTCTAAGAACCACTCATACATTAAAAACCATGTGTCACACACTACATGAATTTAACACGCCCTTACCTTCTTCAGTACTTGGGGGTGGTTCGTCCTGTCTCATTCACTGTCCAACGGATCAAGAAATCCATTGCTATTAAGTGCTAGTTAATGTGCGTGCTGTCGTGACCAATCCCATAAGTATAAACATAAAAAAAGACCCAACTGAGTAGTTCCACATGCTTGCAGAACCTTTACCAGGCCTAAACTATCCTTTTTAATCCTTATAAGTCACCCCTAAGGTAGGCCCTAAAGGCTCATTGCGCAGAGTGCATTTTGTTTAAAAAGTAGACATGTCAACTTACGTTTTACATGTCCTGGCAGAGGGAAACTCCTACAGTAGTTTTTAGGTCTCGCCTAGCGTTGCAGCACGAATGTGCTGCCATCGCTTTGCGAGGCATGCAGTATACACTATAGGTGAGGGAAGCCCCGCCCACTCCCCCGCCCACTTTTTCATTGGCTTGTGGCTTTGTCCTTTCTAAATGCTGCCTTCCGATTGGTTTACAGGCTGCTAGTCCCTCCTTATGACGGCCATGTCTCCTTTCACGGCTATTGGCCCCTTTACTGTGTGTTTTCTGAGCACTACTTTGGCCCGTGTCACCCCTCCCGCTGTCTGTGCCTTCTCTCCCGCCCCCCCCACTCTGATTCACGGAACACAGCACTGTGTCACAATGAGCTGGAAACGAGAGCAGAGATCGTGTTTACACTGAGGCGCCCACCCGCCTCCCTCGTTATGCCGTAGCCAGGAGTGCCCGCCTTACGTCACCAAACTGCCTCCCGCACGTGACTACAACTAACCCCGCACCCACCCCTATCTGGTCTGTGGCGACAACAAAGAGCGAAAAATACTGCCACCCTGGTGTGCGGCTAACTAAGCTCTACGGCCATGTGCTACGCTCCTTCACAGGCAGCTTTACACGCACAGGGCTGATGAGCACACTGCACGCGTCCTTAACCAGACCCGTTCATTCTCGCAGCCTCACTTAAACGAGCTCCTCGAGTTCCCGTGTTCTCTTCTGCCCTTCGCATAAGTCCAGAAGCAGCCATATGTCTATTTCTTTATCAACGGAGCGAATTTTATATACCGCACATAAATACATGATTCTTTTCTGAGGTTTTGCGCATCTGGACATGGTCTTGTTTTCTTCGGAGTGGACTTACGGCATTCAGTTTTCATTTTCAGTGGGGAGAGCTGATGCCGAGACCCCGCCCACACTCCGTTATCACGGAACGGGAAGGTAGTAGGGACTAGATGCAGGTTTCCACTCTCACCGCTCCTTCAGCCTCCCCTTGTGCGCTCCTCCCCTCCCCCAGACTCATTCGCTCCAGAGCCAAAACACCGGCCAGGAAAGCAGACCACCACTTCCTGGTGAAGTCCAGGCTCCAGCATTCAGGGTCCCCTCCCACCGAAGCTAGTTCTCCCTCCAAAGTTTCAATAGCTTTCGGCTTCTCCAGAGCGCCCTTCCTGCAGCTCCAACAAAGGCAGGCATAGTATAAGCAGCTGCCTCAAAGTTACAACAATGCACTGCAAAAAGGGCGCACATAGAGCCAGGACCACATTTACTGCAGCCTGGCCGGAGGAACCGTGTGCTGCACACAAACACGCTGTGCAAGGCGCCTCGCCAGCCGCTTCAGTAGCATTACCAGCAGGAGTGGAGCGCGAGTCAGAGCTCAGGGTCAGTGTGTTGTATTCCATTGTTATCGTCGACTTGTTCAGCACTCTTCTGAAGGCAGCTTCTATGTCACGGGTATACGCAGCTGATAGAGGGCCGGCTTTATGTGGCAAGTAATATCTGTATGTTTAAAGTATTCTGTGCTGTTAGTCCGTTTCACAAGCAACACTTATCCCCCGTATGGTTTTACCAAAACGCCGTCTGCGATTCCTCACAACCGCCACTCCCTATCGCTCTCTCCCCCGTTCCACAGTTTTCTTTTTCTGTACCACTCAAAGTAGCAAGCAAAGTCTTTTTATTTAAAACTGCCAGTGTCATGTTGTAGTGCTTGCGCCTGCCAATTAGAAAGTAATCCACTTTTCTTTTCCTGCTCCATTCTGTGTCTCTGTCCCTTCTCTCAGCACACATCGCAACCCCACTGCTCCTTCTCTATGTATAGTCTCCCTCGAGCTCCATCTCATCTCCGTTCATCCTCCATCTCCACCCACCCATCCATCCGTGCCCTCGTAGTCCCCAATCTCATTCTCTTTCCATCTCTCTCTCCTTTCCCACCCATACCATCGCCAAATTTACCCACTCTCCAAACACCCTCTCCCTTCCACCTCTCCTCTTCAACCTCTCCCCATCACCCCACAGTTTATACCCCACCTTTCTTTATCCCTGTCTGCTTGATTCTGCTACCTTTACTCGCCAAATCAACAATTCTGCCTTTCCATCTCTTCCTACTCATTTTCTGTGAATTTCAGTTTCCACATCTCTTGTCCCTGCCTCATTCGTTTCGCTATAATTCCTCTCCCACTTTCTTATTACCTTTTCCCCGTCTCACGCCCCTTATAATTCCACTTGTGTTTGAGGCCGCGCGCCTCCGTGGAATCTTTCATGTTTAATTACAACACCATGCTGAGCTTGTCAAATAATTCCTCGCTGCGCCGGGAAGAGCCGCTTATCACGACCCTCACCCAGCCCCCTCCCTCCATGTTCATCAGCAGCACTGAATGCCCGACTGGTTGCAGACACCCTTTTCCCTACCCCAGAGCTGGCAGCAACAAGCGAACCAGGACAGCATCATTCCGTGACTCCAGGGGAAAACTCCCCCACTGAGACATCTCCCAACTGACAGAAGCGGCAAGTTCCATGACACATTTCCCATCCAGGCTGGCTTAATCACTGCATTATGAGTTTCTAGGTGACCCACTGAGCCAAGGTCTTATTACCAAAGTTCTGCTCTGCACTCTCCAATGCTTCTAAAGCTAAACAGTGCTGACAGTTCTGTTAAAAACAATCTTGCGACTCCAGTGATATTAATTGCATTTCCTTCTGTTTCTTTGAAAGAATGTCTGGCGCACTCTTCAACAATTAAAGCCACTCCACACAAAACAACATAAGCCTGAATCTGTATAATGGCTTACAACTTCAAAAAGGCCAGTTTCTCTGCATTGATCCAAAATTACAAATGTTTTTCTTGTATTCATCTTGCTTATAGGGTTTGAGGGTAAAAAACAGCTCTGTTTACCTTATTAGCTCGATCTGTGACCACTGCATAAAACAGCACCAGTAATTTTGCAGTTTGTTAGGTGCACATTTATCTTAATCAAGGGCCAAAGATGAGAATGGGAATGTTTCCTCCCATCCGGAGCTGATCTCCGTTTTACTTTTTCACAAAAAAAAATAACTTTTTTTTCTTAAATATTAATTGAAGTTGTAAATTACACAGCATCACCCAGTGTCTAGTAATTGTATAGCTATTCAATCCCTGGTGGCAAAACATCCAGGATATTGTGCTGCATAGCTAAACACTTATAAGGCCCCAAAGGCGAGACCGATTGCATTTCAAATGCTTGTTTACTGCTGTAAAGCCTATCTCTCCCATTGACTAACAGTGGGTTACCTTATTAGATTTAGCAAATGCTAACTTTGGATTAGGAGTAGATAGAGGTCTGCTGTTTACACTCAAATGAATTGTATTTTAAAATTCCCTTTAGAGGATAAGTTGGATTTCAAATGACAATTCTGAAAATGCCACTTTAAGATATGCTGGCATTTTCTTTTCCCAATGATCTATGCCTCCTGCCAGTGCCCTCGGTCATATGACTGTGAATGGCTCTGCTGTTTTGCTTTGTACACGTCTTCCAGACAGAAACAAAAAGGAGGCTTAGGTGTGGACAGGATGGACCATCCTTGCCGGGTGGCTGGGGAGGGGCTTGACACAGCCCCACTTACACTTCAAAGGACTTTGGCTCGTGCACACACAAAGGAACCTGACACCAGGTCAGTTCTGCCTTTTGTCACCCACAGACAGTTTGGAGCCCTGAGGGGTGAAGGGGAAGAACGTTTGAGCACCAGATGTGGAGGTAGGACAGGAAGTCACCTCACACAAAGGCTGTAACCAGGTATAAATATTGGACCTCCAGAGCCAATCATGAGACCACTCTTGAACCTGTGGAAGTTACAGAAAAAAGACAGCCCTGCTGCCAAAGGACTGCCCTGCTGCTTGAAGTCTTGCCTTGCTGTCTGAGAAGGAAGATTGGGGAAGGAAGGCTTCCCTGAGTTACTCTGCGGGTCAATTGGGTAACCTCCTGTGATAGCTAAAGGGACAAAACAAGCTTTAGAGGCCTCCTTGCAACTGCCAGCTGACCTCATGCAACTGGACCTGCCTGAGCCCTGCTGAGCGAGACCTGATCGCCAAGAGGTGCTGCCCAGGTCCTGGACCCTTTGCTGGCATGAGAGAACTCCTCTTGCCTGACGAAAGATTCGATCAAATCCCATCTTGCAAAGCCGCACTGCACAGCTGAGAACTTCATTGAAACTGACGCCGAAAGACCCGAAACCCAAATGCTAGTCGGCCGGCCTCCTGATCAGAGCCTCAGGAACAAAAAAGACTCCAACCACCTTGAACTCAGCACCTCAACTCTACCTTCAGTGAGTCTTGTCCCCCTAAAGTGGTTCTACCCCAGTCCTCGACCCTTTGAAGTGGGCCTGAAGGTGTTCTGCCAGGCCAGCTGTGGTCTCTCGGGCACAACCAATGCAGCGCGACGCATCTCCTCGCAGCTCAGCTTCGGAACCGCCTCTGCATGGCACATCTCCGACACAGAATCTTGCATCACAGCTCTGTGGACACATACCTGATGCAGGAATTTGCATTGCAAGCCTTCATCGACAGCATCCTCAATGACGATGAAGGACCTCGCATCGAAATCCCTGCCAATGGCCTCATCAGAACCTCCGCTGTGTGACGTATCTCAGACGCAGAGCCTCGCATCGCAGCTCCTTCAGAACAGCCGCTGCATTTAAAAAAATTTTTTATTGAGAGTTCAGTTAGTAATAACGCATATACAAATGTGCCTGATATATCAGGTAAAACATCCAGAATACATATTCAATCAATACAATATAGTTCTTATAAATAAATATGTCAGGTATTCTTATCCAGTAATGTGCTTAAAACATAACATCAAGGATCCATATTCAAACGATACAATGACATTTTTATATATATAAGGAGGGTATACCCGAGCGGTATATTAAAAAGCACACATATTGCACAATTCCACTTATGGCCTAGAGATTTCTAAAATGACCACATTATATTTAACCTCCAATCTCCAATATTTCCCAGCTCAATTCCCATAGATTTCCACAGGGCTTTAAATGCAGCATAAGAGCCTGAAATAAGGGCGTATCGTTTCTCCTGTTCTCGAACTCTTTGGTCTTCATACCTAAAAGGTCTTTTCTCCAAATTAAACATTTAAAAAAAAAAAATAGATCTTATTATACTTTTTGCAAAATTAGACCTTAGTGAAGCCCTTTTGGAACTAACCACATGTAGATCGATCAACGGTTGACTACAAATACTTAGAGAGCATAAGGACAAGAGGTTGTATGAAAGGCCCGAGATAAATGGCAAACTAAAGAAGGCCTACAGATCTCTAGATCTATCTGGAACAGAATCAACAAATTCAATACAACTCTACTGAGAGGTGCAAATTACAGGAAAATGCAATTCTACACCAAATGGTTACTATATAGGATCCCAGCTTTTTTACATAGTATATACCCCCAGATAGAAGATAAATGCTTCTGTTGTTCAGCAGAAGGAGGAAGTAGCTGGACCCACATTGCTTGGGAATGCCCTAAGATTAAAAAACTCTGGGACTAGATTGAGAAATACTGTAGAATTAACTTAGGGCTGGGGATAGCTATTGATAACTATATTGCAATTCTCGGCTGCTCCCCAAATATAACAGTTGGCAGTGCACAGGTGGAAGGTTTATATATTCCTGCCTTAGTGGCAAGATCACTAATACTTCAGAATTGGCAGAGTAAATATATACCCACCTTTTGCCACAGGTAGATTAAACTGAACAGCCCCTGCATGACGCATCCTTGACAGGCGATCTTGCAACGCTCCACAACCAGGATTAAAGGTACTTTGTTCAGCAGGCCTAACTTGGTCCCTGTATCTGGCCTGCACTGCATTGCAGTTGGCCTGAACTTGTGACTTTGTACCGGTCCGGCATGACAAGATAACCACAGTTGGCGCTTTGTGCTTCTAAGCACTGTTTTTACTTAGATCTTTAAAATAAACATATCTCTTGTTCTACTGATTGGATTTTTGTTGTTTTGGTCTCTAATAATTTATTGAATTTTACTCTATTTTTCAAAATTGGTGTGGGATATTTCTTCTGTTGTTTCTTCACTTTATTGCTGTTTAAAGAGCTACATAAATACTTTACACATTGCCTCTAAGTTAAGACTGACTGTGTTTGTGGCAAGCTACTAGAGGGTTAAGCACAGGTTAATTCTGAGTTGCTTCTGAATACAGCCTGACAGGAATTGTGGTTGCTGCTTGAGTAGGGTTTCACCTGCTCAACCAGTAACCCAATTTCAACATTCACCCTTAATACATTGTACTTCACGCCAGCATACATACACACAGCACATGCTTTTATTGCGCACGCACTGCACAGCACTACATGTTTCATGTCATGTATTCCTTGCAGGGATATATACACTCAGCACATGCACTAATCCTAGATTTGCCAGGTACAAAAAGAAGGTCCAGAGTTACTATTCCTAGATAATATTGCCAATTTGTTATAGGTAAGGGGAGGAGATTAACTCGAGGCGCTGGACCTTACCAGCCTCTTATTATAAGAGTAAGGAAACAAATGAGTACATACTCCTCCTTAGTTAATATTAGATTTCTTTTGATCAAGAAACTGCGAAGTCCCAATTAGCTGTTTATTATTTTTTATTTCTTTATTTTTTTGCTTGCAATCTTCATCTTCATGTCATGATTCATAAATTGGCATGATTCTCCAGAGTGTTACAGAGATAGTTTTTTTGGTGTTGCAGCAGCCGACACGTGTTTCGCTCTTTAGTGGTCAGTTGAACCAGGGCTTTCTCAAGGCTTTTGAAATCTGAACAGGCAGTTTTTATCATGTAGCGAAATATTTAACAACAGGTTTTGCATTAAGCAAATCTAACAAGAACCAGTATTTAATCTGATCAGAGGGCAACAGGTCCTGGGTAAACTTCCTTGTCTGAATGAAAGGACAAGTAACACTCCGGAGAATCATGCCAATTTATAAATAACATTGCCAATAGACTTCAACATTAGCAGAAAATATAGTGCATAGTGTGCAAGTACAATAATACAGTTTGGGAGTCATATCTTTTTATACCCTGCATAGCGTTGAGTGGCCTTATAAACCATGAGTAAGGCGACGTAATGCAAATCACTGTGTCACCTTATGCTGTGGCCGGGAGGCATTCCATGTGCGTTGCTATGGGTTTTCCCACCCATGCAATACCCATGGAATTTGACGCTGCCCCACATCTACAAAGTGATGTAAACCTGGGGAAGCGTCAAATTCATACGCCTCCCGAGGTTAGGCATAACCAGGAGAAATATGCCTTTCAGTTTGAAGACCTCTGCTATAGTTTATGGTCCAATCTCTTCCAAACTGAGTTGAACCGGTGTACACTGCCTAAGAAAATAAGTAGGAATAGGTTTCAGTCATTTATACAAATTCCTGCACTTCACACTGACGGAAAATGCTGCTAGACTATGCTGGCAGACCATTCTTACCAAGGAATACTCTGAATACAAGTGGTCGAACTTGAATACAATCCATGATAAGTTATAGAAGAAAGTGAAGATGACTTTCCCATACTTTAAAATTCTTCATTTATTGCATTGATTACGCCGCAGGCTACACAGGGCAGGCTCCACACATAAAAAGTTAGGTCTGTCCTAACTTTTTATGTTATGAGACTCAGCAGTCGTAAAGATAGTACTAGTAAAATTTGTTTGTGAATAGCAAACAATCGTAAACTCACAGAAACATGTAAGTTTACCTTTGTGAATCAGGCCCTAAATTAGCTATTGCACACACCATCAATATTCCCTCGACTGTTCCCCTAGGTTTATAACATGATATGAGTGATGTTACAAACCTCACGGTACACTTGCATAGGTGCCTAGCTACATCTATTGCAGCTACTAAAATATTTATTCTTAGGTATTGGAGACACACATCTGTCCCCTCATCACTTTAGTGGCTTATTGAACTAGCTTGAGTAACTTTCAATGAACACATACTTTATAAGGTAAATGACAAGATGGATGTGTATGAATAGTTCTGAGCCCTTCTTAAAAAAGATTGGATATGGGGAGTAATGCACCTTGCTTTGAGCCCTTTGACAAGAAAGTACCTTTCACAGCACTACACCATCTCATATAGTAAGTTCCCTTTTGGACTCACTTTGGTTCTCCCTTAGTTTTGCGTATTTCACGTTTTAGGCTGCCTTGCTTTGCACGTTTAGACATAACACATTTGTTTTGTGCCAAAATATTATTTTAGCAATACACTGCACATGTTATTTTTATTCAGTTCTTCTTCTTGGCAATCTGTCTGAACATTTCATACAAGGTTGAACAACATGGCATACTGTTTCTCTTGTGCCCGGTCAGCAACATCTCCTAACATTTTAGACACAATATGGTGGCACAGCTGCTGTTTTCAAACACACAGGTTCTTATCATATAAACTCAGACTTGCCCTTTGAAACACAGAGAGGAGATACCAGCAGAGGGGACAGGTCTTGGAACAGGCGCACCCACATTTCCTAAACGGAGTTTACCCGTATGATGTGGACGACCTAACTGCAAATACCAGGAATGAGGTCCGGTGCTATTCCCAGGGATCACTATAATATCACTTGCATAGTGAGGGTAGACGTAGACAGATATATAATTTACCATGGTATGGCTGTTCATTGTAAACAGTTTGCTAGTACTGTTAATGACTTTGCTTAGTTGTATATGTTTTCTAAACACAGCACAACGGCTTCATAATAGATCATGATAGTTTCAATAACTATTGTAAACTTTCCTCAGGTCTTTCTTTTGTTTATTATGGATATGCATGAGTGCGAAACGAAAGGTGATCTGTTTCCACGGTTCCTTTGGGGACTAGGGAGTCAAGTTCTAGGTTGCCACATCACCTGTTACTCTGGAAAGGTTAGGAGTTGAGGTGAGACCCTGAGCTAGATTTGGGCCCGCAGGTTCTGATGGGGTAGCAAGACTCATTACCTACATCCTGATGTCCTGTTGTTCCAATCACAGTTCTGTTTCCAGACAGAATCCATGCAACACGCAAATTCTCTATTTCTCTTTCTCTT
This sequence comes from Calotriton arnoldi, assembly GCA_963921515.1. Taxonomy (NCBI): domain Eukaryota; kingdom Metazoa; phylum Chordata; class Amphibia; order Caudata; family Salamandridae; genus Calotriton; species Calotriton arnoldi. The sequence goes on along the minus strand of CAWUFW010002837.1, from coordinate 1,112,077 downwards.
TCTTATTGTTAGACCACATGGGTACTTGGCATTAAGGACATTTTTTGAAGAAAAAAAATACCCTGTTGGGAAGCTTTCTGTATATATCTCTATGACCACCCACTGAGCATGTTTGTTGTAGGACATATTCTATTGCTTACTAAACCTGGCAATACTATGTCAGTTATGCTGCCATTCTGTATGCAATAATCTACACAATTTCTGCTGTTAGCCTGAAAGATAAAGGATGGTCTTTGTATTTTTTCTATATGACCGTGGCAAATGTTCTATGTACAAACATTTGTTTACTAATTCATCCATTTGTATTTTTAATTATTCTGTCCATATTGTCAAAGTGTTCTATATATTATCAGGCAACATTTTCGAATGACACCTTTTGTTGCGCACAGTACTACGCATTGAGCTTGTCATTTACCTCTCCCTCCACCCTCCCACCAACCCCCCTTTGCTTACATCTTTTCCTTATGCCAGATAATGTGAGATTCATCACTCTCTCTCCCCTCCTCTTTCCCCCTGCTCTTTATCTCTTCTCCCTCCAACACACTACGTCTTCACTTTCTATCCTCTCATAATATAAAAAAAGAAAACTGAGGGGCATATCAGCAAGGGCCTGCGATAATTATCGCTAAGCGCGCTTAGCGCTAGGATAATTATCGTCGGCTATCGCTGGATTTTATCGCTGAGATAGCGCGCTATCAGCGACGCTTATCTGAAAAGCGATAAAATTCCAAGCGCAAGCTGCCAAATGTGCGATTATCGCTGGAAATCCAGCGATAATCGCACAACGTTTGGCGATAGCTTGATGATAGGGCAGGGCAGACTTAGCCATTATATCCACCTTCCATTGGATATAATGGCTAAGTCAGACTGAAAGCAGGCGTAAGGAAAGTAGCGATAACCGCGGTTAGCGCTACTTTCCTTATCGCTACGCAGGTTAGCGATCAGCTTGCTGATAGGAGAAATGTCTGTTAGCGACATTTCTGACGTTATTTTGGGGAGGTACGCCCACTTTGCATCTCATTAGAGATGCAAAGCTGGGCGTTAAGGGAAAGGGCGCTAAGGCATGGATTCATGCGACAGATGACCTTGCTGATAGTGCGATAAAATTATCGCCGCTTTTCGCCCGAAAACGGACGCTAAAGCGGCGATAATTTTATCGCGGGGCCTTGATGATATGCCCCTGAGTAACTTGAGGTTGTTATTTAGTTTGAATTTTTGTATTACTTCATTCCTCTCTTTAATAAAGAATTGTTGCAAAAAAGAAGAATGCAAATGCGTAGTTTTGGGTTCTTTCTTGTACTGTTCAAACATAACCGGTAATGTTTATAATTCTGGTGTTACACAGTACTCCTATATTTTCGTAAATTGCCATACAAGATGGACTATTCTAAATTGCATCATTTTATGAGATTATAGTGACATTCCTGATGCATGTCAGAATTGTGTCAGTTCTACTTCGTCTTTCCGATGTAACTTTTTATATTTCAAATATGTCAGACAGATATTTGATTTTCTGAAGCTCTTTAGATGTAAATATAAAACATGGAAATATGAAAACAAAGTTACCTTCTTTAAATTGCGAATATAGGCTTGAAGGCTAAACATGTTATGCATTCATTTAATGGAGTAGATTTGCCATGGTTCACGGTTAGAAACTGCCTTGGGATGAACAGTGTCCTGACTCATTTACAGTGTGCATATTATGTTTTTCCTGCATAAGAAAGTGAAGTGTCAGGATTACCTCAGAAGCCTCTTTTTATGTTTAAAAACCTCTATGTAAGGTATATATAAAGACAAATATGCAAGTACAATATATCCATTAATAATCCTGAAAGAATCCAAATACAAGAGTAGATTACTGTATATCACAAAATGTAACGAGGTAATCTTTAGATATTCTATAAATATTGGGCCTAATCTAGAATTTGGCGGACCGGATATTCAGTCACAAATATGGTGTGCTTTAGCCTGTGGCACTTGCAATATGGCAGATGGGATATCCGTCTAGTTTTAACAGCTTTCCCATCTGCCAAATTCAAAATCAGGCTCTTTGTTACAAAAATATTTAAATATACTCAATCCTAGACACATAAAAAGAAAACAGCCTTTATAAAGAGGATTTTATGAGTATAAAGTAGGAAAATTGTTTTGACAAAAGAAGTAAAAGAGAGATTGTTAGACCTGGCATGCTTAGTGTGGTTTCCCCCTAACTTTTGCCTTTAGAACTCCTGTTTTTGCTAATTTCATTTTTCCTGGCATTGGGTCTGCACACTTTACCACTACTAACCACTGCTAAAATTCTTGTCCTGTCTGCTCAAAACATGGTAAAATTGGGTCATACCCAATTGCCACATTTAATTTACTTATACGCCCCTTGTAAAGTGCACTTCATGTGCCTAGGTGCCTGTAAATTCAATACTATCAGTGGGCCTGCAGCACTGATTGTGCCACTCACTTAAGTAGCCCTTCCAGCATGTCTCAGGCCTGTCATTGCAGAGCCTGTGTATGCAGTTTTTAGCTGTCAAGTCGACCTGGCAAAATACATCTTTTGCCAGGCTCAAACTTTCCTTTTGTATACATATGTCACCCCTAAGGTGGGCCCTAGACAGCCCCAACGGTAGGGTGCAGTGTATTTAAAAAGTTGGACATGTACTTTTAAGATTTTAAAAAACTCCTACATTCATTTTTCACTACTGCATGGCCTGTCTCTCCACCAGGATAACATTGGAGTTGCCTTATTACATTTTATAAGTGTATTTCCAAACGGGAAGGGATCATTGGTTCATATTTGGTGTCTTTGGGATCCTAATTTCAAATCCTAATTTATGGTGATGTCAGATTTTGAAATTCTGAACATGCCACTTTTTGAAAGCTGGCATTTTCTTCCCTTAGCCATTTGGTGTCTGCAGCCTGTCTCTGGTCACATGACTGGGTGTAGTTGGCAGCTGGGTTTTGTATATTTCTCCTTGGCAGCCACGCACCATGGGAGCTTAGGTGTGACTGGATGGGCTATTACCGGCAGAATGGGAGGGAGGAGCTGGGCCCATCCTCACTTACACTGAATAGGTTATGTCCTGTCTCCACACAAAGAGCTGCATACCTCCTGTAGTTAGTCTGGAGCCAAGGCCAGGAAGGCAGGGCATCTGTGCACTTCAAAGGCATGCCTCTAGAAGCTTCTCATCACTTCAAAGGCACAACTGTGTATAAAAGAAGGACCTCAGATACCAACTCTTCAGTGCACTTCTGGACCTGTGGATACTGTGCCAGTAAGAAGGACTGCTGTGCTGCTGAAGGACTGCCTCTCTGCTAGACTCCAGCTTTGCTGTGCTGACCTGCTGCCCTCTTGCCTGGGTACCTACATCTCTTGAATCCAGAACCCAGAGTGTCTCCAAGAGGTAGTTGGTTAGCTTCCTAACCTGAAGCCTCAGGAACATAACAGTCTTCCAACAACTTTGCATCTGCACCTGGACTTTGCCATCTGTGAGTCTACCCTGCCAAGCGGTGCCACCCCGTTTCTGAACCCTTGGACATAGGCATAAGGTGCTTTGCCGCCTCTGTGGATCCAGCGGAACTGACACATTTCCTCTGCTGCACAGCGCATTTCTGGGCAGAACTGACACATCTCCGCTGCTGCGTGTATTAGACCCGTCGCAAAGACTCGCATCACCACAGCAGCCTGTATTGTCTTTGGAACCTCAGCTATGCAATGCATCCTCAGGGCAGGCCCCCGCATCTCTTGTTGATGGCAACTTCCATGGTCACGCCTGACTCCTCATTGCAACCTCGCAGCTCCTTGGAACAAATACCTCGCTCCGATTGCACAAGGTATCCCTGACTCAAGACTTCACATCCGAAGGCCCGTCGGTGGGACCTTGATGCAACAGAACCTCACACCACAGCCTCACTGCATCTCAGAACTGATGCATCACCTCTGTTGCGTTACGCATCTTCAAAGCAGTGTCGTGTAGTTCCTATAAATCTATATAGGTTTTGCACGTTTAGACAACATAATCTGTGGGAGTGATGTCCAGACTGATTACAGACACCCCACCAGATATGAGTGCCTGTTTGGATGATTCAGTGGATGCGTGACTAACTGTATAAGTGAGTGATTTAGTGTCTCAGTGAATGTTTGAGTGAGTGACTGGTTGTGTGAATGTCTGTATCTGTCTGTCAGTTGGTGTCTAAGTACCTGTATGGGTGTGTGAGTGGGTACATGACTGGCTGTATGGGTGAGTGATTGGTTGACTGTGTACCCGTATAGTTGTCTGAGTGTCTGTGTGGATGGGTGACAGGTGTGTGACTACCTGTATGGATGATTGAGTGGGTGAGTCAGTGGCTCTATGGGTTAGTGAGTGTGTGTGTGAAGGGCTGTATGGGTGAGTGAGTGTGTGTATGGCTGTGTCAGTGAGTGAGTGCATGAGGCAATGGTATATGGGTAAGTAACTGGATATGTGAAAGGCAGTATAGGTGAGTGATGGGGTATGTGAGTGACTGTATGAGTGAGTGAGTGAATGTGAGAGTGGCTGTATGGGTGAGTGTGTGCTTGTGTCAGTGACTATATAGATGAATGAGTACATGTAAGTATCTGTATGAGCAAGTGAGTGAGTGTGTAACTGTATGGGTGAGTAAATGGATGTCTGATTGACTGTATGGGTGAGTGAGTAGGTATGTGAGTAGCTCTATGGCTAACTGAGTGTGTGACTGGCTATATCGGTATATTAGTGGATATGTTAAAGGCTGTATTAGAGAGTGAGTGGGTGTATGAGTGGCTCTATGGGTGAGTGAGTGGATGTGTGTGCTGATCTATGAATCATTGAGTAGCTGTGTAAGTACTGTTATGGGTGTGTATGGGTTTGAGAATGGTAATGTGGAAGTTGGAGTGGGTGTATGAAAGGTTATATGGGGGTGTGACTGTGTGCATCAGAGACTGCAGATGATGTCATCAGTGATGTCATTTGAGATGTCATCTGTGATGCCATCAGTGATGTCACTGACCGTGTTATGAGTGATGTAATATGTGAGGTCATAAGCAGTACATTGTGGGGGCACTGGTTTTGTATGAGTGAAACCTGAGCCTAACTATAATGTCCCTGTAACCTTTGTTTTATTCAGTGAATTTCTAAGGATTTTTAAGTAGTAGTCGCGATTGCAGAGTGGTGGAGAATGGGGGCTGGGCCTCTGACCAGCTCTCATGAATCCCACTGTGTAGGACTTACAGGAGGTACCAGGAGGGCTTCTTGGCCCCAAGGTTCCTCAGGAGTAAAGTGGACTTCATCCCCCAACCAGTAGTGCACCATGAGTCGCATTTGCAGAGTGGTGGAGAAACGGGGCGTGGCCTCAGAAGACCTCTTAACAATCCTGCTGTGTGGGCCTTACTGGAGATAAGGACATCCTTGGGGTCCAACTACCCCTCCTGTTAACTCCAGTAAGTCCCACACAGTGGGATTGCTGTGACCTCATAGGAGGCCATGCCCCCTTTCTCTACCACTCTGCAAACGCACCTCTTGGTGCACTATTAGTAGGGAGATGAAGTCCCCTTGGCTATTGAGGGTCCTTGGGGGCCAACTACCCCTCCTGATACCTCCAGCAAGTACCACACAGTAGGTTTACTGAGAGGGTTTCGGTGGCCAAGCCCCCCTACTCCGCCACTCTGCAAACGCGTCTTCTGGCGCACTACTAGTTTTGGCGCAAACAGAACTAGATAGAAAATAAGTCTTATCTTATGATCATCAAACTCGGGTCTTAACGAAGAGTATCTGTCAAAGAAGTCCAGCTGGAGGCTTACCTTAATCTGGCCACCAGATATGTCACTTAAGATCTTACTAACATCATTCCAGTATGTTGACAATGAAGGTCAGGCCATAAGCAGTTGTTTATCCTCCGCTAGCAATGCTCCACACTTCAGGCAGGAGGAATTCGAATCTGCCACGTTTGTCAGCTTTCCTGGAGTCCAGTAGGCCCTGTGAATGGTCAAAAAGGGATTTATTTTAAGTGGCTCTGATTTTACTTCTGAATATAAAATTTTTAGTGATGCTTGCCAGTCGACATTAGTCTCAATTACGTCCTCCTTCCAGATCAAAAAAGGTTCTGGCCGATGTTTATCTTCGGCCTCCAAGATGTCCCAATACCATATTGCAACTTCCTTTTTTAGGAACACTCTACTTTCTATCTGATCCCCAAGCTTGTGATGCCCACCATGCTCGTAGCAGATAATATTTGAATCTAGAGATCATACCCTGGGTAAGTGCTGCCAGCTTCTCCCAGCCCATTAGTCCTGCCCCATTCTTCCGATCTCACCAGCGATTCACACCTGTTTGTTTCAGGGGCTGGCTAAGGGCATCTTTCAGGCATTCAGGGGTCCCAGGAGAATGACAAATTTGGGCGGATGCAAATTCTCCTAACACACATCCATGTCTTTAATACAGACATAAGCACTTTCAGCCTAATTTTCTAAAAGTCCTTGGGGTCTCCATATTTGTACAGAAAATGGTGGCGTCGTACCTTCTCTGACATAGCTTCATATATTCTGCCTTTTAACGAGTTGTGTGGCACATTCAGTAACATCCACATGTTCCTAAACTGATAGGCATGGCAATAGAGCTGGAAGTCAAGGAGAGCCAATCCTCCTGCCAACAATTTCCTCCTAAGCTTCTACCACGACAACCTAATCTCCTTAGATGCCCAAATAAAGCTGCTGACTCTGCCCTGGATTTTACTGATGCACTCCTTCGTAAAAGTGATCGGTATTGTAGCAAATAGAAAATCGGCCTTAGGGAGAATCATCATTTTAAATAGATTCACTCTCCCCTCTATTGTTAGAGATAAATTGTTCCATTTCCACAGCAGCTTGTCTATTTCCCAACTCTCTTCATATTTCTTTATACATGGGATGTCGCTCAGTTTGTGTACAATTTGAACCCCCAAGTATCTCATCTGCTGCTTAACCTTCTAGCCTTCACAGCCCACCCCATGACATGTCCTCAGTTTTATCTTCATTTACTTCCTGCACATAAACAATCGCCCCTGCAGTGCAGGCACCCTTGCTGCATGGCGGCAGGGTGCCTGCACTGGTGCTAGGCAGCTTTTTTTGCGCCATCGCTAGGGAAACACAGGGGTGTGCCATATTCTTATGAATATGGCGCGTCCCTGTGTTTTGAACATGTCGGAGTGCTGCGTTGCCAAATTAAGCGTAGCACTGCACTCTGACATTTTTTGTAAATATGCCCCATTATGTTTTAGTTTCAAAATTCTAAATAGACAGGAACCTAAAAATCTGAGTGAGAAAATTGTGTGATATAAATTCTTTCCAGAAATCTCAGATCTTCAGCTAGTTCATCATTTCAAAACTGTTGACATTGGACGAAGAGATTATAGGTGGCAGAGCCAAAAAGCCAAAACTTCGAAATGTAATCAGTTCAAAAAGAGTCATGAAATTGTGGCTAAAAGCCAAACAAAAAATAAAAAGATGTAGAAATAATAGTTCACAGTTTTTAATTGAAAATGGCTGCAGCCACTGGTCAAACATGGCTGCTTCTTGCAAATAGGTTTACATTACATCACCTGGCATGCGAGGGCTGATGCAAGTATGGGAAAATCTGAGCAACAGCATTACAGAGGAATATGCAGGAAAGTGAAGAAACCAAACTTTCTGTCTATTATTATCCCTTTGAAGCACATTGTGTAATATTTGTTTTGCTCTGTACCGCGTTTCTTGTAAAGATTTGATTGCTCCTTAATAATTCCAAATACAAATTTTAACCTGGTGAAGTTGATTCATTGCTGCTTCTGAAAAGTAAGAAAACCACCTTCTACTGTAAAGAGATAGACTCCTTTTAATAAACTGACACATGACTAAAAAACACAGTCGCTCTAATGTCAATATCCTACACAATGGGTCCAATATGTTAAATAGATGTAGTCATGTACTAAAAATGCAGTCACAAACCTATGGCCGGAGACCTCCGCCTCTCCTATCTTTCTATGCAAAGGTCGCAGTCACTTGGCTGGTGACCTCAATATAGGTAGGTATATGTTTCTTTAGTAAATGTGGGAGGGACAAAGGGGAGTTGATGGAAAATGGGGAATATGGACTGCTAAATGGAAAGTTTTAAGGTAATTTAAGGGTTTGAGAGAAATATGCTAATTCAAAACACACACACAAAAGAGTAAAGGCCAGATGTACGAACATTCAATTTTGTGAGTTGCAAATTGTGACTCGCAAAATGGAATGTACAACAGTGTCTGAGACACTGTTTGCGATTCTCAAATGGGTCACAAGGGACTGTTGGAATAAAATGTTTTCGCATGTATTGTTCTCTGTTAAGTTAGCATTCGCGGCACCATTTTATGTGTGGCCGCCATCTTGTGCCATGATCGAAACTAATTTCTCTCTGTTCCTGCTGAAAGCAGCTGTGGTAGTTTTCGTTTCTCCAAGGTTAGGGCCTTGCTGTACTAAAGAATACACTGTTCTTATTAGCGCATACCTTTCCCACTAGATAAAGGCCTGCGGTGGGCACGGCCAGAACGACCTTGGTTTAGTGATAGTGTGTGCCCGGCCTCAGAATCAAAACTTATCCCTCTGTACCCCTTTGTGTAGCTGCCCTCGACTGGAGATTTCCAGCCTGGGCGTGTTTTCATTGGTTCTGAACTGTACATAATGTAACCCCATGTTTGCTGAAGTCAGTCCCTCAATATAAAGCAGTGGGGTAACCCGGTTATGTGCAGAACCTGGGGATTCGTACATTAAGTGAACAGTGGTTCTGCCACCTATTAGCTTTAGAGAGCGTCTAAATTATTTGTATACTTGGTCCCTCTACTAAGATGAGACTATCATTTGATGAAATATGTCCAATTTTAAGTCCAAACAAAAGAAACTCATGCAATTCTGAATCAATATATGATTTTAAAACAAATTAGGTGAAAGTTGTGTGCTCATAAATGAGAACAAAACATATATATGCACACACAGATATATGATATACAATTACACTTATCAACAAATTGGTGACGGGAAGTGAAAACAAAGAAATATATTTACAAATCACAGCACAATATATACATCACAAATGAACATATATTCATGACATACATTTAAACACAGTGTGAGGTAAGTGAAAATATGTTTCAACCCAACTAGCAATGGTCTAATTATTCCTGATTGTTCTGGGTGAACATTAACACTTGATAATTATGCATCGACGTTTCGACCCCTGGACATGTACGCGATAGTGTGATCGTCTGAGGGGGGTCTTCTTCAGGACTATATATAGAGTCTGTGCGTGGCCTTAAATAAGGTTCCACCTTGATACCAGATTTAATGGTATTGACAGCACGGCAGCTTGTACAAAATAAGTATTTGACCTGAAATAAAAGCAGCTCTCCTTATCAGCTAGTGGTTTAAAGGTCAGTGGCACAATGTGCCTTCAACTCTCCGGTGTCTGGCGCTCGGGGTCTTCTAATGAATATTCCAACTTCTCTTGGGGCAGTGGTTTGTCGGGGCCGGCCGCCTCCAGACTAAACTTTCTCCTTTGGCTCAGGGCTAACTAATGCCTCAGAATTCACTCGGGCATTGAATGTCCTCAAGTGGTTCACTCGGAGCTGAGCCAAAGGAGAAAGTTTAGTCTGGAGGCGGCCGGCCCTGACAAACCACTGCCCCAAGAGAAGTTGGAATATTAATTAGAAGACCCCCGAGCGCCAGACGCCGGAGAGTTGAAGGCACGTTGTGCTACTGACCTTTAAACCACTAGCTGATAAGGAGAGCTGCTTTTATTTCAGGTCAAATACTCATTTTGTACAAGCTGCCGTGCTGTCAATACCATTAAATCTGGTATCAAGGTGGAACCTTATTTAAGGCCACACACAGACTCTATATATAGTCCTGAAGAAGACCCCCTCAAATGATCACACTATCGCGTACATGTCCAGGGGTCGAAACGTCGACGCATAATTATCAAGTGTTAATGTTCACCCAGAACAATCAGGAATAACTAGACCATTGCTAGTTGGGTTGAAACATATTTTCACTTACCTCACACTGTGTTTAAATGTATGTCTTGAATATATGTTCATTTGTGATGTATATATTGTGCTGTGATTTGTAAATATATTTCTTTGTTTTCACTTCCCGTCACCAATTTGTTGATAAGTGTAATTGTATATCATATATCTGTGTGTGCATATATATGTTTTGTTCTCATTTATGAGTACACAACTTTCACCTAATTTGTTATAAAATCATATATTGATTCAGAATTGCATGAGTTTCTTTTGTTTTGACTTAAAATTGGACATATTTCATCAAATGATAGTCTCATCTTAGTAGAGGGACCAAGTATACAAATAATTTAGAAGTCAGTCCCTCTGCAGCAATCCCAGGAGGCTGGTCAGATTGGACTCCGCTCGAGTGTAACTGAATAAATATACTTGGTTTGTATTCTCTACTGTCTGACTGACTCTTCATTTGTATGGAAGGCTGAGAGGTGGTCGCGAGTGACCCGGGTGGCCCTAATCGGGTCACTTCCTTCAGTTGGCGCCCGAACAGGGACTCCATTGGGTGACCCATCTCCTCCCATGGACGGGTGAGGAGGTCGGGGCCATTATCGGGTCGGACGGGCGGACCAGGGATCCCTGCACGAGAGAGTTCCTGAATATACGAGGGTCAATGCCGAGTTGCAGTGGCCATTGACGGACACTTCTGATGAACAAAAAATTGCTTTCTTACAGGAGAAGTTGTTTGCGAGAAGAAGTAGGCAGTCTATGTTTGACTCCCTCAGAACATGGCAAAAGAAGGTTAAACAGAGCCGAATGAAAGCAGAGAAAGAAGCCCAGAAAGGGAAAATTCAGACAGTGACTCAGAAAGCTGTAGCGCATGATAGAGAAAAGCAAGGGATAGGGATTGAACGTGAAGATAGGAGATTTCGATTGCAGATTGACAAAGCTTATGTGGCCCAAGAAGAAAATGATACGTTTGTGGAACAATTATTAGATACTCGACCCCCACCCCCATATGCCCCGCAGAAGATATATCCTGCTCTTCCCTCACAGACACAGCTGCCCGGTTCTTCTGTCTCTGCTGTTTCTGCTTCTGTTATTGTTGATCAGACTACCTCGGCCACGGCACCTCCTGTCTTTTCTTTGTCCTCACCGTCTGTGGCAACTATGACTATTAGTACTACTGCAACGCCTATTGCTTCGGCGTCTCTTTCGCCAGCTCTTACACACACAACAGAGCCAGCAGTGACGTTAGTGCCTACGACCTTTGTTGTCACTCCCACTGTGTTCTTCCATTCCCCGGCATTACAGAGTAGTGGGACACCAGTACGTGGATTTGAGGATAGAGATTGGATGAAATTTAAGGAGCGTATGGGGCGGACGTTAGTCCGATCTGATATGGGAGATGAAGAGAAGAAGGTGGTGGCTAATCAGGCTGCGCAATGGGCCCGAAACCCCATTTATAGTGTGGAAGACGTGTGGAGTGGATGAAAGAGTATGAGCCTTTTGTACAACAGCATGCCCTTAAACATATGTCGGCTACTTTGATTGGTCTTTGGGAGCAGTGTTTCAATGGTGCGGCACCGCAGATTATATATGATATTAGGAATCATGTGTATGTTACTGATATGGCGCCTGCTCATGTTTTTGGCAATGTTGCGATGTTGGTTGCTTATCGGGGTAGACTGCTTGAGAAGAGCCCCAGCCCGGTATCTCAGTTTCTGATGCGAGAGGTTCATCCTATCTACCATCCCGAAATACCAGAGCTAAGGGATCAGCATGATCATGTTACTAGGCCAAGGGTAGAGACCCGTTTTCAAGAACAATGGGTTTATACTCCGTGGAAAAGGACTGAAGTTTTGTCTCTTACGACTCAGTTACCTGACCCTAGAAAAAATCCTACAGTCTATTATAAAGAATTGACTGAAGCTGCCTCTTCAACTGTGATGACGCTTGCTGATATTGAAATGTTTTTTGATCTACTAGTTCAGGTCGATATTTGGAGACAAGTACACACACAGGATAACGTTGCGGAATTGGGTGGTACCTGGGATCAAATTAAAGGATGGGATCAGGAACGGAAGCCAGGTGACAAGCCTAGGGCAGAGATACTTGCTTTGCCTGGCCGTATCATTATGTATATGCATTCTCTTATTCCTCCGAGGAAGGTTGATTGGGACAAGTTATCGGCTTGTCGTCAGAAGAAAGATGAGAGTGTGTCTGATTTCTTCACTCGGTTCGAAGGTGTGTTCCTAGATTATAGTGGACAGGATTTGTCGATTGAGGGCGGTGTGCGACTGATTGTTAATAGGTTTGTTTCCAATTTGCTTCCTGAGATTGCGGCCCAATTGCAGGCTTCCGAAAGCACCTGGTCCACCTCTTCCCCTTCTGTTATCTTGAATATGGTCCAGTACTATGAGCATAGGGAAAATTAGGATATAGAGAGGACGGAAAAGAAGCATAAGGATTTGAAGACAAAGGTGTTGTTGCAGCAGGCTTCTAAGGGAAACAGTAGAGGACGTGGTGGTTCAGCCCGACAGCTTCCACGCACCACGAGGCAGTCAAATACTGCGCCTTTAGGGGCGAATCAGTGTGCCTACTGTGAAGAGGAGGGACACTGGCGTAGCGAGTGTCCGGTGCTGTTGCAGAAGGTCGCGGCTCCTAGAGGACGAGGTTCTCGTGGACGGGGTCATGGAGCTGGTGGACAGGACAGGGCTCAGAATGCTGTGGCCTCACAGGGTCGCTCAGATGAGAATTATTTCGATGACACTTGGGGTGGACAGTATTATTATGATGCTTATGATATGGATGAGGTGACAGGAACGTCTTACAGCTAGGAAAGCCAGGGACAGAGTGAGGGACCAGTTCCAATACCTGTAGATCAACGCGGTCCGTATGTTAGTGCGGATGTGCATGGTGCGGCTCAGGAGTTTTTGGTGGATACAGGTGCAATGAACAGCTATATTTCTTGTTCCTTGGTCCCGTGGGCGACTCTGTCTGGCCATAATAATGTCTCGGTAGGTTTTACTGGTGTACCGGTTGTAAGCTCCATTTCAAAACCCCTTGCGTTGACTATTGGTCCTTTCACCGTGGACTCGCCGTTCTTGTTGACATCTAATTGTGGAGATAATTTGATGGGTTTGGACTTGTTGAAGAAACTGCAGCTACGATTTATTGCTCCCCAGCAGGTGTCTATATGACGATGGGTCCTGATGTGGTGTGTGCTAAGCAGTGTCTATCCAAAGATGCGCCCCTACCTGCTGAATTTGAGGGCGTGCCACCCACACTGTGGGCAACGGGCAACACAGATGTAGGTTTGTTGCAGATTTCGCCTGTTTCGATACGTGTCAAGGAAGGTGCTATTTTACCCTGTATCCCTCAGTATAAGATACCGCAGGCAGGTGAGCGAGCTTTGAAGCAAATTGTGCAGGATTCGATTGCGACAGGAGTGGTTGAGGAGACGACTGATAATGTTTGTAATAGCCCTATTCTTCCCATTCTCAAACGGACACCTTCGGGTCCCTATGAGGATCAAGCAGATGTTTATCGCTTTGTGATTGACTTGCGTGAAGTTAACAAAATAGTGATTCCCCAGTTTCCGGTGGTCCCTGACATTACGACTCTCTTGACAATGATTCCTTCTTCTGCTAAATTCTTTTCTGTCATTGACTTGAAAAACGCATTCTTCAGTATTCCCATTCATCCTGATAGCAGATATCTGTTCGGGTTCACCCTAGCTGGTAGAAGTTTTAGATTCTGTTGCGCTCCTTCAGGCTATACAGAGAGTCCGAGTATCTATAGTCAGGCATTGAAAAGTCAGCTGGATTGTTTGGCGCTCCCTACAGGTAATGTATTGCTTCAATATGTCGATGACTTGCTCATCGCTTCGGATACAGAAAAAGGTTGCAGAGACGGTACGGTTAAATTGTTGCTCCATCTAGCCCACATGGTCATAAAGTATCCCTTTCCAAATTTCAGTATTGTCGATAGGAGGTCACCTACTTAGGTCACCTACTGTCGAAGGAGGGTAGGAGATTGACCCCTGAGCGCATCAGTACCATTGTTAAAATGTATATTCCGCAAACGCAGAAAGATGTCCGCGCTTTCATAGGTATCACTTCCTATTGCAGGCAGTGGATACCTGGCTATTCGCTGCTTATTAAGCCCTTGCTTGCGCTAACACTAAAAGATGTGCATGAACCCCTGCCTTGGACGCCTGAGTGTCAGCAGTCTTTTGAGCAATTAAAAACTGCACTTTGCTCGGCTCCAGTGCTCGGTACCCCTAATTATGCTAAATGCTTCGTATTGTATGTCCATGAGATGGGTGGTTGTGCGCTTTCTGTTTTAACACAAAAATTCGGAGATAAGCAACGGCCGTGTGCTTATTTCTCTGCTGTGCTTGACCCTGTCGCACACACCCTCCCGAGCTGTCTAAGAGCGGTCGCGGCTGTGGCTGTCTCGATAAGACAATCGGCTGGACTCGTACTTGATACTGACCTCACAGTTATGGTACCCCATGCTGCGGATACACTTTTGAATAAGACAAGGACGCAGCACCTCACCAGTGCATGTCTGACAGGTTACGAGCTAACAGTCTTTGCGAAGCACATCACGATCAAACGCTGTGCCACTCTGAATCCAGCCACGTTACTACCCCTCCCTTCTGAGAATGAGGAGATTGACATACATGATTGTATCTTCCGGACGGAAGAAGAGACGAAAGGACGGGTAGACCTGACTGATTTTCCCTTATCTCACCCTCAAGGGGAACTATATGTCGATGGCTCTTGCTTTAAGTTACCAGATGGCACTACAACTGCTGCGTACGCCATTACTACACTGCGTACAGTAGTTGAGACATCACAAGTTCCCTATCAGTCAGCCCAAGCTGCAGGGCTTGTTGCCCTTATTCAAACTTGTGAATTGAGTGAGGGACTAGTTGTCAATATTCATACTGACAGTCAGTACGCCTTCGGATTCGCCCATAACTTTGGGCAGCTCTGGGCAGAGAGAGGGTTCCTTACTTCCCATGGCACAAAGATCCAGCATGGCCATCTTATATATAGGCTTCTGTCCGCTTTGACACTCCCTAAGAAACTGGCCGTGGTGAAGTGCAGCGCCCATAGGAAAGTTACTGACGATGTGGGTAGAGGGAACGCTTTTGCAGATCAGACAGCTAAGGAAACAGACCGGACTAGGATGAAAAGAATGTTTGTAGCAGGTCCCGCTAGGTGGGTGCCCGAGGTCACCATGTTCGAGGATACACTAGAGAATGTGAAGGAAATTCAGAGTGAGGCCACGGTGGAGGAATTAGCAGTGTGGCAAGAAAGTACGGCAAACTTGAACGATGAGGGATGTTGGATTGACAAGTCAGGGAAGCAGAGATGGATGTTGCCAGATGCATATGATCTTTCTGTAGTCACGATGGCTCATGGCCCAGCCCATATCAGTGCTAAGGGTATTTGCAAGTTGGTAGACCCCGTATGGCAAAATGACAACATTTCGAAGACAGCTGCACATTTAGTGAAGTACTGTATGGTGTGCATGATGCACAATCCTGGCAAGGGTACTCCTACACCACCTGGCAATTTTGCACCTCCCATTTTCCCTTTTGAGGTCCTCGAAATGGACTTCATAGAGATGGACAGGGTTAATAATTTGAAGTATGTGTTGGTAGTTGTTTGTGCATTCAGTAAATGGGTTGAAGCTTACCCTACTAAAGAGAATACAGCCATTGCGACTGCAAAGCTACTCCTAAAGGAGTTATTTCCTCGCTTCGGCTTGCCCCGTTTGATTTGGAGTGATAACGGAAGCCATTTCAATGCCAAGATTATCCAGTTAGTTTGTGACGGTTTACACATAAAAGTCAGCAGGTTTGGTTGAGAAGTACAATGGTACTCTCAAACTGAAATTGGCAAAGATTCAGGAGACAACGGGGTTACAGTGGCCAGATGCTTTACCATTAGCTCTTTTGTCAACAAGAACTACAGCACATTCCTTAACAGAATTGTCACCCTACGAGGTCGTGTTTGGACGCCCGGCAAATGTCTGGGGCGTCCCGCATAGATTTTCAGAAATTGAGTACCTTTTATTGACAGACTACCTGTGCAAGTTAACTGAAAGTTTGCGTTCTATTCACCAACAGATACGAGAATCCCTCCCACCTGTACCAGAGGGGCCTGGCAACAACATCCAGCCTGGGGACTGGGTGCTACTGCGCAACTTCCAGCGGAAAAAGAGCTTGGAGCCCCGGTGGAAGGGGCCCGAGCTGGTCCTCCTCGCAACCCGCACCACTGTGAAGGTTGCCGGCCGAAAGAATTTGATACATTCAAGTCACTGCCGCAGGATACCCTTACCCCTTGCCCTATGATCAATGGGTGAGGGACGGCCTTGGGGACACCGAGACTGAGAACGTGCCTCGTTTCGTTCCCTTTGGTGACGCGAAGCTTACATGGACCCAAACGGATGCATAGAATGATTATGTTCTAAATGCAGCGACCCCCCCCCGAAATTTGAGCCCTTAAGGAGCCACTATTTGTTGACCCCTCTGTGCCTGGAGTCACCAGGTATAATTTGCGCCCTCGGCTGAGGAATAGTGCACCAAAGGAGAAGTCAGATTAGTCAGGGATGGACTGTGTAAGTCAGGGTGTATTTTGCTAGAGTACCAACGGTGTAGTTCAGGGTGAGGTAAGATTGGTGCACTGTTCTGACATTGGACAGGATAGATCGAACGTGCTCCCTCGGAGGGGGGTACATTATCCTGTGCAACGTGGGATTGAATCATCAAGAGCTAGGACTGAGCAAGCTCCACCACCAGTGCTCAAGAGCGCCAACATTGATGAACAATAGGAGTCTACGAGTGAGGCTCTGACGGACACTGGGAACACTTGCCTTTGCTATTAGTTTTACTGCATTCCCTTTCCTTGTTTCATAATGCATCCGTTTGCTCGTCCTATTAGTGAGGAGGAACAGCCATTTGATTCACCGCGTTTAGCGCAGGGTTGGTCCATAAAGAGTAAAATAGTCTTCGCATTAATAGTTGTGATGGCACTGATAACGGTACTTGGAATATCCTGGTTTCTGGAGGAAAAGTATCCTGTACATTCCTTGGTTGGTACAACGCCCACTTCCCCTGAGCACATTTTTGTTACTTTGGCCCCACACAAAGAAGAGAAGGAAAGACTTACACAGACAATGTGTTTATGCAAGTGTTACATCAAGCCCATGATGTGTCCAATACAACTAATTGTTGGGTTTGTGGACTGCTTCCCTCAGTTACTCATAAGAGCGATAATTTGTTGTCCGTGCCATTGTCATATATTGTTAGCTGTGAAGGTTGGTTTGAATTGTTCGTTATGGTGCACTATCATTTTCAATTATCTACTACGGTTATGACATCTGCTGATTCTCGCACTGTGGTACAGTATATAACATTTCATCATGGATTTACTCCCATAGGACAGGGAGGAAATGGGACCTCCGTTACACTATCCCCAACATCCTGTATGAGCATATATGATAAAACACAGAACGAAACATGGCTTAGAATGGATTGGCTGATTTCCAAAGATTCAACACCTCCGAGTACGTCCAATCTTTCCAAGATCGTAATGTCACTAAGGACAGACCGATGCCGGTGTCCGTGGTTAACACCACAGCTAGTTTCTGTGTCTAGGGAACAGGGAGGTAAAGGTGGGGGAAAGTAAATGCAATTTCACTTACAGACTGATAACGCTTAATAGTCCGCCCTTGGTCCTACCTCAGAAGGTCTATTTTGTCTGTGGATCCCAAGCTTATGTCTGGCTTCCGAGGGGGTGGTCTGGCAGATGTTACCTCTCTTTCTTTCTCCCCCCTGTGTATATTGCCCCGTCCCATTACCATAAAGATCATCGGCTGCAGCGTAGAAGTATATACCTGCCCGAGTGAGAAGGGTTGTTGACACGGAAGGTATAGATCAGACAGATACCACCTGGCAACAGTTTGACGATGCTGCAAGGGGTCTTTTACCTTTCTGGGGCCCCATCGCTAATAGTCTTCAGCTTCGTCGGCTAACAAGAGTTGTGGAAGGGGTTATTAATACAACAGCTGGGATACTGACAAACATCACTGCTGAGCTCCAGGCTACAAGATTAGTTACCTTACAGAACAGGATGGTGTTAGACGCCATCCTTGCTGACCGGGGAGGGGCCTGCCGCATCATTGGCAGCAGCTGTTGCATTTACATACCTGACCACGCCCCAGTGTGTATACAGCTATACAAAAATTGCATAGACTTTCGTCTGACATACACCAAGAGGCAGGTACTTGGACACTATCGGGGTGGTTCTGGAATATGCTAACTACATGGGGTTGGAAGATCCTTATCTTTCTGGTTGCAGTTGATGGTATTATCTTTACATGTTGCCTCTGTATACACTGTCTCCCGGCTTGTTGTACCTATTGTGTACGTACTCTGACCCCTAAACCAAAAATATCAGTTCATGACACTAATGGTGCGATTATGATGCTAAATTATATCGATAACATAATGCAGATCAACGAGGGTATCTTTGAATGCTGACTATGTACGCACCAGCATATAGTGATGTGTTTTATCCTTACAATATGTTACCTGATTCTAGATAGTAGTGTAGTCATGGTTAGCTCATGCTAAAAGGAGGATCTGTTGGAATAAAATGTTTTCACATGTATTGTTCTCTGTTAAGTTAATATTCGCTGCACCATTTTATGTGTGGCCGCCATCTTGTGCCATGATCGAAACTAATTTATCTCTGGCCCTGCATGAAAGCAGCTGTGGTAGTTTTCATTTCCCCAAGGTTAGGGCCTTGCTGTACTAAAGAATACACTGTTCTTATTAGCTCATACCTTTCCCACTAGATAAAGGCCTGCTCCCAGTGGTCTAGCGGTGGGCACGGCCAGAACAACCTTGGTTTAGTGATAGTGTGTGCCCGGCCTCAGAATCGAAACTTATCCCTCTGTACCCTTTTGTGTAGCTGCCCTCGACTGGAAATTTCCAGCCTGGGCGTGTTTTCATTGGTTCTGAACTGTACATAATGTATCCCCATGTTTGCTGAAGTCAGTCCCTCTGCAGCAATCCCAGGAGGCTGGTCAGACTGGACTCCGCTCAAGTGTACCTGAATAAATATACTTGGTTTGTATTCTCCACTGTCTGACCGACTCTTCATTTGTATGGAAGGTTGAGAGGTGGTCGCGAGTGACTCGGTGGCCCTAATAGGGTCACTTCCTTCAGGACCTGCCTCATTAATATTCATGAGGCATGTTGCAATTTGCAACCCATTGGGAATGGCCTGAAAGCACAGGGATGGTGGCCAGCTGGGGACAGCAGACCCCCATGTCTGTGTTTGACTTTTCAATAAAGCAACTATTTTGTTTTCCAAATGCAGCCCGTTTTCCTTAAAGGAAAACGGGATGAGTTTAAAAAAAATGAGCATTTTTATTTTTATTTTTAAGGGCAGGCAATGGTCCCTGGGACCACTGCCTGCTCTTAAAAAATATTTTCACATCCATTCACAAAGGGGGACGGGGTCCCCTTGGGACCCCTTCCCGTTTGCGAGTGGCTTACCACCTACTTGAAGTAGGAGGTAAACTGTGAGTGTTTTGCGACTGCAAATGCGGTCGCAAAACAATGGTACATAGCATTCTGACTCGCTATTAGGAAGGGATGCCTTGGCACGCCCCTTCCTAATAGCGACTTGCAAACACTATTTTGCGTGTCACCGACTCGCAAAATAGCATTTGTACATACCACCACCCTTTTTTGCGGTCACAAACGGGCTGATTTCCCATTTGAGACTGCAAAAACAGTCGTACATCTGGCCTCAAGACAATTGCAATTCATAAAATATGCTTCTAAAGTTACTACAGTCATACAGGTGTAAATATACTCCAGCCCAACCTCAGAGTAAGTCAAGCACCACACATAGCCAACCACTAGTACTGTAACACACAAAAGAAATTAACTGAGGCAGGCAATTCAGGGATTTAAAATAACACTCTATAGGAACTAATGTTAAATTAGTTAAATTAGTGCACTATTTTTAATGTGTGATTATTGTATATAATTATTATAATTATTTAAAAAAAAGAATAAACTCAGGTTAAACATAAAATTAGATTAAGGGGCCGATTCTGATGCGGGTTGGAAAAGCTTCCCGACCGAATCGGTTGGGAAATGGTGTCCGACCCACTCGGATCGGGAAAGTCCGACCGGCGGAGTAGGATGCATCCGGATGCTTCCAGATACGATTTGGTTGAACTCCCATTGACTTCAATGGGAACATTTGTTCCTAACCGCATCAGAATTGGGCCCTCGGTCGGGAAGACACGTTCCCGATCCGATTTGGAAGGAGCAAATGCCGTTAGGAGGCCTTCCTAACCGCATCAGAATCAGGCCCTCGGTCGGGAAGCTTTTCCAACCCGCATCAGAATCGGGCCCATAGTCTTTTAAAACAAAACGTTTTTCCAAAATAATTATATCCAAAGTTTACTAAATATTGAATAGAGCTAAATCAGTAGTGAGGGTGAATATACTACTGTATTTAGATTATTTAATTATTTAACACATTTAATTTGAGGTAGTAATGTGAATGTTTTAAAATTAATTTGCTTCATGTTTTATGCAAGATTTAGGAGCCCATAGGAAGTCCCAAAAGGATAAAAAAGAGAAGCAAAATTCATGCAAAGCAAAATGTATGACAAGCTGGCAATGTACCGCCAATTCCCTTTTTCTCCCTGTGTTCAGTGCATTGATAGGATATATGTGTAGAAGCAGCAGAATTCGGCACCTGTGATTTATTTGGAAAACTAGCTGTGAAAGAGGAAATAGAATATCAATTTGTGCATGCTGGTGAAATGGCAATATAACAAGATAGGTCACCCTGCCCTGGAGAAAATAGCCAAATTAGTTTCTAAATGCAGAATTTTAATGTGTGATATTATTTTATTCACTTCAGAGACTAAGCATGCACCGTGCTACCATTAAGGCCTGTATTAAGACTTGTATATACCCATGTAGGCCTCCTAATTGAAACCAAGTTCATGCAGCAGAAAACTCATTTCAATCAGAGATTACACATTTGAGTCACTTTGTTCTAATCTACAGATATCGAGCAGGCACCACTGTCTAACAAATCAGATCCGCAAGAGGACGTACATGTGCTCAGCCAGCAAAAATTATCAGTGAGTTAAAAAAGTACCACTGACATCTACTGCCATATAACTCATAATACGCTAAGGGCATGATGGACATTTGTGCTTGCTTTTTGCCCTCCTGGGGCACTTGGGTGTTGCAGAAGGAGTCACCGATGCTTGTGCATCCTCTTGTACAATATGGATGATATGGATCATTCCCTCATTATTCCTAGGGGTGAAGTCTCATGGAAATAAGGGGACACCTTTGCCCTTGCATCCACACTGTATTACAGACATGGGCTCAAGGGCAAACAAGCCATCAGCAGATACGCTGATTGAACAACACATATAAGGTGGCTAACAGTGAAGGTGGCTAACAGTGCACACTGAGGCTTTCTCTTGGGAAGGGGACATGTGGTCCCATGGCCCGCCTCACCAGGAATCTCCCCGCAGGCAGGTGCCTATGCGCAATCTACATCTGCCTGCTAGCTCCCTCTTTGCTCAGTCATAATCCTCTTTCAACCTCAATGCTCAAGGTTCAGCGCCTACAACCGAAGCAAATCAAAATCATAAATCAAAAACTGGTAACCCTGCATAAAAACATCACTTTTTTTAAGTTTTAAAAGAGAGTTTATTGGATATGAATATAAAACATAACAGCAATAAAATACAATATATAACTATAATATAGTGCACATATTTCATATAGGAGAAAGAAACGAAGAAGAGGGGAGGGGGTAAAAAGGGGGGAGAAGGATATATCAAATGATATAACTGATCTTGTATTTAAAATATAACAGTTGAATTACAATAATTCCTATAATAGTAACTTATGTTATAACCAAGACATAAAACAGATTAGATAACAGATAATTACCTTTAACTTCAAGGAGGTTTGGATACTTCTTCATTGCAAGGAGTATGTAGAGGTAAGGATTGAGCAGATGCATTTAGAAAATTAGAAATAGGTAACCACAATAAATATCGTTTAATAGCAAGTGTAATTGGGTGAACATAAGCCCTGTCTAATCTGTGATTATAACAGATTCCATACCACCAGGCTTGAAAAGAAACATTTGAAGCATTTTTCCATGACTTAGTGATTTGTTGAAATGCTACGGCTATAAGCAAATCAACAATGGAGTTGTTAATAGTGGAGGGGGACCATACCTCTGAGATACTACCTTGAAAAATAGGGGAAAAAGAAAAAGGAATATGGGTAAGGAAAATTTTGTTAATTTGTTGCCATACTCTAATCCAAAAATCATGAATAGATGGACACGTAAATAACATATGCTTAAGGTCTGCTACAGGGGCTGGGCAAGACCAACAGGTAGAGGAAGTAGTGGGATCAATATGATGCAATTTAGCCGGAGTGATCAAAAGTCTATTATATATAAAAAATAAAGTTTGCGTAGTATTCGCTGCTCTAGAAGACTTCCTTATTTTGGTCCAAATTTTGTCCCATGTTGAAATAGGAAAAGATTCATCTAAGTCAGATTCCCAGTTACATTCTACTTTAGATTTATCCCGAATAATAACGGTATCTCTTAATTTGTTATAAATTTGAGATGCAGAAGAGGAAGAGTGTAAAAATGAGAGTGTGATAGGTGAAGATTTGGTATGCGTAGAGGAAGTCGTTAGGGCATCATAGGAATTTTGAGCGGCCGTGATCAATGGCATATATTTGGAGTGATAGGAGGGAGGAAGAGAAAAATAGGCTTGTATTACAGAGAAGGGGATACAGGATCCGTCTTGAAAAAGTTGATGAGTCCATTTAAGACCGTGATCTATCCAATCCTTCCAAAAAAGAGTCCTATTTCTAATTTTAATATGTTTATTATACCAAATTGGGGATTGCAAAAATCGAGTACGGTCATCTAGGCCATCCAATATGAGAGGATGAAAGACTTTACGGGTATTTTTAAGAATGGGGATGGAAAATTTTGTGGGAGTATGAGATATGGATATAAATTCTCCAAAGGTGAAGGGATAAAAGAAAGCAGTTTCAATCTCTACCCATAAAGGTTGGGATATAGAATCAGTCATATTCCCAGATAACAGAGAAGAAGAATGTTTAAGAAAAAATGAAGTATGATACGAAGAGAAATCAGGAAAATTGACTCCACCCAAATGTTTAGGTTGTTTAAGTCTGGAAAAAGACATCCTAGCTTTTTTGTTTTGCCATAAAAATGTTGATAGAATATTATAGATATTCTTGTAACAGGATTTAGGGATATTGATTGGGAGATTAGATAAGAAAAATAAAATTGTTAGGACTAACATCATTTGTATAGAGTCTAATCTACCCCACCAAGATAGAAATAAAGGGTGCCAGCGTGTCGTGGAATTAGTTAAATTTAATTGTAATTTTTTTAAATTTAGTGTTACAGTATCTTTAATAGAGGATGTGAATCATAAGCCTAAGTATTTGATCTTCGTTGGGCTCCAGTGAAAAGAGGAAGTCAAAAAATCAGCATGGAAACAGTGTTTGTTTAAAGGGAGGATTTCTCATTTATCAACATTGAGTTTATATCCTGAAACTAAAGCAAAAGCTGAGACTTCTGATAGAAAGGTCGGTATAGAGGTTTGAGGGTTGGAAATAAATAAAAGAATGTCGTCTGCATATGCTGAAAGTTTCAGATGTTTATCGCCATATGGAAAACCTGTGATATCCTTATTCATGCAAATTTTTGTTAGGAAGGGCTCTAACGACAAAATAAATAAAAGTGGAGAAAGTGGACAACCTTGTCGGACCCCTCTAAAGAGAGGAAATGAGGAAGAGACAAGGCCATTAGCTAGAATAAAGGACCTAGGAAAAGAATAAAGTAGTGAGATATAAGAAAGAAATTTAGGGCCAAAACCAAACCAGACAAGTGTTGAAAAAATGAACTGCCAATTAACCCTGTCGAATGCTTTTTCAGCATCCAGCACAACAGCTGCTAATGATTGTCTATGGGATTGGGATTTACTAAGAACATTAAAAAAGAGACGGGTATTATCAGATAGGTGACGGCCCTTAATGAAACCGCATTGTTCTTTGCCAATTAATTTTGGCAAGATGTTATCCAAGCGGAGCGCAAGAATTTTCGCAAATATCTTATAATCCAGGTTAATTAAAGAGATGGGTCTATAATTCTTACATAATGTATGATCTTTATTTTCCTTGGGGAGAAGACAGATCAAAGCTTCTTGGAATGAACCTTCAGATTTCTGGGATGCTATAAAGAATAAAAATAACTGATGTAATTTGGAAATGAGTAGGTTGGAAAAGTGTGTGTAAAATTCTATGGTAAAGCCATCGGGCCCAGGAGCTTTTCCTTTTTTAAGTACTTGGATGGCTTTAAGAATGTCTTTAGTTTGTATATCAGCTTCTAAGGAGGAGAAATCTACATCCGGAAAGGAGGGTGGAGGAATGGAGGATAGATATTAAGCAATGTCAGTCGGTTGAGGAGGGGACTCAGGCGTATAAAGTTTTTGATAGAAGTTAGTGAATTCTAATAGAATATCTTCATCTTTATGGACTGTAGTATTAGATGAAGATACAATAGATTCAATTTTAGTGCATTCCTTTTTAATTTTAAGATAATTAGCAAGAAGATTGCCAGATTTATTTTGCGCGCTGTAATATTTAGCACTAGACTTAAGTAAGTACAAATTCGCAGATTCAGTAGAAAGTTTATTAAAAGAGAGTTTGGCTTTAATAAGTTAATTCAAGTCAGATTGGTTCTTAGTTAAATAATAAGAATGTTCCAATTTTTTAATTTGTGTATTAAGTAATTGAATGGATTGAGAGGCCACTCGTCGTTTTTGGGCAACAAACGAAATAATGAAGTCTCTAGAGGCAGCTTTAAAGGAATCCCAGATAAGTTGAGGGGATAACTGAGGGGACTCATTTTCTGCAAAAATAAGGTTGCAAAATCAAAAAACGCTGATGTAAATTTAGAATCTAATAGAAGAGAATTATTGAATCTCCATCGTCTAGTGCCTTTGATGGGAGGGAGCAAATCCAAACTTAAAGAAACTGGGGCGTGATCGGAGATTAAAATAGAGCCTATGTCAGAATGGGAAATGTGTTGAGTCAGGGCTTTGGAAATAAAGAGATAATCTATCCGGGACTGAGAGGAGTGAGCAGGTGAATAATAAGTGTATTCTTGTAACGTAGGATGACAAAGTCTCCAGGAGTCTACAAGAGACCTTTGAGAGACAGTAGAGGTAAATTGAGTATGCATGGAAGAAGGAGAGAATCTAGAGTTAGACCTTCTATCTATAAAGAAATGATAAATATAGATACAGAAAAGTGTGGAATAGGAAAAGAAGTGAAAATGAGATAAGAAATGAGATGAGTAAAAAGATAAAAGAAAGACCAGTGATTAGGGTGAAACAAGAAATTAGGGAGAGAAAGGAAAAAGGGATGAACACAACAAAGAACAGAAAGACAAAACAAATCAAACCTTTGATGAGAAAATACGATAACAAAAAGACATACCACAAAAAGACAATAAAAGCGGGGTTGGTGGAGCCACATGGGGGAGTTAGGACGCCGAACGGAAGACCACAGGACGAAAACGGCAAGGGGAACATCATCCAGGAAGAATAAAGGGAACAAAAAGCGAGGGACCACAAGACCGCAACCTGGTGAGGGAGAAAAAGAGAATATTAACGAGGGACATTACAATACCACAAACTACGCCAGGAATGAGGCGAATTACAAATAAGAACAAACAAATAACAAACAACCAATATTGAGATAATCAAGTCACTTATGGCCTAGGTATGTCCATGGATTCTACTCTGCAGGTGTTCAAAAATTGCTGGAGAAGCGCAGGATCTTCGTAATTTGTTGTTTTGTTATTATAAGTCACCTTGAAGAGGCAAGGATGAAACAGGCCATATCGAGCATTCAGGCTGCGAAGTGCGGGCCTCATATGCAAGAATTTTTTCCGGCGGTCAGCAGTCAGTTTGGCATAGTCTTGGGCAAAAAAGAGATTAGATCCATTCCAAGAGATTTTTCCTCGTTGTTTGGCAGCGTGGAGGACCTTAAGCAAATCTGTGTACTCCAGAAAATACAAAATAATTCCTCTAGGCTTCGTTGAAGAAGATGGAGAGCGAGAGCTCTGACCCAAGCGATGCGCACGTTGGATATTCAATGGAGGAGTATCAGGAAGACCAAGAAGAGTTGGTAGAAAGGATTGAAAAAAGGATATTGGATTAGAGCCTTCGAGACCTTCAACCAGACCATAAATGCATAGGTTATTACGCCTGTTGCGGTTTTCCAAATTTTCAACCTGTTGTTTAAGATGCTCTATCTCTCTGTGCATGAGGGGAACCTGACCTGTGATTTCGTGAACAGTCAACTCGTTTCTCCAGGTCCCCAACTCTTTGCTCAGTATGAGAGCAGTTGTCTTCAAGGTTCTGAAGACAAGTGTTGGTTTCCTCCATATGTGGCGTATATAGTTTTTGATAGAAGTTAGTGAATTCTAATAGAATATCTTCATCTTTATGGACTGTAGTTTTAGATGAAGATACAATAGATTCAATTTTAGTGCGTTCCTTTTTAATTTTAAGATAATTAGCAAGAAGATTGCCAGATTTATTTTGCGCACTGTAATATTTAGCACTCGACTTAAGTAAGTACAAATTCTACAAGAGACCTTTGAGAGATAGTAGAGGTAAATTGAGTATGCATGGAAGAAGGAGAGAATCTAGAGCTAGACCTTCTATCTATAAAGGGATCCATAATCATGTTACGTTCACCACCCAAAATTCAATATTCATCAGTGTATTGCATCAAAGAGGAAAGGATTTGGGGCCAGAACGATTTATCTTGATTAGTGGGAGCGTATATATTAAAAATGGTTAAAGGAATCTTGTTAATCAGTAAAGACACTGCAACCCATCTACCTTCAGAATCATTATCTTGACTTATGAGTTGGACATCCAAACGTTTATGGCAGAGAATAGCAACGCCGTTACGCTTCCCTGAACCTGGTGATGCAAAAATATGGCTTACCCAGTGATGACGTAATTTAGTTAACTCAGTATCTGTTAAATGAATTTCTTGCAGTAAAGCAATATCTCCTTTTAAACTTGCAATATGTGATAAAACTCGCTGACGCTTAATGGGAGAACCCAAACCTTTAACATTCCAAGATATGATATTTAACGACATCTAAATATATGCATTAAATCAGAAAATTTGAGAAGAACAGTTATACGTATATGTGAATAATAATACATCATATATCAAATTGTAAGTTTGAAGAACTGTCATAAAGAAATGATAAATATAGATACAGAAAAGTGTGGAATAGGAAAAGAAGTGAAAATGAGATAAGAAATGAGATGAGTAAAAAAGATAAAAGAAAGACCAGTGATTAGGGTGAAACAAGAAATTAGGGAGAGAAAGGAAAAAGGGATGAACACAACAAAGAACAGAAAGACAAAACAAATCAAACCTTTGATGAGAAAATACGATAACAAAAAGACATACCACAAAAAGACAATAAAAGCAGGGTTGGTGGAGCCACATGGGGGAGTTAGGACGCCGAACGGAAGACCTCAGGACGAAAACGGCAAGGGAAACATCATCCAGGAAGAATAAAGGGAACAAAAAGCGAGGGACCACAAGACCGCAACCTGGTGAGGGAGAAAAAGAGAATATTAACGAGGGATATTACAATACCACAAACTACTCCAGGAATGAGGCGAATTACAAATAAGAACAAACAACCAATATTGAGATAATCAAGTCACTTATGGCCTAGGTATGTCCATGGATTCTACTCTGCAGGTGTTCAAAAATTGCTGGAGAAGCGCAGGATCTTCGTAATTTGTTGTTTTGTTAATATAAGTCACCTTGAAGAGGCAAGGATGAAACAGGCCATATCGAGCATTCAGGCTGCGAAGTGCGGGCCTCATATCCAAGAATTTTTTCCGGCGGTCAGCAGTCAGTTTGGCATAGTCTTGGGCAAAAAAGAGATTAGATCCATTCCAAGAGATTTTTCCTCGTTGCTTGGCAGCGTGGAGGACCTTAAGCAAATCTGTGTACTCCAGAAAATACAAAATAATTCCTCTAGGCTTCGTTGAAGAAGATGGAGAGCGAGAGCTCTGACCCAAGCGATGCGCACGTTGGATATTCAATGGAGGAGTATCAGGAAGACCAAGAAGAGTTGGTAGAAAGGATTGAAAAAAGGATATTGGATTAGAGCCTTCGAGACCTTCAACCAGACCATAAATGCGTAGGTTATTACGCCTGTTGCGGTTTTCCAAATTTTCAACCTGTTGTTTAAGATGCTCTATCTCTCTGTGCATGAGGGGAACTTGACCCGTGATTTCGTGAACAGAGTCAACTCGTTTCTCCAGGTCCACAACTCTTTGCTCAGTATGAGACCAGTTGTCTTCAAGGTTCTGAAGACGAGTGTTGGTTTCCTCCATATGTGGCTTAAGAGCACGAATTTCTTCAAGAAGGAGCTCCATGGAAATTGAAGATGAAGGATTAGTAGGAGAAGGTGGGTTCACTTTCACTCGTTTGCCTGATGTGGAGGACGACGTTGAGGGTATTTTGGAACCCCGTTTAGAGCATAGACGAGGTGTAGAAGGAGCCGAGCCCTTTGTACCAACAGAATCAGTGATGATATCCTCCATGTTCTCTTGCAGGACATTAAAAGGATTATGATCTTCTAAAGATGCACCATTGGTATGCTGAACACCACTACGATTAGTGCGGGGTGTTGCCATAAAGGATATTGAGGAGAAGGCCTCCTTAATGATCTTGGAAAACAAACTATATTGACTGAGTCACACAGGTTCCTAAAATAATGATTGAAGCCACACTGAGTAATAGTCGAGGTGGAGAGAAGAAACAAATAACATCAGTCCAGGAATTTGTAATGCACGAATTGATGGTCAAAAGGAGGAGAGGATGGCAAAGAAAGAAGGAAAAATGCCAATGTAATGCCAAACGGGCATTTTGTTGTGAGGAAAAAACGCCCCAAGTCTTCAGGCGGTAAACGTGAGGAGCGTTAGAAAAACAAAATGGCGGCCGCGACTACGCATTGAGTCGCGGCCGGCAAACAAAGTCAAAAAGACATCCTTTGTGCTCACATTGTTTCTCCGTGAAGGTCGCACACAACGGAGCAGAGGTTCCGACACTTGTGTGTTCGGTCTTGGGGTCCAGGAGCAGGAATAATAGCCTGGATAGATCCCGTCACCTCACGTCGCTGCGGAGCTCCCGGGAACAGCGGCCATCTCCTAAGGCTCCTAAGCCACGCCCCCCCACATAAAAACATCACTAACGGGTTAGAAAGTGTCTCCAATACCCTAGCTGCCAATCAGATGGCGATGAATGACAATTTTGTCAATCTCACTGATGCCATCAAGACCTTTTGTCAGGAATTGCATCATGAAAACATCCACAAACACGCGATACATCATCCCTCATTGATAGGTTAAATGTACCATCAATCACCTAGCACAAGCCACAACTATCTTTTATCATTGCAATGTTAACTTACAAGTGGAAATGAGGCACTACAGCGCAGATGTGGCAAGAGAACTCCTACAGATCACCAATGCTGCAGAGACAATGCAAACAACTAACATTGCAAGCGGCCCACAGGTTGGAATGGAAGAAAGTGAGGTCCAATCTAGTGTCAGCAGCAACTCAGCCTCAGACATTTGAAATCTGTATTGAAGCAAGAGTCGCAGTGGTAATGGAGAAATTGTAGGACCAAAAACATCAGCTTGCAGCAAACGCAAGCCGTAAAAAGCAAGAACTGTAAAATCTTTACAGTGCAAAACATTGCATATCATCTTGTGTGTCTAAACAATCGTCTGAAAAGAGAAGCATCTTTTCAGAAATCCATTGTTACTCGAAAATAAGGGTATATTAAGTTATACAACCAACAATGCCTCTTCTAATTCTTTATGTAATATTGAATGAATTTACATATCTATTGTGAAAAATAATGATTGGTTATATCAGCATCGACCAACTCCCAAGCACCTGCTTAAGGAGACTCATGCCACGGATGCGCCGCGGATGCGCAGCGGGCTCCTGAACAGCCGGTTATTCTCAATCTGCTATGCTATTACAGGCTGCTTGTTACATCGTTTTTATGCTTTTTTTAATAATTGTTTTTATGTAGACTGTTGAGTTTAAAGTAAATCCAAGTTGATGCTACAGCACTTTGGGGAAATTTATGAGGAAATGCTGCTATTATCAACTTTTGCTGCTACTCGAGCATCTCTGCTCTTTGCACACTGCACTTTTGGGGGCATTTTACTTGTATCTGTTGAGAGGAGCACCATTTTTACTCTGCTCCATGGGACCATGATCTAGGCATCATCTTGATTACATTTGCAGTCTAATGGCTACAGTCCAGCTCACTAGCACCTACTACTTAAGGAGACCCATGCCGCGGATGTGGAGTGGATGCGTGCAGCGAGTGTGCCAAAGCAAGCCTGTCTGCGCCCGTCCGTCTCTGGATCGCATCCAACACCAGCCATGCTGCCTGTCGCTCTACCCCTCAGGTTTGCCCCCTTGCAAGAGAAGCTCTATTAGCCTTGAATTGTGGCCCATGGCACACCACCTTGCTTTATGACCCTGCTGCTGGAGTGCCTCTGACTTTGTGTGCAAAGACTGCGGTTTCACCTCAAAGGAGGCCCTAGCTATGCCTGGGGAGGGCGTTTGCTCACTCCATGTGGCATTTCCACGGAATGGTCAGTTTTAGAGCCTGCCTTATTAACTGTAGGTCTCTCCCCAAACACTCCTCTGACATTTTTCTGTCTGACAACACTTGGGATCTCATGTTTCTCACTGAAACTTGGCTCAAGGGTAGTTCTAATCCAGACCTTGCCATGGCCATTCCCCTGGGCTATCGGATCTTGTGTGCCACCAGGGTGGAGATAGGTTGAGAGGTGGTATAGCCATTATTCTCAGGCAAACTTTGGAGGTTTTGTCATCTAGTTTGGGCCAAATTGGGAATATCGATGGCTTCATCTTCTGCATTACATGAACCCCCTCTTTTTCATTCACTGGCTTGCTGCTCTATAAACCCCCAGACTGTTCCAACAGCTGCCTCCTGCAACTATGTGACGCTATTGCCCAGTTCTTCTTACAATATGCCAACTTCACTGTTTTGGTAGACTTTAACACTCATCTCAAAATTCCAAACTGCTCCCAGGCCTCTCAGTTGATCCAGCACGTAGCACGTCATCGCCCCCACCCACATAGCAGGCCACATATTGGACTTGGTCTTCTCCAACATCACTGGTCTCCAAGCTAGTGCCCCCCATGCGCCTAGTTTGAATGGACCATTTCTTTGTCCTGTTCACTTTTTATGTCTTAGGTAACCAGTTAGGACCACACCTGTAAGGAGGAGAAACTGGCAGAATGTTACGAGGTAGTCCTTTGTGTTCTCTCTTCAAGTCACCCTCCCGTCTTTCACAGGCAATCCCGACAGTGACTCGATCCGATTCAACCAATGGATCTCTAAGGCTTTGGATCTTCTTGCACCCCTAAAAACACTTACGGTCAAAAGATCCAAGTCACCTGTGCCTTGGTTTCCCCCCACCGTAAGAGCTGAGAAAAGCTTTTGTAAAAAGCTTGAGCGCACCTGGAGAAGGACTTATGACCCTGTAGCAAAACATTCCTACAAGGCACCTCTAAAAAATTCCATAAACTCATGTGACAAGCTATGAGAGAGCATTTCATGTTGCAAATCGAGAATGTGGGCAACTCTTCTAGATAAGTCTTTACTATCTCCACTGAAGACTTCTTTGACAAAAAATTCAAAAACTTTATTCAACTCTCCTGACAGAAGCTGGCACAGTAGACATACTGATGCCCCTCGCTATCCCAGTACCTGCTCTCTCTGAGTTTTGCGCAATATCAGAAGAAGATTCTCTCGAGGAACTTCTGAAATGCAAATCTCGCTCTCAGGACCCCTGCCACCCCCGCAATTCCTCACACTGGTTGCTTTCGTTGTAAATTTACCCCAGGATTTGGAACGTCTCCCTGAAATCCAGTATCCTTTCTGCCATCTGGAAACCGGCATTCCTGCTGACACTCCTAAAGAAGCCTAATGGGGACCCCCGTGTGCTCAGCAATTTTAGGCCCATCTCATTGTTGCCTGCACCTACAAAGATCTTGGAAAAGTTGGTAAATCACTGACTTTCATTCTTTGTTGAAGCAAGCAGTCTGCTTCACAACCCTCAATCTGGCTTAGGTGTGGGTCGCATCACAGAGATCACCTTATTTAAAGTCTCAGATTCCATCACAGAAACCTTGGACAGCGGCGCCTCTGCCATTGTGGTACTGTTAGACCTGTCGGCAGCATTTGACGTGGTGGCACACTCCACCTTGTTGAATAGATTCAGCCTTCTTGCCATTCAGGGCACTGTACTGGCCTGGATTCAATCATTCTTGGCAGAACGCTCTCAGCGGGTCTACCTTCACCTGTTTTCCTTTTCTCCCAAACCCCTGGTTTGTTGGGTGCTTCAGCGCTCTGCCCTCAGTCTGCTTCTCTTCAACCTTTACTTGGCCCCTTTGGCCACCCTTGTTGAAACATGGGGAGTGAAGGTAGTATCCCATGTGGATGACACTCAACTGCTGTTCTCCTTCCAAGTCAGATTCTGACACAGTTAGTCAATCCTTTCTTTCTTGCAAATTTTTGCTTACATTTTGCTACTTATCTCTGGAGAATATTGTAGGGCACCACTACTCTTTTTCAGAACCCTAAAGATTGTTTTAGTGGTCCAAATGTATATTCTATGGTGTGTCTGGTTCCACGATGTGCCACACTGTAACAACGTTCATTGGGAATAGTGGTGGACAGACATGGTGTCATTATCCATGGCTTTAAGGCATATGCACTATCACCAAAAAACAAACAAAACACATTTAACTATGGGATAAAATTGCACTTTAAGCTTTATGATTTATTATTCTATGTGTATTTACCCAATAAATATCTGTCATCAACATCTTCTCTTTGTAGCCTTTGTTAAATTCCACCATGTCAGAATATGAAAGAGTCGTGGATGCTCCCTGGAAAATCAGACAACAATATCTGTTAGCACATTCTTGGCATTAAACGCCACTTGGATCTTAAGTGAAAGAGTATTTTTCCAAATCCTGAAAACATACTCGGTGTCAGATGGTGGGAACATAGGCACATGTGCACCATCTATACATTCAATGTCATGCGGAAATTTGGCTATCCTATAAAGTTTGGTTTTGATGATGTGCAATTCATGTGCATTTCTGGGGAAATATATATATAGATCTGTATGCATATTAACATTCCATCTCGAAATAAGTGAAACAAATGAGATTGGGCAGTATATGACACACCACCAGCTGCTGCAATTATACCTTGGTAGCTACCAGAGGCTAAGAGGTGCAAACTACATAATTACTGCACATGGGTGCTGATGGACTTACTGCACAAGTTGTGTCTCTTAAGCTAAGGCTTTAAATCAGCTATGAGCTACAGAATAACAACCTTACTTAGCCTGTTTTTTGCATATATCTCTTTCTCAATTTGGTCAACGAGTGTAATATTCAGTCTGAGAATCCTATCTTGTCTTCTGCGTCTTGACAAACCAACTAGAATAAGCATTTACTTTCCCATCACATACATAGCAGCCAGTTTTGAAAACACTGATGCATTTTGAGTCACCTTTTATAGTTTGCACACACTTACCAACTGGTTTGAGTTGATGGTATATTGCTATTTGTGAATGTGGTGAACATAAGAATATTGATTCGCTATTAACAATTTCTTAATAGTGAACCGCTAGTTTATTGATTGAGAGGGGCCAAAACCCTCGTCAACAAACACAATCCTTGAAAAGGGTGAATCACGAAAGTCACTAAACTAACCTGTGCTTAACCCTCCCTTAGCTGGGCACAAAAGCAATCATGCTGAACTTAGAGGCAATGTGTAAAGTATTTATGCAGTACACAAATAGAAAGTGGAAACACTACACAAGAAGAAATCCCAAACCAAAATGAATTGAATTCAATCATTAGTAATAGTTAGTTATTATTTTTTAAAGTTTTTAGTGAAATCTAGCGTCTTAAAGATCCAAGTGCCAACCACGTGTATATGGTCATGCGAGACCGGGGCAAAGTCAAAAGTAGGGGTGGGCATAACTGGCGTAATTCTATCCAGCGTAATTACTCATATTACTTGAAATTGTATTTGTGCATAATTGTGTGAGAAGAGTTATCCAGCATTACTCAAGCTAACATAATTGTGAAATGTTGGTAATTTTACATCACATGAGTAATGCGTAACTACTGAAATTACTCCAGTTACTCTGACCTAATTAAAATTGCTCTCAGGCCTAGTCAAAAGTTAAGGCCAACTGAGATGGAATGCGGGTGAGATACATGAGGTCAATTGGGTAGCAGTCTCGGCTTACTTTTGAACGTAGATGTTTTTCAGAGAAAAAGTCAAGGAGAAGTTACAGTTTAGGGGGCAAGGCAGCAGGCAGCATCTGGGAAGGCATCATCGTTGTCAGAGCGCGGCTGGATGAGGTCTCGGTGAACTCATCGACAATGGTAGGAAAAAGCTTTGAGTGGTAGGAGCTGTATTTCTAGGCTGAGGAGGTTGTCGACGTCGATGGGGAGTCTGTTGCCGTCAAATAAAATGAAGATTTTTACCTTCTGACAATTTTTGGGAAGTTGAAAACCTCCAGTGAGAAGAATCTGCAAGACGATGAGGGCTCCACGAGGTTAGACACCATCATTTAGAGGTCCCGCTGAACGTAGCAGGAGCTACTGCAAAGTCAGGCCAACCAGCGATGCACCTTAGGTGGATCAGTTGGCAGGTAGGTCCCAGTCTTCAGTCTTCTGTCAGTTTTTCTGGCACTTTTTGGTGAAATTTGTTTTAGGTCCTAACTTTTAGGTTTAGGCAGGAATAGCACCTCTAACACCACTTCCAAGGGTCCAGGAACTGCGGCTACCACTCAGGGGATTAGTGCTAACTCCAGGGTTCAAAGTCTCTGGAGCTTGCTGTGTCTCTGTAGCTCACACAGAAGCTGTGTTAGCTGTAGCTAACT
The DNA here is from genome assembly GCA_963921515.1 of Calotriton arnoldi. Lineage (NCBI taxonomy): Eukaryota > Metazoa > Chordata > Amphibia > Caudata > Salamandridae > Calotriton > Calotriton arnoldi. The sequence continues at coordinate 1,076,860 of CAWUFW010002837.1, read as the reverse complement.
GCAGTCACTTCCGGTGGTCCTGCATTAAATTAGATGGTTTAGTTTCATTCAAGCAGCAAGACAGGCCTTCAAGCAGCCAAACCGTCCTCTAGGGTACAAGGCAGTCCTTCTGAAGTCTTCCACAGGTCCAGGAGTGTAGTGAAGAGTTTTTCTGAGGTTCCAATATTTTTATCTGGGGACAGCCTTTGAAGTGGGAGACATCCTGGGCTACCCCCACATCTGGTTTTAGAAAGTTCTTTCATTCCTCTGCCAAGATTCCAACAAGTCTGAGGTGACAAAAAGTTGGTGTCAAGTTTTTGTTGCAGGAAGAAAGACCTTTGAAGTGTAAGTGGGGCAGGGAACAGCTCTGCTCCCAACCATCCTGGCAGGATGGCCCATCCTCTATAGCCAGAGTCCACTTTGTCTCACTGTCTAGCAGAAATACACAAACACCAACAGCAGAGCTATATACAGTTATGTAACTCAGGACACTGGCAGCAGGCACCAAATGGTTAGGGCAAGAAAATGCCAACTTTCTAAAAGTGGCATTTTCGGAATTGTGACTTAAAATCCGACTTTAGAATAAAAGACCATTGCCATTAAAGAAGATTTAAAATTATAATACATTTGAGACTAAACATATCATTCCTACCTGTCCCCAATCAAAAGTTAGCATTTATTAAATGTAATAGGATAACCCAATGTTATCCAATGGGAGAAATAGGCCTTACAGTAGTGAAACACAAAGTTAAGGATTTTTCACTACCAGGACATGTAAAACTTAAAAATACTACTTTTTAAAAACAATGCACCCTGCCCTATGGGTCTTTGGGACCGTACTTAGTGGTAACTTCTAAGTATTAAAAAGAAAGGTTTAGGCCTGGCAAAAGGTTATTTTAATAGGTCAAAAAGGCAGTTTTAAAATTGCACTATATCCTGCAATGGCAAGCTTGAGATGTGTGTTAAAGTGCTATTTAAGTGGGAGGCACAGTGAGTGCTGCTGGCCCACTAGTAGCATTTCATTTATAAGCCTATGGTATATGTAGTAAAATATACTAGGGAATATTAAGTAAATTAAATATGCCAATTGGGTGTAAGCCAATTATACCATGTTTTAGGGAGAGAGCACATGCACTTTAGCAATGATTAGCAGTGGTAAAGTGCACAGAGTCTTATTGACAACAAAAACGAATTTTGAAAACAGGAAGGGTGAATGCAAAAAGTTTGGGGGAATAATGTCAGGTTTAACAGGCACATTACGGCTCATGCAGCACCTCACCATTAGCATTCCTGAAAACCAAGAAAGCCAGTTTAGTGTGCATAATAATCAAAGGCAAGTTTGATGAAAAGATACTTGCTATTGGAAAGATTGAAAGATTTAATCAGTTATGTACAATTGAGACAAGAAGTCATACGAACTCAAGGTGCTGATGCACTACATTGAGAAGATAATTTCCTATGATTCCCTCTCAACATTATTTTTGCCACACAAGCTAATGCAAGGAACAGAAAGGGACGGTAAGGAGCAAGTTTATTTAGGTTCCTGTTGTAACAATTAGGTCCTGTAGAATAAAATCCGCCACACAACAACCTCCAACACTGAGCAAGACAATTTCGAATCAAGGTGTCCTCCTATAAAGCAGAAACAAGATTAACATTGTGCCACAAACAGAGAACTAAAGACTTATCACTTGTTCTCAAACACATACAGCAGTCCAGCATACAAGAACTCATAGTGCTTTAGGGGAATAGTCTCACGTATAAACCCTTTCCTTGTTCCTCCCTTTTAAGGTCCTCCAGAGCACTTACAACTGTGAAATCTCACACAGAAAAGCAGTGAGACGTTTTTCAAGACGCAGTCTCTCTCTCTCTCTCTCTCTCTCTCTCTCTCTCTCTCTCTCTCTCTCTCTCTCTCTCTACCATCCCAGTCCCCTTCCCCTTTGAGGCTATTGTCAGCGCATTCTGTATCGGCTCCTGCAGTGATCCTTTCACCATTGGGAAATCGGTGGCTTAATCATCATCTCTGCAGACTCCCTAAACTCCAGGTCATTGTAAACTGGTTTTAAGACCTGTAGGACCATACCGGAGTCCACATTGGCTTCCATAAAGATACTGCTGAACCGGACTGCTGAACACTTTTTCTCTTACCCCTGAGGGGGTCCTTCTAGGAACCCTCATGACTGCAAGGGGGTCAGGGTACCCCTATCTTGCCCCCTTACATCTTATCTTTTTTAAGGTTCAGTATATGGGCCTTGATGTCATGTCCTGTAATGATGTCAGCAACATCTCTGTTTGGGTTGTGGACAGCCAATCAAAAACGGCTAACCTTAAAAAACCCTCTCCGCCAATCAGAATACTTTATTTTTTAAATTTGGGGTCCCATGGGACTCCCACTGGACTAACTATCCAGCTTTCTCTTTTTTTAGCCATAATTCTCAAAAATGGCAGAATGGATTTAAACAAAATCTCAAACACACTTTCAGAGCAAATATCAATGGAAAAATGTTCAGCTAAAAAAAACACACTTGTCACACACTGCATATACACTCATATATAAGGTTAAAAAATGGTATATTTTGACAGTTGGGTCTGAGGAACTCTTACGAGGTGGCAGACAAATCCTGTGGCTAACCCCATGCTATGCACAGCCAAATGCCATGCACAGTGTGAGGTTGGCTGCATGCAATGCCATGCACAGTGTGAGGTTGGCTGCATGCGGGGAGTTGGACACAGGGCCAGAATGCAAGTCATGCCTCACGGGCAACCCCACACATGCGTGGCGTGGGGTTGGCTGCCTCCATTTGGCTGTCTGTGGGGAGTTGGATGCTGGGCCTGGCTGCAAACCAGGACCTGCAGCCAATACCATACATGATGAAAGGCTGTGCGCAGTGTGGAGTTGGCTGCTGTTATATTCCATATAGGTACCATAATATAGGCCCCGGTAACTTCATTACCCTTCACCTATATTCTTCCCTACATTACACTTGTCACGGTTTACAGGGACTGACCTTTCACCTAGATACGACACTGCATTCAGAACGCAGGTTTCCCCAAGTTCGAAATCTCATACATTATGCATGAGGATTCTTGGAAGCACAGCAGGACTACCATCTCCTGTATAATATCTATGTACAAAGTTCATGCCCGACGTCATCCTTAGGCCGACACAGTAATACAGCGAGGTAGGACCCCTGGGGAGACCTATGGGTATATATACATCACAACTTGCTAAGATAGAGAGAGGAGACCGAGACTTCCCAGCCGACACACTGACCAGAGACGCTGAGATTCCTGAATGCAGATACTCCAGCTCGCAGTGGTTTAACATCCCTCGCGGGGTGTCCAACTCAAGACCAGGACGGGGTCCCACAGTCTCTCACTTCAGGTAATGGGGTTGACTAGATCCTAGAGAGATTCTTGGCTTAACACCTACACCCACGCTAGGTACACTTAGGTACATCTAGTTAGGGCGGCATCGTAGGAGTATGCATCTTTTTATCATGTGTTTTATATACTCGTATGTATTCATGACTATTGTAAGATGGTAGAACTATACCATCCATTTACCTTTATAGTACTGTTAATCATTTATATCTTATACTGTCTAGCGGTTGTTGCAGCTCATCTATTCTACACCAGAATAACAACTGTTCAATAAAATGCTTATTGAAAATGCCCAGCCTGTTCATTCTGTGTATCTCTCTGAGACAGACTAAGTAAGCACGAGTGACTGAGCGAAAGGTAGTATATTGTTTCCACGGTCCTGAGGGATCAGGGTTGACATGTTCGATGGTTGCCAGGAACTATTCTCTCCTTGATAAGAGGAGATTCTAGTGGCACTGTGAGCTAGTTGGTACAAAAGCCAGCATACCCGGTGGGGGTGTCCGGAATCAGTCAGACACCAATCCTACAGTGTATTTTGTCTAAACGCGCAGATCCTGTATACTTTTTATAGGAGCTACACGACACTGCCTCTGGGTGGGTTGGCCATGGCCAGGCCCTGTGGTCACCCCCCACTCCACACAGCCGTAGTCCGTGTGCAGCATGGGGTTGGCTGCCGGTCGAGGCTTGGCTTTATGTATGGTAACAAAATATTACGCTATGCTAAAACAAATCCTAGAAATTCACTGAAAAAACAAAGGTTAAAGTAATGTTATAGTTAGGTGAAATGTTCAGTAACAACGTACCATTTTAAACAAAAAAAACACAGCTATTCACCAGTTATAGTTATCTTAACTAACTATAACTCGTTCCCTAAGGTAACTATAACTCACACCCTCACCATGCACTGATCATAACCCAACATGTTACATCACTCATGACAGCTTCTGTTCGAGTTTTGGCATTGGCTCAACATCCTGTGAATCTGGGCAAATTGCTTAATCTCCCTGTACCTACCAAAAATTAATGTGTCCTTGTGTAATGTAACTGTGTGAGGCGGCACCAACTGGACCCCGGCACTTACCCGTCCATCTGGACAACAGTAACCGATCTGACATCCCACCGCAGAAAGTGACCCGGATGTACCATCCCCACAGTACGCAACTCGAGGAGATAACCCCGCCCACCTGTCCTATGTTCACACAGGAGGAGGAGAAGCAGTGGTGTGACGGGGCAGAAGGAGGAGGAGCTGACCCTGGAAGAACTGGTAAGCGGACAGAGAAAAGGGACTGGACAGAGCAGGAAGAGAAGGCGAGTCGAGGAGACGGAGACGGAGAGAAGGCGAGTGAAGCGGATCGTGTGGAAGACCCAGGAGGCGGAACCCGAGAGGAAGTCGAAGTCAAAGTTGAAATTGAAGGAGAAGACGAGCGGTGGAGTGAGGAGTGGTGGTGTACACCGGAGGATGCTGGAGAGCGGCCGCAACTCAGGAGGGTTGCGGTGGAGCCGGTGAGTGACAACGGGAGGGGCGAACAGTGGGAAGGGACCGAGGGCAGCGGGAGGGCACTAAGGTCAGAGAGACGGGAGCAAGCACACTAGAGAGGCACTGTGCACAAAACACTGGGCAAATTCACTACACCCCTACACTGAAACCCTGTGCCACCAACCCCTGCGATCCCCTAACGGGGCCCCTGTAACTCCCTTCTGCCTGTTAAAAGTGAAGTCCTGAGTTAGGACGCAGAATCCCACTCATAGAGTCGGATCAGATAGACCTGAGAAGAAGCATTCCAGGATTGTCTGTCTTTATTCCGGTTTCTTTCTTTTGGATTACCTTATTCTTTACTTCACTGTGAAAAGCCCCCACACTTTTCCTGTAGTATTGTTTTTTTGCAACACCGGACGGGTGAGGTGAAGGGTGCACAACTTTCCAAACCCCTGCCTGAGGGCAAAAACTGACCGCTCCTTTCTTTCTCCATTTTTGAGCCTCCGGGAAAGGCCACTGGACCAAGAAGGAGAAGAACCTGAGACGGAGGACGCAAGCCCTTGCACACCGAAGGAGGAAAGCCCGAAGGACGAAGAAGGAATCATACCACTTATTCCCGAATACTTGAATATCCCTAATAAAACTCTCACCATTAAGAAATATATACAGCCTCCGCGTCTGTTTATCCGGCCTGCGCTCCCACAGGTGGTGTCAGAAGTGGGATCATCCGGAGACATGGAGGCTGTGATCACTAAGATGGCGGAAAGCCAGGGAAGCCTTGAAAGGGTCATGGAGCGATTCCTCGCGGTGGTGGAAGAAGATCGAGGCAAGCTGCAACACGCACTTACAGGACAAAGCCAGACCCAAGAGGCAACCATGGAAAAACTTGCTGAGGCTGTCGGACGCCGGAGTGGGCCTACCTCTCTTCCCTCTGTGGTGATGCAGAGGTACGTGAGCGGAGAAGATCCGGACTATTTCTTTAACAATTTTGAACAGATGGCCATGCCAGCGGCCTGGCCCGCAGACAAATGGGGACAGTACTTGGGCCCATTATTGTCCGGCGACCTACAAGCCATGTATCATGCGGCCACTTTGCAAGGGTTGACCCCGTATGCGGACATCAAACAGTGCATTTTAGAGCGGCTGGGAGTCGATGACAAGACTTACCGAATAAGGCTCCACCAGATAAAGAAAGGTTCCCAAGAGACCCCTAGAGCCCTATACTTCAGGTTGAAAGACATGGCTGACCGGTGGTTGAAACCCGCAAATACCACCAAAGAAGAGATAATGGCTAAGATCTATTTGGAGCAATATCTGTCATCCCTACATCCCCCCATCCAGAAGTGGGTCCGACAGCATGCCCGCCTCACCCTAGAGTCCGCCGTCGAGATCGCCAGTGCGTACAGCAGAGCCCAAGAGACACAGAGGGGACGTGACGAAGCGCCTTGGAGATCTGGAGGTAGTGGGGGTCATCTTCCACCTCGACCCCCTGTTGTGCGGAAACCCGATCCTGTCACAGTGATGCCGGGCCCGGCTGTATTCAGAACCCCCCTAGCTGGACCACAGTGTTTTAATTGTGGGGGTATAGGACACATAGCGAGATTTTGCCCACAAAAAGAAGAACCAATGGAGGTTGGAGTAGTACGGAATCATTACTGTTCCCCTCCCGAAGGAAAACCACCTCCTTATCACTGCCGGCTGTCTGTGAACGGACAACCGGTCTCAGCATTGGTGGATACAGGGTGCCTTCAGAGCGTCTTACGGCCCCAAGACGTGGAACAGGGTGTAAGCCCCACCAATGGGATGGTAACAATACAATGTGTGCATGGAGACAAAAAGCAATACCCTACCACAGAAGTACACATTCAACACCGGAATGACCCTGGGACCTCTCTAAGGGTAGGCCTTATCCCGCGGTTGCCTGAATCATTGATCATTGGAAATGATTATCCGAACCTATCTAGGTTTATCAAAGAAACCCAGGATGAAGGGGAGAAGTGGTGGAAGATGGCGCCCTTCTCTTGGGACGAAGAACCGGAATGGCCTCCCTCAAAGGCCAGGAAAAGCCGGAAGCAAAGAAGGGAGGAGAAAAGGAAACCCGTCCCGGCCTTTCCTGTCCTACGAGAAGAGAATCCATGGGAACAAGATCGGAATTTCCACGCGGCACAAAGAGAGGACCCCGTCCTAAAGGAAGCATGGAATCGAGCAATAGAACATGAAGACCCACTCCAAGTAGGTCCCTATTTCTTTATTAAGAATGGGTTGCTGTATAGAAAAGGAGGCCCCACACAACACCCTCAGCTATTGGTACCTGAGCCATTTCGTAACAAGGTTCTTTATCTAGCACACAGTCATCTCTTGGGTGGGCATTTCAGCAATGAAAAAACAGAAAAAATGATTCTGGAACATTTTGATTGGCCAGGGATATATCAGCAGGTGAAGACCTATTGCCGTGAGTGTCCAATTTGCCAGAAAAATAGCCGATATAGACCCCCCCGGGTACCCCTCCTTCCCCTCCCTGTTATAGACGAACCATTCAGTAGGGTGGGTATGGACATCATAGGTCCCTTGCTACCCTCCCGAAGCGGGTGTCGCTACGTGATGGTCCTGGTCGTCTATGCCACCCGTTTTCCCGAGGCTGTAGCCTTACGTCACCCAAATGCCTCCTGTATCGCCAAAGCCATGGTGAACATTTTCTCCCGGGTGGGGTTTCCTAAAGAAATTCTAACAGACCAGGGCACCCCATTCGTCTCCAAACTGATGAAACAAGTGTGTGCCCAGCTAGGTATTAAACAGATACGTACGGCGGCATACCACCCACAAACGGATGGACTAGTGGAGCAGTATAATGCCACCCTAAAAAGCACTCTGAAAAAGCTCCTAGCTCTGGAAACTAGGAAATGGGAGGACATGTTGCCCCTAGCATTATTCGCCATCCGGGGTAAGGTACAAAAAAGTACAGGCTACTCTCCTTTTGAGTTGTTATATGGCCACCAACCACGATCTCTGTTAGAGATGGCTCATGAAGCCTGGGAAAACGAGAAAAACGATACCAAACCTTTGGTTGAATACGTGTCAAACCTTAAAACTCATTTAGGACAAATCCGAACCATTGTCCGGAACAACATGGAAGAAGCCCAGACAGCCCAGAAGACCCAATATGACAAAAAGGCCAAAGAAAGGTCCTTTAATGTAGGCGATCCAGTGTTACTCATGATATCCTCCTCTGATCACAAGCTGTTAGGTCAGTGGCAGGGACCCTATACAGTGCGTGAGAAGGTGACGCCTGTGACCTACCGTATCGAGACAGATACCAACTGGGGTGTTTCGCAGATCTACCATATCAATCTACTGAAAAAATGGGAGGGGCCCCTTCCAGTGTTGGTAGGGAGGACAACAGGACAAACCCCTCTATATGACCGGTGTATAGACCCGGACTTGTCTCCCGACCTGAAACCACATCTGATGGATGTCCTCTACCCATTGCGAGAGATATTTTCCCTGTCCCCAGGTAAAACATCCTTGTTAGAACACTCTATAAAAACCCTCCCCGGGAAGAAGATGCGCCTTAGACCCTATAGGATACCCGAGGCCCGCAGGATCACTATCAAAGAAGAGGTCCAACAAATGTTGCATATGGGTATCATCGAACCGTCCGTGAGCGAATGGAGTTCGCCCATTGTTTTGGTACCAAAACCTGATGGATCGATATGTTTCTGTATAGACTTCCGGGAGGTCAATAAGATATCAGAGTTTGACTCCTATCCGCTACCGAGAGTAGATAAGATGATTGAACGAATGGGTAAAGCCAAGTACATCAGCACCCTGGACTTGTGCAAAGGATACTGGCAGATACCGTTAAGAGAACAAGATAAAGAAAAAACGGCCTTTTCAACACCGGATGGGTTGTACCAGTTTACGGTGTTACCGTTCGGGTTGCACAGGGCCCCGGCCACCTTTCAGAGAGCCATGAACCTCATTCTTCAACCCCATGAAAAGTATGTGGCGGCATATATAGATGACATCATCATCTATAGCGACACATGGGAACAACACTTAACACATCTATACGAAATTGTTCAGGCCTTGGGGTTTCACGGTTTAAAAATCAACCCCGCCAAAAGTCATCTAGCGGCACAAACGGTCCGATATTTGGGGTATATGTTTGGGGAGGGAGTCATCAGACCACAAAAAACAACAAGTTAATGGCTATTTCTCAGATTCCTTTCCTCAAAACCAAGCGTGACCTCCGGGCCTTTCTAGGCCTCCTGGGGTACTACCGGAGGTTTATCCCTAACTTCTCCCAAACAGCTGCTCCCCTAACAGATTTGCTGCAGAAGTCAATAAAAACAGAAGCCGTTTTGAGGCATCCTTCTCATGAAGTGCTCCAGGCCTTTAATATCCTAAAGACCTCCCTATCCTCTAAAACAGTCCTAGCAAGTCCCGATTACTCGCTCCCTTTCATTCTACAGACAGATGCCTCACATAAGGGCCTTGGGGCGGTGTTATCCCAAAAGAATTCCAAGGGAGAGGAACAACCCATACTGTTCATTAGCCGTAAACTGTTTCCAAGGGAGAAGAACTATGCCGTCATAGAGAAGGAAGCCCTTGCCATCAAATGGGCGATAGACACCCTGCGGTACTATTTGGAGGGACGGGAATTTACCTTGTTTACCAATTACGCCCCCCTGGAATGGTTATCACGTAACAAAGGCAACAACGAGAGGGTACTGAGGTGGTTTCTGGCCCTCCAGCCATATAGGTTCCATACCCAACACCGAAGAGGGGCAGACCAAGTCAATGTAGAGTTTCTATCCAGATATCCCCAGGAACTGAACATTACTAGAAAGACAGCAAGGGAAGGGGGATGTGAGGCGGCACCAACTGGCCCCCGACACTTACCCGTCCATCCGGACAACAGTACCCCGATCCGACATCCCACCGCAGAAAGTGACCCGGATGTACCATCCCCACAGTACACAACTCGAGGAGGTAACCTCGCCCACCTGTCCTATGTTCACACAGGAGGAGGAGAAGCAGTGGTGTGACACGGCGGAAGGAGGAGGAGCTGACCCCGGAAGAACTGGCAAGTGGACAGAGAAAAGGGACTGGACAGAGCAGGAAGAGAAGGCGAGTCGAGGAGATGGAGAGAAGGCGAGTGAAGCGGATCGTGTGGAAGACCCAGGAGGCGGAACCCGAGAGGAAGTCGAAGTTGAAATTGAAGGAGAACACGAGCGGTGGAGTGAGGAGTGGTGGTGTCCACCGGAGGATGCTGGAGAGCGGCCGCAACTCAAGAGGGTTGCGGTGGAGCCGGTGAGTGTCGACGGGAAGGGCGAACATCGGGAAGGGACCGAGGGCAGCGGGAGGGCACTAAGGTCAGAGAGACGGGAGCAAGCACACTAGAGAGGCACTGTGCACAAAACACTGGGCAAATTCACTACACCCCTACACTGAAACCCTGTGCCACCAACCCCTGCGATCCCCTAACGGGCCCCTGTAACTCCCTTCTGCCTGTTAAAAGTGAAGTCCTGAGTTAGGACGCAGAATCCCACTCATAGAGTCGGATCAGATAGACCTGAGAAGAAGCATTCCAGGATTGTCTGTCTTTATTCCGGTTTCTTTCTTTTGGATTATCTTATTCTTTACTTCACTGTGAAAAGCCCCCACACTTTTCCTGTAGTATTGTTCTTTTGCGACACTGGACGGGTGAGGTGAAGGGTGCACAACTTTCCAAACCCCTGCCTGAGGGAAAAAACTGACCGCTCCTTTCTTTCTCCATTTTTGAGCCTCCGGGAAAGACCACTGGACCAAGAAGGAGAAGAACCCAAGACGGAGGACGCAAGCCCTTGCACACCGAAGGAGAAAAGCCCGAAGGACGAAGAAGGAATCATACCACTTATTCCCGAATACTTGAATATCCCTAATAAAACTCTCACCATTAAGAAATATATACAGCCTCCGCGTCTGTTTATCTGGCCTGCGCTCCCACAAACTGGTACTCACGTCAAGCATTCCAATACCTTTGGGTCAAGTGTGCACTATATAAAAAAAATTGCAAGAACAGTTACTTGATGTTACTATGGGAAAATAAATGGGGAAAACGTGCTTGGGGACCCTCCTTTTGTCTCATCCCCTGCTTGATGGATCACCCCGAAACTTTCCATGCGCAAACTAGGCACGAAAGAGCAGTTTTTTGGAAACTTCAGTGGAGATTCGACAAACGGCACCAAAGTTATCAGCAACACATGAAATGCATTTCCTATGGAAACACAATCCTAACTATACCTACCCAGTTGCAACCACACTCTCACCATCAATCACTCTGAGCTTCACTGGAAAAAGAAACGTATATTTAAGATTTATTCCGCAGAAGCACTGTTTGACTTTTGCGTAGGAGTTACAAAGGCGCTGTACGTCCATCACCAAGTCAGGGTACGCTATGATCACTGCATTTATGTATTGCAGGGCCTCTTCACATGTAACTCCAGTAGCAGCAAGTCATGGCCCCAGTAATTAAGAAGTTGGGCGATGATGGCATGTGGTGGGGCACCCGGCGGGGGTGTTCTGCCCGGTATCCTATGTGCCCTTTCTATGGAAAAGAATTTCGGCACCTTATCCGCAAGTACCATCATCATCAGCCAGTTCTCGAGAAACAGCTCTACACTGGGTCCCTCAGAACGTTCAGTGAATCCCAGTAGGTGGATGTTGTTGCACCTAGAGTGCCCCTCTGCATCTTCTGCTCTGTGGTGTAGACTGGCCATCTCCTCCCCCCACGGTCTTCAGCTGCACCCGTAGCTCCTGCACCTTGGGTCTCATTGTAGTCAGGGCGGACTCTGTTTCATTCACCCGGTCAACCAGGTTGTGGTGGTTGGCCCTTAGCAAATTCACATCCAATGAAACGGTGTCAGTCTGGGCCTCCAGAGAGGTTTTAGTGTCTAGAATGGCCTGCAATGCTTTGTCAAACTGGGTGGAGTGGGCTCGGAGAGTAGCTTCAAGGTGGTTCATAGTGTCCAGGGCCCAGTCCATGGGAGGAGAGGACACCGACAACTCGCATTACAGTAGGGCAAAGGTTAGGTGGCCTTAGGTTTCACCATCATTATGACCTTACAGTATGGCCCCAGAGGTAGTGCAGTGAGGGTGGTAATATCAGCTAGCCACCAGGAGTGCCTGAGACACATGTTCGCAGGCTTGTGGGTTGAGAGCAGGTAATGGTGCACATTCTGATTTCACCAGTATGTATTTCCTAAATGTCACCGGATGTGGTCAAGACCAGTAGTTTCCCCTTCATGCCAGGACTCTTGAATCCCTTGACAACCAAGAGTCACAAACCAAGTGCTGCTGAGTAGGTCAAGTTGACAAGGGTGAGGTAAGCTCTTGCGCTATTATCTGGCTGCGCAATCCAGGGCGCTATATATTTGAAAAGTCACAATGCGTTGTGTGCCCCATCAGTCAGGAGTAATTAATCTGTGGGCTAAAGTCCGGAACAATCGCTCCAGTTGGAAAAAATCAAGGAATCCATGCCAATAAATGGGGGCAAGTCGTGGCTAGTAGCAGAGCTAGTCCTCAGGCATTGTCAGTATTCGGAGTGTCTGTAGCAAGCGATTTCTCTTACACTGCCCGTGTTCACAGTGTCCCACAATGGAGGCTCTTGGGGGATCCCTAGGTATGGGATACTAATAGTCATGTCGCCCCCACTTGAGCCCAGGTTAGATGGGCGCACATCAGGGCAGACTCAGGTCCCCAGGAGGTTCAGCCATCCATGTGTTAGGGTAGGGGCCCAGAGGTAACAGGCACCAGTGGCATCAACTCACCCCGAAGTCCTCAGTAATGCACATCAGCAATGCATGCTGCATCTCCTTATTCACTGATAGCAGCAGATTGATTGCAGGAAGGTCCTCAATCAATTTAGGCATATGTTCTCTCTGACTCCAAATCAAACCACCTGGTGTACCCATGAAGTGGACACAGGTGAGAGTCTACCTGTCAAGAATAAAATCTACAGGCAGCCTGTCAGAGATTGCATCAGGACAGAGGTCCAAAAGATGCTGAAGTTGGGAGTGATTGATCCCTCAGATAGCCCTTGGGCCAGCCCAGTAGTCCTGGTACCTAAACCTCACACAAAGGGTAGAAAAATAGAGATGAGGTTTTGTGTGGACTACAGGGGACTCAATGCAGCCACTAGGACTGATGCTCATCCAATTCCAAGGGCAGATGAGCTTATTGACACTTTGGCCTCAGCCAAGTTCTCAAGCACATTTGGCCTTACTGCTGGCTATTGGCAAATCAGACTAGCTGAGGATCCCAAACCAAAAACAGCATTTTCAACCCCTAGTGGGCATTATCAATTTATTGTGATGCCCTTTGGCTTGAAGAATGCACCTGCCACATTCCAAAGGTTGGTGAATAAAGTTCTCACAGGCCTGGAAGCCTATAGTGCAGCATATCATGATGATATAGCTGTCTTTAGCTCCACCTGGGAGGATCACCTGGCCCGCTTGAAGAATGTTTTGGAGGCTCTGCGAAAAGCAGGCCTCACTATCAAGGCTACTAAGTGCCAGATATGGCAGAGTAAGGTTGTGTACCTGGGCCACCTTGTGGGTGGAGGCCAGGTTCAACCACTTCAGAGCAAAATCCAGACGATAATGGAATGGGTTGCTCCAACTACCCAGACTCAGGTCAGAGCTTTCTTGAGCCAGACTGGGTATTACAGAAGATTTGTCAAAAGATATGGGTACATAGTGACTCCCTTGAATGATCTTACATCCAAGAAAATGCCCAAGAAAGTTCAGTGGACAGTTAGCTGTTAGAAGGCATTTGAATTACCTCAAGCAGGCCATATGCACTGCTCCCATTCTGCAGAGTCCTGACTACTCTAAGTTTTTTTTCGTTCTGACTGAGACCGAGAGCGTGCAGGAGGACGCTGGAAAAATCACAGGAATTTCGCTCCCGAATTGCTCTGTCACCGAACCGCCACTGGGCAGCCAGCCGGCACTGACGACGACTGGTTGCCGCTGATTCCCCACTGATTCCCCGCGGCCGACTGCCACACGTGGAACCCAGAGACAGTGCGGCCGATCGGAGCCGCGGTTGCGGGTGCCGGGTGCCGTCCATAGGTGCTCGGGTGCGCGCCTCAGCCTGAGCCCGTGGGAGGTACTGGTCTGGGCAGGGCAGGGAACCGCGAGCTGTGAGCCATGAGCCGCGTGTGAGGAAGCGGGGACTCCAGGACTCCAGGCGAGGATTCCAGGTACCAGTTATCTGACACTGGGGAGCTTAGACCGTGCGCTTCGCACTACACGTCCACCTCCACCTCAGCTCCTTGCTGCTCCTTGCTGCTTGCTCCTTGCTGCTCCTTGCTGCTCTGCTGCCTCTGCCACTGCCACTTGCATTCCTGCATTTCCTGCCATTGGCCGACACCGTGAGGACACCGTGAGGACGGCTGCAACGCCGCTCGCTGCAACGCTGTAACGCCGCTCGCTGGTTGTGACCAGTACTGGACCAGTACTGGAGGTGGTTAACTGGACTGTAGCCTGGACTGTAGCCTGTAGCCTGGTTTCCTGTGGCAGGGGGCAGGGGAGAGCGCGAGAGAAGTGCCTTTGAATTTGCGCTTGCACCATAGCCCGAGCACTACCCCCGCGCCCTAGTCGCTGCCAAGCTGCTAAGCGACCAAGCCATCAACTTTAAATATCTATAGCACCTTAAGAATTATTGGGCATCGGAACCTTTGGCTCAAGGACGAATAAGATAAGGACATACTAAGACTCAGGGACAATAGCCAAGAACCAAAAGTAGTGAGCAAACCAGGAAGGGCAATCCTTACTAATTACAACACTGACATAATGAGATCAGGGAAGGCAAGACAGCAGCCAGTGTCAAACCCTAGTAGGAAAACACGCAGGATAACAAAGAAATCCTCCAGCATGAAAAGCCCAGAATGCACAGAAACTCTGACGACAAAAGAAGATGTGACCTCTCTGATCTCTCCACTTCACAGCAGTCCGCAGTCCGCAGTCAATAGCGACGGTCAATGCAACTAGCGCAAACGCAAGTGCTACTAAGCCTAAGGGCTATCAACCAAAAATATATACCAAATTCTCCTTCATAAAAGATGCAGGATCGGTCCTCTGCCTACCCAGCAACAAAGAAAGTAATCTCCCACCCCCGCTTGAACCCATCAAAATACATCACATTTTTCAACAACAGCTAGATGGGGATAACAGAGACTTTGGAGATCACGATGGGCTGGCAGGCAGGGGAATATCATATACTACAAAACTTAGCAAAGCAAGCGCCAAAGACGTGACCCCCAACGAGGACAAGGAACAGGGAGTACAGTGGGACAAGAGATATGAAGGGATGAATAAGTTTAGAAATGGCCAATCGGAGCCGACACCAAAAGGAAACACCATCAACAAAAATACTATGGACAAAAGTACAACCAATAAGAACTCCGATAAAAAGATCGATAAAATCAACGGTGGGGAGACAGGCGAAATAGCTCAAACCAACAATCTCACAGAGCCCATAAAAGAGGAAGAGAACCAAAAAATCAATAAACATACCTCTTACAATGACATCAGTGATAACAGTGACAGAACCCTGCCCAATTGGGCACCGAACAACCTGGCAAAAGTGGAGATTAAAGTACCAGAAAGCCAAGACTTTGGAAGTCCAGCCAACAACAACTACAAAAATGACAGTACTATCAACAAGAAAAATAATGAAAACATGTCACAAAGGGAAGAACGAGGCACCCCCGAATTTTATCAACAACAAAAAGAAGAGGTAACAGAATCAGAACACCGAAGAAGAGCTGACAAAAGGGCGAAGGATAATACCCCTGATGGCAATAGAGGGGAACAGCGATTCTATGCCCTCGCCGAAGGGAAAGGTGGCGGAAGAAATTCGAGACAATCGGGATACCACCCAGACATCAGGAGAAAAGCAGTTGCAACCAACTCAGGCACTGCTCCCTGACAACTATGACCAATTACTTGTAGGCATCGCGCAAGATGAATCAAAAATCAAAACACATTGGCCTCACAACTCAACAGCGCAGGAAACAGAACCAGAAATATCCTATCTCACACCGGAGGAATGGGAGGGACTGGTTGCCTCATATCCTCTCGCATCCCCAGCCGAACTCAAACGAAAAAATAGCTCGCCAAGGACAAACACAAAAAATTCTAAAACGCAGGAAAAAGAAGACATTTGGACCACTTTGCTACATACGATGCAAATGTCGGTAAACGCAATGCAATACCAGTCCGACAAGATGGACATCCAACTGTCAGTCCTTAACTCTCTTTCGATCTTCGTCGCAAACATCGACGACAAATTGGCAGACCTCAATAACTTGATCAGAAGAGCACAAGCGGAGACACAAACACCACAGGCAAGCTGCACATGCGTATCCATAGTAGACAAGCTGGCAACCCTCCCAATGGCAATGGAAAACCTCCTTTCAGACATAAGATCCACGGTTTCTCAGGAACTAACCTTAAAAGAACTAGCCACAACAGGAATGGTCAAGCAACACCAAATACAACTGAATACTAAGGATGAGATCGAGGACACCGTGGAACAAAAATCAGAGACTAGCATGCCTGAGGATGGTCCAGCACAAATAAAAATGAAAGAGAAAAATCAAACAGGTCAAGTCTTACTGACGGCATCGCCAAGGCTTTCAAAGCGTAAGGCACATTCCAACAGTAGCCTTTCAGGAACGAACCAATCACCAACACGCACGCTTACATCCAAGCAGCGAAGGAAGCTGAAGAGAAAGGGGCGAAACCAAAAGCTGACTCAATCAACATCTCCTTGCAGGACCATGGTCCAGGAACAGGGGATAGACCGCAAAGCGGATCTCCCGGAAACTACAGCTCAGGCTGACAATGGGACTAAGAGTCAACACGAACTTCCAGAAAATTTGCCCCTGGAAGAGGGTAAAGACGTAGAAGGAAGGGACTCCCCCAAAACAATCACAAGCGGCAGAGACGCCCCGAAGAGTGAACCTTGCGAGGTAAGAGGACGCATATATGAGGGTGCAATTGATGGTGAGGCGACAATAACATTAAGAGAACCCCCTGCGGCTGCTGACGCAACTAAAGCTAATCAGGCACTACCTGCAGACCAAATGGCGCAATTAGACTCCACTATAATTATGTTCCACCCTGAATATAAATCAAAGGGACGGATCGACACATTAAATAGAGGAAACATTCTACGCTTAATAAACTCCATTAATAGTTTGAAGAATATAAGATCTAATGACCTAGAGTCGATAGAATTTGTGGAGAGTTTAGAACATCCGGGCGTGGAAGCAACTAAAGCAGTTTGGGCCACAACCACGATAGCAGATACAGTTCTAAAGGAATACGCTAAGTTCAACTCTTGGGGCATCAAGCTATGTCCATTTGCTAGACCTAGATATCCGGAACCCCTGATCATAAACTCGGAAAATCAAAAAGAGCCTGGGGGGGGCCAACCGAGGCAATCAAGCACGCACTTATACTCTGTCCTGCGCGGAGCCCGAAGCAAATCCCCAGGGGGCACTGAAGACAGCGAGCAGCGGCATCATTGGTCCACGGCAACAAAAAGCATCCCACCACAAGAGTGGAGCTGGTTATCAAGGACCATAAACACAAAAAATCAAAATCTTTGACGTCCCAGGCTCACTAAACTCAACACTGGCATTAAAACCTCTCTCAAACTTTGTTCGTGGAACATTAACGGGGTGGGAGATAAGACCCTGGATCAGGAAATGCAACTCTACTTGCAAAGTTTTGACATAATTTCACTCCAGGAAACTTGGAGTGACTCGCCGCCCCTTTGGATGGATTCAACCTGCTCTTCCTACCTGCTACAAAGAGTGCCAAATTTGGCCATAGCAAGGGAGGACTGGCCACATACTGCTCTGTAAAGAGCATCTACGCTATGGAATCAATGACGTATAGCATAGCAACTCCAAACGAATTACAGGTGCTCAAACTAACCTTACAGGGGGAGGAAAAAAAAGAACAGGTAATTATCATAAACCTTTACCTACACCCCCGCGATAAAACAAAAGGAATCCCGCAGCTGAAAGAGAAGCTAGAGGAAATCCTAATGGGAGAGCAGACCAACAATTTAATCATTACTGGAGATTTCAACGCAAACATGTTTAGAAGAGCCGTCGAAGATACAGATACAGAGGAGGACCCCTTCGTGTGGCCTGCAGCAACACAAGAGAATAATGCGGGCGGCAGACACACGAAAACAGCACAGAGGCTCTTAGCGATATTAGAGCAACTAGGCTTCCGATCTTTAAATGGAAGATTTCCAGGAGATCGCCCACAGATCGCAAACTTTCACAATACAACAGCAAGCACCACAATAGACTACACATTTGTCTCTCGCTGTTTGTTTACAAAAGTAATGGATTATCACATTGGAACCTCGGAACTTAGCGATCATTTGCCACAGGAAATCACAATTGGCTCAATAATCAACCCACAGATTGTGCCGGTAAATATTCACAATTCGGAATTTGCGTCAAATGAAAAACGAATAAAATGCAAAATGGACGATCCGGAAGGCTTCCTCAGTCTTGCAAAACAACTTGTGGAGGATGCACAATCAGCAGACCCCGATTGTCTAAGAAGTTGGGAGCTGTTCACACAAACCCTAGGAAACCAATTCGGAGTAAAAAAGGGAACCAACGCAAATAGGAACTCAGGACACGCTCGAATCAAACGCTCCTGCTCTTACATTGGAAATAACGCACAATTGAAAATCTATAAAAAGCAGATTAACTGCACTCTTCGGAGACTAAAGAAAGACAACCTCGATTATACAACCTTACAAGAACTGAGGGTGCTGAAAGCTAAGCGGGGAAAATTAATTTGGCACCTTAAAAAAGAATCTGAGGAAGCTTTATGGGCCAAACTTCTGCATGATATTAATAACAACAACAGTGCCCAATTCTGGCAAAAAGTCAATAATCTTGCGAGCCCGTTAAATCAAGGCGTTAATTCTCATGTAACAGAAGAGGCTTGGACAACCCACCTGCAATCCCACTTCAACAAAGAACGCGCAACTGACCCGCATGAGGGAATTTTCTGCCTCGAAGGCGACGTCCAAACATTTCCAAAAAATCTTTTTTATACAACTATGGAACAGCCCCTCATCATCACGAGGGAAAAAATCTGCAAAAGAATCTCAAAGGGAAGGCGTCAAGGAGCCCCGGGACCAAACGGGATTCCGCCCATACTATTCAAACAAGATCCGAATTTTTGGGCATCTGTATTAAAACCAACCTTCGAATCAATCTTGCGCTCATCAACGATACCATCTTCATGGAGGGGCTCAATCATCTCCCCTATATACAAAAAAGGCAATAGGGACAATCCAAAAAACTACCGGCTGGTAGCCCTAATCGACAATGAAGCCAAATACTACGCCGGATTACTCCTACAAGAATTAACATCCTGGGCAACGGATATCTCGGCAATCCCTATAAACCAAACAGGCTTCTGTAAGAACATGGGGACTACCACCAATATTATGGCCCTCTCAATAATGATAGACGTCACACTCACTATAAAACAGCCTTTATATCTATGTTTTATTGATTACAGCTCAGCATTTGACCATATAAATAGGAATTTATTATGGCAAAAATTAAAAAAATTGAATATACCACCACTGCTACTAAAACAACTAGTGCTCTTGCACAGCAACACATGGGTGCAAGTAAAACTGGGCACAGGAGACTGACAAAAAAGATTCCAACTACCAACAGTCTAAAACAAGGCTGTGTGCTTGCTCCGCTACTTTTTAATCTTTTTATGGCAGAACTTTCAAACTCCCTCAATGACAACAACTCGCACGCACCCAAAATAGGGGACCTCCAGCTGTCTAACCTTTTTTATGCAGATGACTTGGTCCTCATAAGCCGGACACCAGTGGGCTTACAGCGATTGCTGAATACTACATCTCGGTACTCGGAGGAGAATAAACTCACCATCAATAGAGAAAAAACTAAAACTCTCTGCGTAAACTAGCGAAAGAAAAAGACACAGCCTCGCTGGCATCTGGCTACACATAAGCTGGAAGCGGTACAAAATTATAAGTACCTGGGAATCATCATCGATGATAAAGGAAAGTTTATAGCTCAATTGGAGGCCATAAAAAAAAGGGGGATAATGATCGTGGTGGCATTAAGAAATCTTAAGAACAACATCTCAGGCCCAAATCTACTTCCCTTGATCAAAGTGATCCAGGCAAAGCTCATACCATCAATCAGCTATGGAAGCGAAGCCATGAGAGGGAGAGATGCTGAAACTCTGGATCATACAATAACAAGGGCAATTCGAATGATCTTTGGGCTACCAGGATACACATCGCCTGCACAACTAAGGCTGGAGCTTGGGATCCAAAAGCAAGAGATCGCCCGCAAAGGGGCATTCATCAAAAGCTGGTTCAAAATCAAAACGGGTCCACCTGACTCATTAAACATGTATCTGTGGAAAGAACTGAGCACTGAGGGTACACCCAGCCCGACGCTATCTGGACGACTCACTCAATCAGCTGGGCCTGCAGGAACTTTGGGAGGCTCCAGCAACCGTCACCAGCTTTAAAAAAAATCGTAAACAGTGTGATCAAAAAGGAATCACTTATACAGGACAAAGCTACTCTGAGTAAACGCGCTCATGGCTGGTTCACCCTGCAGACCTACAGCAAGGCATCACCACAAGCCTACCTCCTCACCAGCTTCTCTAGAGCAACTAAAGAGAAATTTTTGAAACACCGCTTGGGCATAATACCATCTGCATATCACATGCCACCTTGGCTACGTCCCCCGAAGCCAGCAATTTGCCAACTCTGCGGGGAGGGTGAGGAGGATATAGTGCATCTACTAACTATATGTGTTGCCTTAAAACAGGAACGACGGTCTCTGTTAAGACCTTTTTTTAATAAGAAGTCCATCAGAACCTGTAGACAGGCAGTCCTAGCATCTTTTTCTGGTGAGGATATTCAACTAAGTTGTCACCTGGTAAAATACTTTTCTGCTGTAGAATTAATTTAAAAGAAACAGGCAACTCAGTTTGCAGACTGCATTACAACGGAACAGTCCACGGGGTCTGCACTGCCACTTTTAGCAGCGCCAAGATTGGCACCCCACACATGCTAAGGATTGTGGAATCACTTCAAATGGGGTCCCTTGTAATGCCAAATATGTATAAATTGCATCTTAAAAGCTTTGCATTAGATTTTACTCTTTTCAAACCCTTTTTCCTCATTTTAACTAAATTTCTTTCTTCATCCTTTCTTTTCTTTCGGTCTTAATTTTCACTTCCCATTCTGTTCTTTTTCGCACATCACTGAATTTTTACTGCGTTTTAACAATGAGATATTTTTAAGTCACAGAAAAGAAAATGTTAGAGATAATTTTTCTTTCTTTTTTTTTTTTAATGCATGACTGTAAAAGTTTTAATTAACTGTACAATAAACAATACCTACCTACCTGACTACTCTAAGCAATTCATTGTTCAAACAGAAGCATCTGAGTTGGGGGTAGGGGCTATGTTATCACAACTTAATGCAGAGGGCCAGGATCAACCAGTAGCTTTTATTAGCAGAAGGCTGACCCCCAGAAAGAAACGTTGGTCAGCTATAGAGAGGGAGGCCGTTGCTGTGGTCTGGGCCCTGAAGAAGTTGAGGCCATACCTGTTTGGCACTCACTTCCTTGTTCAGACAGACCATAAGCCCCTCTTATGGCTTAAACAGAGGAAGGGTGAAAACCCCAAACTTTTGAGGTGGTCCATTTCCCTGCAGGGGATGGACACTTACAGTGGAACATAGGACTGGGAGTAACCATGCCAATGCAGATGGACTTTCCAAATATTTCCACTTAGAGAATGAAGACTCAACTGGGCAAGGTTAGTCTCATCTCCTTACGTTTGAGGGGGGGTTGTGTAGGAAAGTAGGATCTACTTCTATGGTTACCCCCACTTTTTGTGCCTGGTGCTAAGCTATATTATGACTAGTCTGACTGGGATCCTGCTAATCAGGACCCCAGTCTATCTGTTTTCTCCCTAAATTGTTGTATTGCGTACTTAGGTACACCCCAGATTGGATACTGGGGTACCCTTATCAGTCCCTATATATGGTACTAAGGTAGCCAGGGCATAGATACCCCAGAGGTCTCCCATGGGCTGAAGCATGCATTATGCCACCCATGAGACACCATGCAAAATGGAACTACAGGCCTGCCATTGCAGCATGTGTAAGTTGGTGCATGCACCACTTACTAAAGATATAGGTTTACTATATCTAAGGGTCACTGCACTTAAAACCTATAAGTCACCCCTATAGCAGGCCTTTGCAATCCTGAAGGCAGGGTGCTTGGTTCTAAGTGAGAGGGTGCCCCTGCATGAGCAGGATACCCCTGCAGCCTACGGAGTCCATTCTCCCGGGTTGTCAGTGAAGCAGCCATATACCATATAGAGGGGCACCACGTAATTAGGCGATGACCATCTCGAAAATGGCTGAAACGAATCCTATCATGTTAGGTATCAAACATGTTGGAATCATACCCCCACACCGTAAACGGTGGGGGAGGTATGATTCCAAGCACTGGAAGAGCCCTCCGTTAGGCTCTCAGTGTTCCCGGTACCAGTCTTCCAGACCCGGACAGCACAAAATGGTTGCTGCCGACCAGAGACACATTTCTGCCCTCCTGCTGCTGAGCCAAGCTTGAGCAGAGGAAGGTGGAACAATAAGCATCCTGTCACAGGGAGGCGGGACCACATCCCAGACAGGATTTAGTGTATTGGGACCGGGTGGGTGTGCTTGCCAGTGCCAGAAAGTCTGCATGAGTGGCACATTTGGTGTCCCTGTGCATAGTCCAGTTCAAACCAGCTCTGGTGCGAAACTGGACAAAGGACATGGAAGTAACCTCCCCCTCTCCAGACCCTCCCCTGGGAGGGTCCCCTGAATCTTCCCAACCCTTTCCCTAGGGTACTTAAGGGCTTACCTGGGTGTAGGTCCCTAGATTCATCGTGGGATAAGATTCAGATCAGACACCACTGCACTTCTACTGTCTGGGCACTCTGGACTTTGTTTGGGCCTGACTTCGTCTCCCTTCCAGTCTGCTGCATCGTCTATGCCTGTGCATCATACAGGAACCTTCCAAGGCCTGTGAAGCATCAAAGACAACCGAAGTAATCTCCCTTGGAGTGAAGGAGTCACTCCCCTGCATTCGCAGGCACCGCAACTAAGTCGACCGGTCTGCAGATACTGAGCTCCTCCGGACTCTGTGGGCTCTGCAACACAGGTGGTGGTTTTCCACAGCTCCCGAGGCCTGCTCTACCCTCTTGCCAAGTTTGAGGCTAGCATCCCTCGTGGGGGTTGCAATAACCGACCCCTGGGTACCTTGTCCAACTTGCAGTTGCAAAGGCTTGTTGGATTCTTTGCAAGAAGTTCTTCGGGCTCCAAGTAGCCCCAACCTCGAGCACCTCCTGTGACCAGAATCTTCAGCCACACTGCATCCTGTGGGTCCACTTGAAGATCACACTTGTTTCTTTTGGGCTTTTCGATTGCTCAGGGCCTGCCATGACTCTCCTGCCTTTGGTGAGTCCCCTGGACCTTGCTGGTCCCGTCGTTGCTCCTTCTTTGATTTCTGCGTGGCTTGCCTTTGCCAAGGCTTGTTGGTGCTCCCGCCGGACACCGACCCCTCAGCACTCGACATCCTTCGTGGGACAGCTCGTGCATGGCTCCTGGTCCTCCTCAGCATCGCTTGGTCCTCACAGCTGCAGAGTCAAGGTCCTCCTCATCCATCTTGAAGCACCCGACATCGGAGGTCATTCGTCTTCCAAGTCTCCTGGTCACCCCTGAGTGACATAGACTCTGTCCCCTCTGCTTTCAGGTACTCCTCTTCAATAATCCACATTTGGATTCCCACTGACACTTCCTCCTCTTCCAGCAGTGGCACTTTCCTGAAGTCCTCCATTGGGTTCAACAGCGGTTTCCGACACCACTTCACACGTATGCACCCGGCTTCCCTGGTGTAGGTAACGTGGGTACTAGGGTATCCATGGGTAGGGTGGCTCTCCAACTTTCTGGCTTCCACGGGTTTCCTCAGGGTCCACTGGGAAGGGTCCTTAACCTCCAACTGCGACTTGCACATAGAGTTGCACAGAGCATGCAGTCATGTTTTCACACTGCACACGCTCTCCATGGGCTCCCTATCTACTCACCATGGGTGGTTCCTTGGGGTCCCAGCACTTCTACATCCTCTCGACACTGTTTTGACTCGAGTCGTGGTTCTTATCCCACTTTCTTATTATATGGTTTGGTCCCCCCCTGGGGCCACTGTGTATTTCATGCTATTTACTGTGTTTCTTTGCTAAAGTGTTGTGCGCATTGTGTATATCTCGTTGTTGGAGAAATTGGAACATACTAGAGAGTATTATATAATAAATACATATTTTTATAAATACTTGGTGTGGTTCTTTTTTACTTAATCTATAGTATAAGATTGCATTCTGGTGAAACAAGCTGCTTTACACTCCTTCTGGACTAAGCCTGAAGGCTGCTCTCCACAGCTACCACTGAGGGAGCTCTCTAAGGTTGTCTAAGACCTCTTAAATCACTATAATAGTTGTCTGGACTGGTGCAAGGTGCCCACTTACATTACTGGACATCATATACCAGGCCAGCTTCTCACAATTATACTTACTGACACTTCACAACAAAGTTTATAAAATATATTATTAAATACCTGAACTTGAAGTTTTTCTTTAAGACAGATGAAGACACCAATCTCTTTCAGCTCCACATAAATTCACTTCTGATGAGCACAACTCAAACAGACTTCCTTCGGCTCCAAAGCACCATGGACAAACTGAGCTATCTCTGGTTCTCCACCCAATCTCATCATAACATTTATCCAACCATGTAATAAGAATGGTAACTATCGGTTGAGCCTTGGCCCTTTTTATTTTACTTCTCCCCATACGATCTTGTGAAACTCTAGTGGGATGGTTAGACACCTGTGGCAGGCCCAGTAATTTTCCACGCAGGTCTCACGAGAGGTGCGTGGGATCGCATGAGCCTCATGTGAAAAGCCTCACTCCCTGAAGCTTGCACTCTACTCTTGTGTGACTCTTGCTGGATCATAGCACAATTGTAAGGACATAGTAGTACATGGGAAGCACTAGCCTCTCCACTAAAAGCCCTCTGTTGGATAATGGATGTGCACACCTGGAGCATTAGGAGGGACTACCCTCTGCTTTCAAACCTCTCTCTCAAAGAACAACTTTGTATAGTAGGGCGTGTGCAGGGACTGGTCTCTCTGTTGAAAACCCATCTTGCATAACAGGTGTACTTAGTAGGGACTGGCCTCTCCTTTCAGACCTCTCTCTCAGAGAATGGGTGTGGATAGTAGTCAGTGGGGAGGGATTGGCATCTCCTTTCACACCTTTCTCTCAGATGACGCGTGTGCGTACTAGTGAGGAGGAGAGATTGATCTCTCATCTTAGGGCTGTCTCTCATTTGACGGGTGTGCGCGGTAGGGTATGTGGAGAGAGATTGGCCTCTCCGCGGAAAATCCTCTCTTGAATGATGGGTGTGCGTAGTAGGGTGCGGAAAATGACAGGCCTGTTCTTTCAGACCTCTCTCTCAGATGACAGGTGTGGGTAATAGTGAGTGGAGAGGGACTGTCCTCACTGCTAACACCCATATCTGTGATAATATGTGTGCATAGTAGGGCGTGGGAAGAGACTGTACTCTACTCACAACTCCTACTAAGCTGATGGGCATAAAGAGTGCACTCTGATAAACACCATCTCCAGTAATACTTCTTCCTAAAGTAGCATACTACAGCATATTAAAAAATGACCTTCTCCTTTCTACTTTTCACAATCCCGCGAGAGTCTTGCAAGATAGTAACATTTCTTGAATATAAGAATGAACTATTTTCTCATCATAACACTCATCTCTTACACACTTCCTCTAAAAACCTAGGGCCACAATATGCATTCCTACTAATGGAATGTATTGAGAAATCATGTACTCCTTTTTACAATTCATGAACCCGAGTTGAACTGCCAAATTATACAAATATTTTTGACCCTTAATCTTAATATCTCAAAAACTACTGATCAGATTTACACCAAATCACAAAAAGCACAATCTGTGGACCAAGATCTAGCTTCCTGGCGAATTTGTTGTAATTCCGTTGAGTGGTTTTTGCTGTAGCTGTGTCTAAAGAGGTTTATATAAAATGCATGGGGTTTTTGAATTTTGGGACCCTCAATTTTTCTCAGCCCCGGTTGACGGATCACCCCGAAGCTTTCCAGGAAGAAGCTGAGGTAACGAACCTTTTTTTGTAAAGTTTTGTAAAGATTCGTCAAATGGGGCCATTGTTATTGGGAAACCAAAAAATGCCCCGTCTATGGAAAAGCAGACATAACTGTAACTATGTTGTGGTGACCACCACTAGGAGATATATATATATATATATATATATATATATATATATATATATATATATATATATATATATATATTCATATTCATATTCTCCACAAATTCCTTTTAACAAAAGGAGGTTGGGTCGCACTCACGAAGGGTTTAAATTAATCCTTTTATTCCTTATTTCCCAGGGAGAAAGCAAAAACGACGCGTTTCGGTCTATCCAGAGACCTTGGTCACGAATACTTGCGATGCTTAAACCAGCCAATTAAATACATTGTAACTGAAATTAGGTCATTTCCTGTTAGTACTAACATCGCAAAGCATTTTGGGAGATGTAGTGATACTTTATAAATGTTTACATTTCTCACATCATTTTTATGAATGCCTAATGAAAAAATAATAAAAAATAAAATAAAGCAAGGTGAACATGTGCAATAATTGAATTTAAAGATAGACAAAGATTGTTTTGTTTATCCAGATCCTTAACCATATTTTAGATTTTACTAAATTTCATCAATTTTATCTTTTCTCCATTAGTTTATTGGTATGACTTTTTATCACAAATTTAGACCTCCAGTGGGCTTTTTTTTGTGTGTATTGAAAATGTCTTTATTTTCCTTATGTGAATAGAAGGATCAGTTCAATGTCCATCATGTGAAAAAAATCATCAATCGTGATTTTCGGTGCTGAAGCACACACCCAAGTACTGGGAAGCAAAGTTCATGGTTTATAGATGAGTGCATTTATATATATATATAAGGTGCATAAAAAGACGCTACCTGTCCCTGGGAGGCCAATAATATCTGCAATTCAAAGTGTGGCGGAAAGCATCACTCAGTATATTGACTTTTTTTTACAGGATCTAGTAAAAGCTCTGCCAACGTACATTAAGGACACCGGAGATTTTCTCAAAAAAATCAGGAACATTCCATGGTCTGCGGATTCAATGTTCATTACTTTGGACATTGAGTCCCTTTACACCAGCATAGAACATCCGACTGGGTTGAAAGCACTTGAATATTTTCTGGGTACTAGACCATTGGAATGTTACAGCCATAACAAAATGATTGTAGAATTAGTGTCTTGGTGTCTGTATAACAATTATTTTCTGTTTGGCACGGACATTTATCTACAGAAGAGGGGTGTGGCGATGGGGGCCTGCTTCTCCCCCAGTTACGCGTGCTTGCACGTGGGCTGGTGGGAGGAGCAGGTTCTCAAGCGCACTCACGGTTCTGTATTTGCTGATCATGTTTTAAGATGGATGAGGTACATCGATGATGTTTTTATCATATGGAGAGGCGATGAACAAAGTGCCATAAATTTTGTTAATGAGATCAATGTCAATCACGAGAATTTGAAATTCACATCGCACATTAGTAAGGACCATGTGGATTTCTTAGATGTGAGCATCTTTATCCGTGATGGGGAAATAGCAACCACTCTACATAGGAAAAGCACTGCTGGCAATTCTACTTTGCATGCCAGCAGTGCTCACCCCAAACATATAATTAACAATATCCCTTATGGTGAGCTATTACGGCTTAAGCGAATTTGCAGCACGGAGACAGAGTTGGCAACTTGTACCAATCAAGCGCTTATGAGATTTAGACAAAGGGGTTATAAAGAATCCATCCTGAATCAGGCAGTTAACAAAATGAATGCTAAATCTAGAGCCTCTTTATTTGCAGATACGGGGGTGGACAACATGGTTTCAGATGAAATTGATAACAATTCTGTTCCCAGATTTGTGACAACTTACAACAAACAGGAAAGGAAAATTAGAGCCATTATTACACGCAGTTGGCCTATACTTCTGACTGATGCGGTTTTAGCTCCGAGGCTTCCAACAAGTCCTACTATTACTTACAGGAAAGGACCCTCGATGAAAACCCAAATTGCCAAAAACAGCCCTGAATTAGGGAAAGAAAAATGTGGTTACAACCCCGGCCGGGGTTTGTCAAATGTTCCAGCTGCAGGGCTTGCAGATTTGGAATTAATACCACACAATATGCCACCCCATTCAGTCCAGACATGGTTACCATTAAAGGGAGTTATAACTGCAGGACCGAATATGCAGTTTATGTTCTGACATGCACCTGTGGCTTGCGTTATGTGGGCAGCACCAAGCTACAGGTGCATGTCAGAATCCTCCAACATCTTCGAGCCATTGTAAATAACGATGGCTCGTATCCTGTAGCCAGGCATTTTAAACAAGAACATAGCAATGATTTGAAGTGTTTGACATATTTTGTAATCACAGCGATTCCTAAACCACGTAGAGGAGGTGACAGGGATAAGATGTTGAGAAGGATGGAATCCAGGTTAATATTAGAACTGGATAGCAAATTCCCTAACGGTTTAAATACCACAGAAGATCTGTATCACTTTCTATAAAGTATACAAACAGCAATGTATTTTATTCAGAATCTGGACTTGGTTATTGTTTTTTCAAGGGGCGATTTTTTGATTTTTTATTTTATCATATTTAATGTGGTTGGCCTCCTTGCAATAAGATTGTTTTTAAATACACACTTCACTCATTTTTTATTTCACATGGGTCTCAAGTAGCACGAGTATTTTTGCATTGACATTGACTAAGAGGAGCAGTAGATTCTGGTTATAAAATGTGTATATGTTGAAATATCACAATCAATGATTTTAAAACATGATGGTAGAACAATAACAATGGGGTCTTGATGTTATTATCTATCTTGCGATATTTGCACTGAGTTTCCATCACGCATTTATGCGGTGAATGAAGTATGCAGATGGACTCACAATGAGATTTGCCATTTTTTGTATAAGGTAATTATGTTTACAAAGAAAAGCGTATTTTGCACATAATGTTTTGAGGTATATGTTTTTAAATATATTTTTTTGCGTGATTTGCACATATTTATTAGAAAGGCAAGAATTGGCTGTATTCGTACATGGATTTATGTTTACAGCGTAGGCAACAATTGCGACGCAAGGCTTTCCTTTTTTAAGCATATATTTAAAAACATTTTATGGGTTTCGCTTGTATTCATCACTAGTAGTAAGACATTAATGTAAGCAGGGACGCTAGAGATGTTAGTGTCCAATATCGGCACAAATTCCAAATTGCATTCAAGCATTCAAATTATTATTAGAGTCTGTTTTCTTTATTATTTCTCTATTATTTATTTCTCATTGCCATTTGTTTGATATTTTATTTCAACAATTATGACATTGTATATTGTGATGTGGAAAACAGAGGGATCATTGCCTTTTAACAGTCGTTATATGCATAGTATTTTGTCCATGTCAGTCTAACACGTGGTGTGCACTTAGCAAATTTAAAAACATGGCGGGCCGTATCTGACTATCTGTGAGCAAGGACAATTTGTCCGAAACGCGTCAGAGTGCAGCTCTGTAAATAAAAACATCACCAGTGCCATATACCTGGGATTCGTGTGGTCTCTGTTCGCCTGGCAGTGTGCGGAAGTGCGGAAGTGCAGAGACGACGTGTTTTTATCGATTTGAAAATTCGGAAGGTGGTTGCTTCCGCGACGAATCCACTCCCCGGAAGTTGGCTGCCGCCATCAACCAGTGTATCCATGTTTCGAAAACGGAGTTTGTTCGGCGACAGCCCCTGACTGCAGCCATACACGAGTACCGCAGCAAAGGAAAGACAACGACAGAATAAGAACGTTGATCGGAGGCTGTTCCTGTCTGCGGTGAGCAAGGTGGCAATTTGTAGTGGTGGGGAGGATTTTACGGCACAGGGGGCCCCCGCACACACGGGAAGCCTACCAATATACTTTTTACAAAACAGGAGAGCTTGCACAATCATGTCAGCGGAGGTAGTTCGCGGCAGGGAGGCCGCTGCAGATGCATTATTTTCTAATTTGCCCAAAACAAATCAGAAGGGGGTAACGGCAGCTCTGGGCAATACGGACAATTCTAATGAAGGACATATCAAAGGGTTATTGAAACAGTTGGAGAAAAACACACGCTCCGAAATGACAAAGTGGTGGGAGCATAAATCCCTGTCCAAATACATCGAGGAGGGGCGGGTGCCGAGAGGGCTACGCATTTTATTAGCCCCCAGCTATGACAGCCCCAATCCGGAGATGTTAAGGGAATGGGGGCACAGCAATTTAGAGGCATCAATGAATCTAGTTAAAATACTGGTAAAATATGCCAAAATTGACAGACTTTCCTTGCTTACTGAAATTGATGAAATCAATGAGCAACTTATGAAGTTTGAACCTAATGACCTCATAACGAAATTAAGGAATGAAATGCAGGAACGCCTGGCTAAACAGGAAGAAAAAATCATGGCTCGCAAAGCGTATAAATTCGCTCGTGACAAAGAAGATTACGAGCAGGGGCGCATATACACCTTCGCTCGAAAATACGAGAACGCAAAAAGATCAAAATTAAACGACAAGCCATCAAATACAACAGCAGGTGCTGGGCCTACGGTGATTACACCTGCTGACATAGCCTCAACGAGCAGTGATATCGATTCAATGACGACCAGTATATCTTCTGAAGATGAGAGCATAGATAGAAGAGGGGCAACAAACAAGTCCAAAGTTTTGGATTTAGGGGAAGAGATTGATTTTTTAGTGTTCGATCGTCGCCAGACACTAAGGCCAAGGAATCAAAAGAAAAAAGAACAAGAAACAACGCAAGAAGGAGGGCACGCCGCAAAAAACGGAGGCAACTACAAAAAAACAAAAAAGCAGTACTGGCGAAAAAGACAATAAAGGATGACAACACCATTATAAATCTATCTTCCGTTATTCTTTCCGAAGCAGAAAAACAACTATTAAGCCTCGGCTTGTCTTTTTGCCCCATAAGTGACTTTAACTACACACGGACTCGCATTGACGTCTTCTGCTATATTCGTAAACTCAAACTAAAAAAGTTTTTCAGCATCAAGGAAGGTCTAAAAGAACATCAGCTTAGCGCAGTTGAACAATCCAATACTGATCTTTTAGCATCTGACGCGGCAATTTTACTAACAATGCACCAACTGGCCAATTTCAATACAGATAATGAGCGGATCACAGAAGAGGAAATATCTACCCAACAAGGATTAACAGAAGCAACTGTCACACAGTTGGGAGCCCACATGAGTCCTTTTAAGCCGAAATCAAGTTTTGTGCCAAATATGCCTAAGGACGCTATTGACATATTTCAGGATGTAATAGTAGATGATCTTAAGAAACTGCATCATCAAATCAAACATCGCAAAAGATACAAAAGCGAACAGGAAATCAAATACGCAGAATTGATTAAGAAACTCAATAACAACCATCAAATCGTTGTCACCACGTCTGACAAAGGCGGCAATATTGTAATTTGGCCACAAAAAGATTACATCATGGAAGCACAAAGACATTTAAGTGATTCGGCGTGCTATGTAAAATCTACAATGAAAGATTATAATGCTGCCAGAGAAGATCTGAGAAAAGTTCTTTTGAAACACAAAAGAGAAGGCATGATTTCGAATGAGGAATTTCGCTTTCTGCATGTCGAACATCCTGTATTGCCTCGGCTATATCTTATACCCAAGGTGCATAAAAAGACGCTACCTGTCCCTGGGAGGCCAATAATATCTGCAATTCAAAGTGTGGCGGAAAGCATCACTCAGTATATTGACTTTTTTACAGGATCTAGTAAAAGCTCTGCCAACGTACATTAAGGACACCGGAGATTTTCTCAAAAAAATCAGGAACATTCCATGGTCTGCGGATTCAATGTTCATTACTTTGGACATTGAGTCCCTTTACACCAGCATAGAACATCCGACTGGGTTGAAAGCACTTGAATATTTTCTGGGTACTAGACCATTGGAATGTTACAGCCACAACAAAATGATTGTAGAATTAGTGTCTTGGTGTCTGTATAACAATTATTTTCTGTTTGGCACGGACATTTATCTACAGAAGAGGGGTGTGGCGATGGGGGCCTGCTTCTCCCCAGTTACGCGTGCTTGCACGTGGGCTGGTGGGAGGAGCAGGTTCTCAAGCGCACTCACGGTTCTGTATTTGCTGATCATGTTTTAAGATGGATGAGGTACATCGATGATGTTTTTATCATATGGAGAGGCGATGAACAAAGTGCCATAAATTTTGTTAATGAGATCAATGTCAATCACGAGAATTTGAAATTCACATCGCACATTAGTAAGGACCATGTGGATTTCTTAGATGTGAGCATCTTTATCCGTGATGGGGAAATAGCAACCACTCTACATAGGAAAAGCACTGCTGGCAATTCTACTTTGCATGCCAGCAGTGCTCACCCCAAACATATAATTAACAATATCCCTTATGGTGAGCTATTACGGCTTAGGCGAATTTGCAGCACGGAGACAGAGTTGGCAACTTGTACCAATCAAGCGCTCATGAGATTTAGACAAAGGGGTTATAAAGAATCCATCCTGAATCAGGCAGTTAACAAAATGAATGCTAAATCTAGAGCCTCTTTATTTGCAGATACGGGGGTGGACAACATGGTTTCAGATGAAATTGATAACAATTCTGTTCCCAGATTTGTGACAACTTACAACAAACAGGAAAGGAAAATTAGAGCCATTATTACACGCAGTTGGCCTATACTTCTGACTGATGCGGTTTTAGCTCCGAGGCTTCCAACAAGTCCTACTATTACTTACAGGAAAGGACCCTCGATGAAAACCCAAATTGCCAAAAACAGCCCTGAATTAGGGAAAGAAAAATGTGGTTACAACCCCGGCCGGGGTTTGTCAAATGTTCCAGCTGCAGGGCTTGCAGATTTGGAATTAATACCACACAATATGCCACCCCATTCAGTCCAGACATGGTTACCATTAAAGGGAGTTATAACTGCAGGACCGAATATGCAGTTTATGTTCTGACATGCACCTGTGGCTTGCGTTATGTGGGCAGCACCAAGCTACAGGTGCATGTCAGAATCCTCCAACATCTTCGAGCCATTGTAAATAACGATGGCTCGTATCCTGTAGCCAGGCATTTTAAACAAGAACATAGCAATGATTTGAAGTGTTTGACATATTTTGTAATCACAGCGATTCCTAAACCACGTAGAGGAGGTGACAGGGATAAGATGTTGAGAAGGATGGAATCCAGGTTAATATTAGAACTGGATAGCAAATTCCCTAACGGTTTAAATACCACAGAAGATCTGTATCACTTTCTATAAAGTATACAAACAGCAATGTATTTTATTCAGAATCTGGACTTGGTTATTGTTTTTTCAAGGGGCGATTTTTTGATTTTTTATTTTATCATATTTAATGTGGTTGGCCTCCTTGCAATAAGATTGTTTTTAAATACACACTTCACTCATTTTTTATTTCACATGGGTCTCAAGTAGCACGAGTATTTTTGCATTGACATTGACTAAGAGGAGCAGTAGATTCTGGTTATAAAATGTGTATATGTTGAAATATCACAATCAATGATTTTAAAACATGATGGTAGAACAATAACAATGGGGTCTTGATGTTATTATCTATCTTGCGATATTTGCACTGAGTTTCCATCACGCATTTATGCGGTGAATGAAGTATGCAGATGGACTCACAATGAGATTTGCCATTTTTTGTATAAGGTAATTATGTTTACAAAGAAAAGCGTATTTTGCACATAATGTTTTGAGGTATATGTTTTTAAATATATTTTTTTGCGTGATTTGCACATATTTATTAGAAAGGCAAGAATTGGCTGTATTCGTACATGGATTTATGTTTACAGCGTAGGCAACAATTGCGACGCAAGGCTTTCCTTTTTAAGCATATATTTAAAAACATTTTATGGGTTTCGCTTGTATTCATCACTAGTAGTAAGACATTAATGTAAGCAGGGACGCTAGAGATGTTAGTGTCCAATATCGGCACAAATTCCAAAATTGCATTCAAGCATTCAAATTATTATTAGAGTCTGTTTTCTTTATTATTTCTCTATTATTTATTTCTCATTGCCATTTGTTTGATATTTTATTTCAACAATTATGACATTGTATATTGTGATGTGGAAAACAGAGGGATCATTGCCTTTTAACAGTCGTTATATGCATAGTATTTTGTCCATGTCAGTCTAACACGTGGTGTGCACTTAGCAAATTTAAAAACATGGCGGGCCGTATCTGACTATCTGTGAGCAAGGACAATTTGTCCGAAACGCGTCAGAGTGCAGCTCTGTAAATAAAAACATCACCAGTGCCATATACCTGGGATTCGTGTGGTCTCTGTTCGCCTGGCAGTGTGCGGAAGTGCGGAAGTGCAGAGACGACGTGTTTTTATCGATATATATATATATATATATATATATATATATATATATCTTCACTCAAAACAAACAAAGGTTACAGGGATGTACAAATCTTTTGAAATTCAGCAGTTATAGTTACCTCCCAATGCACTGCTTAAGACCTCACATATTACATCACTCATGGCATGGTCAGTGACATCACTGATGACATCATTCATGACATCGCAAATGACACCACTGATGACATCATCCACAGACCCACTTACAAACCCTCTCACATGCCATACAACCTCTCATACACCAACTCACAAACCCACACAACCACTCGCATACCCATTCACAGACCCCTACAACTACTTACACACACACTCACTCATTCATACAGCCACTCACACAACTACTCACTCACCCATACAGCCACTCACACAGCCATGAACAAACCAATTTTTTAAATTCTATTTCCTAACTGTAACCTGTAATATTTGAGAGTGGGTGTGTGAGTGGCTGTATTGGTAGGTGAGTGGATGTGTGATTCTCTTAGTGGTTGAGTGAGTGGGTGCATGAGTGTCTGAGTGGAGCTGTGAGTAGTTGTGTGAGTTAGGTTCAGATTGGGTCTGTGAGTGGGTCAGTAAGTGTATGAGTGGGTCTGGGAGTGAGTGTGTAAGTCTCTGAGTGGATCTGTGAGTAGGTGTGTGAGTGTCTGAGTTGATCTGTGAGTAGGTGTGTGAGTGTCTGAGTGGGTCTGTGAGTGGGTGTGTGAGACTCTGAGTGGGTCAGTGAGTAGGTGCATGAGTGTGTGAGTGGGTGTGTGAGTCTCTGGGTGGGTTTGTAAGTGTGTGTGTGTTTCTCTCATTGAGTCTGTTAGTGGGTTAATCAGTGCTTGAATAGATCTATGAGTGGGTGCATGAGTGTCTGAGTATGTCTTTCAGTGGGTCCGTGAGTCTCTGAGTGGGACTGTAAGTGGGTGTGTGAGTGTGACTGCGAGTGGGTGCTTGACTGTATCAGAGGGTCTTTCAATGATAAGATAAGATAAGATAGGACTTTATTGCATGATTAGTCAAAACCTTTGCAACTGAAGACAGTGCCTAAAAGACACAACATGCATATTTCATAAATTTGTTAAAATACAAACTTAAAACTTTAAAAGTTAAAGAATCATTGTGTCGTAAAAGCCTCTGTTACATGCTGCTAACACAATAGTACGAAGTAAAAAGGGGCTCAATTATAAAGCACAAGATAGTTTAACATCTTTCCCAAAGGAGAAAGGGGGCGTAATTGTGTGGGAAAATAAGGTTTGAACAAATGATCTCCCATTTATGTCTGGCTTGGTTTGATGGTCAGAAGGGTGACTGTTGATCAATTAGATAATGACTGCAGTTACAATGAGGCGGAAGGGGCCGATGGCGAGGGCCCAATAGTGGTCAAATGTTCTGTCTGCCTGTCCCGCTCACGTGTCGCCACCTCTATCTTCTTAGAAAAAAACGGGCCATAAATCTGACCAGAGCACAATTCAGGATGGTGTTTGTGGGATTAAAATAGGCCAGGACCGCTCCTCTGCAAGATCTAATGTCTTTAGCTATCCAACCCCTTTGTAGCAAAGCCCTTCTTTCCTCTAAGAGGGTGGGGCACAGGTACAGTACGTGTGTTATGTCCTCCTTTTGTTGATTACAGAGCCGACACATTTCCTGAGCATTATCTTTTTTTCATATTGGGAGATGACAGGAGATGGGGATGACCCCCATTCGCAACTTTATGAACTGTAGCTTAGTTATTTCATTGTAGGTGTTATTTAAGTAGCACTGGGGTTTCAGTTGTTGATAAGAACATAAGGTCATCCAACCGTGGCTCCGAGCGGAGAGACTGGCCCTGTCTTCTATTGAAGAGTCGTTTCATGCTGATTTTTGCTAACCTTTTAAATTCCTGCTGGCTGATATATAGTTCCCAGAGGATGTCAAGCCAAGGGGCTCGGGTCAGGTAGTGGTGTCGCGCCGACCTGTGGTTTGTTTTCAAATGGATCCATAAGTTGTGGGTCAGGGTGCCTTCTTTGGAGCCCTAAGCTTATGGCAGCTTATCGCAAAGGTCGCCATGCAAGCTAGCATCTGTCTGCAGATTCCAAATTCCAGTCTTATTTGTGCTGGAGATGTATGGGATGGGAGCTGAAAGAATGTTCTGTACATTTTTGTAAGTATTTTATCCAATGTCTCGCTGTCCCGCCCTTTCAGAGCCTCGCACCCATATGTTAAGGTTGGGATAACCTTCGCCTGAGCTACCTGAAGAATAGGTGCAAGAGTTGGACCATTTAATTTTTTGTATATGGATCTAAGAGCGAAGGACAGTGCGGTGCCTTT
Organism: Calotriton arnoldi; assembly: GCA_963921515.1. Lineage (NCBI taxonomy): Eukaryota > Metazoa > Chordata > Amphibia > Caudata > Salamandridae > Calotriton > Calotriton arnoldi. Next base: position 1,039,964 of record CAWUFW010002837.1, on the reverse strand, counting down.
CTTTTTTAGTTCCGCCAACTGGCTCGTTTATTTTCTGTTATCGTTGAAAAGGACGCATATGTATTTGTGGCAGCTGGTGGCTTCTATTTTTTCCTGATGTAAAGACCATGTTGGCTTTTTGGTCCTGGTTGTATGAACCGCAAGGATCTTGGTTTTCTTTTTGTTTATCTGCAGACTGTTCCTATCGGAATATGTGGCGGTTGCATCCAGGAGGCGTTGCAAGCCAATCTTCGTGTGGCTGATGAGAACCAGGTTGTCTGCGTAAAGTAGGTTAGAGAGGCGGGAGCCACCCAGTTTGGGTGGGTGCGAGTTTACTGAGTTGAGGGCTGGTGACAAATCGGACAGAAATAAATTAAAAAGCGTGGGTGCAAGGACGCAACCTTGCTTGAGGCCTTGCGTGGTAGTTATAGGCCGTGACAGGCACGATCCATCACCGATCCATGTGTAGTGGTGCAAGAGCTGCAAGGCCCTGAGTAAGGTGTCAGGAATGTTGAGCCAGGGCGAGTTTCAGCCAAAGCTTCCCTGTCGACCCTGTTGAATGCAGATTTATAATCTACAAACCCCATGTATACGGGACTGATATTGGTTTTGGTCTGGTCGATCAAAAGAGAGAGTGTGATAAGATTCACTGTTGTCCCGGTGTGGCTGATGAATCTAGTTTGATTTGGTGGTATGATTTGTTTTGTCTGGGCCCATGAATGTAAGGAGTCCAGCAGCACACCTGCGAAATACTTTGCTTCATTATCGATTAGGGCAATCATGCGATAATTCCCAGGAGATTTTTTGTCACCACCTTTAAAGATCGAAGAGAGGATTGAGCCGCGCCATGAGGCTGGTATGATGTTCTTTTCTAGCATGGATAGATAGAGCGGGGCTAGTTGGGTGGCCCAGAATGCTGGATCTTCTTGTATAGGGCAGGTGGTATTCCGCCTGGACCAGGAGCACCATTTCTTCGTCCCTTTGCAATCTGTTTTTGTATTGAGGCCTCTGAGAAGTAGGGCCTGAGGGTTGACTGATCGTGGGTCGTGGTTTGAACTTCCCGGCAATACTGCCCACAGAATCATTGCCCTGCACAGGAATTCGATCAGACGATGATTGGACATTAAAATGGTCATCTAGAAATAAGAACCACTCCAGCTCCGAAATGTTGGAGGAGGCCACCTCAGGAAGCGTGCCCCCTAGACCATTTATGGTGAGCCAAAACTTTGCTGAGTTGTTGGTCCTTATGTCATATAATAGTTTGGCCTAAAAGGAGTTCCAACTGTTCCTTCGGTGATCACGTTTAGCCTCCTTCGCTGTCTTCGCACCTCTCTTAGTTTACTTATTATTTTTGGGTCCACTGGTGACGTTTTAAGTTTTCTCCACAGCCGATTGATGCTTTTTTTTGCAGACCTTATTGGATAACTGGAACTTACCCCTTGTGAGGCCGGCGGCCTGGTTTTGTGCTGTGCTGGTGTCGCAAACCGGGCCGCCAGTTTTTCGGAGGACTTTGACCATCTGATAATTAAATCTCCCCCTATTCCGTTGGTGTTAACTAGTAGTTGCTTGGCTTCTGCAGCCAAAGTCAGGAGACTGTTGATGGTACACTTGTTGCGTTTTAAATTGATAGTGTGGATTTCAAAACCTCGGTCCGCTGCCATGTTGTGTTGTGTCAGCCGAATGTTAAGGGAAAGCTCTTGGGGGTGATGGTCGCTTTCCATTTTTTCACCAAATGCAGAGATCAGGTTCAGTAGAGGAAGGCTGACAAATGAATAGTCAATCAGGGAGGCCCCTAAGTTAGTTAAATATAGATGTTCCAAGTTGCCTTGAAGGGCCCATCCTCTTGCGTCGTCTTTGGCCCACCCGGGGTGATCCTGTGGTGGTATAGCCCAGTCACCTTCTTGTAGCAGCGTTATCTCGTTGGCAGAAAGATCAGTCATTAGCCACATGTTAAAATCTCCTGAAATTAGGATATCAGTGCTAGGATTCTCTGATCTAAGGTTTAGCACCATGGAAGTCAGTTTCTTGGTGATCTCTGACCTTGAGCCCAAGTTTGGGCGAATGTAGACATTTATCAGGGTTAGGCTCCTTGACTGGCCGTTGTCAGTTCTGAGTGAGGTACCGCCTACTTGAAGCCCTGGGGTCACACTTGCTTCATCCCAAGAGCGAATTGTGCTATTGCCGATACATTGATTGCAAGACCGCTACTGCAGCTGGAGTTCCTTTGTTTGGTTGCGGTAATATGATGGTTTATAAACCCTTCTAGATTGTGTGGCGTCTCAAGCTATGTCTCTTGAAACAGGATAATTTCAAAGGTGCGTAAATAGTATACGGTGCCCTGGTCACTCAGTTTGTTTGCCAGGCTGTTGATGTTCCAGGAGCATAACTTGAGTGGGCTTCCTGAATGGACGTTGTTGCTGTTGCTTTGTCACCTAAGCAGTTGAGTTTAAGATCCCAGGCAGCCATGCCCAGGTATCAGCTCCTGCTGAGCCCGCGGATTAAATTTTGTGGCCGCCCTTTAGGTCCCTTGAGCTGGAGGCCGGGGCTTTGCTTAGGGCACCTCTCAGGACCGAGGAGACCGATCTTGGTGGCGCCTCTGGACTCGCCACTTCCGGCAAGTTGTCGGATAGCCAGATTCCTTCCCAGGAGTGATAGAGATGCCCCACTGCTTGAAGACGTCCGTGTACCTCAGAATGTTGGTGCCTAGCTCCGATGATCTCAGGTGACCTTGGTTGATTCATTGATCTGATCATGAGCTGGTGCGATAAACTCAACAGAAAAAATCTTGTGCGATGTGACTTCTTCCCTCAAGCCTGTTGCTTGAATTAACTTCAGGATGTTTCCCCGGTTTAGGATGTCAAACGTGTCTTTCGACTTATATTCCAGGTAGAATAGTGTGTAGGCAGATGGTGCTTTTGCTTGCCTTGTCTGTAAATGACCATCATGAAGTATTGCAAGTGGATTGTTTCTTGGCTTTGGGGGAGTGTGATTGGTTTGGTCTGGGTCCACAGGCGGGCCTGGCCACTCAGAGACTACTCCTACTAAGCCAGAGGTTGAGACTGTCCAATTACTGAGGTGCGTAGGAATGCTTCCTGCAAGCATGTTAGGGTCTAAGACAGGTTTAGGAGATTGGATAAGGGCAATACTGGGCTCCTTTGGATTTGTTGGGGCTGTGCCAATGGTGTTGTGCAAGGCTCTGACTTATGCAGGGTCTTGATTTTTGACATGATCAGCGGGGAGGCTCTAATTGCTGTCGTGGTGAAGTCTGTTCCGGCTGCTGTGGCCCCACATCAGTAGATGCTCAAATAATACTCTGTTGCTTTACAGCATGATTAGGAGTTGAGATTGGATCATCCATCGCTTTTGCCGGCCCACTAGGCGGGGTTTAATCCTTGTTCCGGATGGTGTCTTCGTGGTTCCGTGTTTTAAATAGAGGTTAGAGCGCCAAATTCTGCTTTGTGGGTTGGGTTTTGTTTCGGCCTTTTCTCCTTTTCGCCCATTTGCCTTTATGGTTTACCTCTTCCGGATTTTGACCGGGTGGAGGTGTTGGCAGCCATTCAGATCTCAGCACAAGATCGTGAGGGTTTGTGGAGCCTTCTCTGCCCTAGATATCTAAATGTCGTTTTTCTTTAATATCTCTCAAACTACTGAACGGGTTTACACCAATTTACAAAAAGGTCACTTTCTGGGCCAACAGCTACCTTTCTGCTAAAATTTGTGTACTTCCGTTCAGCGGTTCGGGCTGTAGTCGTGTCTAAAATTCCTAAGGGAATTAAGGGAAACACACTTTTTTTTACCCTCCCTTTTTCTCACCCCTGTCTTGACGGAGCAGCCCGAAACTTCCCATGATCAACAATAATCGCCAGCACACTTTTTGGGGAAAATGTAGTGAAGATTCGTCAAACGGCCCTAAAGATAGAGGCAAGTCAAAAAATGCTTTTCCTATGGAGCTAGGTCCTAACTATAACTACCTACTGGCAACCCCCAGTAGGTAATATGGATGTATATATCTAACTAATATTTTCTACATGCACTGTACATATTTTTTCTACTTATATACTGCCTTGTTTGGTGGGGGGCGTGGTTAACCGCCGAGCATGGCGGACGCGGACTAGTGGAGCTCCAGGCTGAACCCCGACACCAGGCAAAATACGGAGCCAATACGGGGGCACAGACGACCCACACACATCGTGGGGCACAGCGGAACACCGGGGGAACAGAATGATGCGGTACACTAGCGAGATTCTGCAGGATTAAAGCGGATTATACAGAACGTCCGCGCATGCTACGCAGTGAAAACTGGGGACGTAGATCGCCGGGAGACAGCAGTTCCCACCGCAGCCCCGCCTGACAGAAAGTAACACGAACTGGCAGTACAGGCAGGACGCGGAATGAAGCTGGGACACAGTGGAGTATACAGCACAATTGCGACTGGTGATCGAGACGGAGCGGCACTCGGCGATCCGGTGTTCCGATTTGAGATGGCGGAGGGCGCCGCTCCGCATACCTGAGCAGATACAGTAAGGAGAGGGACGGAAGGAGTGTGGCGCTGTAGGGTGCGGACTGTGAGATTGTGGCGCTTGTGACCGAAGCACCGCTGTGTGGTCGGGCCTCCTGGCGCCACTGGTGACCAAGTGCGTGAGACCCAACTGCGCATTACGCCATTGAGCAAGCAGGCGAGCGCCCTCGCTGCGAGAAAACCGCTAAGGGAGGACAAAGGTGACGTGCCCCTTGGGCAGCGGTGGACACTGCAGAGACGCCTGCTCCCTTGTGATACACCCAGCGGTGATATAGGTGCTCGATAGGACGGTGGCGCCCTTCGAGTAGCGGGTTGGGACCGAGGGGAGAAGCACTGCGCCATATTGTATGTATCAGTGGCACCGGCGCCTTACTGCGTCACGAAGTCCCTAGAAGCAGCCCAACAGCTTACAGTACCTCCGCGCCCAGCAGTGTCGATACGAGGGTTGCTACAGCCTGGACTAGAAGGGAAGTCCTGAGAAACATACGGGGATAACCTGCCCAACAGCGACGTGGTTGTCAATACGTAGTGGCGGGGGGCGCCGGTTAACCGAGCACATGATAACTACTGGTGGTGCGTTGTTGGCTGGAAAGCGATGCCACGTGGTCAGAAGCTGTCTGTGTAGGACTCTATAACATAACTAGCCGGGCAATTGCAGGAACGTGTCTCTGCGCTGACGAGGGAGTAAGGGTGCGGAGGAGGAAAGTAGGAAGTGGCACCCAGGGGTTGTAGAGGCACGCACACCCAGCTGTGGAGGAGTATAATGGGGAGACCTAAGGCAAAACAACAAGACCCTCACCCAACAGGAGACAATGATACTCCTGCACAACAGGATCAGACACAGACTGAAGATCTAGGAGTAATACCGCCTACAATGTCAGGAGGACACAGAGAAAAGCTGGACCTCATACTTCAAGAGATACAGGACTCACGCAAAGTAATCGAAACACAAATAGGCACCCTAACTACCAATTTCACACTTTTGAAGGCAGATCATGACAAACTGGTGGACAAAGTTAAGAATCACAAAATAATGCTGGATGATCTGGTGCCACAACAAACTACCACTACCTCACAATTGGGGCAAATGCAGCGACAACTTCAGGAGTTGCAGAACAAAGTGGATGATGCGGAAGGTAGATCTCGCCGCAATAATGTGAGAATTTTAGGTATTCCAGAAAAAAGAGAAGGTAGTAACCCGACACAATTTGTTGAACGTTGGCTGCGAGATCATGTAGCGCAGACCGGCCTGACTGAGATGTATAATGTGGAGAGAGCGCATAGAGTTCCGCCGCGACCCCCGGCACCGGGAGCGCCACCCAGACCAATTGTCGCGCGCATTTTAAATTATAAAGACAGAGATACAATCCTTCGCGCTGCCAGGGAAAATGCGCCACTTCACTTTGAGAATAAACGCATTTCCATCTATCCAGACTTTACGTTGGCAGTCCAGAGAGCCAGGAATAAATTTCGTGACGTGAAGAAGACACTTCAAACGCATAAACTGAAATATGCCATGTTGTTCCCAGCTCGCCTTAAGATCATATATAGGCAAAAATTTCTGTTTTTTGACAGCCCTGAGGATGCAGCGGAATGGGCCGAGATAACATTAACTCCACACACATCCCAAATTCTCTTACAGGCAAGTCAGAGTCAACAGTCTCAACCGCACAAATCTGTCGATTCTACAAGAAACAAACTGCAAAGAGCTAGAAACGGGCGAGACTGCAGTCCAACACTGGAACAAATCTCTGAAAGTCAACAAGACGCCCTCTTGATGGCAGCGGCACTGATGGACCACGATAAGACCTCTATAGCTGACACAGTGGACTCCTCTAAATTCCCAGATGCCCACTCAGACTCCGGAGCCAGCCCAGTGCTGTTTCCGGAAGTAACGCCACAGACGGCAAATGACTTATGAGACTGTGGAGTGTGCTACTTGCGATGGACTCGTTTGATGTGTCAGATGAGTATGAGAGCTATACCTGTGATATCAGACACTTATAGTGTCCCCCACACCAGTAAAATTATGGGGTTTAAGCTGGGGCCTCACAGAGGTTTAGCGGCGCGTACATAGATGCGAGGAAAGAGCAAGGCGGTTACCACCCCCCCAGTGGCAACTGCACTGTGTTATGTCTTATTGAGCTGTTTTGTTACGTTTTGGTTCAACGTTTGGTCCTCTAATGTTCTGAGGGGGAACCTAGTATTGGGAGTTCTAAAGGGGTATTTAGATATGTACTCGGATGGGGACACTTGTTTATGGCAACAGAAATGCAGGGCACTAGCAAGAGAACTATTACAATCTACAAAGCGGAATGACACAGCCTAGCAAATATGTACTCACGTCCTGGAATGTGAGGGGACTAGGCTCTATACATAAAAGACAGAGGTGGATTTTAGCAAGGGCCTTATCGCCGCTTTAGCGGCACTTTTTGCCGCTAAAGCGGCGATATTTCTATCGCCCTATTAGCAAGCTGTCGCTAACAGCTGTTAGCGACAGCTTTATGGCGAAAGCGACCGTTTTGGTGCCGCTTTGCATGTCAGCGATATATATCGCTAATGACATGCAAAGTAGGCGTTCCCAACTAAAAGCGACTGCAAACAGTCGCTAACACAACTTCCCCCTATTACCAATGCCCGCAAAGCGATAAAAAAATTTGCGTTAACCGCGATTATCGCTGGAATTTAACACCTGCTAAAAACCTGACTTAACCATTATAGTCAATGGGAGGTGGATTGTAAGGTTAAGTCCTCACCTGCCTATTAGCGAGCTTTTCATTAGCGCAGTGAATTTATCGCTGGATTTCTCGCGCTATTGCTGGGTTTCGCCGCTATCGCTGGATTTTTTATCGCCTTGGAGATAAGCGTTGATAATAACGCGTTATCTCTACGATGAAATCCAGCGATAGCCGGCGATAAAAAAAACAGCGCTAAGCGCGCCTTGCGATAATTATCGCAATTTCTTGGTAATATCCCCCATAGACTCTTAGCACAACTTAATCGCAGGAAAGTTAACATTGCCCTGCTGCAGGAAACCCACCTCACGCACACAGAAGCAATTAAACTGCAAAAGAAATGGCGGGGACAGCTCTTTTATACCTCTTACTCTGCGTTTGCTAGAGGAGCAGCAGTATGGATGCGCAATGGCACCCCCTTCACACTCGTAGAGCAAAAGTAAGAGGATATACACGGTAGATATGTGCTTCTGCTTGGTGTGCTTGACGGGCAACACATAGTGATAGGGAACATATACGCTCCAAATTCTGAGCAAGACAAGTTCCTAGATGTACTCTCTACAGTACTGATGGGGTGGGAGGACTACCCCTGGTTTATTGGGGGAGACTTCAATGCCATGTTAGATGTAGGATTAGACAGATCACACCTGCTGTTGCAAGGCACGAGTAGTAAAAAACAAGCAGAGGCTATGAAGACCTGGGCAGCGGGTTGGAATATAGGAGATGCGTGGCGTATGAAACACCCCGACAGCAGAGAATACTCCATCTATTCGCCACCGCACGACCTACATACACGCATAGACAGGATATTCTGCTCACTAGGGTTAGTTGCTAGCGTGACAGACACCACGTAAACCCTGTCAGATCATAATCCATTGGAAGTTACACTGACATGGGGGAAAACACCTGTGCCGATCCCGACGTGGAAATTACAGCCATCACTGCTAGAGGATTCAGTGTTCCACAGTGCCTTATCGGCAACAATCACCAATTACTTCACTGAAAATGCAAACACGGCTAGCTCGCGTCAATGGGAATGGGACGCGTTTAAGACTGTAGTGAGAGGGGTGGCTATTAGCATGAAAATGGGGACATGCTCGGCTTTAATTGAAAGGCTTACAGAAATTGAGAATAAACTTGGTAGACTGGAAAGGGAGGCAGTATCGGGACACACATAACACTGAATTACATGAAGCGCATGTCAGCCATGCGGAACTATTGGAAGAGCTCAGAGTGGTGGATTACCACCTATACACACAGAAACAGCATGCAGCAGCGGACAGAGCGGGCCCCCTCCTCGCTAGGATCATTAAAAATACACTAGTGACGGCCCCGACTCTAGAAATTACTACACCGGAGGGCATTACAGTGAATACCCAATTAGGGATAAATACGGCCTTTTTTTTTTTTTTTTTTGCAGAGTTTTATATAGCGCGAACTTGACCCGCAACCGAATAGGGTATCAGAGCGCTTTACATAGCACCAGTTACGTTACATAAGGACACACATTCATTTTTGTTAGGCACGGGGAGATTAAGTGATTTGCCCAGAATCACAGGATGTTCAGCGTCATTACCGAGACTCGAACCCAGTTCCCCAGGTCCGAGGTCGAACACCCTAGCCGTTAGGCCAACTCCTCTCGCCTTCAAAACATACTATGAGACATTATATGCAGCACCTCCAGAACTTAATGACACAGACTTTGAAACATTCTTCGAAGATCTGCGGATGCCGCAATTACTAGAGACGCATAAAAAGGAGTTAGAAAAACCAATAACAGAGGTAGAAATTAGGACGGCAATTAAGGCACTACCCAGAAACAAAACACCGGGGGCGGACGGATTACCAGTGGAATTTTACGCTACATATGTAACTTTACTAGCTCCTCATCTGAAGGAGATGTATCAGGCATCACTATACGCAGGCGCATTACCACACACTACTCTTCAGGCGCTAGTGGTCTCCTTACCGAAACCAGGTAGGGATAGCAAGGACCTAGCGGAATACCGACCCCTTTCATTATTATATGCAGACTATAAGATACTCAGTAAATTATTAGCAAATAGAATCCAACCACTCATACCGCGGTTGATACATATAGATCAATGTGGATTTGTACCAGGTAGGAGTACGGCACTCAACATTCGTAGACTGCACCAACTAATGTCACAACCACACCCCGGGAAACGCACACAGGGGTGTATATCGTTGGATCTGCGTCAAGCCTTCGACTCTTTACACTGGAGCTATATGTTTGGCACGCTTCCGAACTTTGGACTGACCGATAAATTCACGAAATGGATTGCCCTCCTTTACACTAATCCCACAGCACGTGCCCGCACAGGGATCTATGTCTCCAAACACTACAAGGTGGAACGAGGTACGAGACAGGGGTGTCCGCTCTCCCCTTTAATATTTATTCTAGCCCTGGAACCCCTCTTCATCAAAATACGCACTCTAGCTAGTACCCAGGGGATAAGCATGGGACAGGAAGCACATATAGTATCGGCGTACGCGGACGATCTTATACTATACTTTGATAACCTTAGAAGCGACCATGCACCACTTCCCGCTATATTCACCACGTTCCAAGCACTCTCTGGGCTTTCTATCAATGAGGCCAAGTCCTCTGCATATTCATTTACAGATCCTACACGCCAAGATCCATTGCCTTTCGGGCGATGGCAATTTCACACACAGCCGATTACCTTTAAGTATCTCGGCATTCATATATACAGGGAGGCGGAGGATGTGTTGGATGGAAACATAACAAGAGCGATTAACTCACTTAAGACACAAGTAAGGTTCTGGACCTCCTTGCCATTATCAGTGGCGGGCAGGATTGCCATCGCTAAGATGGTGCTGCTCCCCAGATTACTTTATTTTTTCACAAATTTGCCACTTTTAATCCCAATGCAGGTGTTTAAAACACTGGATACGTTATTGGTGGAACTAATATGGGGTACAGGAAGACGCCGAATAGGGCTATCGAAACTTCGACTAGATACTAGGCATGGAGGGATGGGAGCCCCGGACTTTAAGGCATATTGCTACGCAGGGCAATTACAATGGCTAGCGTATTGGATTACTGGGCGAAACCTGCAAGAGATAGACATGTCCAGGCGCGACTGGGATAGGAGGAGGCTACATACACTCCTGTTACCGAATAGTAGGATCCCACCACAAACGCCCCCGCTGCTGACAGTAGCACTGTTGTATTGGAGATGGGCACTGCGTTATACTAAGGGACAGACTCCTTACGCCCCCAATATCCCGCTGCTGGGTATTCCTTTACCACTCGAGTTAGTAACGCGTAGGACTATACATGCATGAACAGAAGCTGGTGTGGACACAGTGGGGATGTTATTTATAGATGGTACTCTGATGAATCACGACACCTTTATACGAGCACAGGGAGTACCGAACACGCTATTCCTCTTGCATGCCAACATAGTGAGATATGTTAGGAACACGAGGGCGCCGGAGGGTACTGAACCCCCAACACACGAAATGATACATATGCAGTATTTAATGGGGAACGGGAGTCATTTAACCAAATGGTTATCATATGGGATCCGCACACATACGGCAATACCACTGCAGGTGCTAAGAGATAAATGGCATATGGACGTGGGGAGACTATTTACAGATAAAGAGTGGAATATAATCCTAGAATACCCGAGGAAAATATCGCGAAATCCGAAGTTTAAATTTATTCAGCTAATGATAGTGCACCGTGCCTATTTGACCCCCCACAGATTGAGTGTTATGTTCCCAGATATAGCAGATATATGTCCACGCTGTCAAGCATCTGATGCTAACTTCCTGCATATGATATGGACCTGCCCAAGACTGGTACCCTACTGGGCTACGATCCATACAATATTAAGCACAATAGCCCCGGGGCGTGGGGGAGTTTCACTAGAATACTATGTCCTGGGGCTAGGCCCCAAGGCCAAAAGTGGAAACCCCACATACAGATTAGTTAATTTGGCATTGATACTAGCGAAGCGCACAATAACCATGCGCTGGAAAGCAAAAAAGGCACCTATGGTATTGGACTGGTATAATGAAATGGTTAGATGGGGCAGGGCTGAAAGTGCGGAGCTACAGAGAGAAGAGCGTAGAGGTTTGAGGAAAAAACCCATATCGTTAGAATGGAATATACTGTTAGAGGAATTTGTAGCAACTGAAATACCAACACCATAATGCAGATATAAAACGGACATGCACTTGTTAATGTGACTGTAATGGTAAGATGTGGAAATGGCAAAATCTAGGATGTGATGGTGTTATATATAGTAGAAGAAATATATTGCAATGGTTGTGTCGAAACCCAATTTGGTTTAAGAATGGGTGCTATCTGCAGCATTCACTGTGAGGTAGCAGTGCCGAGTATGTTGGAACGAGGGAGGGGAGAGTTACGTTTATATTAGAGCCAGTTACGTGTGAAGGCTGAAGTTTTGCGAATGTTACGGAGAGTCTAGCAAGATTTATGCATGAACAGACAGTACCGGCAGCAATGACAATGTATCGGGTAGCATATGCAAATGTATAGCGATGAGTGCCTAATGTGATATTTTCTTGGATGCCTCCGTAAATTACGTTATGTGTACCATATGCCTTGTACCATCAAAGGCATATCCATGTGACGATAAGATCGAAACTATTGTAATAGTCTGAAACTCAATAAAAAATGTTTTAAAAAAAAAATATATATATATATATATATAATATCCCGATGGACATCACAATACATTGAAAGTATAACTGCTAAGTTCATTAGATAGTACTGCTGATAATTGACAGTTATTAGCATTATTGTTTATCATTAATTTGCTCTACTGTGTGGAATGTCAATGTGGATTTAACATGGTGTATACCTGTGAATAAGGAGGTTGTAATTAGCCCTGGGCAATGAAGATTTGTTAATTACGCATTCCGTGAAAAACACAGAATTCAGGCAAAAATTCCGTTCCTCCACATAACAGAGTAAGCTACTAAACTGCACCCTCAAATACTTTGATAAAGCAACTTTACATGCTATAAAGCATAAAACCAATTCACAAAAATGAACTTTGAAAATGAAAAATAGCAGGCAATGAGAGAGGTGATGATTTTGGGGTCCCCCTAACCTAGGGGAGGACCAAGCAGATGCCTTGAACACAAAGAGCATATCATGCTGAACGATTCAGTGGTGGTCCCATCCTCTTAGGACCACCCCAAGCACAGTTATGGGCAAAAATACAATCCCAATCAAAGGCCCTTCAAAGCATTATGGGACGAGATTAGCAGTGGGCAGTGAATATTATAGTATCCAATATCAAAATAATTCTACAAAGAGCTGCAGTTCAACTAGTTGTTACTAGGTGTCCTCACGAGTCAAAATGCAAAAGCATTGAAATTATTACATCAAGCTACAGTTCAACTAGTCGTTGCTAGGTGTCCTCAAGTCAAATGCTTTTGCATTTGACTCATGAGGGACACCTAGTAACGACTAGTGGAACTGCAGCTTCATGAAAGGGTTTCAATGCTTTTGCATTTGACTCGTGAGGGACACCTAGTAACGACTAGTGGAACTGCAGCTTGATGTAATAATTTCAATGTTTTTGCATTTGACTCGTGAGGGACACCTAGTAACGACTAGTTGAACTGCAGCTCTTTGTAGAATTATTTTGATATTGGATACTATAATATTCACTGCCCACTGCTAATCTTGTCCCATAATGCTTTGCAGGGCCTTTGGTTGGGATTGTATTTTTGCCCATAACTGTGCTTGGGGTGGTCCTAAGAGGATGGGACCACCACCGAATCGTTCAGCAAGATGTGCTCTTTGTTTTCAAGGCATCTGCTTGGTTCTCTCCCTAGGTTAGGGAGGATCCCAAAATCATCACCTCTCTCACTGCTTGCTAAATTTTCATTTTCACTTTTGTGAAATGACTATATGCATTTTAGCATGTAAAGACAGAGATACTTGTTATTTTGCCAAAAGTATATGAGGTTTTTGTTTTATTAATTGGGAGTCTGACGGAATGGACCGAAGTTGTGGAATTCACGGAGTACCCTTAGTTGTAATACCAAGAAAATTAATAAAATATGTTAAAAAAAAAATACTGCCTTGTTTGGTCATTGATTAAATATTTTCTTTCGCTTCCTTACATTTTCAAAAGAGACATATTATTTTATCTTTGATCTAGATGAAAATTCTGATGTTTTTTTACATTTTTCGATCAGTGGAGTAAAGATAAATGAATTGCATAGTATTACTTTATGTTTATGATCATGATAAATTTGTACAAAATAGTATGGCAGCCACCATTTTAGCATTTGACAAAAGTCATGAGCAATCGATACATGTTACATTGCTCATACAAATATCACAGAATAAACATTATTAATTAAAGGATACAGCTGGGTTTCGTCAAGGCAGAGTACAAATGACATGAACAATGTTGCAGGTCAGATTACTTACCACAATAGCATTAGCCCTACCAAAGAGGCAAAAAATGAATATGCTGTGGTAGTGTTATTTAATGTTATTCACTGGAGTTGTACTCTTAGACAATATTACATATTGGTTTTATTTATGTTAGGTCATGTGCTTTGCATTTCCATTGTGTAGTTTTGGTTCAGGTGCACTTTCTATCAAAAACGAATTTTTTGACCCGCATGACCAAAATTGGCAATCACTTAACATTGTCATGTAAGGCTTGGCAAACCAACTGTCGTAAAAATGTGTGGAGATAAAAAAAAGTTAAGGGGGGCAGAAAAAAGATATGTTTTCCCATTTTACCTCCCATAGGAAATTTGCCTACACCTGAGGCAAAAATTGCTGACTGGATTTGTGCAAAACTTGGCATGATCTTATAACTTCAATCATAGAGTGTGCTTTAAGTGAAGTGGTGTAACGTTGCCAGGTAGGCTTAGAAGAGTTTATGTTTTTGTAAATATTTGCTATTTAAAATCGCAATTTAGAAAATCATGAATTCTGTCAATCACATTTGAATATTTTGTCAAATGTGATTGGCTGATGAAGGAGACTTAGGGCATATTTACAAGCCCCTTGCGCCACTTTTGCGCCGCCGTTGCGTCACGCATGTGACGCAGCGGCGACGCAAACCATGCGCTGCGTTGCGCTATATTTACAACGTGACGCATCTAGGGAGATGCGTCACGTAGTAAACCCCTGCGCCACATGAAACCTGCGTCAGGTTTCATGTGGGCATACCGGCGCAGGGGGGCGTTCTGGCGCAGGAACGCCGGAAGAGTGACGTAGTGAAATCTACAAGATTTCACGCAGTCACTTTTTCGACGCTGGTGCGTCAAATCCTTACGCCTGCTTCAAGCAGGCGTAAGGATTGACGCACCATGTTAGGGATAGGGAAGGTTGGAACAGTGCTGGAGTTGCGTCGTGCTTGCGACACAACTTCAGCACTGCGCCAACCTTCCGCCGGCAGATGCGTCACGCATCTGCTTATCCTTGCGCCACGATGCGCCGCATTGTAAATGCGGCGCATCGGACGTGGCGCAAGGGTAAACTTGCGTGACGCATTTTCCCTGGCGCATCCCTGCTGATATGCAGGGATGTGCCAGGGAACGTAAATATGCCCCTTATTTTTTCCGCCATCTTGAAATTTGCAATTTGCACAAAAAAAACACTATTTTTGAGCTCTGGGAAAAAAATTTAAAAGCCATGGAGGAGTACCATGGGAGGTGCCTGACTTCAGGCTCCCAGTGACGTAGGAAATGGCCCATAAAAGAAGAGAAATCTAGCAGTCATTCTTTTGTGAGCAGTGAAAAAGGCATCAGTGTGTGCTGAAAATCACAAATTCATTAAATTGCTAAATTTCATTAAAAACCTAAAATAAATATATGGGAAAATATATGCAAATAATTTTCCCATTAAACAATTATGGTAAAAACCTTGTTGCGGCATGCCTAGCCGGGGTTCACTATTTCTGTTGGCAGCCACGAGTTGGAACCCCAAAGTAGGTTGGTCACAGGGCCCACTGTAGGAAGGTGGAATCTGACTATATGGTTGCCCCCACTTTTTTTTATGGTGTTTTGCTGGTTTATGACTTAGTTGGACTGGGATCCTGCTATTCAGGGCCCCAGTCTATCTGCTTTCTCTGTAAAAGGTTTCCATGTGCCTTAGGCACATCTCTGATTGGAATCTGGAGTGCCCTTATAAGTCCCTAGTATATGGTATACTATGTACCAAGGGCATAGGTACCTCAGAGGCCTACCAGGGGCTGCAGCATGTATTATGCCACCCCTGGAAGGCCATCCAAACTGACACCACAGGTCTGCTACTGCAGCCTGGGTAGGGTGGTGCATGCACTCCTTACTGTGATATAGGTTACCTATATCACTAAATACATACACACATATAAACCTATAAGTCACTCCTAAGGCAGGCCTTATCAATCCTAAAGGCAGAGTGCATGGTTCCTATGTGAGAGGGTGCCCCTGCATGAGCAGGGCCCCTCTGCAGCGTTCGGAGACCATCTCTGATGCTGTTTGTAGTGCAGCCTGACCATATACTCTTAAGCGCATTATATCCTCGCGGTAAAATGCTAACTTTGGAATGGCTGCACCTAAACATGTCGTGTTTGGTGTCAAACATCTTGGAATACTACCCCCCGCCAATCCTGGCGGCGGGGGTAGCATTCCACCCTTCTAGAGGGAAAGACATGTTAACTCTGGCTTACCCGGTAACTTCTTTCTGAAGCCCTGGCATCACAAAATGGATGCTGCTGCCACAGACACAAGTCTGGCCTCCTGCTGCTGGACGAAACTCCGGCAGGGGAGGCCTGGACAATAGGTTTCCTGTTGCAGGGAGGTGTGACCACCTCCCCAGACAGGATAATGTGTATTGGGGCTGGGTGGGTGCACTCTTAGAGTGCTTTGAAGTCCTGCACTGGGGGAGCAAAAGGCTCCTCTGTGCATATGCCAGTTCAAACCAGCTCAGGGGCTACCTGCCCCTGCTCTGGCGCGAAACTGGACAAAGGGAAGTGGGTGTAGCCACCCCCTCCCTTGACCCTCCCATAGGTGGGGTCATAGAGTTAGTCCCTCCCTGTTGTACTGGTTAAAATGGGGAACCCTTGCCACAGCAAGATTAGATATACCTGGACGAAACTCTGAAACTGAATCCTGGACCTTCGACGCTCTACGACAAGATTAGAGGACTGAAGAATCTCCCTTGGGGTCAAGGAGTGACTCCCCTGCTTGGCAGGCACCAAAGAAGCATCTGTCCGGTTCGCATCACTGAAGCTCCCGTCGGACGCCGAAGTCATCGCATCACCAGAGGTGGATTCTCAGACTTCCCCGAGGCTACCCTGAGTCCCCAGCAAAGCTGAGGCCCGTGGCTATCGTGGGTGACTTGAGACCGTGACCCCTGGACACCGAGCACACTTGCAAGTGCACCATCTTCTGGGTCTCCCAAGAAGTCGTGCTTTGGGCTCCGAGTAGCCCTAGCCTCCAGCACCACCTGCACCGAAGATCACTGGCCCCCACTCCACGAGTGTCCTGTAAGCCAGCTCCACGTGCGGCGTCACGAGGCTCCTTCGCGGTCGCTAGCCCGTTGGCTAGTAGCCCTTGACGAAGGCCAATCTTTTCTTTACTTGGCATCCTGGTTGCTCCAGGCCTGCCCTCACTTACCCTCCCTGGGTGAGTTCCCCAGACCTTGCTGGTCTGCATCATCGACGATCTACATCTTACTCGAGACTTGCCGTTGCCAAGGCTTGTTGGGTCCAATCCGGTCGCCAACACCTCAGCACTCGACAGACATCGAGCGCCAGCCCGAATCCTGCTCCTGGTCGCCGACAACGCCTCCCGGACCTCGTGGCTGAAGAGTCAAGACGACTGTCACCGCACCTGAAGCACTCGACATCGGTGGGCATCTGTCCATCGCCTTCCTGGTCACTGGCTAGTGACCCAGACTCTGTCCCCTCTGCTTTCAGGTTCTTCAGAACTCCGATCCACTCTTGGATCCACCCGGACACTTTTCTCCTGGTCGCCAGCAGCACTTTGCAGCAGATCGCCATACGAAACGACGACGAAACCCGACCCCGAAAGGCACCTATGCACCCGGCTTCCCTGGGTGAGGTAACACGAGTACTCCGGTGCTCCCGTGGGTAGAGACTCTTCAAAGTCCTAGATCTCAAAGGGTTTTGTCCTAGTCCTATTTTAAGTGTCCCTTTCCTCTATTTTCCCGATCCCGACTTTCTCCATAGAAGTTAACGGCGTATCGCGGTTGTGTATTTACACTGCACGCGTCTCCCGTGGGTCCCCTGTGTCACTACCTTGGGTGGTTCCTTGTGGTCCAAGCACTTCTAGAGGCTCTAGGCCTAGTGTCTAGTTCAGTCGTGGTTCTTATACCACTTTATTGGTATATGGTTTGGTACGCCCCTAGGGCCCAAACGTGTATTTGTGCTATTACTGTGATTTAAGATAACTTATTACTTATGTATTTCGAACTCTAGCCTCATAAAGAGACTAGAGGGGTGTGTTTAGTAATAAATACATATATTTTGAATATATACCTGGTGTGGTGCTCTTTCATTTGGTCACTCAAGAGATTATAGACTGGTAAAACAAGCTGCTTTACATTCCTTCAAGACTTAGCCTGAAGGCTGCTCTCCATAGCTACCACTAGGATAGCTTTCAATAAAGGTTGTCTTTAACCTATCTCCAATAAGGGGTTGATTTGGACTGGTGCAAGGTGCCCACTATAATTAGTGGACAGCATATGCCAGGCCAACTTCTCACATTGGTGGCAGCGTGTGGGATTCCAGCTTGCTATTGTTTTACCAGATAATCTCAATTGAATTGATCAACTGAAAACCACTAAAGGTACCTAAGGTACATATAATTTAAGCTTAGAATAACAGTAAGTTCTACTGAACTTAGAGTTGTGTGTTAAGGGATAGCACAACCCTTTCTACAACTCAAGAGAGTTTAGTAGGCCACACTAGAGTAGGTAGTGCATACACCACACCACACTAGTAATGTCTTTAAGGGCAGGATCCAAAGAATCCTTGCAGGAAGCCATTGAGCTTCCACCCTCCAAGTATGATACACTCCCATTCTTGGAATTGAGAGCTTTATGTAACTTGAGAAAATTAAGGACAGGCCAAAGCTCCCACCACCCAACACCTCAAGGAGTTGTTGGTGGCTTATGACCTTAGTAAGACCTGTAGGGACTGAAGGGGTAGGAGCTGAGGGTGGGGCAGGAGAAGAGGAGGATGCTAGGGGTACCAATACCCCCAGCCCCCTCTGAAACTGGCCAGGAGGGTGACAATGACCCTGACCTGGAAAACCCAATCCCTCCTGTAGATGATGATGAGGATGATCAAGATGATGCCCTCTTTGTCCCCCCAGGAAGGATTAAGAGTGTGCCCAGAAGGTCTAGGTCTCCTTCTCAGGAGTCTAACCACTCTGGCACCTCAATAGGGAGCTCTGTCTCATCTCATAGGAGGGAATCCTCTCATGAGAGAAGAAAGAGGCTGGTCCAGTATGAGGAAACTCAGCTGGAAATCAGAAAAAGCAATTGGCTTTAGATAGGGAATCCCTAGATCTCCTTAGAGAGAGAAGAAAGTTGGGACTAGAGTCCCATGGTGGCAGCAATATCCCTAGAGATAGGGAAAGGTCTTATGACCATAGAAACCTAAACAAGATTGTCCCTCCCTACCAGAGTGGGGATGACATCCACAAATGGATAACTGCACTGGAGAGGGCCTGTAAAGTTCAGAAGGTCCCCCAGAGGCAGTGGGCAGCAATCTTGTGGCTCTCCTTTGCAGACAAAGGTAGAGACAAGCTCCTCACTGTAAGAGAAGAGGATGCTGACAATTACACAGTCTTGAAGAGTGCTCTGATAGATGGGTTTGGCCTAACCACTGAACAGTATAGGTTGAAGTTCAGAGACACCCAAAAAGCTCAGACTCAAGACTGGGTTGATTTTGTAGATTGTGCTACAAAGGCTCTGGAAGGTTGGATACATGGCAACAAAGTGCATGACTTTTAGGATTGTACAATTTGATTATGAGGGAGCAGATCCTTAATAATTGTCAAAACCAGCTTTTGCACCAGTATCTGGTGGACTCTGATCTGACCTCTCCCCAAGAATTGGGAAAGAAGGCAGACAAATGGGTCAGAACCAGAGTAAAAACTAGAAATCAGGGTGGTGACCAGAAGAAAGATTCTACTAAGTCCCAAGAGAAAGGTGGGGATAAATCTAAGGATAAGTCCCCTACAGGGCCCCAAAATTCCTCTTCTGGGGGTGGGTCCCAAACTCCTTCCTCTCCTGAAAAGAAACCATATTGCCATGTCTGTAAAAAGCCTGGGCACTGGAAAACTGATCCCAGTTGCCCCAGGATTGGCAATAAAGAAAATGTTCCTCCCACAACTACTACCACCCCTCCTGGTACTACCAGTAGTAATCCTCCAGTTGGGAGTAGTGCACCCAAAAAGTTAGGTGCTTTTGCAAGAGGAACAGAGGTGGGCCCTAGTTTAGACAGGGACCCCTCAACAGACTCCTCTGACTCTGATGGTGGTATAGGATTTGCCACCTTTACCATGGGTCCCATAGCATTGGGCAGGTACAGACTGGAGCCAATGATTAATGGTCAGAAAGCTGTGGCATTTAGGGACACAGGGGCTAGTGTCACCATGGTGGCAGGGAAACTAGTCCCCCTCACCAGCTTTTACCTGAGTTTAAATACCAGGTGACCAACATTGATGGTGTCAGAACAGATCACCCCATGGCCATAGTCAATCTCAGCTGGGAGGGGGTCACAGGCCCAAAAAGAGTGGCAGTGTCCCCAACCCTACCTGTAGATTGCCTGATGGGCAATGATTTGGAAATTTCAGCCTGGGCTGAAGTTGAACACCAAACCCATCTTAGGATGTTGGGCGTCCCTGCAAAGGTTAGTGGGGCTGTGATGGCCACAGCCCCAGCCCAAGAATTTGGAGAGATGGAGCCTGAAAGAATGGCCCACTCTCCCCCAAAAGAGAGCACAAGGGTTGAAGAAAAGTCTTCTTCCCCCAGACAGTAGGTAAGGGTCAGCCTCCTCAGGGAACTGACCCTACCCCTAGTGAAGGAACTGCCACAGAGGTAGTCAGGCCTGGCCTGGCCACACCCCTGATGGCAGAGGACCCTTCCAAGGTGGTACGCAGTCTGGAGCAGGTAACCTGCCCCTCTCTACCCTGCCTCAGTCAGCCCAGGGCTGCAGAGGTCAGGGAGGTCAGTGGACCCCCCAGGCACCCTGTCCAGAGGAACCCCCCATCAGCAGATTAGGGGCACCCAGTCTAGTAGCCCTAGCCAGGTGAAAATTCCTCTACACACTGAGGGATCCCCATACCTTTATGTAGGGACCTCCCCCAGAAGGACTCTGGTAGGCAAGGGCAAACCTGGGACCAGAAGGTTCCAAACCTGCCATGTCCCTCCAGTGTTCCATCCAAAGGGACCCAACCCCCAGCTGTAGGCAGCCAAAGGTTGACCCTTAGAGCAAAGTGCAACTCAGTCATGGAAAGACAGGCATACATGGTGACCAGTGATCTGAGGAAGCTGAGGCCAACATTCCTAGGGCCTCACTTCCCTACTCAGACACCTCACCAGCCTTGTACTTTACCTAAGCACACCAGAGGTAGTGATTCCCCATGGTGGAGACCCTCTCATACCCTTAGGGTGAGGGATTGCTTAGTGGACCATAACATAGGGGGCAACCATGCTAGTGCAGGTGCTTCCTTATATGGCCACTTAGTCAATATAGGCTCAACTGGCCAAGGTTAGCCTTATCTCCTTTCGTTTGGGGGGTTATGTAGGAAGGTGGAATCTGACTATATGGTTGCCCCCACTTTTTTTATGGTGTTTTGCTGGTTTATGACTTAGTTGGACTGGGATCCTGCTATTCAGGGCCCCAGTCTATCTGCTTTCTCTGTAAAAGGTTTCCATGTGCCTTAGGCACATCTCTGATTGAATCTGGAGTGCCCTTATAAGTCCCTAGTATATGGTATACTATGTACCAAGGGCATAGGTACCTCAGAGGCCTGCCAGGGGCTGCAGCATGTATTATGCCACCCCTGGAAGGCCATCCAAACTGACACCACAGGTCTGCTACTGCAGCCTGGGTAGGGTGGTGCATGCACCCCTTACTGTGATATAGGTTACCTATATCACTAAATACATACACACATATAAACCTATAAGTCACTCCTAAGGCAGGCCTTATCAATCCTAAAGGCAGAGTGCATGGTTCCTATGTGAGAGGGTGCCCCTGCATGAGCAGGGCCCCTCTGCAGCGTTCGGAGACCATCTCTGATGCTGTTTGTAGTGCAGCCTGACCATATACTCTTAAGCGCATTATATCCTCGCGGTAAAATGCTAACTTTGGAATGGCTGCACCTAAACATGTCGTGTTTGGTGTCAAACATCTTGGAATACTACCCCCGCCAATCCTGGCGGCGGGGGTAGCATTCCACCCTTCTAGAGGGAAAGACATGTTAACTCTGGCTTACCCGGTAACTTCTTTCTGAAGCCCTGGCATCACAAAATGGATGCTGCTGCCACAGACACAAGTCTGGCCTCCTGCTGCTGGACGAAACTCCGGCAGGGGAGGCCTGGACAATAGGTTTCCTGTTGCAGGGAGGTGTGACCACCTCCCCAGACAGGATAATGTGTATTGGGGCTGGGTGGGTGCACTCTTAGAGTGCTTTGAAGTCCTGCACTGGGGGAGCAAAAGGCTCCTCTGTGCATATGCCAGTTCAAACCAGCTCAGGGGCTACCTGCCCCTGCTCTGGCGCGAAACTGGACAAAGGGAAGTGGGTGTAGCCACCCCTCCCTTGACCCTCCCATAGGTGGGGTCATAGAGTTAGTCCCTCCCTGTTTTACTGGTTAAAATGGGGAACCCTTGCCACAGCAAGATTAGATTATACCTGGACGAAACTCTGAAACTGAATCCTGGACCTTCGACGCTCTACGACAAGATTAGAGGACTGAAGAATCTCCTTGGGGTCAAGGAGTGACTCCCCTGCTTGGCAGGCACCAAAGAAGCATCTGTCCGGTTCGCATCACTGAAGCTCCCGTCGGACGCCGAAGTCATCGCATCACCAGAGGTGGATTCTCAGACTTCCCCGAGGCTACCCTGAGTCCCCAGCAAAGCTGAGGCCCGTGGCTATCGTGGGTGACTTGAGACCGTGACCCCTGGACACCAAGCACACTTGCAAGTGCACCATCTTCTGGGTCTCCCAAGAAGTCGTGCTTTGGGCTCCGAGTAGCCCTAGCCTCCAGCACCACCTGCACCGAAGATCACTGGCCCCCACTCCACGAGTGTCCTGTAAGCCAGCTCCACGTGCGGCGTCACGAGGCTCCTTCGCGGTCGCTAGCCCGTTGGCTAGTAGCCCTTGACGAAGGCCAATCTTTTCTTTACTTGGCATCCTGGTTGCTCCAGGCCTGCCCTCACTTACCCTCGCTGGGTGAGTTCTCCAGACCTTGCTGGTCTGCATCATCGACGATCTACATCTTACTCGAGACTTGCCGTTGCCAAGGCTTGTTGGGTCCAATCCGGTCGCCGACACCTCAGCACTCGACAGACATCGAGCGCCAGCCCGAATCCTGCTCCTGGTCGCCAACAACGCCTCCCGGACCTCGTGGCTGAAGAGTCAAGACGACCGTCACCGCACCTGAAGCACTCGACATCGGTGGGCATCTGTCCATCGCCTTCCTGGTCACTGGCTAGTGACCCAGAATCTGTCCCCTCTGCTTTCAGGTTCTTCAGAACTCCGATCCACTCTTGGATCCACCCGGACACTTTTCTCCTGGTCGCCAGCAGCACTTTGCAGCAGATCGCCATACGAAACGACGACGAAACCCGACCCCGAAAGGCACCTATGCACCCGGCTTCCCTGGGTGAGGTAACACGAGTACTCCGGTGCTCCCGTGGGTAGAGACTCTTCAAAGTCCTAGATCTCAAAGGGTTTTGTCCTAGTCCTATTTTAAGTGTCCCTTTCCTCTATTTTCCCGATCCCGACTTTCTCCATAGAAGTTAACGGCGTATCGCGGTTGTGTATTTACACTGCATGCGTCTCCCGTGGGTCCCCTGTGTCACTACCTTGGGTGGTTCCTTGTGGTCCAAGCACTTCTAGAGGCTCTAGGCCTAGTGTCTAGTTCAGTCGTGGTTCTTATACCACTTTATTGGTATATGGTTTGGTACGCCCCTAGGGCCCAAACGTGTATTTGTGCTATTACTGTGATTTAAGATAACTTATTACTTATGTACTTCGAACTCTAGCCTCATAAAGAGACTAGAGGGGTGTGTTTAGCAATAAATACATATATTTTGAATATATACCTGGTGTGGTGGTCTTTCATTTGGTCACTCAAGAGATTATAGACTGGTAAAACAAGCTGCTTTACATTCCTTCAAGACTTAGCCTGAAGGCTGCTCTCCATAGCTACCACTAGGATAGCTTTCAATAAAGGTTGTCTTTAACCTATCTCCAATAAGGGGTTGTTTGGACTGGTGCAAGGTGCCCACTATAATTAGTGGACAGCATATGCCAGGCCAACTTCTCACTCCCACAACCAACCCTGGCTGCGCCCAGCCAAATGCCATGCAAGCACGGTTGTGTACTCACTGCAGGTTGGACCAAAAGCCAGACCATATTCCCAACCATCGCAGTGCACTGCCAAAGGCCATGTGCAGCAGTAGTAGGCCACTCATGGCAGGTTCGGCTCTGGGCCTGGGGGAAGGCCACTGCCAGCACATGTTTGCAACTCAGGCCAGGTTTATTGTGTGGCCTGGCCATAGGCTAGGCTCTGCGGTCATCCTTGATGCACAGGACCAAAGGCCGTGTGAAGTGAGGGTTGACCGTTCACAGCGAGTGGGGTAAGGACTGGCCTCAGGTTGAGCCCTATGTTGGAATCCCGCAGCACACATCCGATGGCTTTGTGGAGCACGGGATGGCAGCTTACGCTTGGTTGGTTGTATGGCCTTGTGAATCAGAGGTTGACAACAATATGAATTGTAAAAAATCCCTAGAAATTAACTGAAATTTTTTTTTTCCAATGAGAAAGGAGGTGTGATGCCCAAATGTGTTCATTTAACTCACATGCCCTCAAATTGGGCTTAGCAGATGAAAACGTACCTTTAGACAAGAGCCAACAGTACGCTAAAATAACAATAAATACATTTTTGTTTGGCTTGCAGGTCTTAAGAAACAAATTGCTTACTGTGTTAAAAGAGGGAGAGGGGTAGTCAAGAAAACCTTTTGTGATGCCCAAACACAACCAGCAGCACGACACAAAAAGTGCAATGAACAGGATTGCCCGCCCAGGTAATAATTGTATAGTCTTCTGCATGCATTTATTGTTGCATTTACCACTTTACAAGAAGCAGTACTAATTAGAACAACTTTGGATTTTAAAGCAATATCAGCACATGAAATATGAATGTCTGCTTCTTCATTCATTATTTGTTTAATTTGCATGATATCATTTTATTTCTTATAAATATGTTCTACTGTGCGGTATGGCGAGTGCTTTACTTGTATGACATTGCTTTTCACCTAGGGATGGACGTTGCAATCAATAATAACAAAAATGATAAATAGTGCATTGAAATATTTTCGTGGCACCATAGATCTTGATGGGATCTCAATAAAATATAAACTAAAAAATACTAAGGAGTACATAATCAATGTAAGTTGATTAAAATTGAATTACATACATGCAGGTTGGGATATCTTAGTCCAAAAACATTACATTACTTATAAGTATTTTAAATAAACAGAATACATCAGGGTAAGATTAAATACGTCAGGGTAAGATAAAAAATAAAATAAATTGAAAATTAATTGCATACATTTAAAGATTATTGGATTACATTAAATTAATGAACATTAAATAATTTAAATATTTTTACAGGTATGGCATAGATCATGTATATTTATTAAAAAATTTAATTTAAAGAACAGAAGAGAAAATTATTGCAATTACATTTAGGAAAGAATAATTAAGATTATGGAAAGGTTGGTGTAAAAATTAACTTAGGAGTGCGGTTGATGTAGTGCATTTACTTAATTGGTTAAATACCTAGAAAAACGACCTGGATATTATACTAATAAACAAACTATATAAAAAAGTGGTAAGAAGTGGGGTTACTGGTTAAGGGAAAAGCTGGATTTCCAGGCCAAGGATTTCATTGTCGTCGATGGGGAGCCTGTCACTATCGAGTCCAGAGAATATTTTTACCTTCAGATTTACACAACTTTTTGGAAATTGAAAACCTCTCATGGTACGAAGCTAAAAGCCATAGTCGAGAGGGCTCTGCAGGGCCAAATACTGCTGCTCCAAGGTCCAGCTGAACAGGATTTGTTGATACTGCATAGAAGAATGTAGCGGGAGCTAGGACGAAGTCAGGCTGACGGGTCTTGCACCTTGGGCGGTTATAGTGATATTATAGTGAAAGGTAAGATAGTGGATCTCATGCAGTGGTAGGGAAATAGAAGAGTGGAAAGTGTTGTAACATAAAACCGTTTACACACAGTTGTAAACTGTAGAACCATTTATTTAAATAATGGGATTTAAATCACCCTTAAATGACATCAAGCTACAGGGGTGTTTGAAGTATACTGCCTTTATTGAAGTATAGAGGCATACGACCTACAGGCATCAGGAGATGGCAGAAACTAGAAGGCAGAAAAAGTCAAACCTATTCTTCTTTCAATGTTTCTCATTATGACATAAATACGACATTAACCTATAATCAATTCCACAACCTTGCAAAAGAAGGTCTTAGTTGTCCTCAGTGAAATCTCTCCCTTTTAATCCTAATGAAAACAAACTAAATGAAAGGTGTAAGAAATTGGGATATTGGTTGAAGGGTATAAACCCTTCTCAAGCAACAACCACAATCCTTGTCGGGGTGATCCACAAAAGTCACTAAATTAACCTGCGCTTAACCTTCTGGTAACTTGGCACAAAAGCAGTCAGGCTTAATTTAGAGGCAATGTGTGAAGTATTTATGCTGTACACAACCAGTAATAAAATGAAAACACAACAAAAGAAAAATCCCACACTAATTTATAAAAATAATAAATAAAATTACACAAAAATGAATTAAATCGGATCGGTAAAACCAGAGTTTTGATTTTTTAAAGTTTTTAGTGAAATCTAGCACCTGAAAGATCAAAGCACCAACTGTGGCTATCTGGACATGCGAGACAGAGGCGAAGTCAAAAGTTAAGGCCACCCGCGGTGGAGTGTGGTTCAGATGCATGAGGCGGATGGGGTCTGGTCTCAGCTTACCTTTGGATTTAGGAGAAATTCTGAGAAGACGTCCAGGAGAAGGTAGAGTTCAGTGGGGCAAGGCACCATGCTGTGTCTGAGGAGGCATCATTAGGGAGCCGCTGGCTGAGGTTTTAGTGAAGCCATCGACAATGGCAGGAAAAAGTTCTGAGAGGGAAAAGCGGGATTTCCAGGCCAAGGAGATCATTGCCATTGATGGGGAGCCTGTCGCCATTGAGTCCAGTGAAGATTTTTGGGTTTTTGACTTGTGTGCATCCCGCCATTCTGGGATGGTTTCCGTCGATACCCACGACCCGGATCCGCCATCTTGTTGACCTTTGTCCGTTCCTTCTTCCCGCTGGATTCCTCCTGGCGACCCTCGTACATTTCTCTTTTTTGCTGGACTGCCTTAACTCCAACTCCTCCTCAGGTTCCCTTCTCTCCTCTCACCTATCACAGACTGCGATTCTTGTCCCCCCTTACCTTCTCTGCCCCTTATGATTTGCCATTTACTTTGTAATCATTGTGTAACTAATGTTTAATTATTGTACCTTGCAACTCGCTGTTCCTTATGTAAAGCGCTCTGATACCTCCGGGTCTAGCCAGCGCTATATAAAACTCATTAAATAAATAAATAAGATCTTTACCTTCAGACTTACACAGCTTTTTGGAAGTTAAAAATTTCCAATGGTACGAAGCTGAAAGCCATAGTCAAGAGGGCTCGGTGAGGCCAAATGCTGCAGCTCCGAGGTCCAGCTGAACAGGATTTGCTGCTACTACAGAAAAGAAGCAGTGATGCACCTTGGGTGGATCAGCTTGCAGGAAGGTCTCAGGGGCACATGCATCAAGGTAGAGCTTTGCGATTCCTTAATTGCGATTTTTAAGGAATCGCAATTAAGGAATCGCAAAGCCTATGCATGTAGGAATCGCTATAAAAATAGCGATTCCTAAACATTCCTTAATTGCGACTCGCTAATTGCGAGTCGCAATTAAGGAATACCTCCCCATTAATTCCTATGGGCCTAGAGGCCCATAGGAATGAATGGGAAGACATTCTCAATTAGCGATTCGCAATTAGAGAATCGCAAATTGAGAATGCAACTTCAAGGGTGCCAGGGTGTCAAAATGACACCCTGTTGCACCCCTGAAATTGTGATGTGCACCCATGTTGCGCACACACATGCCCCAAGGGCAAGTGTGTGTGTAACCTAAAACTTAAAAAAATGCATTTTAGAGCATTTTTCGAAGGTTTTGCAAATTACAGACAAGTTTGATTTGTCTGTAATTTGCGGTCCCAAATAGCGAAATCGCTATTTGAAAGTGCTTAGCATTGCATTTAAGGAATCGCAAATTGCGATTCCTTAAATGCAATCGCATATTTAGGAATTCGCAATTAATTGCGAATTCTTAAATTGCGCATAGGAAACTACTTTCATGCATCTCCAAAGGCCAATTTGCGATCGCAAACGGCCGATTTTTGCGATTCGTACCGTTTGCGATCGCAAAAACCTTTGATGCATGTGCCCCTCAGTCTTCTGTCAGTTCTTCTGGCGCTTTTTGGTGAAAGTTTCTCTAAATCCCAATTTTCAGGGTTACACAGCAGCCACATCTCTAAGACAGCTTCCAAGGGTCTAGGACCTGGGGGCACCACTTGGCTGGTTAGGATTCACTCCAGCAGACGCCAGGTGCATATGTTAAGGTCTCTGGAGATGGTTATAAACCTGTAGCTCACACAGGAGGCCAGCCAACTAGCCTTGGAGTCACTCTGGTAGCCCTAGGTTCAAGGAGAAGGAGATAGTCTTCGCTCCTTCAAGCAGCAAGACAGGCCTCAAGCAGCAGGGCAGTCCTCTTAGGAGCAAGGCAGGTCTCAAGTAGCAGGAAGTCCTCTTGTAGCAAACAGCAAGGGAGTCCTCTGGAGAACAAGCCAGGCCTCAAGCAGCAGGGCAGTACTCTGAAGTACAAGGCCGTCAGTCTGAAGTCTTTGTCCAGGAGTGTACTGAAGAGGTGGTTCAGGAGATCATATATTTATACCTGATGCCAGACTTTGAAGGAAGTGAAGCGGTGGGTGACATCCTGGCTACCCCCACACCTAGCTCTGGAACGTATTTCCCATCCCCTTCCAAGACTCTAGGCAGTCTGGGGTTACAAAAGACTGGTGCAAGGTTCCTTTGTGTGTGTGCTCGAGGCAGTCCCTTGAAAGTAAAGAGGGACAGCAAACAGCTCTGCCCCACCCATCCTGGCAGGATGGCTCATCCTGCCAACACCTAGTCCCCCTTTCTCACAGTCTGGGAGGAATACACAAAGGCCAACTGCCAAGCTATTCACAGTCATGTGACCCAGGACACAGACAGAAGGCACCAAATGGTTAAGAAAAGAAAAGGCCAACTTTTTAAAAGTGGCATTTTTAGAATTGTGACTTAAAATTCAACTTTACATGTAAAGAGGATTTAAAATTACAATTCATTTGAGTCTGTACTTGACTTTCCTTGTATGTGCCCAATCAAAAGTTAGCACTTTTTAAATAAAATTAGCTAACCCAATGTTATCCAATGGGCGAGACAGACATTAAAGTAGTGAAATATGAGTTTAGGAGTTTTTCACTACCCGGACATGGAAAATAAATACAATGCACCTTGCCCTTTAGGCTCTTTAGGGCCTACCGTAGGGGTGACTTATATGTTTTAAAAAGAAAGGTTTAGGCATGGATAAAGGTTCATTTTGCCAGGTCGAATTGGCAGTTTTAAACTTTACTACAGGCGGCTGGCCTGAGAAATGTTTTAAAGTGCTAACTAAGGGAGTGGCACAATGAGTGCTGCAGGCCCACTAGTAACATTTAATTTATAAATCCTGGATAAATGCAGTACCATATACTAGGGACTTATAAGTAAATTAAATAGTGTGCCAATTGTTCCCTGTTTTAGCAGTGGCTGTTGCTGACATATACAAATGGTGGGGAGAGCAATGTAAATATTTTTGCGGGCATTATGTGAATGTAGCAGTGCCTTTAGTGTCAACACCTCAGATTTTGCACTGTAAAATCAGTTTAGCGCGTGAAGTCGACCCGAATGTTTTGAAGTGCCTTTCTTAAGCACAAGTTTAGCAAAATTATACAGGTTTACCTTCATTTTTATGGCCACTGGGGAGATTGAGTGATTTGCCCAGAATCACAGGATGTTAAGTGGCGCCGAGACTCAAACCTGCTTCCCTAGCCCCAAAGTCAACATTTCTGGCCCTTCCACATTTTAACCCACAGACACACCTTGCAGTAAGACAGGTTTCATGCAACAGGGCCAAGCGACTTCAAGCCATTATCACTATTGCATTAATCCTGTCCCACTGTAGAGTATGTCTGTGAATTGACAAATCCCCACCCTCTGCATTTGCCATAAACTTACCTGCGACACCTCCAAAGTGTACCCTGTCATACTGCTTGCTCTGTTCCTTTTTTCAACATTTTGGCGCACGGCGGAGAGCATACAAATACCGCTGCCACTCTTGGTGCTGATGCCGAACGTGCTGCCAGCTCCATCACCACCAGGCACCAATAAATCCAGTCATGTCACCGCAGCCTGAACTTGCTGCTTTAAAAACAACCAATCCATGCCTTCCTCTCATGCTGTTTTACTAGTAAACAGAATGAGAGCAAAGCAAGAATTGATGTGTGCAGGGTAACCCAGCACTCCAAAGGAGACTGGGGCAGCTGTGCTGCGTTTTCCACTGGCTCATTAGCAGTGCAGTTCAGGACCCTAAAGTGTGCATGTCTTGTTTGCCACAGTAACAGACCTGTCCAACCAGACATGCACACCAGGCTTTAGCTGCTGACAGCCAATCAGCAGGAGTAGCCATGCCCTGCCCTACACAGACATGAGCAGACAGACAAAACAACCCGCAGCTGCAGTATATATTAATATGGCATTTGATGTGGCACTTGGAATTGGCAATGTGTGTGGGGCAACAGAGGTGGTGGGTCAATGCCCCCACGCTCAAATGAAGAGCGGTAAGTGGTGTGTATCTTGGCCCATACTGATTTCCAAGTGTGAAAGCAGAGTTCTTGGTGGAGGTCCATTTCCCTTTGTAATTCTATATTGGATTTTGTTCTTTGTATAGAGGAAGAATTTGAAGTTTTGTATAAGCAGGATGCTTTCATTTGTGAGGAAAAATCCGGAGGGGAATAGGAAAGTTGTGTGTTGGATACAGGAAGTGAGGATTGTGGAAGAAATTGAAAAAGAGCAGTCTTAGGGTGATAATATTGAGCAGTATATGAGGGAGGTATTGCATATTTTTGTTGAATATCATTAAATTCTAGAAGTGAATTGTTAGAGATTATATGACCTATGGTTATAATTCCTTCATATATCCATTCTTTCCGTGAGAGAACTTGATTTTTTAATTTGATGTGCTTATTGTACCATATAGGTGTTTGTTCAAGACTTTCTGAGGGGGAATTAGAATTGATAATTAGAGGTGTGGCAATGGAAATAAAATGAGTGACTAAGGGCGAAAAAAGTCCTTTGGGGGTTAAAAAATGTAGTTTGCTTCCCGTAGTGAAAATGGTGTCATCTGTGCATGCTGTAATTGACTCCAAACTGTTGATGAATCAGGAGTGTTAGCCAAAAGAGAGGTCCAAATTTAAGTGTGAAAGCAGAATGGTATTGCCTGGGGTTTGGGAAATTGATCCCTCCTTTGTATTCGGATTGTTGGAGTTTTGCTAGCAAAATTCATCGTTTTCTTGTATTCCATAAGAATCATACCAATGAACGTTTGACAGTTTAAAAAAATTGGATCAAAAGTGTTACTAGAAATTAATTATTGGTAGCATCATCATTGTATTCGTAGCTTGTCTACCCCACCAAGACAAGTATGGGGGGAACCAAAGTTCAGCAAAACTCGAGATTTTTGAATTGGCTTCAGTGAAATTAATTTTAATGGTTTCTTTGATGGTATTTGAGTATAGAATACCTAAACATTTAATATGCTTAGAATTCCATGCGAAGCTTGTGTCTTTAAACATGTTGGGAAGACAATATTTATTTAATGGCAGAACCTCCGATTTTCCTACATTTTGTTTGTATCCTGATACTGTAGAATATTTATTTAGTAATAAGAAAAATTCAGTGATTGTGGTATGTGGATTGGATACATATAACAAAATATCGTCAGCGTATGCTGTGAATTTTACCTCCATATGCTTGTACTGAGAACCTGAAAAGGTTTTTCCAAAAAGGGTTCTAAGGATAAAATAAATAAAAGGGGGCATAATGGGCATTCTTGTCTGGTTCCTCTATGAAGAGGAAAAAAACATAACTGTTTGCCATTAACCAAAATAGAAGTAGAAGGCTCAGAGTATAATAAACAAATATATTTAAGAATGTGGGGACTAAAACCATACAATTTCAAAGCTCTGAACATGAATTCCCAACTAACACAGTCAAAGGCTTTTTTGGTGTCTAGGGTTATGGCAGCCAAGGGGGAGCTTAATATGGAGGCCATGTGGAAAATATTGAGGAGAGTTTGGAAGTATCAGAGATGTAGAGTCCCTTCACAAAGCCTGATTGATGTTTGCCCACTAAATTGAGCATGACTTGGTTAATGAGTAAGGCTATTATTTTAGCAAAGATCTTGCAATCAATGCTAATGAGGGAAATGTGTCTATAATTTTCGCAGTTAGATAAATCCTTACCTTTTTTAGGGAGCAAGCACAGCATAGCTTTAAAGAATGTACCTTGCATGTTCCCTTCAGTTAAAAGGTGGGTGATTAAAAGTAATAACTTTGGAATTAAAAGGTGTTGATAATGGGAATAGAATTGGACCGAGAAGCCATCGGGCCTGGGAGCTTTATACTTTGGAAGTTTCATAATGCTGTTTTAATCTCTTGCTCAGAGATTGCAGTGTCTAGGGAAGAAAGATCTACTATGTGGTCAGATGTTTTAGGAACTGATTGAAAAAAATCATCTAATTGTTCAGTGCTAGGAGAGGACTCAGAGGTGTAAAGTTTAGTATAGTATTCTGTGAAACACTTGAGTATTTTGGAATTGCTAGTGTGGCTGACCCTATTGTTGTCTGTGATGGCTATTATCTTGCATTTTTGCTTCTAAATTTTAAGAAATTGGTCAATGATTTTTGCGCGTTTGTTGCTGCCACCAAACATTTTAGCGTTAAAGTATGCTGGCACATGCATTGTCCCAGGATTGTTTATTATACTGTATTTTAAAGTTTATAAATCTGTTTATCAGAGAAGAAGTATTCATTTTCTAAAAATGTAATCTGTTTTATAAGTTGTGAGGCTTCTTTGAATGTTTTTTTATCCTTGATTGATATATAATCTATTATTAAACCCCTGACGGTCGCTTTAAAGGCATCCCAAATTAAGTTCATCTATGTTTCTGAGAAGAGATTAGGTATAAAAAATTTGTGAAACAAAATTGTGAATTGTTCACTAAATTATTTATCCAGCAATAGGGCATTGTTAAATCTCCACTTACTAGGGTGAGGTGTATCAGTAGGGGTATCCAAGTTACTATAACTGGGGTGTGATGGGAAATAAGGATAGAGCCTATCTCAGCATGTGTCATTAATTGGAGGACATTCTGAGTGAGAAATATATAATCTATTCTGAAAATGTGAATGGTGAGCAGGAGAGAAAAAAATGAATTCCAACACATCAGGATAGGAGGTCCTCCAAGCATCAACTAACCTTCTGGATAAAATGGCCTTTTGGAAAGTTTTATGCATTTTATTGGGGATAAACTTGGTCTGAGAACGGCGATCTAGAAAGGGGTCCATTAATTGGTTGCAGTCACCACCTACTATAAGATTATCTGATGGACACAAAGATAATAATCATGAAAACTGATGCCTGAATAACAGGTCTACTAAGGCTGTAAACATTACAAAGAGAAAACTGGGTGTCATTAATTTTGATATTTAGTAAGAGCCATCTTCCTGCATCGTCTTTGACTTCATTCAACATTTGAATATGTAAGCATTTATAAAACAGCTCTATTACATCGTTTTTGTTGTTTACAGAAGGAGAACTAAACAATTTCCCTCCCATTGCCTACGTAAACAAGCAATGTCTTGTTCCTTTAGATGTGTTTCCTGTAAGAATGTAATTTGGCAATTCAGTTTTGATAGGGGAGTTAGCACCCTTTCTTTCTTAACTGGATTACGGAGGCCTAGGACATTCCAAGAAACAATACGTAAACTATTAATTGGAAATGCATGCAAAAACCACTAAACAGCAGGTATTAGTGAACCTATAATGTAAACAATGTACAGCAGAAGAGAGTTGACAGGATGGGAACTGGTGGAAGCAATATAGAACCAGCCGGCATGATAGAAGAGAAGCTGCAAGAAAAAGTGTAAAAAAGGATTTGATGAAACGAAAAACAAGTGAAGAGAAGAGAAGAAAGGAAGTCAGGAGCAAGAGGGCTCTCCAATGTTAAATATAATAAAAAGATGACAAAAAGCCATATGGCTTTAGTCATTTGAGTCATGAAAATAAAAGATAATATTGATGGAAAGGAGGAGAACGAGGAAACAGAAGCCTTTCCGGATGAGGACCTATGAGGAGAGAAAATATGATAAGAACGTTTAATGGAGGAACAAAGAGTAAGAGAAAAAAAGAAGAGAAATAAATATAAAGTCCAAATCAACCTGTTACAATGTTACAAAACAGACTTACCAAGCACAAAAAAGTATGGTACACCATGGACAGGACATGAACACTAGAATAAGAAGGCATTGGAGGACACAACATCCTGATCCTCATGCTGGGAGTAACTGTGGACCTGCAAAAATGAATTAAAGGTTATGAAATTACATGAAAGCCATGTTAAGATTTACTAAGTTCCATATCTTCTCCCTTGGGAGCATGTATACATTTTTTAAGATCTGCCGGGTCAACGAATGTAGTTGATTTGTCCTTGTATGTGACCTTGAAGCAGCAAGGATGCTAGAGGGCATAGTGAGCGTTCATAGATCTTAGCATTGATCTGAGGTCTAATAATTCTTTAGCTCGAGTAGCAGTTGCTCTGGAAACATCCTGGCTGAAGAAAATCTTTTGTCCTGACCATAGCATTTGCTTATGTTGTTTAGCTGCTGTTAGTACTTCCATAAGGTCAGAGTATTGTAGAAATAGAGCAATAATCCTTCCTGGGCTGTTGGAATAGGAGGCACGTGAGGGACCAATCCGATGTGCCCTCTAAATGTTGAGTTCAACTGATTTTTTTCTTGGCCTACTACCTTTTGAATATGAAGCATCAACAAAATGATCATGTTAGGTTCTTCAGAGCCCTCTGGTATGCCGTAAAAGCGCAAATTATTGTGTTGTTTGTGATTTTCTAGGTCTTCTGTTAGTTTTTCAATTGGGTTACCTCCTTAGTCAAGAAATCCAATTTCGCTGCAACATCCTGCACATCACTGATTTGCTGCTCGACCTCAGTAAGCCTTGAATCGAGTAGAGACCATTTCTCTTCAATTCTCTGGAGTGCTGTGCTTGTCTCCACCATAAATGGTCTCATATTTTTAAGTTTGTCCATAATGTCTTCCAGCGCCAAAGGCAATGGTGATTTAGTAGGGGAAGATGGATTTTTTTACCCTTTTGTTTGCATTTCCACCGGAATCTTTATGGCCGTTACCATTGGAGGTGGTAGAAGCATAGGCTTTGGATGAGTGCCCAGCTTCCATTTTACTTTGTGGTAATAAAAATAGCAGCGTATCAAAGTCCCCTCTGAGAGAATCGACTGAAATTATTAATGATTAGTAATAATTAGAGCACACAACAAAGAAGCAGAAGCCAGCGACTTGAGGATAATTTTCTGTGGTGAAAGAAAGTATTAGAAGGATTTTAGGAAATGCTTGAAGTAATAGAGTGTTCAATCAGAGGAGGTAAACCAAAGGAATGTCAGCTGTGCAATTATGTAGCTGCGCACTAAGGGGCCGATTACGATGGCGGAAGGACCGTCACCGCCAGCCCGGCGGTGGCGTTCCTTCCCACATCGGACCGCGATTTTCCCACCGCCTGATTACGATGGCGGTGGGATCCAGACCGCACCGCGGCGGACGCAAAGACCGTCCGCCACGGAACCGCCACAGGCAATCGTTCCAATTGCCTGGCAGAGCGGTCTGCATCCGTAAAATGGTGGCGTGCCTAGCAGGCACCGTCCTCCAAATTACGATGCGGTATTCCACCAGCCTTTCCGCGTCGGGTAAACCGCCATTGAAAGGCTGGTGGAGATTGGTTTCGGGGGCCCATTGCGGGCCCCCAATGTGTAGGTAGGGGTGTTTGTAAACTGGGGGGTTCCTTAAATGCAATCGCAATTTGAGAACTCGCAATTAATTGTGAATTCTCAAATTGCGAGTGCCTTGACCCTTCATGCATCGCAAAATCCCTTTTTGTGGGCGCAAACGGACGATTTTTGCGAATCGCACCGTTTGCGCTCGCAAAAATGGTTGATGCATGTACCTGTTAGTCTCTTATGTTCCAATCAACCACAAGAGTACATTTCTAAGTCCCTCAGGACTTCAGAGGTGGGTGCTTAGAGACTCTCAGGGAATCAGGCAGAGGGCAACACCAGAGTCCTGTCCACATCCTGTTGCCACTAGTCAGCTGGGCACTTAAGGAAACATCCCTCTTTCAGCTTGTGATGGCCCTGTAGCCTCACAAGAGGTCAGCCAACTAACCCTTGGAGTCCACTTCTTTGCCCTGAGTACAAGAGGGAACAAATCTAGTCCTTCAGGGCTCCTGTCAGGTCATAGACAGCAGGTCCACTCTACTGTTCTTCCTCAGGTCCATAAAGTGTTATGAAGTGGGTGCCTGGAGGTGCCACATTTATGCCTGGCACCACCTACTTATAGGGATGACTCCTAGGCACTTTCTAACCAATGGGTTAAAAGTTCCTGGGGCCAATCCTATCCACTTTTGAAGCTGTTCCTGATTACCTCCTTACTGGTAACAGGCCCAAGATGACATGGGACAATAGCAAGCCTTTGGCCTCACTAAACATGAGATGAGAAAATCTGGTGAAGGAGCCCATTCTGAAAATAACTTTTTAGGTGACAGTTAACTTTTCATGTCATGGGTGCATTTCTTCACCATATACTATGGCCTTATAAACAAGCGTTTTCAATGCAATTAGTCTCGCGTTTGCGAGCGTTTAAGCTATTGGCATTGAAAATGTGTTTTTAAAAGGAACACATATATAAAAGGCGTTGTTGTTTTTAATGCCAAGAGCTCAAACTCTCGCAAATGCGAGACCACTATAATGGTGGCCACGCCGCTTTTTTTATACGATGCTTGCATGTTCAGGTTACCGTGAGCAGCATCTAAACAAAGAGCCGTGGCCACCATTATAGTGAAAGCGCGTATGGTGCTTTCACCTAAAGTTTATTTAAAAAAATAAGTATATTGAAAAACTTTGTAGCGCAGCCGCTAAAGTGAAAACTGCTGGCGCTGGAAATTAAATAATTAAATAGGCGCGCCCGCTAAAGTGAATGCGGACCGCGCCGTATATTAAATAATTAAATAAGTGCGGCCGCTATAAAGCGAACCACGCTATAATTTGAATAAAATAAATTACAATTGAAAACAAAGCGGGCGGGTGCTCCAATGCAATGTGTAGAATGGGGAAGAGCATTAAAGAAAATAGTGCTCACCAACTTATAAAGGGTACCATGTAACAACTGAAGTAAAAGGGCAAGTCCTCATGGGAGGTTACAAGTGAAGACAAGGCGGTACTAAGGAGGGACTAACAAGCCTGTGTACGAATCAGAAGCCAGACTTTAAGAAGGGCAATGACATAAGCCAATGACAAATATGGGCGGAGAGTGGGAGGGGCTTCAATAGCATCCTCCAGTACAGCATGCCTCGCAGAGCGAGCAGCGCATGCGCGCTGCCCTTAGGCTCGACCTAAAAAAGAGCATCTATAAACTGATTGTTTCCATCTCTGTAGTAAAATGCTATTTTAGGGGTAAATCTTGAATTCTAATCCGTTAAATAGGACGGACCAGGGACTGTTCTATAATGTCTGTGCATTTGGTGGTTTTCACAGAGTTCTGTTGCTGTGCATTCTACGATTAGTGAGGGCACATTCGTGACCTTATCAAAGGTGTATTCTCTGAAAGAATGCCTGGTATTTCTTGATGGTTTGTGCCGACTGAAAACAAAGCCTCTGACCTCCTTTTCATTTTAAATGTGGAAGACTTTGCGGGTAGGGTTTTGTTGTGCAGCAAAGAATGCTCTGGGCAGTGTTCCTACCCACTGCTATTCAGAAAGCACTTGAAAAGCTGACATTTTGACAGGCTCCCACTGGGACAGCACTATTTATTTCTGATGAACCCCTTTTTTGTCCGCGCCATTGTTTTGACCGCTCGTCCTGGAGTGTGACAGGACGCTGCCCGCTGTCATTTGTGTGATCTGGCGCTCATTTGTGTGCAAGCACCGGGAATGTTAATGGTAATTCGTGTACATTCCGCCGATGGAGGGGCTTCTTTTAAATGTCATGATCATTTTAGACCGCAACAGTTCATAAATTTGCTCAGCAAATGGGAAAGACTTCTGAAATGTGTGTTGTTCATAATGTAAAGAATTGAAGCCCCACTATGCTTTAAATTCAGGGCTGGAAAAGTGAGACCTTATTCTCCATTCTTTGTTACAGTATAAGGACGGACAAGGCACGTTGTTACTACCTTGAGGGGCACTAGCCTATGGTAGGGTAAACCTGCCTACCCCCAGCAGCCAGTTATCCCCTGACGGCCTGCAGTGCTGGTGAAGAGTGACTCTGCACCAGCCTCACTGGCGTATTCGCTGCACAGCACTGTGGGGTATCGGCAGCTTCTCCCACAGGCCAGCCTGCCTCTGAGTCATGGTTTCTTCCAGCCTCCTCATCAAAGGCTGTGCGTTCCCTGGGGCTCGCGAGACAGGAAGTGCTTAGCCGAACAGTCCAAAGGTAGCTGGATGTGGGCACCCCTGGGAGTCCAAGGTGCGTCTTCGATGCCGTCCACACAGCAGAGTACCCTGGAAAGGCTTGTGACGCACGCGGCCTCAGAAGACGCCGGATGCGAAGGGAGTGCAGGTCACCTTGTCCGCACAGCAGGCGGAGCGCGTGCTTCCACTAATGGCCTTGTCTTCATTCGGTCCTTTGCTGGGAAGTCAGAGCTCCTCTTGCAGGATATACCACATCCTGGCTGCGGGCAGCCGGTCGCCTGAGCAGGCCGGCTTTATGAGTTGATCCTTTATTGTCAATGGATTAGAGCCCGCTTTGTGCTCGGGACGTCATGCAACAGGGCGGTGGCCGGGAGGCTAGCTACTAAGGGAGATAGCGCCTGCGGGCCAATTGTGGCCATGTACTTTCGTAAAGCCAAAGAAGCGTTTTAGATGTCTATCCGCCACCCACCCAGATTAAAACTACTCATTTGAAGCCGTTTGTGAATTTGAAATAAATAATAAAAAACATATCGTAGAAGAGAGGATCTTGCCACTCAGTGGTTTGAAAATTTCATATTTAATTTTGTAATTAAAACATTGTAGCCCCTATGTTTAAGGCCTCTATGGACACAGTTCTGGAAACAAGCATTTGCAATGCAATAGGACTCGCATTTACCCGAGACCTATTGCATTGCAAACGGGAGTGCGAGCGGGCGGCGGTAGCGGGGCGAGAAGGCACGAACAACTGGAGTGCGGGCAGGGGGTGAGAAGGCACGGGCAGTAAGAGAACCTCATTAAAGAAAATAGTGCCCACAATCTAAATAACACATATGTTATGTTATGTTATGGATATTTGTAGAGCGCATGGCTACCCGAAGGCGTCCCAGCACTAGCGGATGGGTAGGGAGGGTCACAACAGCTTATTAGGTGGGGTTTTGGAACAACGAAGTTTTCAAAAGTTTACGGAAGGGAAGAAGATTTGGTTCTGAACGTAGGTGGAAGGGAAGAGTGTTCCAGAGTTTGGCAGAGGTGAAGTAGAAAGACCGGCCGCCACTTCTCATCCTATTGATTTTGGGAACCGAAGCTAGGTAGAGGCTGGATGAGCGGAGGCATCTGTTTGGGTGGTAAGGGGATATGATGGATTGGAGAATGGGGGGGGCCTTTCTTCCAGAAGGATTTGTGAGCAATACAAAGGGACTTGAATTTTATTCTATCCGCAACCGGGAGCCAGTGCAAGGTTTTCAGAGCAGGTCTTGCAGAGTGGCTGTTGGGAATCTTAAGGAGCATACGTGCTGACGGGGGCGCTAGGTGGCGCACGACCAAGATGGCCGCACGCCTGTGAGGCTCTGGCAGCTTGGCGGCATGATTCTTCAATTATCCTAACTTCTACTTGTTTGATCCTGCCCTAAAGGCCTGCCGCTTGTCCCTCAACGATCTGCCTTGCTCCGGTGAAAAAACCGAAGCCCGCCGTCCTCATTAGGTGGACCTTTTGCCGAATATCCTGGTGAGCGGCGAGGACACTGGTATGCGTCTGGAGACCTACGCAGCCGCTGCTGCTACGTGAGCCCCGGGGCTCCCGCGTGGCGCTGGGCCTCGGTGGTTTCGCATTGCGGGCTGCACTTCCCTGCCGGACTAATTTGCACATTCTTCTGGTGCCTACATTTCCAGCCCAACATCTACGGGTGTTTACTTGCTCGCCTGGGCGGGGATCCCCTGCCGCGTGCCTTGCCTGCGTGAGGTGAAGAGTGCTCCGTGACGGGGCTGGACGTCGCCGTCTCCGTTCGGTGGGACCCAGGGACTACTGGCATCTCGGGACCCCCGGCGGGTCACCACAGTAAGTTGCGGCGCCTTTACTTTTGGGACGGCTCTACCGCTGCTTATTCACCGCCGCATATCGGCTTGCGCACTACCGGGTTGCGGGGAGCGGAGACGGGCGAAACGCTGCAGGTGGAGGCGCCGTCGGGACCTCATCACTCTATGCTGAACACACCTTGCCCCCTGCTCCCTGAAGATCCTTCTAAGAGAATCTGACCGTCTGCCGCTGGGGCGCCCTGAGCCTACACCCTTGCCAACTAATTGCTTATCCTGTCACGGTGGGATACATTGGACTGCTCCGTCACCAATGCAGGAGTGTCACTGAGCCATACCACGTCGCCCTGATCTCCCTTCTGGCTGGCAGGCAGAGAGTTGTGTGGGGCGCCCAAAGAGTTGCTTCCCCTACTGCTGAGTGACCGAGGGCAACAGAGGGGGAAAAAGAACTACGTGCAGAGATTCTCTACAGTGCAGCGTAATTTTTCCTCTGCGCTCGACCCTCTTGGCCTGCTGAATTGTGGTGGTGTTGTGATTCTGGTTGCGCAATTGGCACGGCTCCATTGACATTCGCTTTCCCGTCTTCCAAGCGCAGCAACGGCTACACTGAATCTGCAACGCCTGGGTCATATGCTGTTGCGCTTAGACGCCTGATTATTGCCTCATAACTGGCTATACTGCAATGCCTGATACGTACCTACCTTCACTTTTTGGCTGGCGCCCCACGCACTGATCCTCCCGCCTGAACGCTACATAAGCTGTGAATCAAATTACTGTACCTGTTAGACGCGGTGAGGACTGCACTCACTATAACTGAGTACCAAGATCTGCTGCAGCTTCTACTCTGCCTCTTAACATTATTGTGCGGATCACACATACTGCAAGCGAGAGCCCCACCTGCCAATAGAAAATAATGGCTTGGACACGGGAGCACACTGCACTTGTCTGTCTGATTTGCAGCGCCGTCACTGCTGTGATCCACACCCTATTTCATTGACTGGTAGAGGGGCCTGTACTTTTGCACCTCCCGCCCCTGCTGGCCGCTTTGTCTAAAGCAGTAACTGCCCTTATGATCATGGGGAAGCCAGATGGCCGACAATCCAAACTTGTCTTCGACGCCAAAAAAGCTGGTACACGTTCTGACTCTGGTCAGTCCAGTGCTGAGCAGGCACAGCTGCATTCGTCGGCTCCAGAGGATGAAGTCAAAACACTGCTCCTGGCCATGCAGCATAGTCTCACGGACATCTCCAGTAAAATGGACTCCATGAACAGTCGCATGGACTTTATTGTCCAGAAGGTGGACAAGCACGACGAGCAGATAAAGGAGGCTGAACGGCGCATATCTGACAATGAAGACACCACTTCTCAGATACAGCAGCAAGTGACACAAATGGACAAGCTCCTCAAGGTTATCGCTGCCAAGAATGAGGACTTGGAGGTGCGTAGCCGACGTAATAACATCCGCGTCATAGGGATTCCAGAGAGCACCAACACCGGGCGCATGGAGGATTTCGTTGGGCGTCTCCTGCGGGGCACTTTCGGAGCGGAAGCCTTCTCTCCTCATTTCATAGTGGAGCGGGCACACCATTCCTTGGGTCCCAGACCTCCTCCGGGCAGTACCCCACGCCCCATTGTTGCCCGTCTCCTCAATTATAAGGACCGCGACGCCGCTCTCAAGCTGGCAAGAGAAAAGAAAACACTACATTTTTTGAGGGCAATGAATTTACCATCTACCTGGATTTTACAGCAGCGGTCCAGGAGGCGAGACGCAAATTTCTTCTGGTAAAGCAAAAACTCCAGAAGGCGCAAATAGAATACGCCCTTATGTACCCGGCACGACTGCGGGTTACATACCAGGATAAACAGTCCTTCTTCACAAATCCACAGCAGGTCGAGGACTTCCTTAAAGCAGTCAGGAAACGTTCACCACAATGCGAACCCGATGACCGCAGCTCCTGATCTTCGTCGCCCATAAACTGATTGACTTTGAAAGTGGCACTATCTCCATGGCGTCTATGCTCTGATCTCCTCCATCCTCACAATGCCTACATCTTTCGGAACCTGGCAGCGGCAAACACTCCCAGTTTAAATCTGTCAAGCAGCATTTTGACACTCCTCCTTGGCGCTGCGTGCCGATTACAGCTCGCCAGAGTCAGTTAAGTGTTTTCACCGCCAGAATCTTTCCATGCCTATTTGAGTGGTGGGTCTACTGTTTTCATTTTTTTAGGTTTCCACTCTGGACTATGCCAAGCACCTACCCTTCCCCCTCATCTACCCTGCACCATTGGGTGGATGCATGGCAGCTTTGGGAGAAGGGAGTACCTCGTAGCCCACAATCGACCCCCCACACGGGCGATCCTCCTGTACGGTCGTTTGACCTTCATAGCATCTAATTGACTTAAACTGCAATGTTCATTTGGTTTGATGGGTTTTGGGTGGGCAGCGCATTTCCAGCACATTTGGGGTGCTGTTGTGGGTGGGGGTGGGTTTGGGTTTGTTTTTCTTCTGAATGTTACTTATTTCAAACACTAGCAGGTAGACATGCAGGCGCACATAGAAAATGGCACACACAGTCACATGCCCAAGGTGCATCTAGATATCACCATGCTACTATGCCATGACCTCACGGATTGAGGCGTTAAAGATACATCTACTCACGTGGAACATCAGAGGTCTCGGTAACCCCCATAAATGCAGGCAGATTCTCACATACCTGGACAGGCACCAAATTCATATTGCCATGCTTCAGGAGACGCATTTTGACCCACGCCGACCTCCCAGCTTTGGCAGCAAATGGGCTGCTGACCGCGTCTTCTCCTCCTATTCCACATACTCCAGGGGTACATTAATTCTCGTCAAAAAGAATACTCCCTTCATTCTGGGCGGAACATACCATGACTCCCAAGGCAGAAGTTGCATGCTCTGGGGGACACTGGGCACGCAATCGGTCACACTGGTCAGCTGTTACGGGCCCAATATTGACGACCCGGACTACTTCCTGGCACTATGGGGGCAAATACTTAAAGTGGGGTCCACTCACATTATATGGGGGGTGACTTTAATACTGCCCTGTGCCCTGCAGCTGACAGGTCTAACCATCTCCATCACCACTATACCATAACCCAAGACACACTAGCACACCTGCTCCCAGACCATGGGCTTACTGATGCGTGGCGGCATGTGAACCCAGCCGGGAAAGAAGGCACCTATTACACTGCTGCATACTCCTCCTGGTCTCGCCTTGACTACTGGATCGTCTCCCGAGGAGTTGTCCCTTGGATCCTTACTGTCGAACATTTAGCACAAACTTATTCTGATCACGCCCCTGTCCGGATGGTGGTATCACCCCCCAACTCCATTGCTACTCCAAGATGCTGGCGTCTCATTCCAGAGGCACTACTAGACGCAGTTTTCAGGGCGGAACTAGGGGCAGAGATAGCTGACTTCTTTCACAGAAACACAGGCTCTGTTACGCACATTAGTACTGTTTGGGAGGCTTTTAAAGTCACGATAAGAGGGTCTTGCATGTCCAAGAGTTTCGGTGTCCTTAGAGACATCCGTCGCACCCTGCGCTGGCTTGAAGGGGAACTGAAGCAATTTGAGAATGACATAGAGCACGACACCTCAAGGCCCCAACTAGCTACTCTAAGGGACAAACTTTCTGAATATAAAGACACCGCTGAGCGGGAAACTCGCTTTCGGGGTAAATACTTTACAGCCCGTAAATACGGGGAGGGGGAAAGACCCGGTAGGGCACTCGCTAAGGAAATTAAACTACCCCGTTTCTCCAACTACATTTTAGACATAGTTGACAACGCCGGGGTGCGCCACAGGGATAGCCTTGAAATTCTACA
Organism: Calotriton arnoldi; assembly: GCA_963921515.1. Taxonomy (NCBI): domain Eukaryota; kingdom Metazoa; phylum Chordata; class Amphibia; order Caudata; family Salamandridae; genus Calotriton; species Calotriton arnoldi. Next base: position 995,857 of record CAWUFW010002837.1, on the reverse strand, counting down.
ATTCTTCACAGAGTTCTACACTGACCTTTACAGCACCCGTAGACTCGAACCCCCTGATCTTTCGGACTACTTGCGCGATATAGCGCTGGGATGGTTGGGCGACAATCAGAGGGAATTCCTAGCAGCACCGATTGAGGACGATGAGGTACATGCTGCAATAATGCAGATGAAATCCGGGAAAGCCCCGGGGTCCGATGGTCTCCCCATAGATTTTTAAAAAGCCTATATTGACCACCTGATACCTGTGCTCAAGCAAGTCTACATGGAGGCCCAGGAACTAGAGATCCTCCCAGGCTCGATGAGAGAGGCCCTCATCACCTCCCTGCTGAAGCCTGGTAAACTACTGGACCAGTGTGACTCTTATCGCCCCCTATCCCTCATCAATACTGATGCAAACATTTTTGCCAAGATTCTGGCCAATCCCCTCAGCCTCCTGATGGAGAAACTCGTCCTCCCGAATCAGGCGGGCTTCATCCCTGGCAGGGCGACTTCGCACAACCTACGTACCCTCTTCTCTATTTTACAAAATGTGGATCCGCAGTTGGCACTTGGGGCGGTCTTTTTAGACACCACAAACGCTTTTGATTCTGTGGAATGGGACTATCTGTTTGTAATCCTACAATGCATGGGATTACCCAAGGATTTTTTATCGTGGATACGCCTTATATATACTTCCCCTGTTGCAGAGGTACTAATTAATGGGCACACATCCTCTCCCTTTTCTATTACCCGGGGCACCCGACAGGGGTGCCCACTCTCCCCACTCCTATTTGCCCTAGCAATAGAACCCCTCGTGGCAACGATCAGGCAGCATCATCATCATAAAGCCTTGCGTTGCTTCCTCCGTCCAGTACTCATATCCCTCTACACGGATGATGTAACCTTATATGTCAGGGAACCCCAGCAAAACCTCAACCCGTTGCTTCGGGAATTTGTCCATTTTGGAGGTCTTTCCGGGATCCATATTAATTGGACAAAATCTCAGATATTCCCGCTCACCGCGGCGGTCGACGCCATTCCCCACAGACTTTCCCATTGAATGGTGCGCTACCGAAGTAAAATACTTGGGGGTACATATTACCACTGATCGGGACGAATTGATGAGGCTCAATTACGGCAGAACGTTAGAACATATCACTAGCTGCATATCGAGATGGAATGCCCTCCCTCTCACCATGGCGGGACACATCTCTCTCATAAAAATGGTGGTCCTTCCCAAGCTACTCTATCTGTTTTTAAATATCCTGTATGACCCCGGAAGGCATTTTTTTTCGGCACTTCGCTCAGAGTTGATCCGACTCACATGGGGGGGCAAACACCCACGTCTGCAATGGGAAACACACACTTGCCCCTATTCTCAAGGCGGATTCGATATTCCTAACTTTGAATTATACTATCTTTGTGCTCAGGCACATTATGCCCACTATTGGTTTCACCCCCCAGATACATGCCTCATGTGGCGACTGAACATTGGCTGGCGGACCCTGTCACGCTGGAAGGGGTCATGCTTGCTGCAACCACGTCGCGCGGGAGAGGCTCGACGTCAGTTGTTTGCACAGTGAAAGCATGGCAGCGCATTGCCAGGCGATTACAGTCCCCCATGCTATACTCGCCCTTACTCCCTCTAGTCTACCATCCAGGGATGCCGGTCCTACAAGAGGGTGCCTTCAAAAAAACTAAAGCTAAACACAACATCTCTAGCTGGGGAGATCTTTATCTGAATGGCAAGTTACGCACACTTCAACAACTATTCTCAAAGACCCCTCCCTCCCCTATGGATATATTCTTATACATACGATTAAGACAGGGTCTTAGAGAATTTACCCCTGCATAACCACTGGAACCTCAGGTGGTTGCCCCCCTGCATCAATTACTGCATACTGTTACTGCCTCACACTTAGTCTCTACTCTCGACCACAGCTTATACACCGACATAGAATCTGCCCCTTGTGCTGCCCGGGATAAATGGGCTGCTGAGATCGGGCAGGTTATTACCGATCAACAGTGGACGTATTGCTGCAAGCAGACTGAACAGGCCTCGTCTAGCAGTCGCTTACGCATCACCCACTACAAGTTCCTACATCGCACATATTATACTCCGGCTAAATTACACAAATATAAACTACGAGACACTGACAAGTGTGATAGATGCGGGACCGGGGCGGCCGACTTCCTACACCTCGCCTGGGAATGTAGCTCTGTCCAGTCCTATTGGCAACAGGTGATCGCGGCACTAGAGTTAATGACCTCCCTGAAACTTCAACATTCTCCCCTGTTAACGCTCCTAGGCTACACAGAGAAGCTTCCCTTGACATATCGTAAATTCATCTCATTTGGTCTTCTATTAGCTAAAAGGAGAATAGCATGTAGATGGGGCCGGGGCAGGGTGCCCAAATTTAAGGAATGGATCAGGGACATGCTCTTTTGGCAAGAACAAACATTCACATATGCAGAACTCCTTCCCCCCACTTCATGTCCTCGTGAGATTTGGGACCCCTCAAGATGTATCTCCTTGAACATCCGATTGACGATGCAGACAATCCGCACCCCCCCTGTCAATGAGACATCATAACTGTCCATGGGTCACTACCATGCAATGTGTACATGCCTAACTGTACGGCTGTGTTCATATACACTTAGACCACGTTCTTCACGTGGAGTTTGTGAGGTTATTGCATACTTCAAATGTTATGAGATGTCACCTACTGTTTCTCTTTCTTTTTCGCTCCGCTATTTCGGACTCTGTACTGCATCACCTCTGTCTTTCATTTGTGCTGCTAAACATGTATCTACCTATGTATTGTAAAAATGATGCTAGATTGTTCTGTTTCTTTATTTTTCTTTTCCTTCCCTCTTCTTGTTGAGAAAAGCTCAATAAACAAATTCAAGCATACGTGCTGCACAGTTCTGGATGACTTGCAGTTTGTTTGTGGTCACCCTTACAAAGCATTTCCATAGTCGAGGCGGGAGAGGATTAAAGCCTGGACCATGAGTCTCCTTGTTAAGAAGTGGAGGAACTTTGCGGAGCATCCGCAGGATGCCATAACAGGATGCGGCCAGTTTCGTTGCTTGATGATCAAATGTGAGAGACCGATCTAGCCACATGCCTAGACCTTTAATCTGGTTTTTGGGCGTGGGTGGGGAGCCAAGACAGCTTGGCCATGCTGGGCCGATGTCAAAAATGGGTGAGTTGCCCAGCAGCATGAGCTCCGTTTTATCTCCATTCAGCTTGAGGAAGGAGGATTCCATCCATTTGGTGACTCTCTCAAGGCAGGGATCAAGACTGGACGAGGAGAATCCTGGATGATTTAAGGCCACCACTAATTGGGTGTCATCGGCGTAGGTAACAATTTCTATCCCAAAAGGGAGGACAATCTGTGCCAGAGGGCTCATATAGACATTGAACAACGTCGGGCTCAGAGATGAGCCCTGAGGGACGCCGCAGCCAAGTAGGATCCGGTTTGAATAGTTATCTCCTTCAAAGACTTGGAAGCTCCTGTCCTCGAGGAAGGACTGTAGCCAGGTGATGACAGTGTCTGATAGTCCGACATTCCTCAGTCTGTGGATCAGGATGTCATAATTAACAGTGTCGAAAACGGCACTGAGGTCCAGGAGGATGATAGCTGTTGATCCACCTTTGTCGATGATCTTTTTGGCATTTTCAACCACTGAAAGTAACGCGGATTCAGTCCCGCGTTCAGGGCGGAATCCAGTTTGTGAAGGATGAAGTATGTTATGAGATTCGAGAAAAGCAGAAATGACTGAGTTAACATGTTTTTCTAGCATTTTGCTGATCCTGGGGAGGAGGGAGATAGGGCAGTAGTTACCAAGTATATTGTGGTTAAGGTTGGGTTTCTTTAATAGCGACCGCACCAGGGCGTGTTTCCACAGTGGGGGTACTAGTCTGGTCGAGATGGAGGAGTTTATCAACTTCAGAAGCACCGGCAAGACTGTATCCACAGCCTTACTTAGGGTTTGGCGGGGTGCTGGGTCATTAGGGGAGCCAGATTTTACTGAGGCACATATGTTCACTAGAGTGTCCATACCCAACAAGGGGATTTCCTTGCAACTCTCGAAGTAAAGGAGCCAGTAGCCATGGAAGGATACAAATGGCGACATGGCCGTGATAAGGAGGGACTAACAAGCCTATAAACCAATCGGAAGGCAGGATCTAGGAAGGACAAAGACACAAGCCAATGAAAAAGATGGGCGGGGGAGTGGGCGGGGCTTCCCTCACGTAGTGAACTACCACAGATCAACCCCAGAGCAGCGCTTGCGCGCTGGCTCAGGGCTGGACCTAAAAAGTTAAATATGTCAATCAGGGATTAGCTAATTTGTCCATGTTTTCGAGTTCAAAGTGCATACACTGGGCACTGGGCAGTAGTGCACCAGTGTGCAGAGGCTAAAAACCAGCAATGAAATAAGGTCTAGCAAAAGGCAAAAAAATCGGAGATGCCCACTCAAAAGAGGCAAATTTCCTACAGTGACCATATGAGGGTTGGATATAATTTTTATGCGCTCTGTTTGCACATGTGTTCGGATTCTATAACGAATCACAAACCTTTTGGTAGACTTGCTTCTTTCACAGAGCAGCTCCGTCTGGTAGCTGCTGCCGTCCCAGTTGCTGCTGCTGACCCAGAGGTTCAGGAGTTCGAGGCCCTCCTCCACCCACAGGCTCCTGCCTGCACCTCATCCCTTGTGGTCTAGTGGTAGAGCGTCACTGCTCTGCTGCTTGACTGCTCCTCTGTCTCACTTTCTGCTTTTCTCTCTCTTTTATTTCTTCCTGCCTCTGCCTTTTTTGCTTATGCTTTTCTTTCCTTTTTACTTTTTTCCTGTTTTCTCCTTCATTGCCCCTACCACTGCGATCTCCCGCAGCCCCACCCCCTCTAATGACCCTTCCCGTGTTTTCCTGCCACCCAGCTGCCCAGCCCCCCACAGCACTACTTAATTGCGGCCGCTGCGCGGTTGGGCCACTGGTGCGCCAAAGGCAAGCCCATCTGCACCCGTCCATGCCTGGACCATGCCCAGCACCAGGGACCCTGGTTCTCGTACCTTCCACCGCTACGATGCTAGCACCCTCCTCACCCTCAACTCTGGATGCCACGCCGCCTGCCACCAAGCTTCACCGAAGGAGACCCATGGACCCCTCGCTTGCTGGAACTGGAACTGCAACCATGCCTTCACCCACGCCAATACGCCAGCTCCTCTCTCCACCCAACCAACCAACAGCACACCCGACTGGTTCAACTACATCCTGCTCAACATGCGATCCCTCCACAAACACGCCACGGAAATCTGGGGCCCTACTCGACATCGCCTTCTTCACGGAAACCTGGACCAACCCCAGTTCTGGACAGGACATCGCAATCGCCATCCCCGACGCTACAAAATCACCTGTAAGGACCACACCCACCGACCAGGAGTAGACATCATCATCCACAAGAAAACCCTCCGACTGACCACGCACTAAACGGCCCAACGACAACCATGGAACACCTCCACTTCCAGATCCAGACCAACCCCAAAACCTCCCTCCACGGCACCCTCGTCTACAGGCCCCGCAGCCCATGGCCCTTTTTCACTGACACCATCATAGACCTCGACGCACCCCAGGCCCTCGCACCCACAGAGTACATCCTACTCAGGGAACTCAACTTCCACCTAGACAACCCCAGTGACCAGAACACTGCCTCCCTACTGGAGAACTACACCAACATTGGTCTCAAGCAGCTAGTGACCACACCGACCCACACAACCGGACCCACGCTTGACCAAGTTTTCTCCAACAGCGGCAACATCACCTACAGCCACACCACTGAGCTCCTCTGGACCGACCACCACTGCGTACATCTCACCTTCGCCACACCCACCGTACACCACCACCCTCATCGCACCCCGTCGCAGCTGGAACAAGGCCACCGAAAAATGTCTTGTCGACCTCCTCGGCACGACCACCCTTCCAACACCAACATACTTCAACACTGCAGCTCGCAACCTTCAGAGATGGATCTCCAACTGGGCTGACACTCTAGCACCCCTCAAGAAGACACCATGCAAGCAACCCTCCAAGAAAGCCAGATGGTTCACTCTCGCCCTTCACATGTCCAGATGCACCTGCCAACGACTCGAGAAGAGATGGAGGAACAACAAAACCACGGAAACCCACACAACCTTCAAATCCACCATCAACGCACACTACCTTCTCCTCAAAACCACAAAGAAAACGGCCTTCCAAGATAGAATAAGCGCCAACGCACACAACAGCAAAGAACTCTTTGCCATCATCAAAGAGTTCGCAAGGCCCAACAGCAAGACCACAGACGTCCCACCCTCCCAAGACCTCTGCAACAAACTCGGCACCTTCTTCCACCAGAAGATCAGGCAGATCTACAACAGCTTCAGAACCTGAGACCCTGCCACTACGCCCACCACCACCGCACGCAACCACACCACACCCCAACAGATTGTGCTCAACTGGACTCCGCTCACCGCAGACTACACACTCAAGACCATGATGTGAATCCACTCAGGAGTGCCATCAGATCCTTGCCCGTACCACATCTTCCACAGAGGAGCAGCCGCCTCCATCTCCCCCTAGCTTCCAAGCACCATCAACTGCTCCAACTAAACCGCCACCTACCCAGATGACTGGAAACACGTAGAGATCTCCCTCTGCTGAAGAGACCGTCCGCCAACCCGACCGACCTCAAGAACTTCAGACCCATCTCCCTCCTCCCCTTCCCAGCCAAGGTCATCAAGAAGGCCATCAATGCCCAACTCTCCGAGTTCATCAAAGAGAATAGCATCCTGGACCCCTCCCGATTGGACTTCCGAAGCAACTACAGCACTGAGACCTCTCTCCTCGCCGCCACCGATGACATCCGCTCCCTCCTCGACCGGGGAGAAAACAAAGCCCTCATCCTACTGGACCTCTCAGCTGCCTTCGACACCGTCTCCCACCGCACCCTAATCACGAGACGCCGGCATCCGCAACAAGGCACTGGACTGGATCTACTTCTTTCTGACCTGGCGAACACAGTGAGTCAGACTACCCCCATTCCTCTCGGAACCTACAGAGAACAGCTGATGAGTGCCCTGTGGCTCCTCCCGGAGCCCCACCCTCTTGAACATCTACATGGCTCCCCTCAAAGCCATCGTCAGAAGCCATGGATTCAACATCATCTCCTACGCCGACGACACCCAGCTGATCAACTACCTCACCAGCGAACCCACAACCGCCAGAATCAACTTTCACAACGGAATGAAGGCAGACGCTACCTGGATGCAAGCCAGCTGCTTCAAGCTCAACCCGGACAAAACTGAAATACTCATCCTGGGACCCAACCCCTCAGCCTAGGACAATTCCTGGTGGCCAGCCGCACTAGGAACCCCTCCCACCCTCACAGACACGCTTGCAACCTTGGCATCATACTGCAATCCTAGCTCTCAATGAACTGCCAAATCAATGCAGTATCCTCATCCTGTTTCCACACGCTCCACCTGCTTCAAAAGACTTACAGATGGCTTCCCACAGAATCCAGAAAGACGGTCACCCATGCACTCATCACCAGTAGACTAGACAACGACAACGCACTCTACGCCGGCGTCACTCAGAAACAGCTCAGGAAACTACAGAACATCCAAAACGCCGCAGCCAGACTGGTCCTTGACATCCTCCACCACAGCCATATGACACAACACCTCCGACAACTCCACTGACTCCCTATCAACAAGAGAATCACCTTAAAGCTCCTCACACCTGCCTACAAAGCTCTCCATGATGCAGGACCAGAATATCTGAACCACCGCCTCACCTTCCACACACCCGCCAGACAACTCCGCTCCGCCCAACTCGTTCTGGCCTCCATCCCAGGGATCCACAAGACCAGAACCGGAGGAAGATCCTTCTCCTACCTCCCCAACAAGACCTGGAATTCCCTGCCCCTCCACCTCAGGCAATCCGCATCGTTGAACAGTTCTGGAAGGAACTCATGGCCTCAAGACATGGCTCTGCGTCTGAGCCTCCACACCCAGACAGATCAGCAGCCCCCCCGCCAGTGCCTTCAGACCCTCACGGTGAGTAGCCATACTCTACAAACCCCTGATTGATTGATTGATTGATTGATTGATTGAACGAATATGATGGATCTGTATTACATTTCCAGATATAGTATGAGTCGTTTTGTTTTACTAGAATGATACAGATTCTTTTGAAATTGAAAAATGCCATGCAGTGCGTCATGCAAATCAAAATTCCTGACTTCTCCACATGCCGTTATCATTCTCCCCAGTGGTTTTTTCAGTTGCTTGAGACCTGAATCATTCTCTGGTTTATCATAGTCTGGAAATGTAATACTATTAACTCAATGACATTGGTGTAAATCATTTAAAATGTCATTGTGTGTGCTATAAAAGCTCCACACTGTTTTCAAATTTTGTTCTATTATACAGAAAGACGAATCATTATAGATTTCTATATTTCCAGGGAAACACATATTCATGTCTCATTAATTCTGAATTCATTTAACAAAGCACTAAGTTATACATTGCCTTCATTCAATAAAAGATCAGCAAGAACTGAAACCTGTGCAACAGTCTTAGCAAGATGCAAAAACATCAAATAAGGTGCCAGCATTCACTTCTACAGAGCCCGGCACGCACTCCAAGAGCTAATCAGGGAGGAAATCTTGGTGACCAGACTCTACGCACATGCACAGGAAGCCCGCACACATGGAACACCTAAGGCCCGACTTGCATGGCAAAACAATTTAGGGGGTGGCCATAAGTGATAAGCAATGGCACTATTGCTGCGTTGTAACAAAAACAGTATCCTTAAATAACAGGCATAGACTAATACACTTTAAATACATCAACAGAGTATATTACACTCCTGCCCGACTACATCGGTATGGACTGCGGGCACCCCTAATTGTCAACTCTGTGGTGTGGCGGGGGCTGACTTAGCTCATCTGGCCTGGTATTGCCTTGGAATTAAGGCTCTTTGGGGAGCTGTCATTCGAGACTTGGAGGCTCTTGCTGGGATAACGCTAGAACTATCCCTACTTGAGGCATTGTTGGGGTATCTTATAGGTATTTCAACTCTTTTCTCCGAGTATCTGTTTACATGATATGTATAACCTCAAACCTTTTGTTATTCTCTGTCTTACCTGCTGTTTATCCGATAATGATGTTGTAAATGTTGTAAATGTTGTAATTTTGTTTTACCATTTGTATCTCAGTCTTGTAAAGCGCTCTGATGTTTTTGTTATTCTTTGATGCTGTAATTTGTCTCTTACCGTAACTAGCTCTATCATGTAAAGCGCTCTGATACCTCTGGGTCCAGCCAGCGCTATATAAAACCTCTAAAATAAATATGACACAGAGATACAACTCAGCGTAAGGCGTCTGGTGGCTATAGGGCTGTTACTATGTTACTAGCAAAATGAAGAGTGGCAATGCAATGGGGCCGGACCGTTACCAACACTCGAGGAGTGGCATAGAGACATGTCCTACTGCAACACACAATCCGACACATACCGGGAGATCCTCCCACCGCAGAGTCACCCTAAAGGGTTATATCAGACTTACTTGGCGTGCCACAGTGGGGTAGACTCAGGGGGGGTGCTCCTTTAGATGGGAACAGTGGGGATGTGACATGAGAGGTAGTAACTGTACAAGATGTTGTGATGTATTAAATTGAAAAGTGTTATAATACAAGTGTGAAGCGCTCTGTGGTAAAATTATATACGTAGCCAATGTGTTGCCAGACCATCGCTGTGTTTCCCCTATTGGAATCATCATGCAATGTAAAAAGTCCAAAGTGCAGCTACGTCTGTGGCCAATAGACATTTTGTTTATGTGTTTGAAAATTATAAATAAAGAAATAAAAAAAAATTAAAAATAATAAGGTGCCAGCATTACTATTTTTGATACATGCCGCGTTTCCTCATTAAACATACAGACTGTGGGGTCCCTGTATCCTTCAATGGGCGTGGAGCTCTGTTGCCATAAAAGGGGCCTAGATGCCTCGGGTAACTTAGTAAAAGAGAGGCCTTCTCAATTTGATACTCCTATTTTGAACTAAAGTTACAAAATATATTCAAGGTACGTAGTTGTGGAGTTATACTATAGTAACCAATTAATTACCTGTATATGCTTCCCTTTGGATATTCTGGTCTTCGATATTTTGGCTATAATAATGTGGTGCTTATTTGATATTCCCTACTGAATATTTCGTACTTCCATCTCCTATCCAAGTCATGAAAACCCTTCTTGCTCCATTTTAGTTGTCGTATCCTGCAGTGTCGAGGTTTTACAGCATTTTTGCATGGGGCGATTAGGTTTCTAGTCCAGCCATGAATGCACCTATTATATGACTGATAAAAAATAACCCAGGCCACCCAATAAATTACTCAGTATCAAACCGAGCATCAGAACGGACCCAGCTGAGACCTCATCATGTGACGCACCTACGGTCTGTCTCCTGTTCAGCCCAGTCTGTGAGGGATGCTGCATCAACCATTTTCAATATTCAAACTTCAAATTGGCCATTTTGGTGTCCATATTAGTTTCAGTTATGCAGCAAATCTAGCCATTGCGTTGTTAATTAATGTTATCAATATATGAACAATTTATCGCTCCTTCTGACTGTTTTCTCATTTTGATCTCTCTTTTCTCTTGATCCAGCGGGTTACTAGCAACAAGCATTCATACACCGAATACTCACTTGGGCCCATTCATTCATACTACGCTAGCAAATTCCGCTGGTGGGTCAGTTGTACTCTTTATCAATATCCCTGCTACCAATTACCTTTTATTATTGAAGAGTAATGTCTTACCGATGAACCCTTTGATAATTGGGAAGTTTAAAATGAGTGACATACAATACCATTCATAAATCTGAAATGATCACTGAGTCAGGAAGTTTTAAAATGTTTATCTAAAGTTTTAGCAGAGTAAATTCACAAACCACATAATACTCAATCGTATATAAAGGATGAAGTAATTCTAAATAATCACTTATTAATCAATGACGGTCCCTCAGAGAGAAGAGGATAGAGACAGCAGTACAGCTAAAGATTTCGCTTATAGTTACCTAAGAGTGTGGGAACCAACCCCCTTGGCCAAGGAGTTGGAAAAAGGGTCCCAGAAAGGATGAAGATCAAGACCTCCGGACCAGGTTCAAACGGGACAGGTGACCTCTCTATCAACGACGCCTGCGTCGTTCCCCTCTCTGACACTTCGTTCCTCCTTGATTTCTTCCGCGTCTTCCCTCTAATGGATTCCGCCGCCCCCACCTCAGGACCTCTCTGGACAGCGGTTCAGTCTGCAATTGATCAGCTCTCGTCCGTGTCAGCATATGAGCTCCATCTGCGCTCTGTGCATCCTAATGCTAACTAATTAGCTAATTCTATATCTATTATACCCTTCTACGCCCATTTACCTCCCATTAATGTTTCAAAATTATGGGCCCACTATTTCTGATTGGACGCCAGGTCACGGTCTTGGATGATGTCCAAGTTGACTTCATCGCTGTGCCTTGTTTTCCAGGGCGCATGCGTACTTCTCATTGGCTTCAAGCTGCCCTTCCGTTAACCCAGGCCCCATTTTACGAACTAATAAAAGTCAAAGAAGAAAACATTAAAATCACAAATAAATGTCTTCACTGTATACCCCCTACTTCTACTCTATTCCCATTTAATTATAAATCTATCCCGCATTAATAGCGTTACAATACCACAGTTTTAATTTCAGCAATGCGCAAGCTTTAGCACGTGAGAACATTAAGCAGCCATTTTAACACATACTGCGCAGAAGTTTCCCTCCAAGCAAAGAAAGACGTCATACCACGTGATATGGTTGACACATGCGCAAAGAAATTTGCGCGCTTTAGCGGCCATTTTGGATTAGACAAGCATTACTTATTAGCGGAAACACATAGGCAAGCTTCACTAGGATACTGTGTTCGTGTATGCATTTGTTAGTAAAAGACATTACAAAGTTTAATTAATTAATAATTGTGAGAGGATTGCTTACGAGCAAGTCTCATTCTGAGTCTTGCTCCATCACTCTTTCCCTCACTTTCGCTTTCTTTGTTCCTTACCTTGTCCCCATTATAGCTAATGTTAGGGCAGCGTCCTAGGTTTGAGGTCACAATACTTCCGCATGGAACGAAAAGTTATGCACATAGCGACATTCAAATGAAAACTGTGATTATTGTAATTTCGAAGCCATGTGAGACAATGTATTTTCTAAGTCTAGGGTTTTTAACTGACCAAAGCATGAAATATGTGATACCCAATTAAATCGCAATGATATTATTAACAGGTAACACATGTCAGCGAAGAAGGTCAGCAATAGCATTTTTATTGCTATGTGTTGACTCTTTGCATCATGAACTGTTTTACGGAGTCTGCTGAACATATTACAGTACTAAATGACAGAGCAAATTGACATTCCCTGTATTCAAAGATCCTGCCAAGGAGGGCGTGTGGAACATGTTGCCTCCATCTGTGTTTTTGAGATATGTTCGTTAAAAAGTCAATATGTTTAGCTTCCTGTGCAGGTTTAGCTATTAATCTTATCTGCTAAAAATGCCTGGGCCAACATTCTCATACATATTTTTTGTGATTTCAATCAATAAAGCTTATTTACTTCATTTACAACATTCACTGGCAAAGCCAATTTGTCTGGTGTTGACGACGAGTTTTTTTTTGGCTTTGGCAATTCTTGTATTGTTGGGGAAGCTGCTGGGCCCTCATCAGCCCAAAAAAAAACAGTGGCTAAAGGCAAACTTTTTTTGGTCTAATGATTTTTTGTAATGCCTTTGTAAATCTTTATTACAAATAGATAGGAGTGAAAAGATAGATACGATAAATAAAGTGGCGTGCAAAGTCAGATGTAGAGGGTTTATAAATAGATAGTGTTGCATAGATAAATAGCTGCATAGCTTGTGATAGATAGATAGATAGATAGATAGATAGATCGACAGATAGATCGATAGATAGATAGATAGATAGATAGATAGACATGCAGATACATTAACAGGCAGATAGATTGACAGGTAGTTAGATTGACAGGAAGATATACAGATAGATAGCTTGTCACAGATAGATAGATAGATAGATAGATAGATAGATAGATAGGAATAAACAGGACAGCTTTAATTAGTAATATAACAGTTAAATACTTCTAAATACACACGATATATAAAAGCACTGAAACAAAAGCAAAAAGCCATACAAGCAAGACATACAGACTAAATTGGTATACAAGCATATCTACTCCTCAATTAAGATAAAATACCAGCCTGACATACAGGAGGGCAGTTATAAATGCACTTCACTGCATGCATACTAAAATGGGAATACTTTTATAAAGAACAGTTTCAAATGGACTCAATCTGGTATGCTGTGAAAGAGCAGCAGTCAGGTAAACAAAAGCCACTCCAAAAGGAATTTACAACAGCATTAGGAGGAAACAGGGACTGATAACCTTGGCCTGTGCCTTGTGTTCACAATAAAAACATGGAGAGCTGACAGAAAGCGGTCTGCTATCATACCAGGCTCTAAACAGAAAGGCAAATCTAAAGTAATAATAAAGCAAAGAGTAAAATTCAGTCACTCAAAGTGAAGTTAGCCTGTGGCTGAAGTACGCTGACCCACTTCATGCTGTATGCTGTAGAGGGTGGAAGCAAAATGTAAGTGACACAATGACAGATTAATGGATAACGAAATCTGACTGAAAGCCTCTTGAAGTAAGTATATTGTATATGTCATTTTAGTAAAATCAAAAAATTTAATGCTAGACCTAACAAAGCAAACTATCTGTGTCTTGTTCTCTATTGACACAGAAAAGAAAGCCCTAATTTACTTAGATTTCTACAAATACATAAGTAGAAGAGGCTGGAAGTTTGTGATCATTAGCAAGAAGCCTCTCTAATTCTGAATGACTAAGAATAGGATCTATGTGACTATGAAGTGGAGGCAATCGGTTGAAGACATTACAGAAATAAGGTGCATTTTTTCCATCTTCATCATATATATAGCTGTTTTTCTAAACTATACTCTGGGATTCGATGTTAGTTGAGTAAAAGATAGATCTGTGACCATATCCTGATGGGCTTTTCAGATGCAGCACAGAGCCTAGTGCCTGTTTTATGCACCTGCAAGGCGTAAAGTGAATTAATTAACCTGCTATTTGCTTGAGTTAGTGCTTTATTTTCAGATAGTACGGCTTGGAAGCAGTGGGTGAGGTTTGCCTATTTAATTTTCTGAGCCCTGCTGTCTTCCCTATGGTTCCGTCCTGCTTGACGAAGCTGTGCATCAAACTGCAAAAAGCATTGACAGGAACCGTTGTGACAGCAGTTCCTGGCAATGCTTTGAGACTATGACAGCCGGCTTGGTGGTCATTTCATAATTTGGCGGATGGAGGTACAGTCAAGGTGACGGTTCAAATTACTCCATTGCTGTGACTGCCAAACATCCGTCTGCCAAAATACAAATCGGCCCCTTTATCTCTGAAATGGAAGTTGAAATCCTCCAGCAGGTCAAGGTTGTAGGTTGTATCCGACAGAGTTCTTTCGAAGCCTGATAGCTGTTGGACGAGATCCAGATGAAGCCGTTGGTTTTCATGAGAAAAGCTCAGAGCATGAAAAAATTCAAATTTTGTGGTTGCCGAAGTCATCGCTTCATGTGGCTACTTTTCACTCTTTTTCCCATCAAGATTTCTATTTTTAGCTTAGCCTTTTTAATGACTCTCAAAATCCTTCAGTGGGGCAACCCTGAAGCTATATCTGACTAAGTCACTTTAAAATCAGACCCCTTTGCAGCAATGTCCTGCTGAAGCTCCGGAGGTTTTAAAAGTGCAGAAATATTTAAGTCCCAGCTTTTCAAAGTTTCTGGAGCAACTCCATTTTCAGTTTCAAGGGTCACAGGGACACAGCAACAGCACTTAGGGGCCAGGACTCACTTCAGCAGAGGCACCCAGCAGGGTCCAGTTCTGGTTCAGTTGCTAATGGTCAGCTGGGCGCTTCAGAAAAAGGCCTCTTGCAGCTTGGTGTGTCCCTGTAGCCACAAAGGAGGTCAGCCAACTGAACCTTGCAGTGTACTACTTAGTCTGATGTACAAGTGGGAGGAGGACCAGACTTTCAGGTTTCTACACAGTTCTTAAACACCAGGTCAAGTCTTCTTCTCTTCTTCCGCAGGTCCATAAAGTGTTCTGATGAGTTGTCGGTGGGGTGTAGCTTCTGTAAGTTTCACTAGCCAGTGGATGCGGTGACTTCTGGACACTCCCTAGCAAATGAGAAAAAAGGTACCAAGGGCATCCTTTCTACCGGTTACAGTACATCCTGTTTGCTTTACTGCAAACCCTCCCATAGTGCAATAGTCTGAAGCAAATTCAACATGGCAAAATCTTTCTGTCCCTGAAGAGAGCTTGTGTTCCAGTCACAGGTGTGTTTAGGGTAATAAGTAGTCCCGTCTTCCTCAGCTGCAACAAATTGGTTCTGGGACCAGCTCCTCCTCCCACTGGCCTGGTGCCAAACTAGTGACAGAAGGCCTAAGAAATAAAAGGCTTCCCTTCCTCAGGCCTCACCCTAGCATCTCTCAAGTTAATAAAGTTACTGAACCCCCAACTGCTGTCCTTCCTTGGCTGACAGGAGTCACATTTATCACCCCAGGTCTTTCTGTCAAAAGGCTTAAGCCTTTGTTCCTTCTCTAACTAAGGGGAAGCACTGATAGGGTCCAACTGCTAACTAATATTAATTATACCACACAGGCAGGTAAAGTGTAACTTTTTAAAGTCACTTTTCCTAAATATTTACTAAAACTCAATTTTCACCAATGAATCACATTTAATTAAATTTGAAAATAGATGTTTAATTGCTTCTGTAGCTTATCCCAATCCAAAAGTAGCAGCTCTATTATTTTCGCAGAAATGTACTGTTTCTAATAGGAGAGTGTGGGAAATTGGGCTGAGTGGTGTGTTAACCCTGTTCAAAGAACAGCCACAATCCCTGTCAGGGTGAACCACACAAGTCAGTAATTGACCTGTTCTTAATCGTCTGATAGCCTAGCAGAAATGCAGTCAGGCTCCACTTAGAGGTAATGGGTAAAGTATTTATGCAATTCACAAAGAGTAATAAAGTAAAAATACAACACAAGAAAAATCTCACTCTAAGTTAGAAAAATAGAGTAAATTTTAATAAACTATTTGACACCAAAATTACAAAAAGCCTACAGTATAACCCGAGTTATAAATATTTAAAGCTTAAGTTAAAAACTAGCGCCTAAAATATCAAAGCACCAACGGGGGCCATCTAGTTGCACGAGACCAGGTCAAAGGTGAAAAATATTGCTGATCACGGTAGAGCCTGAGTCGGATATGTGGTTTGAGCCCAATCTGCGCTTACCTTAGGAATTAGAAGAATTTCTGGAAAAGTGTTCTGAGAAGGTAAGGTTCCGTGGGGCAAGGCTGCAGGCAGTGTCTGAAGAGGACACTTTGTCGTCGGGGAGACGCTGGATGAAGTCATAGTAAAGATTTCTTTGTTTGGACTTAGTTTCTTTTTTGCAACTTGAAAATCTCCAGCAGGAATGAGGCTGAATACACCTCTTGCAAAGGACCGCTGAACAGGATGTGCTGATGTGGAGAAGAACGTGGTGGGAGCTGCTGCAAAGTCAGGCCTGCTAGCAATGCACCTTGGGTGTATAGATAGGCAGGTTGGTGCAAGTCTCATCTTAGTTCTCAGAGCAGTTTTTAGCAAAAAACGTTCCGAAGTCCCAATTTTTTGTGTCTGGCTATCTAGACACATTTAACACCGCAACCAAGGGTCCAGGACTGGAGTGGCACCACTTGGGGGTTTATGACTCACTCAGGCAGGGTCCAGCTGCAGGCTCAAGATGGTTGGAGCTTTTTCTGTCTCTGAGGCTCAGCTCAGAAAGCCAGTCAACTAGCCCTTGGAGTAACTCTGGTAGTCCTGGGTTCAAGTTGTGGTACAGGACTCAAGCAGCAGGGTAGGCCTCTGAGGGTTCAAGGTAGGTTCCAGGCAGCAGAGTAGTCATTCCAGGTGCAGCTAAGCAGTCTTGTGGAATAACCAGTAGGCCACAGCAGCAGGCAGTCCTCTGAGAGTCCTTCTGCAGTTCCAAAAAGTGAACTGAAGAGTGCGTCTGAGGGTCCTATTTTAATACCTGGTGCCTTCTTTGAAGTAGGAGGAGTTTCTAGAGAATTCCTTTAGAAGTGATTCAAGTTTCCTGCTTCCCCTGCCCTGGCTCCAATTTGGCTACATCAACAGTGCAGGGGTGACAATTAGGGGTGGGTGGAATGTTTCATTCCGCCCACCGAATTGGCAGAATTTTGGTCACTCCACATTACTCTTTAACGCGGAGTTCAGGCCAAATTCTGCCAATCGCTGCATGGAGGAATTTCCCAACCACGAGGCCCCAGAAAAAGTGACATGCTGAGCACAAATGAGATTTGAGGTCCCCTAGCACGATTTTCAAATGCTGGTGGTCATAAGCAGTTGTAGTCAGAGGTCTGCTGTTTGAGTAGATTTGCTGTGGCTCAAGTAGATTTTCTACTTGAGTGGCAGGAAAATCAACTAAAATATCTGCACGCTCCTCTGCATTACATGGTGCTGTTCGCGATGACTTTTCAGCGCTGCTCGAGTGACCTGCGCTAAATTGCAGCGCGAGCAGCATATTTTCTGCCCGCTGGCGAAACTCCGCAGAATCTCACAGAGTTTTTATGTAGCTCAACATAATTCCAGAGTGAAACTCTGTAAGTTCTGCCCAGCCATAGTGATAAGTCCTTTGTGCAAATGCAGATCACAGCCTATTCAGTTGCAAGTGGGACTGTGCTCAGCTCCTCATCTGCCCGCATCCTGCCAGTTGATTGCCCATCCCAATACACCTAATCCCTCTACTGTGTGGCTATCTGGGTGGAATAAACACAGTCCAACTGTCAACTACACCTAGTCATGTGACCCAGAAACAGGCTGCAGGCAGCAAGTAGGGCAGGGAAATGCCAACATTCTAAAAGTGGCATTTTCAAAATTGTAATTTGAAATCTAACTTTACCGTTAAGGAGGATGTTTAATTAAAAAAAATGTTCACCTGTTTCCAATGAAAAGTTAGCTCTTATTAAATTTAATTAAGCAACCCAATGTTATCCTATGGGAGAGGTAGGCCTCACAGTAGTGAAAAATGAATGCAGGAATTTTTCATAACCAGGACATGTAAAACTTAAAAGTCATGTCCAACTTTTTATTTACAATGCATCCTGCCCTATAGGCTACCTAGTGCCTACCCTAGGGGTGCCTTATATGCAATAAAACCAACTGCACTGAGGCTGCAATTGCAGACCTGGGGCATGTTTAAGGGGCTACTCAAGCGGGTGGCACAATAAGTGTCGCAGGCCCACTAGTAGCATTGAATTTACAGGCCCTGGATATATGGTGTACCACTCCAAAAGGACTTATGGGTCAATTAAATATGCCAATCAGGTATAAGCCAATTTTAGCATGTTTAAGGCAGAGAGCAGAAGCACTTTAGCACTGGTTAGCAGTGGTAACGTGCACAGCATCCTAGAGCCAACAAACACTAATTTGAGCAAAAAGTGAAGCGTAAAGAAAAATGTTTGGGGGAAGAGCACCCTAAGGCTAACATGTCTAACAGAGAGTTGCAGCCCTAAAAGTGAAAATAGCTTTGGGGGCTAATCACTGTAGGGACATGCCAACATTAAATTCCTGCATCTACCATTTTTAAATGCCAGTTACTCTACTTCTGTCTACATGCCTTTTTTTGACAGGTTCGCCTGACTGTCTAAAAGCCACATAGGCAGGCCTGAAGTTTTCTTTGTCACTCTAGTAGATGGCTCAATAAGTGGTGCAGTCCACAGGCAACATTTACCTTTCCATGCCATTGATATATTTTCCTGTACCATATACTGTGGCCTTGTTGTAAAGTTAAATATGTCAGTTGGGTATTAGCCAGTTTTGTCATGTTTAGGGATCACAGCACATACACTGGGGTGTAAAGAGCAGTACCACTATGTGTAGCGTTAAAAGAACAAGAAATGGCAAAACAAAATGGGGATGACCATGCAGAAAGAGGCACTTTTCACAAACACAATGAGAGTTTTACTATTCCATTACAATGTAATTCTTTAACCATAATATTAACTTTGCTAGTATTCAATATTTAATCTGCGCTGGTCTCTACAAATTATAGACCGAATTTCAGCTGGGTCCATAATGTTGAATTGTCATGTCTGTGTATTAAATGTCAGTTCAAACTTATTTGGTATAATCACCGTGGCTTAGTCCCTCCCCCCCTTCTCATCTCTTTCTACTTGTTTTCAAGAATCTTGAATTGATCTATTAATCAGAAATTCTGGTCAAGAATGGGCCACACTTTGATCCTGTATTTTCCACATACCATTTCTAAGATATTAATACCTCTTCCACCCCACAATATTCCTCATCTCAGCTCTCGACTACTGAATCATGGAGCGCCTTTGTTCTTCCGTTTTCTGCCAAATAATCTTCAAACCTCTGGGGTGATGAGGAAAATCACATGATCAACTTTAGACCAGGTAACTTTAGAAGTAGTTTGAAAGTCCATCAGAACCTTTTTCTCTGTATTCCAATTTCACTTATACTGGTCTGAAGTTGCTTCCACAAGTATTGTTACTGGAAACATTTTATAAACATGTGATCTCAAGTTCCTGTCATGTATGTACGAAGTAGGATCGGGCTCAGGAAACCACTCATGGATAAGTATAGAAGTATAAAAGCATCTTACAAAAATGAATTAAAGAGACTGCTGATTATTGGATACCTGAAAAAAGCTGTTCTTTCTTGACAAAATTGGGAAATTTCCTATATTGTTTGTTCTACTGGGGCTCCTGCCCATTTACTTTGAATTCCAACAAACTTGTCTTCTCCTGTGTAATTCGACAGCAAGCCAGCTTGCTGAAATTCTTTGTTGCTTACAAAGACTGATCAGTCCAGGGTGAAACTTGTGAGGTTCAAAGGAGTTCATGATGGACAAAAGCCAGCTCAAGAGTTGTAAGTATTTGAAAAAGGTTCCGTCTTTGTGAAGGTCATATTCAGCTTAGATGTTCGTAAAGGATCAGACTGATCCATCTCACAACAGTTCTTCAGTAGTCATAATCCCTTATTCCCGCCAAATTTGGATGTTGTCAGTCAACTCCACAAGAGTCATATAGATTCTAATCCATTTCAAAATGACACCAAATATTTTATGGTAATTCTTCATTTTAAGATTCAAAAATGTAATCTTTTTTAAAAATGTGGGATGGCTGAATTTAAAAATGAATCCTTTGAATTTTTCCGTGAAATGACATAGTTGCAAACAATTGTCCATTTCTGTTGTCCATTCCATGTTGACAAGACTGCTCAGCGTATCTTTTCTCTCCTTATAATATTGAGGCTAAAAATAAAAAAATGAGGAGACTGTATTTCAATGACCTAACATCCTCTACATAATTTTTTAACCATGATTTCCGACTGCAGTTCACGTTTAAATTTTTGCACAAATTTCACATTTTATACTTTGCAAGATTTCAAATAGGTTAACAGTGAGGTTCTGTTCACACATTTTTTAAGCATATCTTTTACAATACACATTTGAAAGCATATTACAAAAAATGGCAGGATGTGGACAGATCTGAGGAAAAAACAGGATTAAACCCTGTCTCCTACAATGCATGTAATGAACTATCAGTAAATGTTCCACCCTTCAAGGACTTCTTAGGGCACTGCCGAAAGTGGCTAACATCACCATTAGTAAATGCAGTATCTTGCTTGAAGGTAAAACCTCTCTCATGGATTCTGTTTCTGAGTATTTCTGATGAATATAAGTTGAGGGTCAGTCACAACTAGGGGTCAGGTCACATAATATTTTTGAGTGCTATTTGATGTCCTTGGTTGAAAGTTAAGGCACTGCATGCTCCAAATACCTTTTATACCATATTATCAAAACAAGATGTTGAAGGTGGTAAAGTGTGACAAGAACGTTTGTGTATATTTGTTGTGTGGCATTATGTTGCAGTGGTTATGTTTTTTGTTATTTTTTGTGTTGCTGGTATTTTGTGCTGCATTATTTCAATGTGAGTTTGTTGTGTTGTTCTCCGGTTGTTTTGTTGGGCTCTATTCTGACTTTTTTGTTGGGCTCTGTTATATTTTAATTGCTTTGGTATATTGCTTTGTACATGTTATTTTGTTAAGTTCATTTAAGTTAGATATGTCAGCTAATGCTGCTATAATTCCTACAATAAGCAACACATGCCTTGAAAGTTCCTGTGACAAGCAACCTTTTGCCACTCAGGTGGTAAAATAGTACTGCTTCAGGTATTCAACTACTTAAGACATCAGTCGTCCCCAAACTGAGGCAATCACTCCTTCTTAACTTAGCTCTCCAGTCCTAATTTTATGTGATACGACCCAGAGTTTCAGGACTTAGCCACACTGGAAGTAGAGAAGTGCAAAACTGAATTACCTAGAGGCCTGTCTTCTCAAACTATGTACATAATTTGGCATAGCATCGCTTGCCATTTTAGGCTACCCATCTTCCTCAACTGATCCGACAGAGAAGAGCTTCCTTCCCACTCTCCACCTCTTCTATGGTGCTCTGCTGCTCTCCAGTTATATTTGCTCAACTTAAACCTGTTACTTTATATATACACATAGTTGCGGCTGCTAAGAAAACAAAGTGGTGAGGTGGCAGCTTCTAAGAAAACAAAGTAGTGGGGCAGCACGCTAGGGAAATATATAAAAAAATATAAATTACCTGCCGCAGCCAGAGTCCAGCTTCTTCCAGCATCGCGTCACACTGCACAGGCTCCCAGACCTCCCACCTAATCCAGACGCTGCTCTGAGAGCAGCACTGGGATTGGCCTGATCTGGCTGAACTAATGCTCGCTCCGGCACAGGGAGTCTGTGCCTTTTCACCATCTGACTGTGCATGACAGCTGGGGTGGGGAAATGTAAGTGCGCATGTTGGTTTGGCCGGCCTAAGATGGCCGGCCAAACCGACATGCACACTTACAGTGCACAACTCTCCTCCTCCCTGCTGCTGTCTTAGACAATGGCCCCGCCCCGGACTCTGGCCACTCAGCTCAGCCAGGTAAAAATAAAATGATAATATATAGTTTTATTATCTCTTTTTTATGTACTGGTTCTGAGCAGTGGGACGACGCTCCTTCCCCATAATGGAGGAGCCACCCCTGTATATATATATTCTAATTGTCAATGGGTTGCTGACACATCAATACAAACATGCTGTTCGAATTCTCCATTCCACTGCACAGTACAGGTATTGGTCGGATGCAAGGTTGTTCCTTCTGATAATCACTAAGGTCCAGCACCTACATTTGCTTAGGGGCCTCTGATGTGCTTCCTCTTGAATATTTTGCCCCCATTAAAGATACTGATAATTTGTTGGCCCTCATTAGATGTGTCACAACGACCCGTAATTTGTGAAACTCCTTTAGGAAGCCCTGAGCTTTTTAAAAGAGAGGCGCCATTTCTGCCACTGACTATTTTGAAAACAATCCATGAAAAACTTAGTTCTCCTCATGAACACCTTCGTGTGGCTCATACTAAGTGACTCCTCCAAAATAGAAACCAACATCTCCTCCGTAATTAAATTTGGCATTTTGCTGAGCCGGTTGATGGGTTTCACAATGCAGAAAAGAGTTTTGTTTAAGCCTGGGCGGAGTTCGCAGTATGCAGAACTCCGCAAAGTGACAAAAAAACTCTGCCGCGCTGCGTGGAGTTCTGCAAGTGATGGAGTGCGTTAGGGTCATGTCGTTTGCAGTGATTTTCAGTGCCGGGTGATTGTCTTGCACTGTAAAATCATTGCGAACTGCACCATACGCAGGGTAAGAGAGCGCTGCTTTCTTTCTGCTGCTCGGGTAGATCTTCTACCCCAGCGGCAGCTTTCTCAACGTGAACGGAAGGTTTCTGAATGTGAGCAGTCACAAGCATACACGTCCACTCTCAATGAAAAATCCGACCACCCGCGTTGAGAAATGTCTCAGGGAGGTTGATTTTCCTTGCTCATGCTTGCCAACTAGACGTTGATGAGCGCGAGCGAGGAAAAATCTCGCCGGGAGGTATATTTTCCTTGCTCGCACTTGCCAACTTGACATTGACGAGCGCGAGAAAGGGAAAAAACTCTGCTCCTCTTTGCAAACTCCGCGGGCAGAGCTGAGTTCACTGCCCAGGCTTAGTTTTCCTGTTCCTAGTACAAAGCGATACCAAAGGGGATGATGGACGGAGCGCCTGAGCAAATCAAACACTCACCCCCAGTCAACTGATCTGGGTTTAATCCATCATCATTCTTTAGCTCACTCCACCACCCCAGTTCAGACATGGCCATATGCAAATCAGTCTGACCCTGTGCCTCATGGGAACAGTCCAGCCCGAACTGCCAAGCCATGTCTTCCCTGGACCGGAAACAAGCATCCTGGGACCGGTTTCTGGCCATTCAGCCGTCATCAGCCAGGCTAGCTTGAATCCAGTGGCAAAGTGAGCAAGGGACCCACGTCTGGGCATACCCTGCCAACTTAGGGCGAACAAAGCGATACCAAAGGGGATGATGGACGGAGCGCCTGAGCAAATCAAACACTCACCCCCAGTCAACTGATCTGGGTTTAATCCATCATCATTCTTTAGCTCACTCCACCACCCCAGTTCAGACATGGCCATATGCAAATCAGTCTGACCCTGTGCCTCATGGGAACAGTCCAGCCCGAACTGCCAAGCCATGTCTTCCCTGGACCGGAAACAAGCATCCTGGGACCGGTTTCGGGTTCAAAACCCTCATCAGCCAGGCTATCTTGAATCCAGTGGCAAAGTGAGCAAGGGACCCACGTCTGGGCATACCCTGCCAACTTAGGGCGAACAAAGCGATACCAAAGGGGATGATGGACGGAGCGTTAGAGCAAATCAAACACTCACCCCCAGTCAACAAAATCTCGCCGGGAGGTATATTTTCCTTGCTCGCACTTGCCAACTTGACATTGACTAGCGCGAGAAAGGGAAAAAACTCTGCTCCTCTTTGCAAACTCCGCGGGCAGAGCTGAGTTCACTGCCCAGGCTTAGTTTTGCTGTTCCTAGTACAAAAGCAGGAAGGTTGATTGAAGGAAGAGTGTGCTCAAGTGAGGCAGGAGTGACAGAAACAATACAGCACATAGGATTTATATTTACAAAAGCGTGGGAATGTTGCAAAACTACAATGGTTTCATGGCCAAGGGACAGTTTCTTTTTAAATGTTTATACCTGTAAAATCAAACTTGCCAACTCTTGGGAGGTTAGCTTAAATAAATACCGATGTCCAATAAAGAGAAGAGACTGTTTAAAGTTTTGTCTACTGCAAGTACTCACTCTTCAGTGTACAGTGAGTAAGGTATTTTTGCATGTGTGACAATAGGCTGCCAGATTTTGTACAGGATAGGATCTCTTCCTGCACCTGGTGAGATGATGTAAATATTGTAAAACATTTTGCAAATTGTGTCCATTCAGAAGCCTTATTCTATAGCTACAGCCCAGCAACTAATTATGATCAAGTCCACAAATGATGGCTTTGTACCAGCAGAAAATATTACCTTTCCTTTTGAAAAGTACTATATTGATCTGTGCTTATGTATTTGGTTACATGGGAGAAAACTACTGTTGGGACTGTTGAGTGCCCCAGTGAGTTGATATCTGGATCCTTGGTGCTGATTTTTGGTCATGAGCAAACATGGATCATGCATGTACGTTATGACCTGGCCTGACTCATGGACTGTGGCCTGCCTGGACTGGAAAGGGCGCCCAAAGCGTTACCCTAAGTAGGTGCAAAGCTACTGCTTTTACCTGGAGTTACTTAGCATGCACGGTGGTGGCAGCATACTGTGTATTTGGTAATAAATAGAGTGAACAGTTCAAATTTACCTGTGCCATTAGAGTTTATGCCTTCTGGCCCACTCCAGTAAAGTTCATCTGCTGTGTGCTTAACTAGACTGTTGGCCAACACTGAGATGTGTGTGCAGTGCAAGGATGTACATGAACCTGGGAACTATTATATTACATTGGAGACTGCACACGGTATATGTGCGCCTGTAAAGAGTGCAGTACACAGAAAACACTGGTTTCCATTTTGGTAGATACAGGGCTTGCTGCAGGAGCAGGGAGCGGTGGCGGTTTCCCCCAGACAGATTTGTGGATTGCTGCTTTTCTGAGAGCTAGGTGGAACACACATTAGACGAAGGAAGAACCAGGCTCTTTGGTTCACTTCAATAGGAGCTCTTTGATTCTGAAAGGAGGTCACCAGGCAAAGGTGCCTCGGAACATCTGAGGAAGGAGATGGCGCTGATAAGAGAATCATAAAAAGTAGGGCTGGGGCACTTTGGTAATCCTTTAAATCACATATCACTGAGGCTGACACTCAGGTGTGTACCTCTTGTCGCTCCCTTGACCTGTGTTTGGGGCTATTAAGATTGGAGATTGCCGGGGGCTGTGGCTTGCCACAAATGAAAATGGTGGGATAGTAACAAAGCTCCTGCACCTGCTGTCTATCCCAGTGACTTCCTGGAGCCAGGAGATGTTCACACTGACAGCAGAAGTGGGGCCCCGACTGGAAACGAAGGCGGGAACCCGCAGAGCAACTTGAGAGGAGTGCACAGGCAGGGAACCCACACAGGTATCCTCCTCTCAGCAGCGGTGCAGCTCTCAAGATAGCAGCCAGCAGCCTGGAGCGCACTAACTGGGCCCAGTCATGGCACTAGGTGAACGATGGCCCTGGACCAGTGCTATGTATGGTACAGAGGACCCTGGGGAAGCAGAGGTGAGGAGTGATAGACTACCACCCCAAGAGGTTAAGTGGTGATGGTGGAGGCAGCTGGTGACTTGAGGGACTGCCTAGAGACACTGGCAGTTGCCGACACAGCTTCCTGGGAGATGACGGTGAGCATGAGAGACAGCAAGAGGGGTGGGCAGCCTTGAGCATGGGCTGGGCCCAATTGTGCAAGTTGCCCGACCAATTGACTGGAGGAGATTCAGGCTCAGCAGCAGAGATGCCCTGAGTGGCCTGGAGGTGGAGGCGGAAACGACTAGAGAGGCTTGGAACCTACCCAGTGTTTAATTTGGGGCGCATTCCCCCCCACGACAAACAGGCTAGGTGTCTGTTGGCCACTGGATAGGAGCCCATGGTGTGCTAGACTACCTGCCACCCTACATAAATGCAGAGGGGACCACATGACTAGCTGAGCGCCTGGGACCTCTGTGCTGGTGAGTTTTTGCCATCATAGAGGAGATTGGAGAACGCCTGGAAACTTGAGCTCGCAGGGAGAGGAGCCCTGCCGGGTGAGTGTACCCTGAAACAATGAGGCGGGGCACATCGAAGCGACCCAGATGTGGGCTTGGGCTTTTCTCCATCCCCGACAGGGAACAGTCTCCCACTGATCTGGGATGCGCTGCCATTCTGCTGTATGGCTGGGACCTGCACCTCCCACTCCTGTGGATTGCAATGAAGAGACCCTAGAGTGGAGCAGTAAGGCATCATGGGACATACTAAGACAACCAGGGAGAATGGTGCAAACATGCGCCCTGGGGCTTCCGGGGAGGAGCTAGGGGCAGCACCGCAGCAGCAACCCTACATCCCAGACAAACTAGATCTCATTTTGAACACTGTAAAAGCTACCTGGGATGTCCTGGAGAGTAAAATCGACAAGGTCTCTATTGATCTGGGCATACTCAGTGATGATCACCGCAAACTGCAGACAAGGAAAAATGTAATGCTGAAAGCCTCGAAGAAGTGAGCCCCACTGTCAAGAGCCTACAGGCCACAGAGACTGACCTGCTGCCCCAAGTGAAACTTTTGGATTGGCGAGCTGAAGGTGCAGAGGGTTGTAGCCACCACAACAACATTCGGATTGTTGGACTGCCCGAGAAAGTGAAAGGAACAGACATAGTGGCTTTCCTCAAGGTCTGGCTGACAAAAGAGGTGGCGCCCCCAGGGCTGTCACCATTCTTTGCCCTGGAGAGTGTGCACAGGGTTCCTGTGAGGCCGCTGCCACCTGGGGTGCCTCCTTGTCCTGTGGTGGCCGGTTTACTACACTACCGGGATGGATACTTGATACTGCGAAGGGCCCAAGAAGCACACAGCTTTCGCATAGACCAGGCATCCGTGGCTATCTTTAATGACTATACTATGCTGGTTCAACAACGGTGTGCCTCATTTCTTGCTGTGAAAGCTGAGATGGACAAGGCTGGATTTTGATACATGCTCTTCTTCCCTGTCTGCTTGAAAGTCATGATGGGGGGGGGGGTAAATCAATGTTCTTGAACGACCTGCCTGCGGCATGAGACTGGTTGTAATCTTACAGAGAGAAACTAGATGGAGTGCAAAGCACAGAGCCACCCAAACTGAAGCGCTGCCACCAGGTGCACCGGGCGGAGGCAAGGGGATCAGGCCCAGATTGTAAACAGGCTGAGAAAGAAAGGGTGGCAGTGATCGATGCAGAGTCCTATCTGAAGGCTCGCCAGAGTGCTCCTTTGCAGACGGCAGTGCGACAACCTCTCTGGGCACCTGGACTCTGACACTCTAGTGGAAGGAATCACAGATGGTCTGCAACTGACTCCGAGGACGGCGGACGACATTGATTGCGGGTGCTGCTTCCTCATCATGCATCCTTCCTTACAATATCTTTCTACCTCCATGCGAGGTTACCCACATGAGGGGCCTCTAGTGGGCACTACATATGGACATCACTTAAGTGACTGCTCAGAATTTCAGCCCATCTGCACTGGGGCATTTCGGATCTGGATCCATATAATCCTGTATCATACTTTTATAGGCGTGGGGAGTCAGCATCAGATTAGCCTCCCAGTAAGAATATTACGGCGACCACTCGTCCCTGGAAATCCCCATACGACATGCTGGTATTGGGAGTTTGGATTTTTCAACTGTATTTGATTCCTAGTTTTGGCCAGTATGCTGTTGCGACTCTGACCTGGGGGTGGGAAGTTGGGAACTGATTTATTGGTTTTGCTCAGTGTGTGCACATGGCTGCGCTGTTTCATTTGGATGGAGGTAGGAGGGAGAGGCGACGAGGCACAGTCACTTCAAATCACCATGACGAACAGATTAATGCATTAAACTTTCCTTACATGGAATGTTGGGGGATTGGGCTGTGCCAGCAAGTGATTTAAGTGTAGAAGCATAGTTGTGGCTCTCCTTCAGGAGACTCACCTGACAGGACCCCAAATCCTCAAGCTACAGAGATAGTGGAGCAGACAGATCTGTGCAACATGTTATTTTTTTTAAGGGGGCTTTGATCTGAGTCAAATCAAGAACCCTCTTAGAGGCCATGCTGATGTTGATGTTGATGTTGATGAGGATGGCTGCTATGTGATAGTGGTAGGGAGACTCAATGGTCTTTGGATTTTGATTGGCAGCATCAATGTGGGCCAGGTGCAGTATTTTGCCACATTGTCTCAAATCATCTTGCAGGACACTGACATACTGATGCTGTTCAGAGATTTGGCGTTTACCCCTGTGGTGAGACTGGTGCAGTGCCTCCGAGACTGGCAGGAACACTGGGCTGTAAGGGACGCATGTCAGGACTGACATCTGGCACTGAGAGAGTATTCTTTTCACTCCCTGGTGCATGACCTGAACGTCCAGCTAGATATCATGTTATGTACTGCAGGGCTTTCAGTGCAGGTCCATTGTGCTGAATATCTAAGTTGAACACTGTCTGACCACTATCCCTTATTGATGGAAATACATTGGGGATGGCATACTGCACCCATACCTACCTGGAGACTCCTACCTAGCTATCTAAGTGAGCCCACCTCCAGGGACTCCCGCACTAATGTCAAATGGGACGCTTTCAAGACTGTTGTTAGGAGTCATTGCCTCAGCCAGTTGATGTGTGTGGAGCATTTACTATGGGCAGAACTGTGCACGCTGGAAGAGAATCTCTGGCACATGGAAACTGAGGGTGCAGTTTGCCCAGAGGCCTTGCAAGTCTTGAGAGAACAGTGAGAGAAACACTCGGAGGTGCACTACCTAAACTGGTGGGAATGCCTTAATACTGTGCACATATAAGGAGGGTGAGCTGGTCGGCTCCTGGCCTGACTTGACCATGGGTTAGAGGGAACCCTATTACACAAATAACTGACCTGACAGGAGTTTTTCCCAAACAGAAATCCATGCAGTGTTCACAGAACACTATACAGACCTGTACAGAACTGCAATCCAGTTTCTGAAGACTCTTTTTTTGAACGGGGTGTCTCTCCCACAAGTACCTGCTGGGGAGCAGGAGGCATTGGGGACACATTACAGAACACAACATTAAAGCTTCCATAAAAGAACTTCATTTTGGTAAAACACCTGGGACCGATGGCCTCCCGGTCTAATTTGATCAAACATGTGCCACCCAACTGGCCCGAGGTTTGCCGTGAACTACGCCAACTCACTGGACTGTGGCCGCCTCCTGGACACAACCAGGGAGGCCCTCATAGTCTCAATCCCCAAGCCTTTGAGTAATGCCCTGGACGTGAGGTCCTATCAACCCCTGTCCATGCTCAGTTTGGATTATAAGATACCCAGTAAGATTCTAGCAACCAGGCTTCAGCCTCACCTCTCAGCCTTGATACATGTGGACCAGAATGAGTTGCTCCCTAAGTGCAATCTCTTGATTAATACATGGGTATTGCACTGCATTCTCAATGAAACGCCGAGACACAGTGCCCAGAAGTGTTAGTGTTATCCATAGACATACAGAAAGCCTTTTACTGCAGCCTTGGCAGAAAGTGCAGCGCTCCGTGCCGTAGAGTACAGAGGGATACACAGGCACCCACTTCCTGATCTACGGGCGGAAGAGTTTTCTGGACCGTTACCCATAGATGGGTGGGGGACTAAGCACACGCTTGATGCAGGTATGCCTCCCATTTATTGTTAAGAGCTCCCTAAACATTCTAACTCCACTGGCTTCATCCCTCTCTTTGCCTCCTAGCCTACCTCATTTGAAACGGCATGTGTGATGATCTTATACCTAATTACAGCACACATTACCATGGAGACCTCCACTGTGCAACCTTTCTGTTACTAGTTATGTTCTCTGTTTATCATTCTGTGGTTGGCATGAGATGACAGTTTGAAAGATTGTATCTTGATAGAGAATCATCCTGCAACAGCGACTCATGTTTGCTTTGGTGCTGATATCCTGCAAACACACAGACGACGACAATTAGCATCAGGAAAACCCAACAAACGAGATCTGTGACATATAACATGAGCATATGTATAAACATACATACTGTACATCTGACACAAACCATTAGAGTAATCTTTTTCAAAAAATAAAGATTGGAGATTGCCCTGCTGTGATAGACCGCTCTCTGGAGAAAGAGCACAGCAAAGGAGTGCGCACTTCAAAGTGATCAATCCCCAGAACACAAACTTCAAATGCAGAGACACTAGATCACAAGTGTGTCTGGAAATGGATTAGAGGAAGGGGAGTTTGAGACTCCCAAGTCCTGCTGGATGTGATTAGGACTGGGAAGCTAAGGGTCTGTCAGTCTCCCATGCTGGGTGAAGGAACATCACCCAGGAGGATCATGAACATTCGCCTGGAGCCTGTAGTACCAGTTTCTGCCTGATCCAAGTCCAATGAGCTCTGTGAGGTGAAGGAGATAACGTGGAGGGAGCGAGGCCCAGCGGGGATCCAGTTCCATGGACCCTGGGAGCGGAGTGTGCGATTCTGGTATGTTGGACCGATCAGGCTGCCAGCCTATGTGCCAAAGTCTGTGACCCCCCTTCCCAAGGGGAAGCCCCAGTGAGGAATACTGGATGCCACCCTTGGCACTGTACTGGGAGAGACGGAGTTCCGTTGCCTGACCCACAGAGTCATCTCCTTGTTTGTGCTGCTGCATGCCGGGTATAAGCCAAAGAGGAGAGTGAGGGCCATTGCCATGTAGGTGCTGCTGTCCTACCTGTGTCTCAGAAAGAAAGGGCCATAAACAAGAAAAAGGGCTGACTCCCTAACCCCACATGATGAGGGAAGCTGGCTCTGAATATACTATACTAACGCAAGGTATAGTGTGCACAGAGTCCAGTGGATCCCCAAAGGCTTACAGATGTAAAAGTAGATAATACCTTACTCTCTATTTGTGGTAGTGTGGGCGAGCAGTAAGGCTTTATCAGAGGGTAGTGTTAAGCATTCATTGTACACAAGGAATGATTTCACACACTCAAAGACTGAACTCTGACAAATTGTTTTGCATAAAAATATTTCTTTGTTGTATTTTATTTTTAGAACCAAGCCAGACTTGGTGCAGGTAAGTAAAATAATACTTTGCTCATGTAATACAGTTGAATGCAGTTGAATGCGGTTACAGGTAGGTCAAATGATCAGAAACTGTTGAAATTACTTTTAATTACTTTGCAATTACTTTATGATTACTTTTTAAGTTACTTTGCAGATTAATGTTTCTACTCAGTTTGATATGCCTAGATAAAACACTGGGACATTTCCTGGATAAAAGGTGAGTAAAACAGTTTTTATCAAAAACTGTTTCTTAGGTTTCCATACAAAACACCCTCAACACTCAGAAGTTTTTCAGAGGAAAACAGTCAATGCAATCCTATGGAGAGAAATGGGGTTATCATTTTGCAGGTGAGCACCCTCAGTGGCACTAGGGTGGCCGGGTGCAGAGTGCTGATGCCCAATGTTATCTAATGGCGGATAGGGGTCCTCCGGTTGGTGGCTGCTCATCAGCAGGCCACACGGTTGAGGGAGCAAAGCTCCTGGAGGTAAGCTCAGGGCAAAGGGAAGTTCAAGTTAGCACACAAGTGCACCCACAGTGGCACTGTGGCGGCCAGTTGCAGGGTGCTGTTTTGGCATCGGGTGCCATGTTGTTTCCAATGGGGAGTTTCCGGTTTCAACAAACACTGCAGGCACGGGGACGAAGATCTTCTGGAGGCTACCACCGGTTGGAGATGTAAGTTGGGATGTCGAGGGATGCCAGGACACCACCAGTTGGGCCACCCAAGGCTGTGGGGCATCGGGTGCAGGGGTGTCTTTTGGTGTTGGTTTTTCCTTACCCGCTCTGTTCGTGGTAGGGGGGATCCTCCAGACAGGGGCTGCAGGCATCGTCTGGAGACTTGAGGTAGGTCAGGGATAACCAGATCCCTGGTCAGGATCACTGGGGAGACGTCCTCGTGGTGTTGGGCCACTCGAACTCGGGCCGTGGGTGTTGAGTGCAGAGTGGTGCAGACTCGCCGATTTGGCCGGAGCCAGAGTCTGTTGGTGAGCAAATCCGATGCTCACGGGAGGCAAAGTCTTTTCAGTGAAAGCAGGGCAGGTCCTCTGGGTTCTGGGGGGCTGCTGACTGCAGAAGACACAAGGATTCCGCTGGAGCAGGCCGAGGTCGGGACAGGCTGGTAGGGCTGGGGCCAAGTCAGTTGGTGTCCTCCTCTTCTTCCTTCAGCACAGCTCTTCAGTCCTTCTTCTTCTTGTTTGTTCTTGTCTGAGGAGGCAAGGTTCAGGGTTGCCCCTAAATACTAGATTTAGGGGCGTTTCAGGTAGGTACAGGTTGGGACCAATGGGTCCCTTCCATGGGGTGGGTACACCCCCTATTATGCCACCCTCCAGTGGAAAGGGGACATAAGCCTCACTCTGGTTGGCTGGGTCCCCCATCTTCAAGATGGCGGGGACTGGGAGTTGTATTTCACCTCGCCTCCCCCACCTGAGGGGTGGGGTTAGCAAAGGTGGGCACACCTCTCCTCATATCTTGGTTTTCCAGCCAGTTGCTGGGAGTAGCAAATGGCTGGGTCAACTCACAAAGGGGGCAGCCTTTAAAGCTTCCCCTTTGTGGACCCTGCCCATCCCGAGGGAGGAGGCTTGGCACCCCTGCCCAGAATGTGCTTTGTTTCCAGACCCCGAGAGCGGGAGGCTCTTGACCCAGGGATCCAGAAGCATGTCTGGTGGTGGCAGCTGGCGAGCAGCCAGGACACTAGAGTTAGGTTGTTTTTCAGGGGGCATTTCTAAGATGCCCTCTGAGTGCATTTTTCATTAAATCCCACACTGGCATCAGTGTGGGTTTAATGTGCTGAGAAGATTGATACCAAACTTCCCAGATTTCAGTAAAGCCATTATGGTGCTGTGGAGTTAATAATGACAAACTCCCAGACCATATACTCTTTACGGCTTTACTGCACTTACAATGTCTAAGAATAGAGTTAGACACTGTAGTGATACAGGGCTCATTCACCTGTACCCTCACCAGTGGCATAGTGCACCCAGCTAGAGGGGTGACTGACCTATGCTGTAGGCAGTGGGTTGTAAGCATGACACACACACAAGGAGGTGTGCCATGCCGACTCTTCACTTTTCTGTGCACCAAAACACTCAGCCTGCAATGACAGTGTGTGTGTGTGTTAAGGTACAGGACCTTCTAAGGGTGGCACAATAAGTGCTGCAGCCCTTAGAGACCTTCCCTGGTCACAAGGCCGTTGGTACTTAGGGTACCTTTTACAAGGGACTTACATGTGGCCAGAGAGGTGCCAATTTGGGGGTACATAGTACAGTTTTAGGGAAACAACATAGGCCCTGGGTACATGGTTGGCAGGAATCCAGGGCACACTCAGTCAAAGAGCATCAACATCAGGCAAAAAGTGGGGAGCAACCATGCAAAAAAGGGGTACTTTCCTACACACATGCAGTGGAAAAGTCACCAAGGGCCATGACTCATGGAGAGTAAGAGCAAAAACTTCAACTCCCCTATCCAGGAGCATCTGTGGCCTGCCCCTGGATCCCAGGAGAGACTTAGCACATCAAAGGAGCGCAGAGGATCACGGCTACTGTGACCGCAGCTTCCGACCTTCTGTACCCAGTCGGTCTGTCGAGGGACACCTGGGGACTCTGAACCATCACTCTACAAGAGCAGGTAAGATTGACAAATGGTCTTCCAGACCCTGGGGAACTTGCTCTGAACTGATGTGCTCTAGCCCCTAGACTCTGGGAATCTTGCTAATGAGCTGCTATAGAACTTCTGAGACTCGAACACCTCAGAGTGGCCTAGCTTTGATGTCACCACATGTGAATGGGGAATAACCTTCAGCAATAAACGGGGAAGTGGGACTGGAAAGCTGATCCGGGTAACGCTAGTGGGCTTGCCTCAAGAAGGCTGTTTATTTGCATTGTACTTTGTGTTAGTAGATAAATAATAATTTTTATATAAAATCATTTATTGGGGTTGCTAAATGTATTTTGAGTTGTGAGTTTGTGCTCGCCCTACACCTGCCTCCTTCCTGAGAAGCCTTGAACCACGCTACCACTGAGAGTCAAGTACTGAAGAGGGTGGCCCAATTACTCAGAGCCTATAGTAGGCCGGGCCCCAAGACATCAGGGGTGAACTGTCTCAACCACGATGGTTGGGCCCAGTAATTCCTGCTGAAAGGGGTTGTGACAACTACAACTCCTACGATACACTGATGTGTTGGAATGAAAGCCCAAACATTGAAAACCCGTACCCTGCTGACAAGGTACCATATACCTAGAAATAGTATCTGTTTAATTATATTAGAAGTATGTTATAAAAAAAGGAATGTTAGACCAGAGGGTCTACAGGTAATTCATTTATCAAAGGAACTCGCCCATTGCTTTAATAATTATGCTTACCACAAATTTGCTAGAAAATGTAAATATTACAATTTTTATTTACTCATGATGGGTAGCATTGCAATTAGACCAAATGACAAAATAGAAAAACTGCTTTGCATTTATTATAATAATAACCTTTCTTAAGAAATACATGAGCCAGGCCTCTGCTGCTGATACTGTGAAAATATTGAGGACGCACATATACAAACACTCAAGCATAAGGTCTGGCTTAAAATTATTTCTGAAAACACACAAAGGGTGAAGTAGCTGCAGAAGGGGTTTTACCCAAAATGGTTTTAATTCATCAGTATCTACTTGGGCTTGGAAGTCTCTAGCAAAAGACCAATCTTTTTGGCAGAGGAAGTCTCACCCACATCATGTGACATGCTACATCATAGGCAACCTCTCAGCACCCTGGTAGGATAGTACCTGCAGGGTGGACTCAACCTTGAAAAATTGGGAGAGAGCTCTTAGATAAAGTACTACTAGACAGCAAGTGATCCAGACAACTACAAATACCTAGAGGTGCCCAGGTTATCACCTTTATTACTGAGAGCCTCTAGTATGGATAAAACCTATACTAAGATGGAATATAAGCACAATGCCTTAATCCATCAACATGTTTCTGCCCTTGCCTATTCAGGTCAGAGGCATTCATCAGGGGCAAGGATCCCAAATAAACTGGCCTATTCACCGTTTAGAGATTACAGTGTATAATAATACAAAGGTGAGTCCTACCTTGTGTACGATTAGTTGTTCCTAAAAGAATACAGGACAATAATAGAAATATTTATGGAAAAACATTGCCAGTACTGACAATTCACCCATGCAGAAACATAATTCTCATAGTGGAACACTAGTGGCACCGCACTGCATACCCCACAAAAACACACGTGTCAAGTGAAATATACACAAGTTGAAATTTGTTTCTTACACTAATTTAGAGGATTACAATTAAATATAGCTCTTGCTGATAATGGCTTGCAATTGCAGAAAAATATTGGCTAATACATCTGAATAATATGACAAATGAGTCAACATTTGTAAATAGAGATTAAAGTCGACTGATCATATAATTTTACATTATTTTGCAAAATATCTGGAAGATAGTATGGTGTATGCAGCAGAACATGAATATATGCGTCATTTTATTTCATTCTAATTCAGATATTTTAAAAACACTCAAGAACTACGGGGCCTATTACGATGGCAATCGGAAAACCTCCCCGACTGCCATGGTAGCGGGAAAAGACCGCCAGCATGGACCGCGACATCACCGCCGGTCGAATTACAATGACCCGCGGTCGAAATCCGACCGCGGCGGTCGGATCGCGGGCCTTAACATTGCGGCGGTTGCTGCTGCCCGCAGCACCGCCGCGATGTCCAAAGGAGCATGTCCTGCATTTCCCTGCACTGCGTGGCAGGCACTGCACAGTGCCTGCCACCTGGTACAGGAAAATGTAGGGGGGACTATGGGTACCCCCCAGTGCACCCACCCCCCCCCAAACATTGGGGGCCCGCAACGGGCCCCCGAAAGACAATCTCCGCATGCTTTTCCATGGCGGTTTGACCGCTGAGGTAAGGCTGGCTACCGCCGGCATCATAATCGTGCCGGCGGAGCCTGCTCTGCACCGCCACCATTATCCCGGTCCTGCTCCGTCCGCCAGTGCGGATGGCAACCGGCGGAAAAGCGGCGGTCGGAATTTCCCACCGCCGCGGTCACCACCGCCATCCTAATTTAACCGGCGGTTTTCTTGGTTGCGATCGCGGGCGGATTGCCACCGCCGGTCCGGCGGGCACCACCGCCGGCCCGGCGGTGGACATCCGACCGCCATCGTAATAGACCCCTACATTCTGTATTTTAGAAGCTATAACTGTAGCTTTAAACTAATTTATTTAGACAAGCAATTTTTTCTTATAGATGGGCTCTATTTAGGCTGGTCAACCAATGATACGTTCTAACACTACCCAAACAGATTTGGGTGCATTATCTAGGGTACATTTTATAGGATTTATAGGATTGTGTCACCTGGCCCTCCTACATTCGTCCCATGCATGTGGACTAGACCTTCATAACAGATATCATTGAAATGCTTAGAACATTGCAAACGTTGGGTCAGATATACCAGACTGGCATTTGCTTGGGAGCCGAGTGGGACCTCTTTACCTCTAGCTCCTCCTTCCCCCATTTGATATTTTACGGAGACCAGATCTATGCCCTGCTGCAAAGCTGCCATGCAGAAAGCATTTCACGATAGCTTGCAGTCTACGAAAACTATTACCCTTCTTTCAGAAGTCACTGCATCCCATTTTGGGCCATGGCAGCACATAAAAATTGCAACTACTACCACGGTCACCCATGGCAGTCAATATCAATTCTTCAAATTGAAACACTCTGTGGCAGGCTAATTTCAATTTTGTGTTCACTGTTGCCAAGTGCAATACTTAATCCAAACCTCAGACACAATATGAAATGATCCTAAACATTTGCGACATGATGGTGTCAATGTGGAGATGTGAAATGTGAAAAATCATAGCTGTTTTTGATTCCATTGAATACAGCACATGTAAACAATTAATATTCATTCATTTACTGGTTCCAAAGATTGGACAGAAAACTGTAAACGTTGCAGGAGCCATAAAAGTCTCCATCTTACCCTGCTAATGGCTAATCACATTTGTTTCAATATTCTGGATCAGGATGTACAGGTCAGAATCTGGTCTAAGAATGATGATTTCCTGATTAGTAAGGATGTAAGAGATTGTCTTACTGATTGATAGGGGGTAAAACCCTACTCAAGCAGCAACCACAATTCTCTGTTAGGGTGAAGTCACAAACAAATCCTAAATTAACCTGTTCTCAACCCCCTGGTAGCCTGGCACAGAGCAGTCAGGCTTAACTTGGAGGCAATGTGTAAAGTATTTATGCAGAACTTCAAACAGAAATAAAGTGAAATACAATACAAGAAATATCCCACAACAATGTAGAAATAGAGTAAAATGTAATAAATCATTTAAGATCAAAATGACAAAAAACAATCAGTAGAACCGGAAATATGCAGTTTTAAAGATTTAAGTAAAAATAATGCCTTAAAGCACAAAGCACTAACTGTGGTTATCTGGTTTAGCTGGACCGGGACAAAGTCGCAAGTTCAGGCCAACTGCAATGGAGCGCTGGCCAGCAAAAATAACTTTCTGGGACATTGAGAGCTCACTGCTCAAGACTAGAGTCATCACTTTCACCACTTCTACCCAAAAGGTACTATGGAGTATATGAATTGGGAACACCTATATATTTGTTCCTCCAACCCATTTAATGGAAAAAGGCAAAGTGGTGGGATCTGCTTTACTGCTTAATAATCCATGCTTCAGGGAGAGGCTCCAATCTCTGTTAAAACCCTAAACGGGTTCTTAATGACAATGCACATACTCATATCCCAATCCGGGGAGCAATGGCAGGGGTTCCACTGAAACTGCAACAAAAGAGGCACAACTGTCTGATCACCAAAGAAATTACTACTGCCAGAAAATGTCACTAACTTTAACAAAGTATCCATGATTCACAAAATCTATTATATATCACAAACAGACCAATGCGGGTCCAGAGGCATGCCTTTGGAGCCATTCTCCCTTGCTGTCATGGCACCTAAGAAAAGGTAGATGGGCATAGGATTTTGCACCTGGTAGTAGGTTTCATGGAGGAAAGGAAGATGTTGGACCTGGCCCTCTCTGCAGATCCACCCCCACACATTTTGCCTTTATTCCCATCTATTTTTGCTGAATTTGTTTTTGTTGGCCTTAGGCCTCTGGGCACCTTACTACTACTTACCAGTGCTAAAGAGCTTGTGCTTTCTCTGTCGTGTAGTTCCTATAAAAAGTATACAGGATCTGCGCGTTTAGACAACATACACTGTAGAATTGGTGTCAGACTACCTCTGATCACCCCCACCGGGTATGTTGGCCTTTTGTACCAACTAGCTCACAGTGCCACTAGAATCTCCTCTTACCAAGGAGAGAATAGTTTCTGGCAACCATCGAACATGACAACCCTGATCCCTCAGGACCGTGGAAACAATATATTACTTTTCGCTCAGTCACTCTTGCTTACTTAGTCTGTCTCAGAGAGATACACAGAACAAACAGGCTGGGCGTTTTCAATAAGCATTTATTGAACAGTTGTTATTCTGGTGTAAAATAGATGAGCTGCAACAACCGCTAGACAGTATAAGATATAAATGATTAGCAGTACTATAAAAGTAAATGGATGGTATAGTTCTACCATCTTACAATATTCATGAATATATTAGAGTATATAAAACACATGATAAAAGATGCATACTCCTACGATGCCTCCCTAACTAGATGTACCTAAGTGTACCTAGCATGTATGTAGGTGTTAAGCCAAGAATCCCTCTAGGATTTAGTCAACCCCATTACCTGCAGTGAGAGACTGTGGGACCCCGTCCTGGTCTCGAGTTGGACACCCGCGAGGGATGTTAGACCACTGCGAGCTGGAGTGTCTGCATGCAGGAACCTCAACGTCTCTGGTCAGTGTGTCGGCCGGGAAGTCTCGGTCTCCTCTGCTCTATCTTAGCAAGATGTGATGTATATATACCCATAGGTCTCTCCAGGGGTCCTACCTCACTGTATGACTGTGTCGGCCTAAGGATGATGTCAGGCATGAACTTTGTACATAGATTTTATACAGGAGATGGTAGTCCTGCTGTGCTTCCAAGAATCCTCATGCATAATGGATGAGATTTCGAACTAGGGAAAACCCGCGTTCTGAATGCAGTGTCGAATTTAGGTAAAATGTCAGTCCCTGTAAACCGTGACAAGTGTAATGTAGGGAAGAATATAGGTGAAGGGTA
Source organism: Calotriton arnoldi (assembly GCA_963921515.1). NCBI lineage: Eukaryota > Metazoa > Chordata > Amphibia > Caudata > Salamandridae > Calotriton > Calotriton arnoldi. The sequence continues at coordinate 956,309 of CAWUFW010002837.1, read as the reverse complement.
ATGAAGTTACCGGGGCCTATATTATGGTACCTATATGGAATATAACACCCACTCCTCTTCCGAATGGACGACATAGTTAAATTCTAACCGTACTACTAGGTGTACTAGATACTTGTACACAAATAGTTAAAACATTAGTTTCTCGTTGTGTTAAAAAAAACATTGTGTTTTAAAAATTGTTAAAAAGTTGTTCTAAAAATTGTTAAAAAGAAAAATACTAGAAATTGACACTTAAGCTACAGATCTAATATGTCCATAGGTATAGTCCGAACTACTACAAGCATTTGAAAGCCATACCTGCTGAAAAAGAATGTCAATTTTGATATAGAGTTTTATTTTTCAGTTTGTTTTCTAGAAAAAAAAATTCCCCAGCACAGGACGGGCCAAATTAGTCAAATGTTTATGTGTCCTGGCTGGTAGACGCAACATTTTCGTTGCTTGCCTCTGCAGTCGACGGTCCATGTAACACCTCACAGATTATGTCAATTGAGCACAGATGATCTTCCGTACTGTCCACAGCCGGTGTTGGGGCAGCCTCTGCGCCATCCAAGGCCTGGCTGTCAGAGGAGGAGCCGGTGTCCATACCAACAGGAGCAGATACTACCTGTGGTGGCTCTAGGAATGCCGTCATCAACATGGGAATACGCTGGGGACACTGCAGAACATGGGCCGTTATCGGGTCCAGTAAAGCATCAACGTCCGGTTGCGCACATGATGGGAGTGTCAGACAGAGATCCAACATGCATTCTTCTCCGCAAAACAGGCATCGGAGGACAGGTAAGATGCAGTCCATCCAGACTGGTCTAAATGACAAGAACCACGATGCACTTAGTTCTCTTAGGCGAGGTGTGCCTAGAAGTTGTACCATGCGATCACGGTATTTTCGCTCCAGGAGTACTGTTTCCATCTCCTTGGTGACTGGGACGTCCATTGCGTAGCAGAAAAGCGACAATCAGGATACCTGCTATTTGAAACAGGATCAGCGGCAGCCCTCCGAATATGCTTCCAAATACAGAGGGGCCGATTCACAGAACTAATCTGAGATAAAATCCTAAACTTACTACTTTTGGTATTCACAGAAGGCATTTAGGAGTAGTAAAGTTAGGACTCCTAACTTTACTACTACTAAACTGAGACAAAATCCTAACTTTACGACTTTCGGTATTCACAAAAGGCATTTAGTAGTAGTAAAGTTAGGAGTCCTAACTTTACTACTACTAAAAGCCTTCTGTGAATACCAAAAGTAGTAAGTTTAGGATTTTATCTCAGTTTAGTAGTAGTAAAGTTAGGAGTCCTAACTTTACTACTACTAAATGCCTTCTGTGAATACCAAAAGTAGTACGTTTAGGATTTTATCTCAGGTTAGTTCTGTGAATCGGCCCCAGAGTGTATAAAGTTTGGTATAACTCCGAGGACCGTCTGAAAGGTGCTTACTAGTCCAGAACCTATGGTCTTAAAACATGGTAACATTGGTTTCTACACCTAATTGGCATATTTAATTTACTTATAAGTACCTTGTAGAGTGGTATACTGTATACCCAGGGCCTGTAAAATAATGCTTCTAGTGGGCCTGTAGCACTTGTTGTGCCACCCACTTAAGTAGCCCCTTAAAACCTGTCCCAGGACTACTATTGCAGCCTGAATGCAGTTCTAAACTGCCAATTAGACTTGGCACTATAACCTCCTTGCCAAGCCTTGAACTCCCCTTTTATTGCAAATAGCTCACCCCTAAGGTAGGCCCCAGACAGCCCATAGGGCAGAGTGCATTGTGATTAAAAGGTTGGACATGTCCTTTCAAGTTTTACATGTCCTGGTAGTAAAACAACTCCTCAATTCTTTTTTCACTACTGTGAGGCCTACCTCTCCCATGGGTTAACATAGGTTGTCCTCCCAGACAGCCATTCAATAGGTGAATTAGGTGTGCCTGATTGGCTTGCAGCATGGGCGGGGCAGATCTAGGCACAGCCCCACTTGCAACTGAATAGGCTGTGCTCTGTGCTGTGCTCTGCCATCACACAAAGGGCTTGTCACCACTGCATTGTCTCTGCAGCCAGCTTGGAGCCAGGGCAGGGGAGTCAGGAAATTCCAAGTACTTCAAAGAGAAGCCTTTAGAAACATCTCCCACATCAAATTAGACCCGAGGTACAAAAATAGGGTCCTCAGACCCACTCTTCAGTTCACTTTCTGGTCCAACAGAGGGACTCTGAAAGGACTGCTTGCTGCTGTGGCCTGCTGTGTACTTTTCAAGGTTGCTTTGCTGCACCTGGGAGGACTGCTTTCCTTCCTGGAGCCTTCCTTGAACACTCAGAGGCTTACCCTGCTTCTTCCCCTGAACCTAGGGCAACCAAAGAGACTCCAAGGAGTAGTTTGTTGGCCTCCTGTTCAGAGCCACAAGGATATACCAGGCTCCCACCATCTTGTACCCGCACCTGGACCCAGCCTGAGTGAGTCCTAATTCCCCAAGTGGTGCCTTCCAGTCCTGGACACTTGGTGGTGGTGCTAAAAGTGGCCAGATAATCAAAATCCAAAACTTGGGACGTAGAACATTTTTGGCTAAAAACTACTCTGAGAACCAGAGGCCAGGACCAATCTGCTCTTCTATCCTCCCAGGTGCATCGTCAGTTGGCCTGTCTTTGTGGTAGCTCCCTCTACTCTCTTCTCCACAACAGCAAATCCTATTTAGTGGCCCTTCACCAAAGGTGTGTCCGGCCTCCAGGACGTCTTGTCCGCTACAGACTCCTGTCTCATCTCACTGGAGATTTTGGACTTCCAAAACAGTGACTAAGCGTAGAAATGTTCACTGCAGATTTCTCAAGCTGTTAACCTACAACAGCGCTCCTTCCTCTGACACCACCTGAAGCTTTGCCCCGTTGAACTTAACCTTCTCAGAACACTTTTCTTGAAAATTCTTCTAAATCCAAAGGAAAGAGCTGACCGGCCCAACCCACTTTTTGTCTCCAACCCGTGCTCTATTGCGGTCGGCAATGTTTGTATTTACTTTGACCTGATCTCACCAAACTAGATGCTCTGACCTTTTTGATGCTAGTTTTTACTAAAAAATGAAAATATTTACAACTCTGGTTCTATTGATTGGATTTTTGTCGCTTTGGTGTCAAATAATCTATTAAAAGTTCCTCTATTTTTTCTAAATTGGTGTGGTATTTTTCTTGTATTGTGTTTTCACTTTATTACTATTTGAGTGCTGCATAAACACTTTAAATATTGCTTTTAAGTTAAGCCAGGCTGCTTTCTGTCCCAAGCTATCCAGGTTTAAGCACAAGTTAATTTAGAGACTTTTTGTGGTTCACCCTGCCAGGGATTGCGGCTGTTGCCAGACCAGAGCTAACACCCCAGTCAACCAGTAGCCCAATTTGTCACAGAAGGTATTTCATAAATTTCAACAAGGTAGATGGTGCCATATATTACATTCCACAAAGGCATCCCAACCTCTAGCAAGTAGCACATCATCGTCAGGCAAAAGATGTATGCTTCTTTGAATAAAATCACTGGCGACAGATGCTGGCCCAAAAAACACCAAGAGGGTGTCAGAATGGCAGCAGATCCACCCCAACATTCAGTAATTCCAATTGCATTCTACATATTTTCACTGTCCAGAGCTAACTCTTCACCACAATTCAGGTTGACTTTCAAAGGAAGCCATGTGAATGTCTTATTGGAGGAAGATGATATAGCCAGTGCTTAATTTGAGCCGGGGCTTTCTGGTGCTGAGCACTTAATTGGTTTCCGGTGCTCAGCACCGGCACCGAATTGTCAACACCATACTTAGAACAGTCCACCGCATGGTGGCACCGCTCACCTAATTTAGAGATGAGCAGAACAACGGTAGTTTAGGAATACAATATACATTACAATTGCTAATACCTGCCTCCCCAGCCATTCCTTTAGCTTTGGGGACCTGGAATAATCTGAACTGTCGCATTTACATGCGAGAGAGATTGTTAGTAGTTGTTTTGGCAGCGATGACAAGGGCGATGGGTGGTGCAAGCTGCAGTGGCTTACTGGTCAGAGCCCTGGCACTTAATATTTTATAAATTAAGCACTGGATATAGCGGAATCCCAGGGGCATGGAAAATGTTCCAGACCTATGAGAATACAGGGTAAATGTGATGAGAGGCACAAACAGACTTTTTCTAAAGCAAAGAGTTACAAGTTTAATGGCATTCATCCATAAGTAAATCATAAAATCAGTCACCTAGTGTGCATCAAAAAAGTGCAAGGTTGGAGAAGTGCAAAATTATCAATAATCATGAGGTATTACAAAGTGATTCCCATTGTATTTTATACACATAAGAAAGAGAAAACAGAAAAACAGCAAAAAATATTGCTTTCAGATAGTCCAATGAAATGATTGTTTCTAATAGAGCTTCAAAAAGTAGATGAAGGAATATGAAAAAACATTTCAATACTTCTAGATTGTTGATCCTTTTACTATCCCAAACCTTGCATTTTTTGAACCACACTGTACAGTTCGAACAATATTGCCGGTTCAGGGTACTGTTAGTAGGGTGCGAGCTCCTAAATACCCTTATGCCCTTTCTCATTTTGGCTTACACTAGTGCGGTATATTTGATAAACAAGTATAGAGCAGACAGCAACACTTTAGTCGACCAGTTATTATGAACAGGCCTCTGCTCCATCTCAGGCACTTGGTAAAGTCAAAACAGAAGAGACCTTGACAAATAAATCATGGTGAAATTGCAAACTCTCTCCGTCAACATTAAGATTCCAATAAAACTGCATGAAAATGGACTGTCCCCAGAAGAATTTGCTCAATGACCTGGAATGGCTGAAAAGAAACATACTGCTCTTAGTCAAGATAGTGAGGGTGACTAGAAAAGCAATATAGAGACTAGAAAGATAAAGTGTACTGAAAAGCTTTTATAGATGGGATAAAGTATCCCCTGACATATATTATAAATATATTTCAGGTTACTGAGGAATTCTGTGACCATATAGAGGTACGAGGACGTGTCCCTTTATAAGATCATGGAACTCCAAGCCGACTTGCAATATCCTTATAATGTACAGCAGGGGCTACTTTATTCCTTATCATGGTCAAGCCATCACCTTTCTCACAATCCTCTAAAACCCTTGGAGTTGTACTCTTTTATTAGAACGAAATAGGATGTTTTTAAACAAATTAGATTCTCTTGTGCAAAACTAAACACCCCACAAAGCAGTTACATATTTGGTGCAAAAATATATTAGAATCAGTTTAATTCATGTCAGAATGCTTAGAAACATGCAGAGAGATTATGGCTTTCCTATATTTGCCTAAAGACTGGAAAAAGTAAACATTTTCCCATAAATATCTTCTACTTACCACTGTTCAGCTAGAAAATCAGAGCAGAAGAAAAGAAAGCCAAATTTTATTTTCGTTTTTCAAATTGCAGCTCTGTCACCTGCCTTTCCCCAAGTCTGCTGGCTCTGTCAGCAGGCATTGTGACATTAGAACTCAACTGTGGTGAGTTATTACAGTTTAGTAACTAGGTAATTCTTTGCAACAGGCGACTTGGGGCAACAAAATGTGCCTGTAATATATGGGAACAAATACTCCCTGCCATATATATTATAAGGATATGGCAAGGCCCTGAGGAACGTCATGACCATACATAGGAAAAAGGCCGAAGGCCGAGTTCCTTATAAGGTTATTGAACTCCAAAGTGACATTTCCCCCAAACCACTTAAATCCTTGGTGCATATCTCATTTATAAGAAAGAGAGAACATGTTTGCAAACATAAAAAATAAAAATAGAATCTCTAGTGCAAAATTAAACACATCAAAAAATCTCTTAGATATTTGTTGGAAAACAATATCAGAATTAGTTTAATACAAGTCATGATTTTTTAACTGTAGTAGCTCAGAATGTGTAGAAACATGCAGAAGGATTCCAGCCTTTCTATAACTACCTTAGTAGAGCACAAAATAAACATGCTGCTATAAATTCCCCCTTTCTGCTTGTCATGGTACAACTATACAAACAGAGCAGAAGAAAATAAAAACAAAATAACAACACGTTTCGTTTTTGTTCTTTAAACAGCTTATATAATTATGCTCTATGGCCTGACCTGCCTTTCCACTCTGCTGCTGGCTCTAGCAGCAGGTATTGTGAGGTCAAAATCCGACTCAAGTAAGTTATTACAGTTGATTTCTGATATGATCACTTTATAATCAGTGACTGGGTGCGTCAAAAGTCACAGTTTATTAAATACATTTGATATAGGCTTTTAATACAGGGATTGCAGAATCCCATGTATTGTAAAGAAATTAGAGATGGGCTTTTATGCGGGATTGCAGGCTACCCTGTATTATACACTAATAATTGTAATACTAAGAAGGAAGCTAAGGCACAAAAAAATGTACACCAAGACTTTCAGATCCTGAATACCATAAGGAAAGAGTAGCCACCACACTAACAAAAGAACACATTAAGGACAATAAACCTTTCTATGAAAGTAGAACAAAGAACACACATGCTGAAAGTGACAGTTTTGGTCAGCCTCACAGTGCAGACTGCTGGGAACAGGTTTGGATAAGACCAAAGAAGCGTTCCAAAAACTAATAGAATCCAGGTTTTAGAAATAGGTCAAAGGCCTGAATGAACTTTATCCTATTAAATGAACATGGGTCAACGGCACAGCAATCTCTTAAGAGTGAAACTAGGGCATGCCTAGGGAAGTGGGTTGGCCCAGGCCTTTTCCAATCATCTAGGTTTGCAAAGAAAAATATCCATTTCCCTCTGGGAAGGAACATGGAATACTTATATTATTGACATTGCTTTCTCCAACTTCATTTATTTCTGAAAGGTCAAGATAAGGCACAACAATCTCCAAATTTACCTGTGGTCCCCCTCTGGTAGCTTGGCACAGAGAATTCAGGCTTAACTTGTATGCAATGTGTAAGGTATTTGGGCAACACTTCAAACATTAATAACAATGAAACCACCACCCAAAAAGATCCCACACCAGTTTAGAAAAATAGGACATATTTTATTAAATAAAACAAGACCAAAATGACACACAGTCAATAAGTAGAACTTGAGATATTGAATTTCAAAGTTTTTAGGTGAAAGTAGCACCCAGAAGCAAAAAGCGCTATTTGGGATATCTGGTCACGCCAGACCGGGACAAAGTCAAACGTTCAGGGCGACCAAAATGGAGCACGAGCCAGATACTGAGACCCATTGAGGACCGCTGAACAAAAGTACTGGAATCCTGGCTGTGTCAACATTGAGGATGCGTGGTGCACTTGAGGTGATGCGTCGTTGCCCATCCACGCAGTGACAGCAATGTGTTGGTTCTGATATGCGCAGCAGCAGCGCTGCATCCACTTCAATGAGCTGGGTGCAGCAATGTGGATTTTCGGCATCATCCTCAAGGCTGCCGTTGACAGGGATGCGAGGACTTTGCGCCGGGACGATCCTCATATACTGGTGGTTCCAAAGGCAATGCACCAGTTCTGGTCCAGGCAGCAGATGCGATGCATCAGTTCTGAACCGAGCAACAGCGGTGATGCGTGAGTTCGACAGAGGATATCTCAGTTCTGCTGGAGCAAACACCTTAGGCTCACTGCCAAGGGTTCAGGACTGGGGTGGCACCACTTGACAGGGCAGACTCACAGATGGCAGCGTCCAGGTGCAGAAATAGGGTTGTTATGTCTTTTATGTCCTTGAGTCAGGAGGCCAGCCAACTAGCCCTTGAAGTCACTCTGGGTTCAAGTGATGCATGTCCAGTCCTTCTCACCCAGGCAAGAGGGCAGGAGTCATCATGTCAGCAGAGCAAAGCAGGAGTCCAGCAGAGTAGTAATCAAGCAGAGTGGCAGTCTTTTCAGCAGCACAACAGTCCTTCTTCCTGTCAGAGTATCCACAGGTCCAATAGTATAGTGAAGTGGTGGTGTCTGAGGTGCAGTTCTTATACCCAGTGGTGCTTTTGAAGTGGGGAGATTTCAAAGAGATATCTTTGAAATGAACAGATGCCCTTCCTTTCTGCCCTGGCTCCAGACTCACTACAGGGGGTTATGCAGCCCTTTATTTGTGGACAGGACACAGCCTATTCAGGCGTAAGTGAGGCTGTGTTCAGCTCCTTATTCCCATCCTGTCAGAATGGTCCATCAGGTCACACTTAATCTCCCATTGTATATGACTGTCTAGGTGAAATACAAAAAACCCAGCTGTGCCCCAGACATGTGATCAGAGACATACTGCAGGCATCAAACAGCTAAGGCATGAAAATGCCCGCTTTCTAAAAGGGGCATTGTTAGAACTGTAATTTAAAATCCGACTTCACCATAAGTTAGGATTTTAAATTAGGATTCCAGAGACACAAAAGATGAAACAGTTATATCTTCGTGTTAGACTTGGCACCATTGGCGTGGGTCTCCCTTCCCTTTTTTTGCTGTTGCCTCTTATGTTTTGCTGGTTTTAGATGCTTTTGGGCACTGTGCCACTGCTGTTCAGTGCCACAGTGCAAGTGCTCCCTACTGTAAATTGATGTATGGATTAGTGACTCCATGATTGGATGATTGGTTTACTTGTCAGTCCCTAGTACAGTGCACTGAGTGTGCCCAGGGCTTGTAAATCCAATGCTGCTGGTGGGCTTGCAGCACTGGTTGTGCCACCCACAGAAGCAGCCTGTAAAGTGTGTCTCAGGCCTGCCATCGCAGAGCCTGTGTGCAGCCTAGGGCTGCCATGTCGACTTGGTGAGTACACCCACTCACCAGTCCCTAAACCTTCCCTTTACTGCATGTTGGTCACCCCTAAAGTAGGCCCTAGGGCAGGGTGCATTGTAAGTATAAGGTAGGACATGCCCTGGTGTGTGTGGCCTGTCCTAATAGTGAATTACAGCCATTTTCGTTTTTCACTATTGCAAGGCTACCTGTTCTCCATAGGCCAGAATGGGCAGTTTGATTATTACACCTTATAATCCTAACTGACCCAGGGAACATGGTAGAAAAACGAATTTAGTATGCCTGAACTCAGGATGATAAAATACATCTTTTAGTGAAGTTGGTTTTAACATTCTTTGTTTGAAAATACCACTTTTAGAAAGTAGGTATTTTCTTGCCTAAACCATCCAGCTGCCTCTGCTCAGGTTGTGTATTGTGTGTCTGGGTTTGTGAGTGACAGGGGCTGGGGGATTCCAGGAGGCAGGGTGAGTCAGCACTAGGCTGAATAGGTCTGCCTGAAGGAGGATGGGTGGGAGGAGTTGCACCTGGGTCTGAATAGGGCTGTGCCTGCCTTCCACAATGCTGGCTCCACCTCCTGCCGGGCGTCTGATGGCTCTGCCCCTCACTCTCAAAGGAAAGAAGGAGTCAGAAAAACAAAGTGCTCCAGGACTGACCAGAACTGGTTTGGACTAGGCAAAGGCCTCTCTGCCTTCAGAGAACAAAGGGAAAAGGTGTATAAAAGGGGACCCAGACCCCTAGGAAATTAGATCACTTCTGGGAAATCAAGAAACCTGTTGCCAAAGAGAAGAACCGGAGAAGCTGAAGGAGGAGTACTGCCCCTGTGCTGTTTTGCTGATTGGGGTTGGCCTGCAGTGGTTGCTTTCTGCCAAGGACAGGAGAAAAGACTTTGCTGTGCTTTGTCATCTTGAAGAAGGGAATCTCCAAGGGCTTGAACTGAGCTTGCCTCCTGCCTGAAGTCACAGGGACACAAAGACTTCACCCCTTCTGTTTGCCTGCATCTGGAACTGCTGTTTTAGCTGCTAACAGAGGGAAATTGCAACACCGACGCCGGCGAGCGACACCGTAACCTGCACCGAAGCCGTGGGCACCGCTCGTGAAGAGCACGACGCACCGCCCGACTTGCACCGTAGGCCCGACGCCTGCCGACGCCGTGCGACATCGACTCCGAAGCCGTCATCGAGGCCGCTGCCTGCACCGGAGCCGAGGACACCGCTCGTGACGCTCACGACGCACCGTCCCGACTTCGCACCGCAGCCCTGACTTCACCGACGCCAGGGCTTCATCATCGCGGAGCCGATCCTCGACGTGGGTGACCCCGAATCCATCGATGCCGCACCATCGTAAGGAACCGACGCCTCGCCGCCATCCGTGACGTCACCTCCCCGACACAGTAAGGAACCGACGCCTCACCTCCCTGCGCTGCAGTAAGGAACCGAGACATCACCTCCCCTGGGGTCGTAAGGAACCGACGCCGCCGGCGCCAACGAAGCATCACCTCCCGACGCCGTGCACCGTCTTTGTTTTCATCGAATTCCAGGTACTGTTCTTTGTGGGTCTGCTCGACTCCGGGCCCGACGCCGCGCACCTCGCGGTCGGCGCCGTACTTTGGGATTTCCACCGGTCACGACGTCGTGATAACTCCAAGTGGAGTTATTTGTTGCTACAAGCTTTATTTGATTGACTATCCTATTTTTGAAGATAACGTGAACTGTCTCTATCATTTTAAGTCTATTTTTGAGTACTGTATTGTGGATTTTTACTATTGGGTCTTGTGATAAGTCTATATAAAGATTACTTATTTTTACATAAACGACCTGTGTGGTGTCCATCTGTAGTGTTTTCACTGTATTACTGTATGTGGTCACAAATGCTTTACACACTGCCTCTGAGATAAGCCTGTCTGCTCGTGCCAAGCTACCAGGGGGTGAGCAGGGGTTATTTTAGGAGTGTATCCCCCTTATCCTGACTAGAAGCAGGGGTCCCTATTTGGACAAAGGTGCAAACCATTGCCAACTGGAGACCCCCAGTTCTAACATTGGTGGCAGCGGTGGGATTTGGACTTGCATTTGTGATTCATATACAGTGATTGGTGTACACTACTAGTGAGTGCAGACCAATACGCGACCACATACATTTTGATAGGATTTTTTTTCCTTGGAACCCTTATTTTTGTTGAGAACTGCCAATTTTCACCATGAGCAAAAAGGATCCATTGCACCTGCAGATATTGAATTTGAAGAAGATAGGGTTGATACCTACACTGTGCCAGAACTCAAAGCTGTTTGCAAAAGTTTAAAATCTCTATGAGAGGCCTCACCAGGAAGGAGGAGTTTCACAAGGCGCTAAGGGCCTGGTTGGAAGCACGGAATGCCAGTGGGCAGTCCGAGGAGCCTGTGGAGGAGGCAGAGAATTTAGATGGGCAGCTTGAGGGGCCATTGGGCTTACCTGGGAGGGGAGTGCCTTCCAGGGAGGGCAGCAGTGTTTCTCAAAAGGGCCTGTCTCCAGAGGAGCTGGAGGACAGGGACAAAAGCAGGATGCATGAAATGGAAATGGCCAAACTGAAACAGGGAAGCCATGATAGCCTTGAGCATAAGAAATTGGAGTTAGAAAGTAAGAGGTTGGCCATGGAAGAAAAGAAGATGCTTTTAGAGCATGAGAGAGTGGTGAGGAGCTAGAGCTAAAGGCTAGGAGCCTAGAGATCACTCCCTCTGGTGGCAGCACACCTCCAGTGCCTGTAGAAAGTAAAGTGTACATCCCCAAGGAGGTTATTAAGGATTTCATGAAGGGGAGGACATTGGGCAATGGTTTAAAGCCTATGAGATCGCCATGACATCACACCGGGTCCCTGAGAAGGATTGGGGAGCGGGGTTGTGGGGCCGCTTTGCAGGTGAGGGAAGGGAAACCTTGCTAGCCTTGCCCGCAGTGGATCAGATGTCCTATGCCCACCTGAAGGAAGCTTTAGTGACAAGGTATGGGTTAACTCCAGAGCTGTATAGGCAGAAGTTTAGGAACTGCAAAAAGCTGGAGTCTAGTACCTGGGTGGAGTATGTGTCTTATTTTTGCAGAGCATTGGATGGATGGGTGAAGGGTAGCAAAGTAAATGACTTGCAGGAGTTCTATGATTTAATTGCATGGGAGCACTTGTCCAGTAGTTGTTTTCCAGAGCTACGCCAGCACCTAGTTGACAGTAAGCTAACTAATCCTAGAAAGCTTGCTGAAGAGGCGGACCGCTGGGTCAGTACCCGGGTCCACAAGGGTCTTGTGGGAGACTCCGCCAAAGGTGGGCAGGGTCCCCAGCAGAGGAGTGGGGGGACAAGGGTAAACAGAAGGAATTCCAAAAGGGCCCCAAAGTAAACCCCAAGGGAACCAAGGTTAGGGTTCCCAGCCTCCCACTGAGAAAAGACCATGGGTCCCAACAGATAAGTCTGTTCAGAAGGGGCCCAAAGCATGTTTTAGTTGTGGTCAGGTGGGTCACTTTGTAGGAAGTCCCAAATGCCCCAATACTGTGACCACTGCACCCACTGGTGCACCACCCCGGCAGATGGCTAGTGTAGCCCTGGGGGAGGAGTTGGGTGTCCAAGGTGGGTGGGGTCCCGCAGAGATGTCCCTGGTCTCTTTAGGAGACAGTGAGATGGTCCCTAGGACCCAGCTGCCTGATAACACTAAGAAATACAGGCAGTGGGTGACCATCAATGGCCATAGGGTGGAGGCTCTGAGAGACACCGGGGCCAGTGTGACAGCTGTCAGTTGTCGGCTGGTGTCTGAGGAGCAGGTGGTCCCCAATGTATTCTACCCTGTAGTTGCCGCTGACAACTCAGAGAGCCACTGCAAGGTGGCCCAGGTTCCCTTTGAGTGGGGAGGGGTCTCAGGTATCCTTCAAGTAGCTGTGAGGCCAGCCATGCCTGTTGACTGTCTGCTAGGCAATGATTTGGAGAGCTCCCCTTGGGCGAAGGTGGAGCGGAGGTCTCATTTGGAGATGTTGGGTCTGCCAGAGTGGGCGTGTGTGACCACTCGGTCAATGGCAGCCGGTAAGGGTATTCAAGAGGACCTGGAGCCTGGAAGAAGGGCCCAGGTGCCTGCCTTAAAGAGAGGAGGCAGGGGGCGCGGGAAACCGGCCCCGAAGTTCCCATGGTCCAGGAGGAGGCAGACCTTGAGGGGGATGCCCTGGAACCAACAGGGGAACAAGTGGCTGAACTGGGGGACCTGCCTGAGCTGACCCATTGGCAGCAAGAAGGAGGCCCCTCCAGGGAAGAGTTCTGCGAGGAGCAGAAGAAGTGCCCTTCTCTTGAGGGCTTGCGGCAACAGGCTGCAAGCCAGGCAGCAGGTGATCAGTCTGGATCACACTGGATCTACTGGGAGAATGGTCTCCTGTATAGTGAGCCTAAGGTTGCTGAGCCTGGGTCAGCCCGTGTGCTGGTGGTACCCCAGCGCTTCAGAGCCTTCCTACTGGGTCTGGCTCATGATGTGCCTTTAGCAGGACATTTGGGGCAAGACAAGACCTTTCAAAGGCTTGTCACCCACTTTCATTGGCCCCAAATGCGCAAGAGTTCAGATACTCATTGCAGGACCTGTCAGACTTGCCAGGCAAGTGGTAAGAGTGGGAGGAAGCACAAGGCTCCTCTCCAACCTTTCCCTGTTGTCAGTACCCCCTTTGAGAGGGTGGGTATTGACATTGTGGGGCCTCTGGATCCCAAGACAGCCATGGGCAACAGGTTCATCCTGGTCTTGGTGGACCATGCCACCCGGTACCCGGAAGCCATCCCTCTTCGGACAGTGACGGCCCCCGTGGTGGGACGTGCACTGATGGGGATTTTCTCCCGTGTGGGGTTCTCCAAGGAGGTGGTGTCTGACCGTGGTACCAACTTCATTTCCAAGTATATGAAGTCCCTGTGGCAGGAGTGTGGTGTAACCTATAAGTTCACCACACCTTACCACCCCAAGGTAACGGGCTGGTTGAGAGATTCAACCGGACCCTTAAGGGCATGATTATGGGTCTGGAAGAACCCATGAGGCGTAAGTGGGACGTCCTCTTGCCATGCCTGCTCTTTGCTTACAGAGAGGTGCCCCAGAAGTCCTTAGGGTTCAGTCCCTTTGAACTGCTGTATGGCCATCCTGTAAGAGGACCTCTGAGTCTGGTCAAGGAAGGCTGGGAGAAAGCTCCCAGGAAAACTCCCCAGGATGTATTTAGTTACATGCTGGCCTTCAGGAACCAGACTCGGCGTTTCAGACAACTCGCTGAGGCGAATCTGGAAGCCAGCCAGGAAGAGATGAAACGTTGGCATGATCAGAACGCCACTCTGATCGAGTTTCATCCTGGACAAAAGGTTTGGGTCATGGCCCCAGTGGAGCCCTGTGCGCTCCAGGATAAGTGGACCGGACCATTTGAGGTGGTGGAGCGCAAGAGTGATGTCACCTACTTGGTGGACTTGCAGTCTCCCAGGAACCCCTTGCGGGTCCTGCATGTGAACCGCCTGAAGCCCCACTTTGAGAGGTCTGAAGTGGGCATGCTCTTAGCAACAGATGCTGGGATGGAAGAGGAGACTGAACCTCTTCCTGACCTCCTGTATGCAAAAGAGCAAGATGGGTCAGTGGATGGTGTGAACCTCTCTCCCACCCTGACCCCGGAACAGCAGAATGACTGTCGCCAACTGTTGGGACAGTTTTCTGATCTGTTCTCCCTGACTCCCAGTATCACTGAATGGTGCATCCATGATGTGGATACTGGGGACAGTCCTCCTATGAAGCATAAAACCTACAGAGTGACTGACAGGGTGAGAGCTTGCATCAAGGAGGAGGTCTCCAAGATGTTTGCCTTAGGGGTGATTGAGTCCTCTAACAGTCCTTGGGCCAGCCCAGTGGTCTTGGTCCCAAAGGCTGCCGCGCCTGGTGCCACACCTGAACTCCGGTTCTGTGTGGACTACCGAGGACTCAATTCAGTCACCAGGACTGACGCGCCCCCATCCCCAGAGCTGATGAGCTCATTGATCGGTTAGGGGCTGCCCAGTACCTCAGCACGTTTGATCTAACGTCTGGATACTGGCAGATCGCCTTAACGGATGGGGCCAAAGAGAGGTCAGCATTCTCCACACCAGATGGGCACTACCAATTCCGGGTGATGCCCTTTGGGATGAAGAATGCCCCTGCCACCTTTCAGAGGTTGGTCAACCAGGTGTTGGCTGGGCTGGAGGATTTCAGTGCCGCCTACCTGGATGACATCGCAGTGTTCAGTGCCACTTGGGAGGAACACCTGCACCACCTCTGGGAAGTGTTGAAGGCGCTGCGGAAGGCAGGCCTCACGATCAAGGTGAGTAAGTGCCAGATCGGGCAGGGTTCTGTGGTGTACTTGGGACACCAGGTTGGGAGCGGCCAGGTGGCGCCCCTACAACCCAAGATAGATACCATCCTGGCTTGGGAACCCCCAAAACCCAAACAGAGGTGAGGGCCTTCTTAGGACTCACCGGGTATTACAGGAGGTTTGTCAAGGGGTATGGCAACATTGTTGCACCCTTGACTGAGCTGACTTCCAGGAAGCAGCCCAGGAAAGTGAACTGGACTGATGCCTGCCAAAAGGCTTTTGATGCCCTGAAATCTGCCATGTGCACGGCGCCCGTGCTTCAGGCGCCCAACTTCTCAAGGGAATTCATTGTGCAGACAGATGCTTCAGAGCATGGTGTTGGGGCTGTGCTTTCACAGATGAATGAGGAGGGCCTAGACCAACCTGTAGCCTTTATTAGTAGGAGGTTACTCCCACGGGAACAGAGGTGGAGTGCGATTGAACGTGAGGCATTTGCTGTGGTCTGGGCGCTGAAGAAGTTGAGACCATATTTGTTTGGGACTCACTTCCGGGTTCAGACAGACCACAGGCCCCTCAGATGGTTAATGCAGATGAGGGGTGAGAATCCAAAACTGTTGAGGTGGTCCATTTCCCTACAGGGGATGGACTTCACGGTGGAACACCGCCCTGGTACAGAACACGCCAATGCTGATGGTCTGTCCAGATTTTTCCGCCTTAGTGATGAGAACTCCCAGGAGGAAGGGTAGTTCTCCCCACATTTCAGCTGGAGGGGACACGTGTTAGACTTGGCACCATTGGCGTGGGTCTCCCTTCCCTTTTTTTGCTGTTGCCTCTTATGTTTTGCTGGTTTTAGATGCTTTTGGGCACTGTGCCACTGCTGTTCAGTGCCACAGTGCAAGTGCTCCCTACTGTAAATTGATGTATGGATTAGTGACTCCATGATTGGATGATTGGTTTACTTGTCAGTCCCTAGTACAGTGCACTGAGTGTGCCCAGGGCTTGTAAATCCAATGCTGCTGGTGGGCTTGCAGCACTGGTTGTGCCACCCACAGAAGCAGCCTGTAAAGTGTGTCTCAGGCCTGCCATCGCAGAGCCTGTGTGCAGCCTAGGGCTGCCATGTCGACTTGGTGAGTACACCCACTCACCAGTCCCTAAACCTTCCCTTTACTGCATGTTGGTCACCCCTAAAGTAGGCCCTAGGGCAGGGTGCATTGTAAGTATAAGGTAGGACATGCCCTGGTGTGTGTGGCCTGTCCTAATAGTGAATTACAGCCATTTTCGTTTTTCACTATTGCAAGGCTACCTGTTCTCCATAGGCCAGAATGGGCAGTTTGATTATTACACCTTATAATCCTAACTGACCCAGGGAACATGGTAGAAAAACGAATTTAGTATGCCTGAACTCAGGATGATAAAATACATCTTTTAGTGAAGTTGGTTTTAACATTCTTTGTTTGAAAATACCACTTTTAGAAAGTAGGTATTTTCTTGCCTAAACCATCCAGCTGCCTCTGCTCAGGTTGTGTATTGTGTGTCTGGGTTTGTGAGTGACAGGGGCTGGGGGATTCCAGGAGGCAGGGTGAGTCAGCACTAGGCTGAATAGGTCTGCCTGAAGGAGGATGGGTGGGAGGAGTTGCACCTGGGTCTGAATAGGGCTGTGCCTGCCTTCCACAATGCTGGCTCCACCTCCTGCCGGGCGTCTGATGGCTCTGCCCCTCACTCTCAAAGGAAAGAAGGAGTCAGAAAAACAAAGTGCTCCAGGACTGACCAGAACTGGTTTGGACTAGGCAAAGGCCTCTCTGCCTTCAGAGAACAAAGGGAAAAGGTGTATAAAAGGGGACCCAGACCCCTAGGAAATTAGATCACTTCTGGGAAATCAGGAAACCTGTTGCCAAAGAGAAGAACCGGAGAAGCTGAAGGAGGAGTACTGCCCCTGTGCTGTTTTGCTGATTGGGGTTGGCCTGCAGTGGTTGCTTTCTGCCAAGGACAGGAGAAAAGACTTTGCTGTGCTTTGTCATCTTGAAGAAGGGAATCTCCAAGGGCTTGAACTGAGCTTGCCTCCTGCCTGAAGTCACAGGGACACAAAGACTTCACCCCTTCTGTTTGCCTGCATCTGGAACTGCTGTTTTAGCTGCTAACAGAGGGAAATTGCAACACCGACGCTGGCGAGCGACGCCGTAACCTGCACCGAAGCCGTGGGCACCGCTCGTGAAGAGCACGACGCCCCGACTTGCACCGTAGGCCCGACGCCTGCCGACGCCGTGCGACATCGACTCCGAAGCCGCCATCGAGGCCGCTGCCTGCACCGGAGCCGAGGACACCGCTCGTGACGCTCACGACGCACCGTCCCGACTCGCACCGCAGCCCCGACTTCACCGACGCCAGGGCTTCATCATCGCGGAGCCGATCCTCGACGTGGGTGACCCCGAATCCATCGACGCCGCACCATCGTAAGGAACCGACGCCTCGCCACCATCCGTGACGTCACCTCCCGACACAGTAAGGAACCGACGCCTCACCTCCCCTGCGCTGCAGTAAGGAACCGAGACATCACCTCCCTGGGGTCGTAAGGAACCGACGCCGCTGGCGCCAACGAAGCATCACCTCCCCGACGCCGTGCACCGTCTTTGTTTTCATCGAATTCCAGGTACTGTTCTTTGTGGGTCTGCTCGACTCCGGGCCCGACGCCGCGCACCTCGCGGTCGGCGCCGTACTTGGGATTTCCACCGGTCACGACGTCGTGATAACTCCAAGTGGAGTTATTTGTTGCTACAAGCTTTATTTGATTGACTATCCTATTTTTTAAGATAACGTGAACTGTCTCTATCATTTTAAGTCTATTTTTGAGTACTGTATTGTGGATTTTTGCTATTGGGTCTTGTGATAAGTCTATATAAAGATTACTTATTTTTACATAAACGACCTGTGTGGTGTCCATCTGTAGTGTTTTCACTGTATTACTGTATGTGGTCACAAATGCTTTACACACTGCCTCTGAGATAAGCCTGTCTGCTCGTGCCAAGCTACCAGGGGGTGAGCAGGGGTTATTTTAGGAGTGTATCCCCCTTATCCTGACTAGAAGCAGGGGTCCCTATTTGGACAAAGGTGCAAACCATTGCCAACTGGAGACCCCCAGTTCTAACACTTCCCAATTAGACATTAAGCTTCTCAAATATAATAAGGCAATCCCAATGTTAGCTTATGTGCTATATAGGCCTTGCAGTAGTGAAAAACGAGTTTAGGAGTTTCTTCACTACCAGGACATGTAAAACTTAAAACTGTATGTCCTGCTTTTTAAATATATTACACCTCGCCCTCTGGGCTGTCCTAGGCCTAACATAGGGATGCGTATATATCTTAAAAAGGAAGGTTTGCACCTGGCAAGAGGTTTAACTTTTTTGCAACATTTTTAGATTTATAATGATGATTTTGTTGAAATGTGATTAAGCTAGCAGAACACACATTTGTAGTGCACGCAGGTTCTCAAGTGAATGTTCGCTTGATTCTGTTACATTTACACATATGTGGGACAGGCAGCCCACAAATACTGTGCAGCACACTGACACCTAGTCTTTTAGATCAGACTAACCTGACAAACGTATTTTTATCTTATTGGTTTAAACTTTATAATAACAGGTGTGCACCGCATACACATACTCTCTGAAGAGGTTTAACTTACCAGGTCGACATGGCAGTTTAAAAATTGCACACACAGGCTCTGCAATGGCAGGTCTGAGACATGTTTAAAGGGCTACTTAAGTGGGTGGCACAATCAGTACTACAGCCCCTCTAGTATCATGTAATTTACAGTTACTCTGCACAGGTAGTGCACATTACTAGGGAATTACAAGTAAATTAAATATACCAATTGTGAATAAGTCAATGTTACCATGTTTCAGAGAAAGAGCACAAGCACTTTGTCACTGACTAAAAGTGGTAAAGTGCACAGAGTCCTAAAGCCAACAAAAACAAATTCAACAAAAAGGAGAGGAAGTAAGAAAAAGGTTTGGGGGTGACCCTGCAGAAAGTGCAATTTCCAACACCTCTGCAACCACTCATCCCCTAAGAGGGGCCATTTAGATACAAGTGGCACAAAAATATATTCTTTTAAATCAACAGGGGATACGTTGGGAAATCCAAGACAATTGGGCACTTCCCCAAAAATCAGGAAGCAACAGAATGCTAATGGAGAACAAAAGACTGCCTCCCAGGATAGTATTCACTCATAAGCAAAATCAGGTTGATATAAAGCTCTCACAAAGATTACAAGGATGGAAGCCCATTTCTAACAACAGCTCTGGTTGGGAAAAACACTGAACCACAGAGCAGAAGATATCAGACAAATGAAGCTGGCCACATTTTTTTAATTCCATAATAATTTAATTGTTTTTTAGAAACATAAATAAATGACTAGAAGGGCAAACTGAGTATATCAAGGCAACTTGGCATGCTACATTAGAGCACATATTACTTAAGAGGGCTTAGTAATCGATACAGTAATCGTTCCTGTTAATGCACCGCCTATGCACTAATCAGAGTATAAAGGCAATAGTTGATATAAAAATTACCACCTCCCACACTCACCCAACTTTGTGTAATATATCAATGACATTTAGGGGTCGATTCCGATTCGGGCCGGAAAAAGCACCGACCGACTCGGAGCCGAAATTTATTCCGACCGACACGTACCTGTGGCGCCCGACACGCCAAGTACGATGCAAGGCGTGCAAAATCCGACCGACACGTACCGAACCCAAGCCGAACGACCGAGCCGCACGGAAAACAGCAATCCGGCCGGAAAAACACGCGAATCGAACCGACCAACACGCACCCGGAACAAATCCAACCGAAACGTACCCGCGAACTCCAAACCGCAAAGTACGATGCAAGGCGCGAAAACCACGACCGAGTCGTACGGAGGACAAGCCGTACGACTGACACGCATACAAAACCGAGCCGAAGTAACACAAAACACCGCGACCGACGCGTACGCAGCATAGAAAACTGCACAAACACAGCGTGAACGAAACGGAGAACACCGTACGAGACAAATGCAGGGTCCGACTCGGTCACAAGAACGTTTCCAACATGCACAGACAGTACAAAGGAAAAATTACACAAAAAAAGGCCAAACAAGCAATTACAAAGCCAATAAATACTGGGGGGTGGGGACAGAGAACAAAGACACACCCACAACTCCACCCATATAAAGGACACAAATCCCAACCATGATCCTTTGCAAATGCCATTCTACTGCCAGCACCCAACAGACAGCAACCACACACCCACAGCTCATCCCTCACACAAGCCACACACCATCAGCACACCAACAAATACCTACCTCACATACACCCAGCAAAACACACACCCACACACCCTCACCTGCACACCAACACACACATCACTCACCATCACCACCCATCACCATGCCCCCCAAGAAGAATCACAAGTTCCTAGATTGTGAATTGGAAGTCCTGGTAGACGAGATCCTCAGGGTAGAGCCACAGCTGTTTGGCACACTGGTCCAACAGACCCCCATCTCCCAGAAAACCAAGATGTGGGAGAGGATCATCAACAGGGTGAACGCACAATCACCATGTCTGCGCACAAAGACCGACATCCAGAACAGGTGGTCTGACGTGCGCAGGAGGGTCCGGGAGCTGCTCAAGAAAGACTACCTCCTGAGCCAATACACCGGCAGTGGCCCTCCTGCCAAGCCAGTATACCTCAGGCCCTGGGAGGAGAAGGTACGGGCCATCCTTCCGCCAGTGAGCGTATATGGACTAGAGAACATCCCAGAGCCTGGTGAGTACACAACAAATGTACACAATATTCTGCCACAATACACACACACATCACTGTCAAGGGGAGAGTCAAACCATGCACTCATAGCAATTACACAGCAACCAGAACAGAATCATCCCAAAATGTGTATGTCAGTCAGATAAACACAACACATGCCATCTCAAAGTTACATTTAACCGTGCCATCACATGTACAAACACAACTACAACTACAGCTAGGCAGTGGCACAAATAGAACTAACAAACACATCCAGACATGTAGCCACCACTACAACACCAACACACAGTGAAGACCACTCAAAGGAAGGAATTCTGTGTATGCTGGGCAAGTCAGTGTAGCCAATAGCATCATGGGAGTCGTAGTCACACATATTGCCCCCCCCACAACTGTCCCATCAACACCACCATGAACCATGCGCACATCACAGGGAGTGGAGAAGGACTCACAAGATGGCTGACACTGGCTACTGCTGTGGGGAGCACAAGGCCCTGCTGGCAACTGTGCACCAACAAACAGCAGGACACCACTGACTGACATCCTGAGAGACAACTTCCACTCCCTGCAATGCAAGCACAGTCCATGGTGGGATAACTGACTGGCTGGGTGGGAAGGAGGGCCGGCTGTCAACCAAATACAACCAATGCAGACCATGTTCACACCCCAACAAATACATAGAAATGCCCAAATAATGCAGGACAATGTGCCACACCAATATCAACCCCTGACTGTGACGACTTAGGACAATGCAATGTACAGGCCCGCACCCAGAGGCACAGTCACAACTGTCAGGTGTGTCAACCATTGATGCCTGCAGAAACATAACATACATTGTGTGTGTCTCCCAAAAACAGGTGATGATGGGGACACAGCAGCAGACGCTGAGGAGTCCCAGTCCCAGGCTCAAGAGGATGCGGAGCTCACTGGTGTCGTACAGCCTCTGCCCTCCTCGGACGAAGAAGACCAACCTGGCACATCCGGTGCAAGTCTACATGCAGCACCAGCAGGACCACCAGCTGCAGCACCAGCAGGACCACCAGCTGCACCCCCTGCACCCACCCATCCAACGACTGTCACCACAAATACCATCCCTGCCGACATGGACAGAACAAGGAGCAACACCAGCACAGGGACCCTGGACCAACGTGGGGCCATGGACACCACCACCACCACCAACCCCCAAGGTGGACCAGGGTCATCTGTGCGTGCCACTGCACGCACTGCACATGTCGGCAGGGGTGGTGGGAGGGGTGGGAGACAGAGGTCGCTGCTTGCAGAGGTTGCTGGTGTGCATGATGACCCACAACTGGTACGCATAGCTGATGCGTACCAGTCCAGCACCGGAGATCTCAGCCAGGTAGTGGGGCTCCTCAGAGACATGAAACAGCAGCAGGCTGCCCATCATGCCCGCTTGGACTCACACATGTCCCGCGTGGACTCACACATGTCCCGCGTGGACTCACACATGTCCCGCGTGGAGTCCAAGTGGGACGCACTGCATGAGATGACGGCGGTGCACAGGGACATTTTACAATGCCTCCGCCAGATGAACAGCAACCAGTCCACACCTCCCTGTGTGCCAACAACATCTGGTGCTGAACAAACTGCAACTGCCACAGGGAGGGAGGATGACTCTGGCGGAGAGTCCCCTGCACCGCAGCAGCCTGTACTTGAGGGGCCCCCCCAAAGAAGAGGGGTCGTCCGAGGAGGGGCAAGTGAGAGGCCGATGGCCAAGCGCAACTCCCAGGAAGCCTGAACCTGTTCTGGATGTTCACCTTTGTGCACAGACTTTTCACCCTGTTGACGGCAACACAACTCCCGCACATTGCATGGGGAGTACAAGTTGGACCAATGTCTCAGACAACTGTGGCCCCGATACCGGGGATTTTGTCTACCAGGACTTTCAATTCACCTAGGAACTTCTGATTGCAAGATATATGTACAGCACTACCCATCCTATGCACTATTCACACAAATGTATCACAATAAACACACTAATACACCATACTTGCCTCTGTTGTGATTCCAACGTGGGTGCTGTTATGGGGATGATGAACTGCAAAATTACACTGTGTATGCGAACTGCAACAGCAAGTACAACACAGGCATGTGAGTAAAGGCAACGTGACACATATGAGGGAGACACACCACCAGGGCTACACAACACATACACACCTAGGCCATCTGACTCATTGCCTACACTGATGTTGCCAGGGAAGACGGTGCAATGCACAGACACCACACCTATTCCCAGTTGTAGTCAAGTAGCCCACAGGTGCAGTAAGCAAATGGCAGTCAAATGTGTGACCACAGACAACGCACATCACAAAGTGAAGCACAGGTTTATTACACAGTTGCAACATGTCGTAACCACTACAGATGCAAGGTAATCCCACCTGGCAGCGGGCACACAGTCAACAACTGTAGAAGGAAGGAAGTCCATGGGTGTGGCGCACATCACCTGTAGGGACACAACAGCTACCACCCTGGAAGTACAATCACGTCGTCGGTGGACACAGTTGACCAAACGAATCTGAAAGTACCCTGTGAAGGACAGAAATGACACACAGTCAAAAGCAATGGAGAACAGGACAGAACAGCAAAACTCATGCACAATACATGTTACAAGATACCCACCCAGAACCAAGTTAGCATGTCAACACTGTTGGGGAGTACAGACCACCTGTAAGCACACATCGCTACACACATCCAGTCAAGTAGCCCATGGACACACTCCAACAGCACCAGAGCACCACCTACACATATCATGCCAACTCACATCATTGACATGACACCTCAGGATACTCACATTCAGCTAAAGAAGTTGGTGATGAGCTGTGTGCGGACATCACC
The DNA here is from genome assembly GCA_963921515.1 of Calotriton arnoldi. Taxonomy (NCBI): domain Eukaryota; kingdom Metazoa; phylum Chordata; class Amphibia; order Caudata; family Salamandridae; genus Calotriton; species Calotriton arnoldi. Next base: position 932,652 of record CAWUFW010002837.1, on the reverse strand, counting down.
CTCATCATCATCATCATCATCACTGGCATCGTGGTCCAGGCCAGGATCCTCCACAGGTGGCGGATGTTGGTCATTGTCATCCTGGATGAGAGGCAACTCCTTCCGCACTGCCAGGTTGTGGAGCATGCAGCAGACGATGATAATCTTGCACACTTTCGCAGGGGCATATGGGAGGGACCCTCCGGTCTTCTCCAGGCAGCGGAAGCGGCTCTTCAGGAGACCAAATGTCCGCTCAATCACTCTCCTGGTCCGACCATGTGCCTCATTGTAGCGCATCTGGGCTGGTGTCACAGGGTTCCTGAGGGGTGTCAGCAACCACGGCATGTTGGGGTATCCCGAGTCACCTACGGACAGACAAGTGCACATTAGCTGACTTGGAAAAGTGGGCGGAATACTACAGATCAGATCACACACAATGGCACAAAGTCAGTACACACCGACAAGCCAGGCACGCTGGTTCTGCATCTGTGCCATCATCCTGGGGATGCGACTACTCCTCATCACAAAGGCATTGTGTGCTGAACCAGGGAAACGGGCACACACGTGTGTGATGGTCATATCTGCAAGACACACCACCAGTGCATTGACCGAGTGGTAGTGCTTGCGGTTCCTGTAGGCCTGCTCCTGGGCCTGTGGTGGAACCAAAGCCACATGTGTCCCATCAATGGAGCCAATGACATGCGGCATCCTCCCCAGGGCATAGAAGTCACTCTTCACGTCAGTGAGTCGTTGCAGTCTAGGGAAATAGATGTACCGGTTCAGGAATAGCAACATTGCCACCAAAACATCGCAGAGCACACGGCTCAACATGGTCTGTGACATCCCACCAGCAGTCGCCACAGTATGTTGGAAGGTACCGGTGGCAAAGAAGTGTAGGGCTGCCATCACCTTCACCTTGGGGGTCAGCGCTGTAGGATACGGCCGGCCAGGCTGCAAATGTGGGGCCAACTGCACTGCCAAATCCTCAATCAGCTGCCTGGTGAAGCGGTACCGTCGGATGCTGTCCCGTTCCACCATCGTTGCCAGGTCTGGGAATGGTCGATGGACAGCAGGAGCCCTGCAGTGCAGAGGAGAAGAAAGCAAGATTGTCAGTCAGCCCACATATGCGGCATTGAACACACTCAATATCCCAACATACATCATTATGAGGCACAACTACATGAAGTGTGCAGTTCCGTAAGGACATGTATGGTACATACATGGCCAACATCTGTCATCACGGTTCAACAAGTGGCATCAATAAGTCCCAGGTTGGCCCATTGGATATCATGAGGCCGTGTCACAGTTCCCATCTCCTGCTGCCGTGTCACAATCACCTCCCACAGTGACATGTGAGGACAGATGTGCCCCAGGCATCACAGCTCAACGACAGGTACATTCCCAGGGACCCTGTATTGCCACATGGACACTGGCATTACATGGAGTATCATGTATACATCACAGCAAAACAACTATGACCCCCACAGGTAGTGGTCCCACTTGCCACTGCAGGACAGACATGGACGTCTGTGACACACACACGCACAACATCAATGTCCATGCACACACAACGTGGATGTGGACACTGTCTCCCATTGTGCACATGAAATCAGAGACATTGTAAACACTACATGCACACAGACTGTGGAGGACCATCACTATTGTGCCACTGGGACACCCTGGCTCAAACATACCGTCCCACATGGGACTCACGGGGTATGTGACATAACATACACATACACCACCGTGAAATGTGACCATGGCACATGCACAGATATGAACAGTTGCACATCACAGTGGTCATGTACACGTAACACCCAGGATCCTGTCCCCATGAACACGTGCACAGCCTGGGGGTGGCTGCCACCAGGTGACACCCACAGGACAATATGTACACCAACATACACACAATAGGAAATGCAGCCTTACATGCCTTATCATACAGTTTGGACAGGCTGTCGTGTTGTAGGTGTGCCCCTCACTCCCTGGGAGCTATCTGTGGCTGGCATATGTCCATCTGAGACAGGCATGGTGACATATGCCAGTCACTTGTACAGGGATGCGTTGAACAGCAATGGACCGATCGGTGCCCCCGGCCGGCCCATTGCATTCAATGTGTGCAGGTACGCGTTGTACCCCTGTACGCGTTGATCAGCAATGGACCGATCGGTGCCCCCGGCCGGCCCATTGCATTCAATGTGTGCAGGTACGCGTTGTACCCCTGTACGCGTTGATCAGCAATGGACCGATCGGTGCCCCCGGCCGGCCCATTGCATTCAATGTGTGCAGGTACGCGTTGTACCCCTGTACGCGTTGATCAGCAATGGACCGATCGGTGCCCCCGGCCGGCCCATTGCATTCAATGTGTGCAGGTACGCGTTGTACCCCTGTACGCGTTGATCAGCAATGGACCGATCGGTGCCCCCGGCCGGCCCATTGCATTCAATGTGTGCAGGTACGCGTTGTACCCCTGTACACGTTGTACCGCAATGGACCGATCGGTGCCCCCGGCCGGCCCATTGCATTCAATGTGTGCGGGTACGCGTTGTACCCCTGTACGCGTTGTACCGCAATGGACCGATCGGTGCCCCCGGCCGGCCCATTGCATTCAATGTGTGCGGGTACGCGTTGTACCGCAAAGGACCGATCGGTGCCCCCGGCCGGCCCATTGCATTCAATGTGTGCGGGTACGCGTTGTACCTCTGTACGCGTTGATCAGCAATGGACCGATCGGTGCCCCCGGCCGGCCCATTGCATTCAATGTGTGCAGGTACGCGTTGTACCCCTGTACGCGTTGTACCGCAATGGACCGATCGGTGCCCCCGGCCGGCCCATTGCATTCAATGTGTGCAGGTGCGCGTTGTACCCCTGTACGCGTTGATCAGCAATGGACCGATCGGTGCCCCCGGCCAGCCCATTGCATTCAATGTGTGCGGGTACGCGTTGTACCCCTGTACGCGTTGATCAGCAATGGACCGATCGGTGCCCCCGGCCGGCCCATTGCATTCAATGTGTGCGGGTACGCGTTGTACCCCTGTACGCGTTGTACCGCAATGGACCGATCGGTGCGCACCCATTGACAATGACCTAGCCTGGCAACGGACGCGTTTTCGAAATTCGAACGAGTCGGTTGCTGGAAATTCAGTTGGTCACCCACAACAATGTTGCAAAATCATGTATGTCATGAAGATGAAGATTTGAAGGATGCTGTGGGCGTGTATTGGTGCTGCTATTCCATGGATTGGCCAGATTCAGAAGATGCAAACGACTTGGACCTATCACTTTGGACACAAGGGACAGTATCTGCCTCTCCAGCACATATATATTGCTGGCTGTTCCCCTGAGAGCTCACTTGCCTGCACTACATGCTCCAGGACGACATCTGCCACTGCACTGCTGCTGTCTCTGCCCCTCTGGACCCTGCAATGGCACGTACTGTGGAGAGAGCCCCAGCCTTCAGCCTTGAGGAGAACCAGGCCCTGCTGGATAGCCTACTTCCACAGTACAGAAAGCTGTATGGGACACCAGGGGAGCAGGTGAGTGTTCTGTGCACTGCCTTTCTGAATGTGCATTTTGTCTGACTAGCAAGGCTGAAAGTCTGCACGCCACTGGCTAGCAGGCTCACTGAGTAGTTGTCACCCCCCATAGTGTGTAGTGACATGCACTGGACAGGTATGGTGCAGTGACAGTGCATTTGAACAAGGTTTTACTTCCCATGCAATGATACCATGTAGTGACTTCTGGCAAACTGTCCATTGGCAGCTTTGCACTGCCTGTGTACATCATGTGCCCCTGTAATTGTTGCATGTGTAGTAATGGCCTTTTCACTTTGTCATCCTGACAGGTTAATGCCCATCGGAAGCAGGAGATCTGGAAGGACATCGTCCGGGCTGTCCGGTCCGTGGGGGTCTACAAGCGCCGGATCCGCAACTGCCAGAAGAGGTGGCAGGACCTTCGGGGCTGGACCCGGAGGATTGCACGGGTCCAGCTGAAGCTGTCGCCTCCTCGCAGGAGGGGCGGAACACGGACCCTGACCCCCCACATGCTCCAGATCCTGGCGGTGGTGTTTCCAGACCTGGATGGGCAGCTGAAGGCCAGACAGCAGCAAGGAGGGGGTGAGTCAAAGACTGCACTGTGAACTCTGTATTACATGCTATGTGCCCTCCTCTGGCCTGGTTCAACTGCCACAGTACAGCAGTCATGTTGTCCAGGAGCCATGTCCCTCTATTGTGCACTGCACAATATCATCTGATACCCAGGTGTGGCCCTTACATTCAGGGAATTGTGTCACTTGGGACTGTGTCCTTGCAGTTTGCTTCACTAAAGGTGGGGGACAGCATCTGTTTCCCTAACTCTGTTGTGGGCATCATGGGTGGGTCCATTGTTCACACAACGCCTGTGTTCGGACATGTAATCTGCGTGTTGCTTTGATATGCGGTCCACTTGCTGAGCTGAGCCACCACATGTGCCTGGGGTATGTGGCACACACCCATGCAGCGGGTGGGAACAATGTTTGGGCCCCAGGAGTGTGCAGATTACGTGTGTCACACATACATAGCCAGCTATCCACTGTCCAGGGCTCATCCCTCATTCATGTGGGGCAGGACAGTCATGCCTACTCCAGGCCATGGAATGCACTCTGTACTCCCACTCCCGTGTATCAGCTGACACATTGTGTGCAGTGATTTGACCCCTCAGGTGTCTTCCTCTGTGTCAGTGTGCTGTGGATTTGTTGCCAGGACTGCTGGGGTGTTTCTCGGTAGGTGCTCAGCATGCCACTGGAGATGTGACCATAGGAGACGATACTTGTGTGTCACATAGGTGTTTGATCAGCTGCCCGTGCAGACTGGGGTATGCGTATGTGAAGTTCAGGCAGCTGTTCCCCATTCACAGCAGATTGTGAGGGGCTCAGGTTCAGAGGGTAGTGTCACAGGTCTCCCATATGTCCAATCGGTATGACCTGGACAGATGAGGGTTAAGATGATGTGTTGTGTGGGGGATGTACATGTGCACTTGTGCAGCTCCAGGACTTGCATTCCCCATGACCTACTATTGTGACACAGTGCAGGGTGTTGTTGTCTGGCTGCCAAGTCATACATCACTGAGACAGTGATGTATGACTTAGCAGTCATGCCTCCGCCATGGCATGTGTCTACTTATTGGTGATCCTGCAGGGGAGTGACATGTGCTACATGCACACCATTGTGGCGATGGCTATCAGGACATGGGTGCATCATGGTGTCTGTCGCTGGTATGCATCACATGCATTTCCTATTTGACTCTGGGCGTCCCTTTCATCCGGAAACCTGTTCTGACTCAGTGGCAAGAGTTGTGATGTGTGCATGTCCACATGCTACACCGTGTCCTCTGCACTGTCCAACTACTGTGTAGTTGGTGCATGTGTCCACACTGGGGTGTTGCTATCCAACAGACACCAGACAGATGGGTGCAAGGCCATGTGGGATGTGAGTGCCATGGTTGGCATCAGACTGACAATTGGCTTCTCCTGTTCAGTTAGGGCACTTTTAGCAGTGTACAACTAATGATGCCAGGGCTTGCTCTGTAATGTGCTGTGCTCACAGTGGTGTGTGCGTTTGGTGCAGGTGACTGATGTCTGTCTGTTTCCCCATTGTTTGCAGATACATCCACGGCCACGGAAGGGGACAGCTCCGCTGACCAGGAGGAGCCGGAGAGCCAGACTGGGTCAGCAGCCGAGGAGTGGTCGGAGGGACCCAGTGGCACGGAGGGCGAGGGGAGCCACACCGAGGAGTCCTCAGCACCATCCACCTCAGCTGAGGACCAGAGCAACTCGGAGGATGACTCCCTTATGGAGGCGGGTGTCAGCAGCCACCACACCCCAGCTAGTGTTGCTGTCCCCGCCACCACCAGCACCACCACCGCCCTCCCATCGGCTCCCATTCCCCAGGTCCGTGGAGGCTCCCATGTTCGGGAGCGTGTCTCCTTTGGGCCAGGCACCGCACCCACTGCCCCTGTGTCCCCTGCTGCCCTGAGTGAGGAGTCTGTGTACCTCCTTCGCCAGCTCCATGTAGGGCAGACAGCCATGCTGAGTGTCCTCCATGCGCACACCGCTCTGTTGACTCAGCTGGTGTCGTTCATGGAGGGCATCTCATCGGGCATGTCTGACCTACAGAGGGGCAATAGGTCCATGGACTCCTCCCTGACGGCAGCAGTGTCCCTCCTCAAACGGTCCCTCACCCCTCCTGCCTCTGCTCCATCCACACTCCCCAGCACCTTACCCATCCCAAGCACACACACACCGGCACAGGCACACACCAGCACACACACATCCAGCACACAGACACACATGCCACAAACAAAACGCACACGCACGCACAGTCAGGGGACTGAAACCAGACTCACAGGGGATGGGGCCCTGGAACACACACACGCATCCACGAGCACTGCGCAGTCCTCAGTTGCCTCTCCCTCCAAAACACCCTCCCTTGCCTCACCTGCAACCCCAAAGACCCAGCGGCTCTTCCTCAGTGACCTCGGCCTCTTCCCTCCGATCCAGCTGATACAGCATTCAGGGGGAAGAGGAAGCCCACCCACACGGAGCAGAGTGCCCCTCGCCCCCGGACACCCTCCCCCAGGCGCAGACAGACTGAGGCCCCCACCCGCAAGTCCCCCCGGAGTCGTAAGAGCAAGACCCCGCCGCCGCCCTGCAGCTCAGGCACCAGGTCTCCTTCCTCCATCCCTCAGGCCCTTACTCCACAGGTGCCCCCACCACACCCTGCCCCAGGTTCCCCCACCCACAGATATACCATCCCCAAGAGGATCCGGCCTTCTCCCCCTGCCACTTGCTCTCCCGGCACCACACCCCCGCTGCGCTTGTCTGTGCCACTGATGTGGTGAGGGTGTCCTCCCCCTCTGTCCAGCCCACCTTGCCTGTTCCCCATTCTCCTCCCCTGTTGGTAGGCACTGCAGTGGAGTCCACTACCACCCTGTCTGACTTGGGCACTGCAGTGGCGGACCTGTCCACTCCATCTGCAGGGTCCACTGCAGTCGTGCCGGCACCCACAACATCTGAGTCATGCCCCCCAGTTGTGCCGGCACACACCATGTCAGACACCTCCACTGCAGTTGTCAGTGGCTCTCCAGCACCCACCACCCCTTCCCTGCTTCCTCCTGGTGAGCCCTGATCCTGTCCCTGCGGTGCCTGGCCTGCCCCCCCGGTTGTCCCTCCTAGTGGATTGTCCCTGGTTTTGTGCAGGCATGCGTAGGGTGACATCTGCCACTGTCACCCTGTTTGGACTTTGACAATGGACTGGCCATTGGCCTTTGTGTTTTTTCTGGACTTTGTTTACATTACACACATATGCTGAATAAAGCAACTTTCTGTTCTCTAGTGCTTATGCTTCTGATGTACATGTTGTTGATGATGCTAACCATGCCCTTGCTGCAGTGATGGTGATATTTGGTCTCATGATAATGAAGTGTTACTGTGCAGGAACCCATGTGGTCCAGGGGGAATGTGTCCTATCCTGTGGTGTATCCATGTCATCCATAGCAGCATCTGAGGGTGTCATGTGTTCAGTATTTGGCAATGGGATTTCCTACTTAGATTAGCTATTTCACATCTGTGGCTTCCACCCCTGCACATCTGTTGTGCCTGCCATTGTTCAATTCGTCTACTTCCCTGACCGTGTGGCCATCTCCACTGGACATGCAGGTTTGGGCATCAATGGGGAAGGACTCATCTGTGTTGTCGGTGCAACATTGCTATACAAGTGTGTTGGATCTGTGCTGATGATTTCGTTGGCACTTCCATGACCAGGCTGATGTGACGGGAGCCCTCATTTGGTGCTAATTGTTGATTGTGTGACCAAGTGCTCAGCTGACATGATGGGGCCCTACTGAGGCAACATATGGCACAGCTTTCCTCACACAGGAGTGGAGTCCCCTCATGGCAGTGTGTACTCCTGTGACATTGCCTGCGCCCAAGGTGTGTGTTGTATGTGCATGTCTGTGTGTTCACTTCCGTTTAGCTGTGCATGCTGTGATCCCTAGTGTTGTACCTGTTTGTGATGCTAGCTGAGTTGAGCTATGTTCCCCCAAAGTCTTCTCCCTGGGTTCTCTGTGATGTGGGTGCATGGCACATTACTGGTCATCAGGGTGTCACCCATAGGTGTGTTTGCTGTCAGGGCTGAGTTTGTGTGCAGACGCAGATGGGTCACAGTCAGGTTTCCCCTTGGCACTTGTTGTTTGCCCCTGTCATGTGATTTCCAGTTTGTGTTATCTTTCAGTGATTGTGACACGTTGTGTGTGTGACTGCTGGCACTCCTCAGGGTCCTGGCTGCAATGTTGGTTGTTGTCTATGTGTGTTCTTTGTGGGTGACCTTGGCTTCTTCATTGGTGTGTGACTGTGGCTGGGATCCCATTGGTTGGTGTGGTATTGCCGTCATGTACATGTACAGCGTAGTGTGCAGTGTGTCAGACATTCAGGAGTCTTGTTGAGTGGCCATGTGTGATGTGTTTCTGCACCTTGGTTCCCACCCACCACCCTGGAATAGTCATGGGTGCATGTGCAATGTCACCAGTGCATGTGTGCTTCACTGCTGCACATTGTTGGAGGTCGAGGGGTGTGGTGTTGAGTGTGTGCAGATGAGAGTTGTTGCCCGGCTAGGCCCCTGCCTCCATGTTGGCCTTGGCATACTGGCCATGCTGATTGATTTGTGCTTGTGTAGGTGTGATGGTAGTTTGTTGCTCACGACACATGACTGTGGTTCACAGTGTGAACGACATTTAGCTTTGTCATCACAGTGGGATTGTAATGCAGCCCAGGGTCACCACATTGTGGGGGCCCTGGGGGTAGTGCTGTGGTGTGTCTGTGTCTTGCTGTGTCAGTTGCTGTTCCTACGTGCCTGTGTGACATGTGTGATTTGTGCTCCCTCTCATCTGACAATGCCTGCTTGCCCACATAGGGGATTTGGATCCATGAGTTACCTTTGTGTGGCACTGTATGCACATCTGTATGATTGGTATTCAGGTCTCCTCATGTGTTGTGTGGTTGCCTGGGGACACTGGCACCCCCACCCCCTCACCTGTTGTGTATGATGTGCAGTGTGGGTCTGCCTGTTTGTGTTTGTGCATCTGCACCACTGCATTGGCATATCTTGGGTGTGCCATTGGCTGTATGTAGTTTGGTGGCTTTCCCCTGCTGTCCCTGGGACTCCTAGGTCATCGGTCAGCACAATGATCATGGTTTGTGTGTCCCATTGCTGCCATGGTATGGTATCTGTTCACCTCACATCTACAGTCTCCACAGGGTATCTGCATTTGTGTGCCCATTGGTGCAAATATGTGGGTCTGCATTCTGATGGTCACTTCTGTCATTGATGAATGTTGACAGTGTCAGCCCCCATGGGTGTTGTTTGTCTGCACATGGCCAAAGGTATGTCTTATTTGCACTGCAGTATTTGGCTCCCCCAATTTATGTTGCAATGGGACACATGCACTACTTTGCCACTGATGTGTTTTATGTTCTGTGACCAGGAATCATCCATGCAGTTTGGCAGTTGCAGCTCTTTCTTTGTCAACACTTACCTTTTGGTCACTGTGATGATGGGGGTTTGGACCCCATTGCCACAATGTTCAAAATGTGCTTCAGCTATGGACCCCACACTTACCTTTTGGTCACTGTGGTGATGGGGCATTAGACCCCATTGCCACAATGTTCAAAATGTGCTTCAGCTATGGACCCCACACTTACCTTATGGTCACTGTGGTGATGGGGCGTTAGACCCCATTGCCACAATGTTCAAAATGTGCTTCAGCTATGGACCCCACACTTACCTTTTGGTCACTGTGGTGATGGGGCGTTAGACCCCATTGCCACAATGTTCAAAATGTGCTTCAGCTATGGACCCCACACTTACCTTTTGGTCACTGTGGTGATGGGGCGTTAGACCCCATTGCCACAATGTTCAAAATGTGCTTCAGCTATGGACCCCACACTTACATTTTGGTCACTGTGATGATGGGGGTTTGGACCCCATTGCCACAATGTTCAAAATGTGCTTCAGCTATGGACCCCACACTTACCTTTTGGTCACTGTGGTGATGGGGCGTTAGACCCCATTGCCACAATGTTCAAAATGTGCTTCAGCTATGGACCCCACACTTACATTTTGGTCACTGTGATGATGGGGGTTTGGACCCCATTGCCACAATGTTCAAAATGTGCTTCAGCTATGGACCCCACACTTACCTTTTGGTCACTGTGGTGATGGGGCGTTAGACCCCATTGCCACAATGTTCAAAATGTGCTTCAGCTATGGACCCTACACTTACATTTTGGTCACTGTGATGATGGGGGTTTGGACCCCATTGCCACACTGTTCAAAATGTGCTTCAGCTATGGACCCCACAGTTACCTTTTGGTCACTGTGATGATGGGGGTTTGGACCCCATTGCCACAATGGTCATGGCCTGCTTGCATTGTGGGGGCCACACACATATATGTGTGGCACATGTGCTAGGGGGTCACATTGTATGTTCAAAGTCATGTTCAGTGTTGTAGGCATTTGACACAGTCTACACACGCTTGTCATGGTGTTGGGGGATGTATTTTTCTTGCATTCCCTAGGTTGTGGTGTGCTGGTTGTGTCATGCATTGTCCATCCTATGAGTGGGGGTGGTGCTGGTGGTAGGCATCCAGCCCCCCATGGGTAGAGGTGGTAGTAGTGACAGGCATCCAGCCCCCTGGGTAAGGGTGGTAGTAGTGGTAGGCATCCAGCCCCCTGGCTTAGGGTGGTAGTAGTGGTAGGCATCTGGCACCCCCTGGCTAAGGGTGGTAGTAGTGGTAGGCATCCAGCCCCCTGGGTAAGGGTGGTAGTGGTGGTGGGCATCTGGCACCCCCTGGCTAAGGGTGGTAGTAGTGGTAGGCATCCAGCCCCCTGGGTGAGGGTGGTAGTAGTGGTAGGCATCCAGCCCCCTAGCTAAGGGTGGTAGTAGTGGTTGGCATCTGGCACCCCCATGGCTAAGGGTGGTAGTGGTGGTGGGCATCTGGCACCCCCTGGCTAAGGGTGGTAGTGGTGGTTGGCATCCAGCCCCCTGGCTTAGGGTGGTAGTAGTGGTAGGCATCTAGCACCCCCTGGCTAAGGGTGGTAGTAGTGGTAGGCATCCAGCCCCCTGGGTAAGGGTGGTAGTGGTGGTGGGCATCTGGCACCCCTGGCTAAGGGTGGTAGTAGTGGTTGGCATCTGGCACCCCCATGGCTAAGGGTGGTAGTGGTGGTGGGCATCTGGCACCCCCTGGCTAAGGGTGGTAGTGGTGGTTGGCATCCAGCCCCCTGGCTTAGGGTGGTAGTAGTGGTAGGCATCTGGCACCCCCTGGCTAAGGGTGGTAGTGGTGGTTGGCATCCAGCCCCCTGGCTTAGGGTGGTAGTAGTGGTAGGCATCTGGCACCCCCTGGCTAAGGGCGGTAGTAGTTGTAGGCATCCAGCCCCCTGGGTAAGGGTGGTAGTGGTGGTGGGCATCTGGCACCCCCTGGCTAAGGGTGGTAGTAGTGGTAGGCATCCAGCCCCCCTGGGTAAGGGTGGTAGTAGTGGTAGGCATCCAGCCCCCTGGGTGAGGGTGGTAGTAGTGGAGGCATCCAGCCCCCTGGGTAAGGGTGGTAGTGGTGGTAGGCATCTGGCACCCCCTGGCTAAGGGTGGTAGTAGTGGTTGGCATCTGGCACCCCCATGGCTAAGGGTGGTAGTGGTGGTGGGCATCTGGCACCCCCTGGCTAAGGGTGGTAGTGGTGGTTGGCATCCAGCCCCCTGGCTTAGGGTGGTAGTAGTGGTAGGCATCCAGCCCCCTGGGTAAGGGTGGTAGTGGTGGTGGGCATCTGGCACCCCCTGGCTAAGGGTGGTAGTAGTGGTAGGCATCTGGCACCCCCTGGGTAAGGGTGGTAGTGGTGGTGGGCATCTGGCACCCCCTGGCTAAGGGTGGTAGTAGTGGTAGGCATCCAGCCCCCTGGGTAAGGATGGTAGTAGTGGTAGGCATCCAGCCCCCTGGGTGAGGGTGGTAGTAGTGGGAGGCATCCAGCCCCCTGGGTAAGGGTGGTAGTGGTGGTAGGCATCTGGCACCCCCTGGCTAAGGGTGGTAGTAGTGGTTGGCATCTGGCACCCCCATGGCTAAGGGTGGTAGTGGTGGTGGGCATCTGGCACCCCCTTGGCTAAGGGTGGTAGTGGTGGTGGGCATCCAGCCCCCTGGGTAAGGGTGGTAGTAGTGGTAGGCATCCAGCCCCCCTGGGTAAGGGTGGTAGTAGTGGTAGGCATCCAGCCCCCTGGCTTAGGGTGGTAGTAGTGGTAGGCATCCAGCCCCCTGGGTAAGGGTGGTAGTAGTGGTAGGCATCCAGCCCCCCTGGGTGAGGGTGGTAGTGGTCATCTGGCACCCCCCTGGCTAAGGGTGGTAGTAGTGGTTGGCATCCGGCCCCCCCTGGGTAGGGGTGGTGGTGCGCATTCAGGCCCCTGTGTGCATATGTGGCATTGGTGATGGGCATCCCGCCCCTATGGTGCTGCTGTTGCTGGTGTAAGTAAATTCTGCATCCCTCTGTGTGTGTGTGATGTGTCGTGTACGTGTTGTATGTGTTTTGTGGTTGGTGTCTGACTTACCTTCTGCGCCGTACGCGTCCGTGCCTGTTCCGGTAGTAAATGTAGAATATTGGTATGATCGGGACGAAGGGATTCATGGTTGGTTCGTGTCGTTCGTCCTTCTCGTTGCTTCGCGTCGTCCTCGTCGCTCGCGCGTCGTCCTCGTCGCTGGCGTGTTCGCCTCGTAGCTGTGGATCGTGTTGTGGCGCGAATCGGAGCTTATGTGCGCCTCTCCCGGATGCTTTGACGTGCCGTGCGTAGCGACGGGTTCGGCGCCTACGGAAAGCGCATCGTACTTGTTCGGCCGGACGGAGCAGCATTTTCCCTTCCGTGCGACTCGATTCAGCGTTTCCGGATTCGCCTCGGTCGGAGAACAGGACCTGGATTGGGTGAGTACGACTCGGCCGGATTCTGTGCTGTTGTGCGCATCGTACTTACTCGTTCGGTCTGCTGTACGGATCGGTCGGGAAACAGGCATTCGCATGGCTTTTTTCCCGACCGAATGGTATTGGGTGCGCCTCCGACCGAGATCGGAATCGGCCCCTAAATGTCCCTGCTGATATTGCACAGATAATTTTTCACTTCTGTCTAGTGGAGATGTATTCCTTCAATATGCGTTCCTCACTACAGACTAGGGAGATACTAATATAAGTAAGTTATTTGCAGCTTCAATAGTTAGATAATCCTTTGTATCACCTTATGGTTGCAGGTTGTGCAGTGTCACACAATAGTAAATTCATACTTTTCAACCTCGGAGGGTGGCTGCTACAATCCCCTCTGACAGATATGTTATTACTGAGCCCCAAGCAAAATCCTAATTCACGTTCCTGTCTTCCATATGTATAAAAAATGTCTCCATGGCCATAAGTCTTCACAAGTGTGCATGCCACTGTGTTATTGGGGGAGGATTAGGCTTTCTCTCATGAGAGGACACCGTTGTTTTGGATGCAATAAGGCAATTTCATAGTATAGTTTTATCAGCCCTTGTTTGAAACTGGAGGTCTCGCCCCCAGAAGAACAGTACCTTTTTTATCTATTCTTAGTGGTCTTTGAATCTGGTTGTGCCTTCATCAGAAGAGTATATATGTGTGAGAGGACACCTTATTCTTTAAATGTGGTAGGTTTATTGTCAGTTGCCTCTTTCAGCTCGAGATGCAGCAGCTTGCAATGCTGGAGCTGGGTACGATTCATCCTCTCCCCCACCACAAATCCCAGTAGTCTCCATCTTGCCAGGCCGAAAAGGGGCCCGGGACCAGGCTGGCCTTGAAAGAGGGATTAAAGTGTATAGGCATATGTGGGGAGTGGAAAGTGGTTACAGGCAACTGTTTGGAAACTGCATCCCAGGTCAGCAGGGTCATAGCCGTGGGTGCATTTAAGTAGACATTGGGGGGAGGGGTTGGTCACTTTCAGTTTTCCATATTGGATCCCATAGAGAGGGTCCCACGCCCGCCCTATTCATGTAAAGCCATAGCTTCTCAGACTCAAGTGAACTCCATTCAGAGATCACTCTCAGCTGGGCCGCCCAATAGTACAATTAAATATCAGGTAATGCTAGTTCTACCGTATCTATTGGTTGGCATCATATTTTAGAGGATATGCGAGACTGTCATCCATTTCAAATACATTTCAACTTGGCTTTTAAACTCTGCAAAGAAAGGGTCAGGGGGAATTATAGAAAGGGCCTGGAAGAGGTACTGTATTTTTGGCAGGATATCATTGTTATGGAATGTATTCTATCCACCCAGGAGCTAGGTTGTGCCTGCTAATGGTGGAGCTCGCCTTTAATTGATGTGAGCAGGGTTGGAAAATTAGCCTTATACAGGTTCTGTATGTTAGAGGTGATGTTAATGCCTAGTATCTAATAGATTTTGCTGGCCACCAAAATTGTGTACTTCCCTTAAGGGCACAAACTTCAGAATCTTAGAGTGTCAGATTTAATATTTCGGACTTGGTGGTGTTTATTTTGAAGCCCGATACCTTCACGTATTCTATTAAGAGTTTGTGCAGGCGAGGCAGGGATTTGTCTGGTTTAGTGTCAGTGAGTAGTATGTTGTCCACAAATAATAGCTCTTTGTGAGTGTCACCCACCTAAGTATTTTTCCAAGTGGGTTGATAGTAAGGACAAATATGAGGGGGCAACAAGGGACAGCCCTACTTAGTGTCTTGCCAGAGGGGTGAAGTATCAGAGAGCATCCCGTTAAGGGATATTCTCACAGTCGGGGGACAGTAATTGGCTAGTACCATTTAAGCAAAATTAGGGCCAAATCCAGTAATGTTCAGGACCTGTTTTATGAGTTTCCAGTCCACTCATTCAAAGGCCTTCTCAGCATCAAAAGCAACCAGTTTTTCTGGTCCAGCTTTATTATGTGCCTTCTTGACCAAGTGTACCAACCTTTTCAGGTTATCATGCATCTGTCGATGTTGAATGAACCTCTGGTGGATCAGATTCGGCAAGATATTATCTAGTCACAGGGCCAAAAGTAGATTTTAACATCTAGATTGATCAGTCTGTATGAGAAGCAGAGGTTTGGCTCTTTTCCTTGTTTGATTTCTTAAATGTATCCTTTATCATGTTTCTGCCTGAATTGCCTTACTAGTAGCATTCCTACTTTATTGCCCTGGTAATAATGTGCAGGCAAAGAAGAGATAGTTCCTCCCTATTGGTGTCCATTGTTCTTAATTGTCACAGAATGCCTGTGTCTAAGTGAAAAAGTTGTGGCTGGGGTGCTTGGCTATAATTTAGTTATCTATCTGGAGTTGTTTTTTGAGTTGTTCCCTCCTCAGCCACAGTTCTCTTCATTTCAGCCAGTAGCCCTTTACAAGCGTCCCTCATGGCCACTTTAAATGAGTCCCACATACTTGTTGTTGAGACCTTTCCTTTATCATTGTCCTAAAAATAGTTTTTAATATGGGTGCACAGCTCTTCTTTTAAGACTTGGTCTCTCAAAGAAGAGGATGCGAATTTATTTCCCCTGCCCTTTGGGTTTCTGGTGCCAATCTAAGTGGAGTAAGAATGGAGCATGGTCTGAAAGGCTAATTTGCTCTATATCGGCATAGGAGCTAATGGGGAGCAATGTATTGTTAACCCAAATTCAAGCGATGTAAGCAATGTGAAAATAAAGTGTAGTCACATTTGTGTTTATGCTGTACTCTCCGGATGTCCTACAGCCCTAGCTCCTTCAGGTATCTTTTTAAAAAATGTAGAAATTGATAATATATGTAACGTGGCTGCGCTTGTTTTCTCAAAACGGGTTTCTCATGTCAAGTTGAAATCTTCTATTAAAACCAGGTAATTTTCTACAAATTACTCTACATTGGTTAAATATTTGCATCAGAAGGTGTCTTGCACTGTGTTGGGTTCGTATACAAATGCAAAGGTGACCCTCTGCCTTTCTAGCAGTCCCGTAACCAATTAGGTCAGTCCTTCCCTGTCTCTCTTTACTTCTTTTGGAAGAGAACAACCCCATTGTGTTTTGCAGTGTCAGAGGAGTAGAAAGCTTTGGGATATTGTTTATAGGGGAGTTGGGTTTCCTCGGTTTTCTGAAGATGAGTTTCTGAATGGCCACGACATCTTCCCTCTCATCTGATTGGAGCTCACATAATAACTTAGTCCTTTTTTAGAGGAGATTAAGCCCCAGGCCTTTAGTGTAAGCAATTTAACCATATGTCCAGTGGTAATGTGGGGGCTAGCTGATTGAGGTCTCTCCTTCTCTATCTAGTCTGCCTGTTGGGAGCAATCACAAAAGTCCTCCAATACTTATGGTATCTATGTCATGCTTTGTATAAAGTATGTGTTGCGTATGGACTTCCCTTTGTAGGACATGCTATGGGTCATGGGTGGTCTAATATGTGAGGTCATAAGCAGTGCATAGCAGCAGTCAAGTTATAGTTTGCTGAGTAAACTGTAAAGGGTGACTTTCAGTGCTTTCTTTGTTTTATAAACTTTAGTTTTTACCTTATTTCAACACCAAACTATAATGTCACTGTTGGACTAGGCCCTGTCTGCAGGGGAATCCCCTAACATTTGCCTTCAAATCTCTTGTTTTTGCTAACTTTGTTTTTGATGCCTTAGGACTCTGCACACTTTACCACTGCTAACCAGTGCTAAAGTGCCTGTGCTTTCTCCTTAAAACATGTTAGATTGGCTTACACCCAATTGGCACATTTAATTTACATGTAAGTCCCTAGTAAAGTGGACTTACTTGTGCCCAGGGCCTGTAAATTAAATGCTGCTGGCAGACTTGGTCCCTCCGAGCATATTACGAGTTTCCTCTTTGCCAGGGTTTTGCCAGGGTTTTCATGGTGGTTCCACCGCAGAGAGGAAACAAAGGGGGCCCTACAGGATCCCCTGTGCCTCCACTGCATGTGGATGCACACAGGGGGGGCATAACATGTTCCCCCTGTGTGCATGCACAGAGGATCCTGCAGGGCATGGACTTTCGAGTCCATGCCGTGCAGGAACCTTGTAGTGTGGTCCCATTGCGGTGCGCACCACCACCTTTAAAAGAGGCACTGCCATAGGACCACCACGCTGCCCGCCTGCCAGACTACTTGTAAGTCGTAATCTGGCAGGTGGGCGAGGGGACCTTCGGTAGAGCAGTAGTGTGGCGGTTTGCACCCCCGCGCCACCGCTCCGCTGAAAAGTCATAATCGGCCCCAAAGAGTCCAATTCATGAAGTTGTTTGTTCGTGTAATTAAGCAGATTTACTCACAAATAAACTTAAGTGAGGTTGGTGTAATTTTAAGCATGAGTAAATCTCCTCAGATAGGCAGGTTGTGTGAATTTCAAATCTTAGACACCTTCAAAAAATGGTGTACACCCACAAATTCAGAAGTTTGCAGATGTTCACAAAACTTTTGCAGGTAGTTTACAAGCTCTAAAAACGTTTTATCAGTAGTAGATTTTTCAAAACGTTGAAATGAACATATGTGTTATATTTTCTTATTCTGAAATACATACTTGTACACACTGAATGTGTGAATGTTAACACCTATGCGTACTACAGTGAGGTTCTAACAGATACTACCAGGAGGAGCACTTCTTTAATTCATTGTGAATTACAAGAACGTCAACATTTTTCCCAAATGTAAGAGTAACCTGAAGGGAGCAAACTTAACACATTCTCTGTGAATCTAACTCACTGTAAGAGCGAATCATTCATTATTGACTGATAGTTGGGTTAGAAAGTTGATTCAAACAGCAGCCATTGGTTATGTAGAGATAAAACAAGGTGTGGTGTAAGATTTGGGAGCATGGCTGAGGCATAACATAATGAGGAGCGTTTAAAGTTACAAAGTCGAGTGGCTCAGCCGTATACAATTTTTGAAACCTTTTTGAGCATCATAAACTGCAATGATCACAAAGTTAAACAAGCATCTGCAATGCAATAGGTCTCACATTTACGCAAGTTTGAACTATTGGCATTGTAAATGACAATACTTTTTATTTATGTTTTGGTTTTTGAAACAAAAATAAAAGGCATCGTCATTTACAATCCTCTGGAATGCAGTCTAAACAAGTGGAAATAGAAAGTGAAATAGCTGCTGGCGACGAGCAGGTAACCATTTAAAAAACAAGAAATTTTAGCAATAAAAAGCAAACATGCAAAAAACGATTCCCTCACGTGACGTCACAACTCAGATCCCCAACGGCGCAGCTTCTAATTTGTGTGTCCTTCACACCAATCCTAACGCGCTGTATTAACTGCTGTGGTGACTGAATTCATGTGAGTAAATCCTTACATTCTTGCAGTGCTCACGAGGCTCTTGCCTCGGGCTAGTGCTCCTGGGTGAGTCAGTCGGCGGCTGCCAAAGACAAGACGTGAAGAGCAGGCTGGCAGTAATTTAAACTGTCCCATCCAGCTGTTCCCGGAGTCCCTGCTGGCACTGATGCACAAGGCCGTAGCCCAACACTCACAGTGAAGCACCCCCGCCCTCACTGGGAGATCCAGCAGCCTCACTTGGGTCTCAGAAATGCCGGGCGGGCGAGGCTGACAGAGGGAGTAAAAAACAATGTATCCCTGTGTGGCATGTTGCCATGACAACGAACCCTCTTGGCCTAGCGCAGGAAACCTAAATTCCACCACAGGTTGAGGGGCAGTGCTGCACACAAATATGTTTTTGGATGCCTTGTGTTCCCCAAAAAAGGTGAAATAGCTACTGGCGATGAACAAGAAACCATTAAAAAAAATATATATATATATATATATATAACGGACACCAAAAACACAAGCTCACGTGTGGCAGCCATCCCTGTTTCTGCTCCTATTTTAGGCATGCAGGCGGATGTGCTGAGTGCAGGCAAAAAACAGCTATAAATAAACCAGATGGGAAGAGGGAGGAGAGGCCATCACATGCTGTACAGTGTGATGGCCAAACAAAACGATCTCTTAGTGAAATCGCCAGCGAGGGAGCTCAGCCCACAAAGGAGGGACATTTAAGCAAATGCACCAATAACAATCCAGCATTTGTAAATGACCCAGATAACAGCCAATGGCAATTGGCTAGTGTGCCAAACCCCACAGAAGAGATATAACAGGTCGAAAAAAAGAGTATCTGCTTCAACAAATCTTTAGGGCAGCGGGAAACCATTCCTCTGCTGCTAGGGTAAATGGGCGTATAACTGCTGTTTAGTGAGTGATGACACTCTCTTAATATAGACCCACGCCTTGCTATAAATGGGTGTGGCTCGCACGCTCCACACGGATATCCATGCCAGCCCAGCCAAATCCCTTGACCCCCCTTCACATTGTCACACAACACCATTATGTCCCTACATTGAAACATGTGCAACCCTTCGCCTCTCACATTGCTTCTCCTTCATTCTGCCCAAAGATTTCCTTGGCCCATCTCTCCTCATCGCATGCTTTTCTAATCTAATTAATGGACAAACTTTTCATTTTCGCCTGCCTCTAAACTCTACTCCATTCTTGCATACCCCGGGGGAAAGGCCTGGGCCTGAAGATTCAGGGTTTCTGGCTGTTAAGGGCCAGGACCGCATACCACTTTTCTCCACAGATGGTGCCTCCTGGTGTTGAAAGGCTAAACCTAAAAAGAAGATATTTCTGGAAAAAAAACAACTTGAGGTGAAAAGGTAATTAAAGAAATGTAAAAAAAATTACATTGCCTTAATAAATGCATTGCACTGCGAATGCGTTTTTTTCTTATTTTTTATAATCTATTTGTGCACTTGTACTACAAAATAGCCTTTGATTAAACATTCTTAATAAACGAATTAGAAACCGAATAACCAACGCACTTCCTTTTTCTGGACAATGCAGGGGCTTATTTACAAGGCCCTTGCGCCACTTTTGCGTCATTTTTAACATGGGAAAAGTGACGCAAAAGTGGCGCAAGGGGCTTGTAAATCTGCCCCGCAGTATTTAGCCTACTGTTCTCCGTGAAAACGCAATATATGTTGTTTTCTGATTCAACTAGCCACAGGTTGGATCTTGCGCGATGGAACCATGAACTGTGTTTCCATTAATTAGGACACATTGATTTCTTGATTAAGGTAACATTTTAAAAACATGTACTTTGCGTTATCTTGCCGTTGTCAAGATCTAGGCACTTCCGTTTGGAAATAGGATGGCGAGAAAAAGAGAAAGGGCGAGAAGGAGAGGCGAGGAGAAAATAAAAAAAATAACATTAAAAAAAAAAGAAACACTACTCGGTACATAAATTGCTCCTGCCTGCAAAATGTCAGATTATATTTACTTTGTGGGATGCTACAGGAGGTAAAACACGCCTGTGGCTTTACATGTGGAGTGTGTGGCCTGTATTGTTGGTCTTTAGTTTGAGGAAACGGTGTTTAGTCATTTTAATATTGTTCTAGGGTAACATGATAAGACATAAAAACACGGTTTCTCTGTAATCAGCACAGACACAGAGGCGCTAAAGGCGCTTTTCCATTATCCCCAGGACCCTGGCAAGACAACTGTTTCCCATTATAAATGTAGAATGCTGCCAGCCTGCACTTACCAGATAAACAGGGAAACGGTACTTGGGGACAGCAGATGCTCACGTTATCACCGTCCATTGAAACTCCTGCAGGTACTTGAATACGCCAGGCCTGCAGTCAGCGTGGATTACAGATCCTCTTCAGCGGCATTTAATATACTCCGCTCAGACTGCGAGGAGAATGTAAGAGGCTGAACATGATGGAATCAACTCATCTAAATGTACGATGTAAACTGGTTTAATTGAAGGACACAGGGCCAGTTTCAAATCAAAACGTTTCAGATATTTTAAAGTATTTTGAATCGACTGCACTTATTGTGTTGCTGTTGTACTCTCTTACATACACTTAAATGCCTATGATTGGCCCCAAAACATTTAAAATGGGAAATAAGGAGGCATGTTCAAAGAATATTTGTAAACAATTAGTGTAGTGGATGTTTGTGGTGTTTAGTGGAATAATGTGGATTGTATTGCAATTGTTAGTTGTGGAATTGTGTGGGGTGGAATTTTGTGGCATGGAGTATATTTGTGTGTAATGGAATTATGTGGTTTGGTGAATAGATGGGGTGAGAGCGGCACAGAATAGATAGAAAGGAAGATAGAGAGGGATAGGTAGTTTGTGCAGGAAGTGGTGAATGAATTTGAGACATAGGAGAAGAAAGTGTGTGAGAAAGAGAGAAAGAAGGGGAGAGCAGGCCACAGACCCATAAAGAGGGAGGGCCTGTGTACACATGAGACATCCTAAGAAGAGGAGGAAAGCATGCGTTTGAGGAACGGAAACCTTAAAAAGGCACAGGAAAGAAACTGTGCTAAGTATGTGTGAGAAAGCTGTATAGAGAGGATATACGGAGTGTGAGGGAGGGATGAGAGGGGGCAGTGGGATTACAATATGAGAGGGGGTAGTGGCAGTGTGAGGGAGAGATGAGAGGGGCAGTGTGTGTGTGAGGGAGAGTTGACAGTATTGTTGGAAGTGGAAGGGAGAGATGTGTTGGATTGGAATTGCTTGTTGTGGAATTGTGTGGCTTGGAATTGTGTGGTGTGGTGTGAGGTTGTGTAGTGGAAATATGTGGTATGTAAGAAAAAATGGGTCAACAGTGGCCACTTACCTTCGGACTCAGCAGTGTACAGGGAAATCCACTAACACGTTATACAGCACCTCGAAAGTTTCTGCATATAGTCACTTTCCTCTTCATTTATCTATTCATTTATTTGCTTAGTACTTCGTTCTGTCATACTGCCTCACCCAATTTTAAAAGAAAGCTGTTTCGATTATAAACAATTGCTATAGAAACAAAAGTGATTTTGTGCAACAAAACACAAACACACCACTTCCGGTATTTGCATATTGGCAACTTTGCCAAACTAAACCGTTATTCCTGTTATTCCTACCCCTAATTTTCTTCTCGATGCAATGAAAAGCAAAATCTAATCAAGGCAACACTAACAAACATGGATGTTCCCTAAAACTTATCTCTTGCCCTTCACTTAGGCCCCGATAGCGCAAATAAGTCATATGTGGTGGCAGACGTTCTCTTTGTAAGACCTATTGGCATAACGTAAAACAACTAAACACTACGGGAAAGAACTCAGTGGGTTAGGCTCTTGCTGCTTAGATCTGGGTAGAACCTGTTGTTACATACCAAAGCCTGTGCACGGAAGCAACTAAGAAAATAGGGAGATTTTGGGATTGGCCAGAAGATGAGCCAGCTCATTGTGTGGACATTTTACTGCAGCACCTCCAATTAACAAGCTAAAATGGACCATCCAAAACTGAGAAGTAAAAAAACTGTTCTTTTTACGGAGTTGTGCATTTCTAACACTCACCAACAAAAGGGAATTTAGAAGTGCTTGTTGAATGTGGATGGTTTTGAGATATATTGTGAAATCATTCACTGAATGGCTCCTTTAACTATAAGAGAGTTGGCACAGCATTTTATGCACAGACAGAGGAGAAAAATAATATGACCTAATTAAATAACTGCACCCATGCATTAAAACTTAACAAGAGGGGAAAGTTGCATGTAGTGAATGTTTCAAAAAGGGCTGAGAGCAAAGTAAGTGTTGAATGATAAGTGAAACTGAGGGGGGCAGAAAAATACAGTAATTAGTACCGTCTGCTGCTTGGGAGCGGATAGTATTTCCTGCTGGTGCTAAGCGGTAGTGCTGGCTCCACGCCCAGAACAAAAGCAAGGCACGTGGCTGTTATTAAAGTGAAAGTGCGGCAAGTCACGCTGCTAAAAATTAAAAAAATTATGTTAAAAAAGTTGAGTTGGGCGAGTCACGCAGAAGATAACAATACTAGCGCGGCCGCTGTTTTAAAGCTGAAGCGCGATGAGCACAAAGCCATGCGTGTGGCCACCTTTATGAAAGTGTGCATGGCGAGCTGGCAAAAATTAAAATGAATAGGGGATGAGTTTGCAAAGGTGGTGAAGGGGGGTGGGCAAAACCTAATTTATTAATATTATTATTATTATTATTTATGCGTTTTTATATAGCGCGGACTTTACCCGAAGGTGTCAGAGCGCTTCACAATAGGAACAGTAACATTACCATGCGCGTGCCACCTTTATGGAAGTGAAAGCGCGGCATGGCGAGATGGAAAACATTAAAATGATAGGGGATGAGTTTGGAAAGGTGTTGGAGAGGGGTGGGCAGAGCAGAAGATAACAAAAGCGCGGCCGTTGTTTTAAAGTTGAAACATGCTGTGCACAAAAGTGATGCGCATTTCTGCCTTAATGAAAGTGAAAGCGTGGCATCGCACGCTGGAAAAAATTGAAATGATAGGGGGTGAGTTTGGGAAGGTGGAGGAGGGGGCATGGACAAGGCAGCGTGCCCAGCAGAGCGGCTATCAGGCAGTGGAGAGCGAGGAAGCAAAAGACAGCCTTCATCTTCCGGCGGCACTATGTTTGCAAGCTTCAACATTTTTGCTTTATTGAAGGTCCGTGGCTGTTATTATTAAAGTGAAACCGCGGCAAGGCACGCTGCTAAAAATGTAAAAAATAACGTTAGAAAAGCTGAGTTCAGCGAGTCGCGCAGAAGATAACAAAAGCGCGGCTGCCGTTTTAAAGCTGAAGCCCGGTGTGCACAAAAGCCATGCGCGTGCCACCTCTATAAAAGTGAAAGCGTGGCATGGCGAGCTGGCAAAAATTTAAATGATAGGGGGTGAGTTTCAAAGATGGTGGATTGGGGATGGACAAACCGGAAGCGCAGTGTGCACAAAAGCCATGCACATGGATGCCTATATGAAAGCAAAAGTGCGGCATGGTGCTCTGGCAAACATTTTAATTATAGCGGGTGAGTTTGGAAAGGTGGTGGAGGGGGCGTGGACAAGGCAGCGTCCCCAGCAGAGCTGCTGTCAGGCAGTGGAGAGCGAGGAAGCGACAGACAGCCTGCATTGTCCGGCCGCGCTATGTTTACAAGCTTCAATACTTTTGCTTTATTGAAGTAGCCCACAAAGGAACACACAAACAGCTACAATGTGGAAACTGTAGTTGGCCGGTGCTCCTGAACGAAAAACAGAAGTGATATATCGGGAGTGCTAACCAATGAAGAGCCACCAAAGAAGACCAACGTAGGAGTGAACCAATGGTAAGCAGCAGGTGGGATTACACTCCGTATAGTGATTACTGCAGGTCTTGGAGATATTGCATGAGGGCTGCCTAGGCTCGACCTAAAATTTAGAAAGGACTGTGCCTTCTTTGCACTTTCACTAAGGATAGGCTGCATTTTTTGGGCTGCTTCCCAGATGCATTTTCATACTCCTGTAGAAATACTTCCCATACTCAGAAATGCTTTGTGAATTCGCCCCCATCTTACCAGAAGTCCCACCCTGTAAGTGATAGGAACTGCTGCTGCATTCATTAGCAAGGGCATGAATGTTGAGCAGCTCCTATTTGCAGCTGAGAGTGAAAGGGCAGTTCTGAACAGTAGAGGGTAAATTGCTGTCTCACAGCAGCAAGAATGTGTCCTGTGGGATAAGACTCCTGGCTTGTGTGCAGCTCTTCCCGTGCATAAAGTAGGTCTGTAAGACAGCAAGCTTCCCTTACCTTGGCCAAGGGGGAAGTTTCCCGCCATTCGTCATTTCATTGACATATTTTAATTTTCGCACACCTTTAGTCCAAGATACAATTTTGAAATAACTCTATGACACCAGTACACCATATTTCCAGTACTGTGTTTTGAATGATCAAATTATGCATCCTGTGAGTCATAGTGTTTGTTCGCTTCTTCTGAACTAACTGGACTAACCTGCCTGAAAACAATGGTATATTAAAGGAAAGACCTGGACTGGATTCTATTGGAGTGGCAATACAGTGTAAGCAGATCTGCCAAATATGCTATCCCAAAAGTGATAATACGGTAATCAAAGAAACATGTTTTAAACTCTTAATTCAAATTTGTTTTACTTTAAACTTTTATTATAATCAGATGATTGCCAAAAATGTCACTCCTGTGGCATTGTACAACAGAAGAAATAAAACATAGTCCAATATTGCATAGGTAATAAAAAAATAATATTGCAAATGTATTGTTAAATATACATCTGTGTCATGATATAAAAATACATTGACAATAAGTTATGATAACAGAATTACAATAAATCACCTACAGCAATTTTTCAAATTAATGTTACTGTGCCTGGCACAGCAATTCTCTCTACAAAACATGTTTTGCATCAGTTGCTCTTTCCCTAATCTAAACTATCCCTATCCCTTACCATGGTCCTAACCTTAATTCTTTACCATGCCATTAAGCCTGTGGTATTAAACTCGTCTTCATTCTAGCACCGCTTTTTAAACAATAACCCATATTATTAAAATTTTCGTAGGGTCTATTCTAGACCTAACATTTTGCCTAACGTTATCTCTTACAGTAACCTGAAATCTCCATTTAACCCTACAAAAACCCTAACTCTATCCTTAACCAAAATCTCACCTTTATTGCAAGAAATATAATTCACTGGCTCAAAGCCTACAAAAAAGATTGTAAGAACTATCCTGAACCAGTCTTTGTCCTAACGTTTCATTGTGAGGCAAGCTCCAGAGGTATTTTCTGTTGTGGGTGTGCTGTAATTACATTGGGATTGATTTAGGCTTTGGTGGACAATTCACCGGATCACCAAGTCAGAGAAGCTTAAGACCTCCTGTCCTCTGGCTCAGACCTTTCTGTTCTAGTTGGAGAGCTCAACCTGCCTGACAGAGATATCTGAAGCCTTCACAGCAACTGCCATTGCAGCAGGTTCAAAAAACATTTTAAAGATTTGTGCAAGCAGTACCAGCTGAGGCTCTACTGGTGGAAATCTGGCACTTCTCCCACTACTATATTTAGCAGGGGAACTACCAGTTTATAGTGGTTCTCCTGCTCAACTTAACCCCAAATAACCCATCTCATCCTGTTGTTGATTGAATATAGCTTCTTGCTGTGAATTATCTTGTGCATTTAAAAAATACTTACAATGTAAGATTCTTTTTACATTATAAGAGACAAAATAAAAATAATTCCGAGCTCAATACACGACGGGCCTGATCCACAAAGGTAAACATACACTTTTGTCTAAGTTTACGCTTGATGTAATAACTTTACTACTTTTTGGTATTCAGTGTAGTAGTAAAATTACACTAGTAGTTTGTGGATATCAAAATGTAGTAAACTTTCTACAGCAAGTGTAAATTTACGAATAATTGTAATTATACCTTTTTGAATGAGGCCTCTGGACATCAAATATACACTAAAGGACTTTTTTGGAAGGTATGGCTTTGGTCAGATTGCAGGGAATGCAGTGCCAGCTGGGAGAGAGGCTGCAGATAGAAGTCTATCCAAGGGCTGGAAAGTTAACCAGCTGCTGCATTCTTTTAAGTGGAGAAGATGTTTTCTTTTGTTCTTGAAGGGTGGTCCACAACAAGGAGGTCTCAACACTGCTCTTTACCTATTTTTTAATTTTGCTTCTTGTTGGTTGGAAGAAGACAAGATATAGCATTCCAAAAGAGCTTCAAGTGGGGAAAGAGTAAATTTGTCCTTTGAGTCACTAGAGGGACTCGGGCATTTATTTGGCCAGAACAGTCAGACATGGGCATATTTTTAAATCCCTGATCCGGAAGGGTTTTGGTGGTTTCCTTACTAGAGTGTTTCAGTTTGGTGTCAGGGACAAACCCAGGCCTCTGCACGCATGCACACACACTATGTTAGTGTGATGCCAGGGCCAAAGATATAAGGATACAGACACATATGAAATAGCAGGGATACATTTTACAATGCCATGCGAAGGCCATTCCTTCCCAACACAATGATTCCCTATTTTATTACACTCTTATAATTTACTAAAGGTGGGACTTGTATTGGTATTTGGATAGCATGTTACAGCCATCATTGTAGCTCTGTAGCACTATGTTGGCTTTATCTGATTTGGTGCAAGCTGGAGCCTCCATTTGTGATTATGTTGTATGGCTTGGTGCAAGTCAGAGCTTGTGGTAATGGTCAATATGTCTGATTTCATACAAGATCTGTGGCTGGCAGAGCAAATGGTTTTGTTGTGATCTATTTGGGAAACACTGAGGTTGTGTATGAAATCCTGATTGGTTCTCCAACTTGTTTCTGTGTCTTGAATGTGCATGTATGTATTTGTATTTCCATTTTCAAGTGAGTTTTTATTAAGCTCTAGAGTACACTGGGTGCTTTTGATGCATATCGTAGAAAAATATTGCTGGACAACTACTACTTTGGGCTAGTGGACAATGAGACCTAAGCATAGAGGACTTTCCTGAATTTGAACAGATGAGACTCATATTGGAGCAACATCAGAAGATTGTTCCATTGAGTTGCTACCACCACAAAAGATGCCTTGCCTCAAATTTTTACTTACTGCATTTTAGACACTTGAAGTAGAAATTGGTCTACTGGCCTAAGTGAATGAAGAGAGCGGAGCTCCGTGATGTGGGCTGATATTGATGTGTTTATATGGTGGTTAATATATTTGCAGTATTAGGCACATTACGTTTAACACTAACTGCTGTTCAGAAGATCTAACATTTTCTTCTAAATAGGAATTAATAAAACAAGACCTAACAGCACAGCTGATCCATGAAAATATACTGAATTATGAATCAATTTTCACCCTAGAATTTTGCTACACTCTTTAGGAGTTCTGGAAATCTCCTAAGATCTCAGGCCAAAAAGATACCTGCAAAAAAGGCATATTAACTAATGGGTACATTGTAGATATTATTGACATGCAATTATGAAAGTTCGACATCTTCATAAACTTTCAGCCCAGCAAAAATATAAAAGGGTAGAAAAGCACTGGATACAATGTTCAAAGTAGAGACATAATAGTTGAAACGAACAAGTGACAGAATGTGCCTGTGTTGTGAAGAGGAGCAATGAGAATTTAAACATGCACCTCCAGTCACTGTGTCCTTGTCTATGCAATGTAAGGTGGATTTGTAGAGTGCTGCTTGTCAACCATGAGGGTATCCAGGTGCTGAATAGGGGAGTGTAGGCGTGTGGTGAGGTTGGGCTTAGTACAGGCAGTCTAGATGGCCCAGCAAGAAGACATGTACCAACGTATTGGCCTTGGCGGATTAGGTGCAGGCTTACACTTGTGTGCATGATTGCCTTGTCCAATGTGATGCAAGCTGGATTTGTGAGACAAATTGTCTTGTCTGATTTAACTGAATGTAGAACCTGCATGCGAGCTTGGTGGAGCACATGGTTGTAGACTGACCTATGTGAAAAGTGCTATTGTTGTGCATGCAGTTACGACAGGTGCTCTGAACTGTGAACAATGTGATGCTCTATGCATTTGTAAAGAACTGAGGCCAATAGAATGATGTTTAATTGAATGGCATTCCTATGTCGACTGGCTCTACCCCAATCTAAATTGAATGTGGCCAGAGTAATTATAAGATCATAGCTAAAACAATAAAATCAAGTTCCAACCAAAATATGATTTGTACAAGATTTGTACAAGAGACAGAACAATTCTGAACAAGTGCAATAGGGACTACCGAAAGTATCAGGTCTGCAGATGAGGAAATCAAGGAAATGTTAGTACTATCACTTACGAGTAAACAGAAAACAATAACAGGGTGCCACACTCCACTAGATCCCCAGACTGTCATTTTAACAAGTTCTAGACACTCAAAGCGAATGCCTGGAAGACCGTAGAATAGTAGGACAGGTATGCTCATAAAGAATTGTCCTAGCGGCGAGCCTGTGCTGCAGGTAATTTATACTACATTATTTTGTCAGCCACTTGTATGATGCATTACTGCTGCTAGCGGGGCTCCAGTAGTTCTCCCTGGGCATATGGACTATTGCACAGCTGTGCCTTTATGTATGGATGGTGGTGCATGTTGTTGGATTTCTCCTTTCCTATAAAGCAGGCGAGGAGTGTGGGTTATTAAGGTTATTATAATTTTTAGTAGAGGGATCAACAATTCATAATGTCACATTTTTTTACACAATGGACAAAGATAACCAAGACATATTTTTATTTTTTATAAAATTCAATTGTAGCAATGTACGAGGAAGTGAAACGCCAACTAGTTAATCACGGATTGTTGGAACCTCAATATATTTAGCCTATTTATCTACAGAGCTGTTTCCTCCGGTGACTGTGGTATTTTGTTAATCTTTGTACTTTTTCTCACACCATCCTCAGTGCTGCAAGTGGACTTTGGAGTCTTTTGTTAATTACTTGGTATGTAGGTTGTAATATTTGGAGTCACCAATTCCTGTACTAAATGTTATATTTGTTTGTAAATATTACCTAATGGAACAGTGTCTCCTATATTTCCATGCATTCTGGTTGCTGCGTCGTCGTTGAGCTTAGCCGAAGTGAAGGCAATGTGTCGTAGTCGAGCCACGCAGAGCGTCGTCGTCAGGCCCGTGCAGGCTATAGAACCGCTGTAGTCAGCATCGAAGGGCAATGCATCAGTTCAGATTGGCGCAAAGGTGACGATGTGTCGGTTTTGTAACAAAACAGCTGCAGAACCCACTTCTGAGGCCCAGAACTGAGAGAGGGCACCTCAAGCAAGGGTAGGACTCACAGAAGGTAGAGTCCAGCTCACCTGCAGCTGAGTCAGGCAGCAGCAGACAGCAGGGCAAAAAGCAGAAAAGCTGTCCTTCCAGAAAAGCAGTCCAGTTGAGCCCTTTAAGTACCGCAGCAGTCCTCCTGACAGAGGTTCAGTACAAGAGCCAGAAGTGTCTGTTTTCAGGGGGTCAGCGACCAAGTACTTATACCCAAAAGTGCTTTTGATGTAGAGGATGACTTCAAAGCACCTCTCTGAAGTGCACAAGGATCCCTTTCAACCCAGTCCTGTCTGCCAGGCTATCTGTGGGGGGTAAATCAGTGCTTTGTGTGTGGACAGGACACTGCCTATTGAAGTGTAAGTATCAGCCCCTATCACTCCTCCCTGCTGAGGAAGACCCATCAGAATGCAGATGAGTGCTCAGAATGCATATGGGCCTCACCTTCCTGTGTTTGTGGCTGTCTAAAGGGAATGCACAAAGTGTAGCTGTCATCCAACCAAGACGTGCATTGGAGACAGGCTGTCAGGCACAAAGAGCAGTAAGTACAGGGAAATGTACATTTTGTAAAAGTGGCATTTCTAAAACAGTAATATTAAATACAACTTCACCAATAAGGAGGATTTATCATTACCATTCCAAACATATGCAACATGAAAACATTACTCCTCTCTGATCAGGAATTACAGCTTAAAAGTGTATTAAGGAATTCCCAATGCTGGCCTATGAAAGGGGTAAGCCTCATAGTATTGAAAAACAAAATAGGCTATTTGCCACTACCAGGACATGCAAAACATACAATTAAATGTCCTACCACTTACTTACATAGCACCTTGCTCTTAAGGTTACTTAGGGCCTACCTTAGAGGTGACTTATATGTAATAAAATGGGAGCATAAGGCTTGGCAAGTAGTTTTAAATTCCAAGTCAATGTGGCAGTTAGCTGAACACACAGGCACTGCAGTGGCAGGCCTGACACAGGTTTGAAAGGCTACTTTTGTGGGTGGCACAATCAGCGCTACAGCCCACTAGTAGCATTTGAAGTACAAGCCCTGGGTATATAGTATGCCCCTTTACAAGGGACTTACCAGTACAAGAAATATGTCAGTCAGGTATGCACCAATGTTATCATGTTTAGGCAAGACGCACATGCACATTAGCACAGGTTAGAAGTGGTAAAGTGCTCAGAGTACTAAGGCCTGCAAAAAGAATCAGCAAAAGGTAGAGGCAAAAGGCAAAAAGTCCTAAGGATGCCACGGTTTTCACAATCTTAATGAGAAAAGTAGACCAAGCAAAGACATTTTTCTTAAAAACAGATTAATTATCCAATCAGTCATTCCTTACAGTCTTGCACAATCCTGCCAGGATTCTTTCAACATCAAGAGCATTTACCAGCAGAAATTTGACATCATACAAATGTAATTCACAAGGAAATATTTGTTCTAACAGGTTAATGGAAAAATTGTTAGTGAACCAAAAAAATGAATGTATTTATTTATTTACTTGTTGTCAGTGCCGATAAAAATTCCATCGAGAATTCCATGAAGGTATAACATTTTAACATTTGTTAACAGAATTAGTTTAAGTAAAATAAGTCCTGTTTCCTCATCCAACATTCATTCCCAGCCAGAACGGATTAACATTGCTGGTCCTTATAAACAAGATAGCAGAGTTTTGCTTTTTAGGGGGATTAAATAATAACAATATAACCAGTTAAATAGCACAGCGTCCCCTACAACTATGAAATCAAATCTGACAAGATAAAAAATCTCTGTACAATTATTATAGAAGTAGATTCCTGGAGTCCATATTCAAAGCTTTACTTCGCACGATCCAAACTGAGTGGAAAAATGTAGATACTGCAGAGGCCACAGTAGGGTACGTATCAGTCTCACATATTCATAGTGCGACATACTAATGTCTTCTCCCATATAGTTTGCAGAGTGGCTTTATCCATTTGGATCTGGGTCTATTATATGCTGCTTTGCAAAAGAATAGAATGTGGCCCTCTGTTTCTTCCTGAGACATACAGGGTGGACAGTTTTTACTAGTTTCTCCACCTGATGGCCATTTGCTATAGAAAGAAGCTATCAGTAAGGTTCCTAATCTGAGTTTGATGTAAAGAGTCCTAGCCCACCACAGTTGTATGTAATTTAAGAAATCTTCAAATTTAAAATCACATTCGATTAAAAGAAATTCGTTAGTCAAACGACACATAGAGGATGATGAGTGAAGCTTTTCGCAGAACCAATGCCAAAATCTTGCCCTGATAACATGGTTGGCACTTTATGGAAGGGAATCCGCATTGGACCAAAAAGTCTTCTAGCCCCATCTCTGTTAATGACTTCTTTACATATCTTAGCCGAGGTACCTTAATCATACTCAAGTTCCCCATTATATTTAAAAGGCCCTCCCTATAAGGTGAGAGGTTTTCAACTGTCCATACTTGGACCAAATGTAAAATTGGCCTCAGTTTCACGTAGTCTGTTACAGATACCAAGGCCAAGTCTAATTGAACTGATAGCATGGAAGTACTCAGTAGAAGTCTCCAGAGGGATCGGGGAAAAACATTCTCAATCTTCTCTAACTTAGTGCCATCACAATGGCCCCACATCCAAGAGCCATACATAGCCGGACTCACAGCTTGAGCTCTGTAAACCTCTAGGACTGGGGAAACAGGGTGATTCATAGCTCTCTTAACATAATGTATTATTGATGACACCCTGTGCTTTAATAGGGTGGTAGTTTTTCTACTTGTTTTAACCATGAGTGGGAGTCAGAGATCCATATCCCAAAGTAATCAAACTCCCTCACTCTTTCCAGAGGACTCCTAACTAAAGCTATTTTGGCACAGAACTTCTTGTTTGGATTAAAATCCATAAATTGTATTTTTTTGTGTTTTTATTTCAAGGCCATGAGTGGAACAAAATAACATAAATCGTTCTAATAAAATCTGCAGGCCTTTCTCAGTGTTGTCACTGAAAAGGAGAGCAGGCACTTTATTCCCAGCCAAGACAGGGAAGTCATTTACACAATTTGATATAAAAGTTTATACATTCATTAATGAGAATGAGAAATAATGTAAGGGCCAGAACACACGCTTTTGAACTCCTTTCTTTACCCCAATTCTAGGGTAAGTTCACCATTATGTCTCCACCTGACCTGAACATAGTTATCAGAATTCAACCACTTTAGTATATCTAAGGGATCAATTTTCTATGGAAACCCGATCCTATCTATTTCTGAAATAACAATAAATGTTTTTTCCTACGGAAACATGGTCCTACCTATAACTACCCAGTGGTTGTTTGAGACTGCTGGGCAAGACCCAAGGCCCTGTCCCAGCCGCCTACCCAGCCAGCACTATACCGGGAGCTGGCACCATTCCTTTACTCTTGCCCTGGAGGGAGCAGCAGTTTTCACTGTTCCCACTGGGGTTGGAGCAAAGTTGTGCCTCCTTGCCTGGAAGAGTGCAGACAGGAAATAGATTTCTCCTGGGCAGGGAACGACAGTGTCCCGTGGGACGGGGTCCCTGGTACACTGGGATTATGCTCCGAGGGACTGGGTCCCCAGAGCCAATCATGGTGGAGGGGGACCCCATACCACCAAAATAGTACAGTGGCCTGGAGGATGGGGTCCCTCTGGGCCTCCTGTGGGCTCGGCGATGGGGGCTGCATGCCCTCTGTACTTATTGCAGTAAAACAGCCCAATGGGATGGGGTCCTCAGGGACTCCTGTAGGCTTGTGGAGGGGGCCTCATGCCCACCCCCCTTTCCTTAATAATGACCCAAATCATAGGGAAGGAGTCTCCAGGGTCTCTTTGAGGCTCGGGAATTAAACCAACCATCCAGATATACGTACATTTTGAACTTTAGTTTCTCAAAAACTACTCAACAGATTTACACTAAATCACAGAAAAGATGCTAAGATTTAGCTTTTTGCCAAACGTAGTGTACTTCCGTTCAGCCATTTGGGCTGTAGTACTGGTCAAAAATCCCTGTGGAAATTGGGAAATAGCATGGCAAAATTGCTTTTTGGGACCCCCATTTTTTCTAGGCCCCTGCTTACAGATCACACCAAAACTTTAAAGGAAGGAGCTGAGGCAGATGAACTTTTTTCTTGGAAAGTTTTGTGAAGATTCATCAAACAGTGCGAAAGATAGTAGAAACCAAAATCCACTCTTCCAATGGTAACTAGGTCCTAAAGATAACTCCACAGTGGCGACCCCAACAGTGTATTGTGTGTATAGATATATATAACCCTGTGGTGGTCACCCCTGGGTAGTTAGGTCAGTGTTTCCATAAAAATTTTATTTTTTGTGCTGCTAATAACTTTAGCATCGCATGAGGAATCTTCACCAAAAAAAACCTTTTTTAAAAGTGCTCTTTTTTGCCTAATTCCAGCATTGAAAGTTTCAGGGTTATTCCGTCAAGCGGGGGCAAAGGAAAATGGATGTCTCAAAACACAAAATCCCCATGCATTTTCCATAGACTTCTTTAAGAAGTGCTACCGCAAAAATTGCTGAACGGAATTACACCAAATTTGGCAGTAAGCTGGATATTGAGCTGCACATTGTGTTTTTTGTGATTTGGTGTAAATCCGTTCAGTAGGTCTTGAGAAATAGAGGTACAAATATATTTGTATATCTGGACCATTGGTTCTGAGGGAATTGCGCAAGAGTCTCGCGGGACCGCCAATTTAAAAATAGAACTTTTTTTTCCTTGCGCCATATCGGTCCCATGGGAGTCAGACTCCAGAAGGAGTAAGCACTCTGATTGGCTGCCAGCAACATGAAAATAATGTTGCTGGCAGCCATTACAGGATTCGGGGAATTAGTCCTCTGTCCTGAAGTTGTGGGCAGAGTAGGGATACCATAGGGACCCCTTACCCGGGGCCAAAATGTTTTTAAAAAAATCAGTTTTTTGCCGCAATCCTGTGGGACTCCCGTGGGATTGCTGCAAAAAAAAAATTGTCATCACCATTTTAATAAATATATATATGGGGAGAGAGGCATCAGTAGGGCCCCCTCCCCAGCCCATTTAGGGTCTCTGGGAGCACATACCTCGGTCACGTATATTTAAGGGAATGGGGCACAAGGCCCCCCTCCCTGAGCTGTTTTCAGCCCAGAATACATGATCCTCCAGGACCTAATGAATTTCTTAAGGGGAGAGGGGTGTGTGGCCCCATCCCTGACCCATTTTTGGCCCCGTGGACCACATCCCCAGGACCCAATCCATGTCTTAAGGGGAGGGGTGTATGGCCCCACCTCCCTAAGCCATATTCTGCCCTATGGACCCATGCTCCGGGGCTGAATGGAATTATTCAGGGGAGCAGACACAGGGCCTGCATCCCTGAGCCATTTCCAGCTTTGGGGACCCCATCCCCAGGGCCCAATGCATTTAATGGGGAGGAGGCCACGCAACCCCCTCCCCTGAGCCTTTGATGGCTCCTGGGACCCTATCCTCTGGGGTCAGCTAACTTGTGTCCCAGGGAACACCGTCCGTGCACTGGCGCAGGCAGGGAAACATGTGCTTGCTCCTGTTTGGCTGGATTATTTTGAAATCTCTCACTAAACAGAAGCAAACACAAAAATGCCCCATCTGGCTGGGAGCAGACTTGTGTTCTGTTTCCCTGCCCGCACTGATGCTGGCAGTGAAACAGAACAACATATTGATCCCACCTAGAGGGAGAAGCATAAATAGCTGCTCCCTGTGGACCAGAGCAGTCCTGGCTCCTACACCATGAGGGGAGCCGGCTGGGGCCGTGAAGGCCCCGGGGCTCCCCACGCAGTCCCTAACATTGTGCTTGGTGGGTCCCCTGGGTGGGCACCAGGACACTCACCTTTTTGAAATTGGGGCCCTGAAGGATAGGGTCCACGGGGCCTAAAAAGGCTCAGAGAGAGGGGCCTTACAGCTCCCCTCCCCTTTTAAAAAAAATAGGGCCCTCTGGATGGGGACCCCAGGGTCTAATAAGGTTTGGGGAGGAGGTCCACAGAAAAAGGCTCAGAGATGGGGGTTGCATGGCCCCCTCTCCTTTTTATTATATTTGGCCCCGGGTGATGGTGTCCCCGGGGCCTAATAAAGCTCGGGGAGAGCAGTTGCATGCCTCCCTCCCCTTAGGTTCTGGCTCTAGGGGATGGGGTCCCTGGGCTTAAGAAAGCTCGGGGAGGGATCCCGGGCTATGAAGGCTCAGGGAAGAGGCTGTACGCCCTCCTCCCATGTTTAATTGTATTTAACCCCTGGGCCTTTCCAGGCTTTGGGAGGGGGCCACGGGGTCCCCTCCCCTTTTTACTGGAACCTGCCTGGGATGATGTGACCCCCAGGTACAATCAAGGGTCGAGGAGGGGACTTGCATACCCTACTCTCCTTATTGTATATATGTTTTCCCTGGGCCCAAAGGCCAACCCTACGCTGCATATGTCTAAGGCTGTGCATGGTGTGGGGTTGGCAGTCTGCTGGGGGTTTAGCTACAGCGCCTGGCAGAAGGCCAAGCACTGGCCATTCCTACGCTGCCCATGGCCGAAGGCTCTGCGCAGCATGGAATTGAATGCCTGTGGGAAGTTGGAAGCAAGGCCTGGCTGCAAGACATACCCTGCAGCTAACCACACGCACGAACAAAAGCTGTGCGTGGCATGGGGTTGGCTGCCTCCAGGTGGCTGCCTGCAGGGAGTTGGACGCAGGGCCTGGCTGCAACCCCATGGGATGTGCGAAGAAAGGGCGTGCGCAGCGTGGGGTTGGCTGCCTGGGGGGGGGGGTCGGCTGCCTGCAGGTGAATTAGCAACAGGGCCTGGCCACAGACTGTGTGCGGCGAGAGGTTGGCTTTATGTATGGTGATAAAATATTGCTTCTAAACCCTAGAAATTCACTGCAAGAACCAAAGGTTAAAGTAACGTTATAGGTAGGTGTGATAAACAGATCTGGTATTATTTTTTTCTTTAACTTAGAATTTCATTGAAAAAAACACAGGTTAAAATAACGTTAATGTTAGGTGAATAGTTTAGCTGCAACATTAACATTTTGAGCTTAAAAAACCACAGAAATTCACCAGTTATAATTAGCAGAGCTAACTATAACTTGTGCCCTGCCATGCACTCACAATCTGAAAGAACCAGTTAGTTATAGATTCCTTACCTTAGAATTACCCCCCGGCGTCAGACTGGATCCGGAAAGTTTTTCGTCAGCAGTACCCCTGCGCGTCGGAAGGTGGCGTCGGTCGACTCCGCGTTCGTCGTCGGCGTCGTGGTTGCCGGGATGACGTTGCGGTAGTTACATAGACGCCGCCCTCGTGCGCTGACGTCAGCTCTTTCTTTTTCCGGGCCAGCAAGTGCAGATCCGGAGAGAGCGGTACCCCCAGTCAATTTTTGACTTAACTTTTTCTCGACTTTTGTCGACTTCGCTGTTGTTTGAGTCCATCGACTCCTGGTGCACGAGGGAAGCCCGGGTTTAAGGCTTGCGGTTCCTGTAACCGACTCATGTCGCTGACGGATCTGCACCGCGTGTGCCTCTACTGCCTGGAGCGCGACCACGACCCCAAGTCGTGCTCCGACTGCCGGACCATGGCCCCGAAGTCTTAGCGGGAGCGGTCTCGAAAGCTACTCGAGGCCCTTCAGTCGGCTCCGCGCCGCTCGAGATCACAGTCGCGGAGGAGGTCGAGGGAGCGGTCGTGGAGCCAACACCATTCTTCGTTGAAGTTTTCGCACTCGGGGTCAGGTAAGTCGAAGCACAAAAAGAAGTCGAAGAAGCATCGTCGCTCTTCGACTTCTCCCCGTCCGTCGGCCGACGCGATGAGGGATGCGGGTGGTGCCACTCCTGCGGCTCCGGGACCCGGTGCGACCCCAGTCCAGCTTCGGAGCTTTTACGAAGCGATGCATGCCATCTTTGGGCAGCCTGACTCCGCCGGCGCGCCTTCGGGCCCCGTGGACTCGGCTGGGGGCCCTGGGCCTTCGGCGTCAGCGGCTTCGGCCCCGGCGCTGCAGGCGCCCCTTGGATCCAGGCCTGGATCCAGATCGGTGCCGGTCGACCTCGTTACGCCTCCCCCGGCGCCGATTCCACCAGCACCACGTCCGCCACCGGCGTCGGCTGTGTCCCCAGCCGACGTCGACCCCGACCTCCACCTCGAGGTAGACACGGAGTCGGACCGGCGCCGACCGACGCCAGATCCGACGCCGATGGGTAATTTTGTGCCCCTGTTCTACCCTGGCTCTTTGAGACCAGATTGGCAGCCAGAGGAGGGTGAGGAGGACTGGGAGGGGTCTGGAGACCCTTTAACAGACCAGATGGTGTATGAGCAGGACTGGAGAGAGGAGCTGGGGGAAGCCAGTGGTTTGGATACCTCACCAGACCTTGGCATGTTGTCTCCTCCTATCGTGGCTATGGAGGAGGGAGCGTCATACGCAGTGGTGTTGTGTAGGGCGGCCGAGGCTCTCAACCTCGAGCTTCCTACGGTGGCAGTCAGGACTAACGTCCTGACAGAGGTGCTTCAACCGGCAGCGAGCTCTTTGGAGCCCCTGCTGCCGTTTAATTAAGCCCTGACAGACATCCTTTTTGGCACCTGGTCCAGGCCCAACACAAGGGCTCCTGTGGACAGGATGATTGCTTGACGCCACCGCCCGGCCCCGGGCGACCTCACTTTCCTCTCCCAACACCCCACCCCTGAGAGCTTGGTAGTCCAAGCCTCTCCACCACCCGCCCTGCGCAGTCTGCTTTTTGCCCCTTTCGTGGCTACGGAAGGGGTGACCCGCTATGTCCCGCCCAGAGCCACAGGCCTGCGCAAGCTGTTCAGCCCCAGCGCTGTCGGGGACGTGGGAACCACCGCCGTGGTTCTTGGGGCCAGGGGCGGGCCAGTCCACCACAGCCCCCTCTGCAGCAGCCTCCAAACCCTCCTAGTCCGACCTTTCAGGGCCACCAAACGCCAGTGGGCGGCAGGATCTGCCATCACCTCCCCCACTGGCGCACCATCACGTCGGACAGGTGGGTTTTGCAAATAGTCCGAAGGGGCTACTCCCTCCCCTTCGAGACTACCCCTCCATCCATGCCACCTCAGTACCATCGCATGCCGGAGGATCACCTGGCCCTTCTCCAACAGGACGTTTCGGCACTCTTGGCCAAGGGTGCCATTGAGCGCATTCCTGCCCCAGAAGTAGGTTGTGGTTGTTATTCCCACTACTTTCTGGTGCCCAAGAAGGACAAAGGTCTGCGTCCTATCTTGGATCTCAGGAATGTCAACCGCTTCCTCCGGAAGGAGAAGTTCAAGATGTTGACGCTCGCTCAGGTCTTGTCTGCCCTCGACCCTGGAGACTGGATGGTAGTGTTGGACTTGCAGGACGCTTACTTTCACATCCCCGTCCTGCCGGTCCACCGGCGTTACCTGCGGTTCACGGTAGGCCACGAGCACTTTCAGTTTACCATACTCCCCTTTGGCCTTACCAGCGCCTCTCGGGTGTTCACGAAAGTGATGGCGGTGGTCGCAGCTCATCTGCGCAGATCAGGGGTTCCAGTCTTCCCCAATCTCGACGACTGGCTGTTGAAGGCGGGCTCGCCCCAGGCTGTCGTCTCCCACCTCCAGACTAGGGGCGACCTCCTGCATTCGCTGGGGTACTCCATCAACGTGCCAAAGTCACACCTGACCCCCTCTCAGAAGCTCCTCTTCATCGGAGCGGTTCTGGACACAAAGCAGTTTTGGGTTTAGCATCCCGAGCAGCTAGTCCGGGATATTCGGGCTATGATTCCGATCTTTCAGCCTCTATCCCGGGTTTCGGTCAGGATGACCCTCAGGCTGCTGGGTCTGATGGCCTCCTGCATCCTGCTGGTGGATCATGCCAGATGGCATATGCGGGCTCTGCAGTTGGACCTGAAGTTCCAGTGGGCCCAACATCAAGGGAATCTGTCCGATTGCGTTCAGATCTCAGAGGGCACTGCACACCAATTGCAGTGGTGGCTTACGAACCAGAATTGGGTCGAAGGCAGATCCCTCTCCCATCCTCAACCAGAGTTCACAGTGGTGACCGATGCATCACTTCTGGGATGGGGTGGCCACATGGGGGAGGCGGAGATCAGAGGCGTGGGGCAACAGCTGAGTGCCCTACAACCCCGGGCCTACACATTCTATATGCCTGACCTTAAGATGGCTGTCCTGGCCTGTCCCCTGGAAGCATTGCTATTGAGAGCATATCAACCCTACAGTAAGTCTTAGCTCCCAGTAACTCCGGGATGGGTGCTGCCAATTGATCTATGACGACGCCCCCCGGACTGAAACCTTGAACATTGTACTCACCTCGGAGCCGGATCAACATGGCCCATGCCCGGTGGAACTTTGATAGAACTTTCGATGGACCTTTGATGATGCTCCCTGGGCGGATACCTAAACTGTTTGTACTTACCTCGGTGCACGAGCAACCTTGGCCGATGCCCGGTGGAGCTGTCATATGCAGCTATAGAGGAGTCTGGCCCTGGTTTCACCCCCTCGGCCGTCACCTACCCAGCCGGTCATCTGACATTGTTTTCCTCGTTTCCCCGTTGTGTTTCCTTCCCTCCCCCTCCTCCTCCCTCCGTGATTCATTGATTTAATTGATGTAACTATGTAACCTGTAACTCTGGGCGGATACCAAAACTGTTTGTACTTACCTCGGTGCACGAGCAACCTTGGCCGATGCCCGGTGGAGCTGTCATATGCAGCTATAGAGGAGTCTGGCGATGGTTTCACCCCCTCGGCCGTCACCTACCCAGCCGGTCAACTGACATTGTTTTTTCTCGTTTCCCCGCTGTGTTTCCTTCCCTCCCCCTCCTCCTACCTCCGTGATTCATTGATTTATTTGATGTAACTATGTAACCTGTAACTCTGGGCGGATACCAAAACTGTTTGTACTTACCTCGGTGCACGAGCAACCTTGGCCGATGCCCGGTGGAGCTGTCACATGCAGCTATAGAGGAGTCTGGCCCTGGTTTCACCCCCTCGGCCATCACCTACCCAGCCGGTCATCTGACATTGTTTTTCCTCATTTCCCCGTTGTGTTTCCTTCCCTCCCCCTCCTCCTTCCTCCGTGATTCTTTGATTTAATTGATGTAACTATGTAACCTGTAACTTGCTGATCCTCATGTAAAGCGCTCTGATACCTCCGGGTCTAGCCAGCGCTATATAAAACTTTTCAAATAAACAAATAAATAAATCAAATAAAAAGCGGCCTCTGGTCTCCGGCGGAGTCCGGGCTCCACATCAACCTTCTGGAGCTTCGGGCGATTCGTCTTGCACTCAAGGCATTCCTTCCCTCTGTCCGGGTAAGAGTAGTGCAGGTGTTCACGGACAACACCACCGCCATGTGGTACTGCAACAAACAAGGCGGGTGGGGTTGTGGACCCTATCTCAGGAGGCTCTCCGCCTCTGGACATGGCTGGAACATCAGCGCATATCCCTGGTGGTTCAACACCTGGCAGGTTCTCTGAACGCCAGGACGGATGAACTCAGCCGCAGGTGCATGATGGATCACAAATAGCGTCATCACTCGGAGGTGGTACAAGGTCTCTTTCAGCAGTGGGGAGAGCCCTGGTTAGATCTATTCGCCACCGAAGAGAACGTGCAATATCAGCAATTCTGCACGTTGGAATTTCCAAGGCGGCACTCGCTCGGCGACGCTTTTCTTCGCAAGTGGAGTTGCGGTCTTCTATACGCCTTTCCGCCTACACCACTTCTGCCCAGAGTGCTGAAGAAGATCAAGCATGACCGGGCCCAAGTCATTCTTGTGGCTCCGGATTGAGCATGAAGAGTCTGGTATCCCGAGCTGCTCAACATGGCCATCGATCCTCCGATCAGACTGCCTCTTCGGGAGGATCTTCTGTCGCAGCAGCAAGGGACGGTCCTCCACCCGAACCTGTCCAGCCTCCACCTCCTTGCGTGGAGATTGAGCGGCGGCAGTTGACGTCGTTTGACCTGCCTCCCGAAGTCTGCGATGTTATCTTGGCAGGCAGGCGTCCCTCCACTAACACAGTATACGCCTGCAGATGGAACAAATTTGTGGCATGGTGCACAGCAAAGGCTGTGGATCCCCTTTCCGCCCCTCTTTCTGAGGTTCTCTTGTTCCTCCTTTCTTTGGCCCAGCAGGGCTCTGCTCTGGGCACTCTTAAGGGCTACCTCTCGGCCATTTCAGCCTTTCTTCGGCTTCCTGATCAGCCTTCTCTTTTCAAGTCCCCTGTTGTAAATAGATTCCTTAAGGGCGTTACTCATCTTTTTCCTCCTGTTCCCTTTGTAATGCCTCAGTAGGACTTGAACTTGGTTCTTACCTACCTCATGTGCGCTCCCTTTGAGCCGCTACATAACTGTCCTCTCAGACTTCTCACTTTGATAACTGCCTTTCTGTTGGCCATCACCTCTGCACGCAGGGTGAGTGAGTTACAAGCTCTTTCTTCCAAGCCTCCCTTTCTGGCTATCCATCCGGACAAGGTCGCCCTGAGAACTAGACCTTCCTTCCTTCCCAAGGTGGTTACTTCTTTCCACATTGGCCAAACCATCACTTTGCCCACCTTCTTTCCGCCTCCGCATCCTTCAAAAGAGGAAGAGAGGCTCCACCGTCTGGATCCAAAACGTGCGCTTTCCTTCTACTTGGATCGCACCAAACAATTCCAGGTGGATGACCATCTCTTTCTTGGTTACGTGGGCGCTAAGAAAGGTCAGGTCGTGCACAAACGAACCATCTCCAGGTGGGTCGTTCTGTGCATCAAAGCCTGCTACTCTTTGGCAAAGAAGGAGCCTCCAGTGGGGTTGCGCGCCCATTCCACCAGGGCGACGGCAGCTACCACTGTTTTGGGACGAGGAGTCCCCCTAAATGACATCTGTCAGGCAGTTGCATGGGCATCGTTGCACACGTTTACTGGACACTACTGCCTGGACAGCCAAGTCCGGAGAGACGGCTTCTTTGGCCGTTCTGTTATTTAGGACTTTCTTTTTTGGCTGTCGAGGCAAGATGGTGGCCGCTTGCTCGGCCGAGTAAGCTGGATACCGACGCTCTCCCAGAGTAACTCTCCCCTCCTCCCCTACTTTATTCTTTTTTTGTAGTCAGGATGGTGGCTCGGACAATGTGAAACCCTACAAATGCTGTCGCAGTATCGGTCTCCGCTTCTACAATTCCCGATCGCAACTGGGCTTCGTGGTTTGCGGCATATTGGTTCGTTGTGCTGGCGGTGCACTGGTTCTCTGAGTTGGCGGCAGACCGAGTTCTCCCCATATTCATTAACGCTTACAATGGCCCCGAAGAGTATTACCAAGGGCGCTAAGACCCGGGGGCCTGTGACGACTGCAATCTCTTCCGCAGAGAGCCCGAAGGTCAACCCGGGTAGAAGCGGAAATGGTGGAACACGTCGCTGTGTGAACGGCTCTCCTCCAGGTCCTGCAGTGAGAGGAGGCAGCACTTCCCGGAAACCGCAAACAGTTCCTGGGCTATTCAAAAAGCAAATCGGAAAAGGTAAGAGCATGGCGGAAACCGGGGGGATCGCCTCTTCAATGGATTGTTCTAATAAGACAGTGACTCTCCCTGGCAACAATGTTGCTGCTGCGCCGCCGGCTTT
Source organism: Calotriton arnoldi (assembly GCA_963921515.1). Taxonomy (NCBI): domain Eukaryota; kingdom Metazoa; phylum Chordata; class Amphibia; order Caudata; family Salamandridae; genus Calotriton; species Calotriton arnoldi. The sequence goes on along the minus strand of CAWUFW010002837.1, from coordinate 889,539 downwards.
GTTATTACACAGCAAAGATTCTTCTGCTGAAGGCGGCGATAAGACAAAGATTCCCCCGGGAAATATCATTGCTACTGCTGTGCCACTGCTGTCGGTAATGTCGTTAATGCATAATAAGGACTTTGAGGCAACTTTATGTGAAGAGAGAGACTGTAGTATGGCTATGCAGGGCAGCTTGGGGAATACGAGCGGGGATAAGCAGAGTATCGAGACTGGGATTGTGGAAACAGGCATTACGCAAGATTCCTCTTTGATGAGTGAAACTGCCCTGACCAGCAATATAGGTATTAGAGGGGCAACACCTGTACAGTACTCTGCACAAACAGCAATACCTTTTATCATGTCCCAAGGTGACAGCTTGGCTCTTGAACCCAGAAAATACAATTGGGATGGTAATCTTTTGGCAAGAGGGGAGGAGTCCTTGGGCCTGCAAAATCTAGATCAACTAGACATAGTGGGGGCTAAAGACATAGATTCTGGTGACAAGTTTTACTCCATGTCGGATCCCTCTTTTTCTTCTGAGAATGAGAGCCTTGGGAAAGATTGGGCAGAAGATAAAAGCGATATAAGCAGTCTACGGTTGGATGAAGAAGAGATGAGTGATGAGGCTTCCATCGATAAGGGGACTGTTCGCAAACAAAAAGAAACACATAAATCTGTGGTAAAAAGCTCTCACGGTCCAGCTGGATCATTAGTTTGGGATTACTCGTTCTCGCCTCAGCTGGATGTGGACCTGGAGCAAGGAATAAACTCTCGAGAAGCTGTAGGCTCAGATAAGCCTCTACAAGAAGAAATTACCCTTTCCACCATCTATTTAAGTGTAATGGCTCATCGAGAGGAGACCAGGGTGGAAGGGCTTCGGATGCAGAGTGCAGTACGAAAACTGCAGAACACCGTGCGCCGAGTAGCAAAGACATGTACTGAGTTCTCTACAAGAATTGGGGAATCTGAGGCGAGGATTTCAGCATTGGAGGACGAAACAGTGCAACAGAAGGCCACTATTGCATCCTTGCAGTCTCTGAAAGAAGACGTCACGTGGAAATTGACGGATCTTGAAAACCGTTCTAGAAGGAACAATTTACGGATCCTGGGAATACCCGAAGAACTGGAGGGTCAAAATATCCGGCAGTTTGTTATTGAACTTTTTACAGAAGCTTTTCCAGAACTCAAGCAGTGGAACTGGGAAGCGGAGCTTCAGAGAGCTCATAGGTTCCCATTCAGTCAGCGGACCAGATCAGCGGGTTTAAATGAAAGGCCAAGAATGATTTTGATCTGTTTAAATAGTTTTTTGTTAAGGGAAGCAATTTATGATTTAGCTCGTCCAGACAGGAAAAGAAAGGGCAAAGGATGTGAATTTTTTGTTCGTCCTGATTTTTTGTCAGGTTACAGTTCAAAAAAGGTGGCATCTTCGTCAAATGATTTCCCTATTTCAGGCAAAGGGGGCACAGGCCTTTTTACTCAATCCAGCAAAATAAAAAATTATTTACAAGGGTCAGACACAATTTTTTGTGTCTGAAATTTCAGCACAAGAGTTCTTGAGTACAATCTGAAAGGGATGGAGGGATACCTTTATATTGTCTGAGCTGTGATTTGAGGGGATGGGGGTCCGGGAGGGCGTTCAACTATCCGCTTTCCATCTCAGAGGACTCAGTCCTTATGCCTCAGTTGGGAGGGGTGGGAGGGTTGGGAGGGGTGGAAGGGGGGGTTGTTTGGGGGGGTCAAGGGGAGGGGGAGGGAGGGGTTGGTGCGAGGCATTGCTGGTTTTTGTTATCTGTTTTGTATTATGGTTATGGTACTAATTCTTATGTGAAGGTAAAAAAAAAAATCTTTTTTCATGCTTTGAAACTTAGTCCCGGGAGTGGGCTGGGTAGATCGGATTTGACAATCTTTAGAAATAATGATGATTGGTAGACTACGTATATGTTCATGGAACATATGTGGTTTAAACGATAAGAAAAAAAGAGGGGTGATGGCCCAAATTTTGCAAGGTATGTGTATTGATGTGCTTTGTATACAAGAAACTCATATCCCCCGGAATAATCGTGGGTGGCTGAATGATCTAGGTATGGAAGTGCTTGCCAGTACTAGACAGAGTACTACTACTAGGGGTGTGGCGATACTGACTAAACAACGTTTGGGAGTATGTGAACGGGTGAAAGAGGATATCTTGGGGCGGTGGGCTATTGTTGAAATTCTTGTTAATGGCTCTCCATTATCGATCTGTTCTATTTACGGTTCTAATCTAGACGACCCTGTAGTGATGCATTATTTGAGTGTTGAATTAGCATCATGGTCACCCCCTCTAATTTTTTGTGGAGACTTTAATTTACATTTAGAGAGCAATTTTGATATAACTAGTAATCTCTCTTATAGGGGTAAGAAAATTAAAGTCTTTAAAGCTACCCAAGGTCTAGTTAGAGAACTCGGGCTATTGGATGTATGGCATACCCTTAAGATTAATGATCCTGGGGCTACTTTTTATTCAGCCCCACATAAAAAATATGTTCGTTTGGATTATTTTTTTATCTCAGCTGAAATAATAGCGAACGCTAAAATAGAGATTACTCCCAGGATTATTTCCGATCATAATCCGGTTATTTTGGAATTAGCCATTAGCCCTAGAACTAAACAGAAGGTATGGACATTTGAACGTAAATTACTGTTAGATTCCGAATATTGTGCCTACATGGGTGATTGGATTAAAGAATATTTTCAAATCAATAGGGGCACTGCTTCAGACCCCATCGTTTGGGATGCTTGCAAGGCTGGGGTTCGGGGGGAAACACTCAGCTACTCTATAGCTAAACAACGGAAAACTATGGGGGAAATGAAGGGTTGGATTGGCCAGCTAAGAATATTAGAAATAGATCTAATGGGGGAAATAACTAGACATCAAAACAGTGATGCAACCTTAAAAGCTATTGCAATTTTAAAGATGAAAATTCACCAACATTTCGCTTTGAAGGTTGCGGCGAAACTGGCCTTGTACAGGACTCAAATATATGAATCTGGGGAAAATACTGGGAGGATCTTAGCAAAGAGACTGCAGCAAAGAGAAATTGCCAATCAAATTTATAGAATTCAGGACCATCTTGGTCGGATTCAGGACTCCCCAAGCGAAGTTCTGGGTGTGTTTCGTAGGTACTATCATCAGTTATATACTGAACAAGAGATAAGTGGTGTAGAAGATATGATACAGGAGTTTAGAGTTGAGATTGAAACAAACAAGGTTACACAGAATCAAAATGAGGAATTGGCCGCAAGTATAACCTGGGAAGAAGTAGAGGGAGCAATATTGTCCTTAGCCACAGGGAAAGCGGTAGGGTCTGATGGGATTCCCCTTGAGGTTTTTAAGACTTTTCGGGAGGTGCTTAAGCCGGAACTCATGGTACTGTTTCTTTCTGCACAGTGTGGTTCTGTTCCCGACTCTTGGCGGAAAACCACCATTATTGTTTTTAAAAAAAAGGACAAACCTGAACTGAACCCTTCATCATATAGGCCCATCTCGCTTATCAATTCTGATAGTAAAATCTTTTCAAAAATCATGGCTTGTCGCCTAGGAATAGTTATTACTTCGTTAGTATCAGATTATCAGCACGGGTTTATCCCTGGCAGGGATACAGCCGATCACGTGAGACGTGTAATAGCCCTTTTAGATTGGGCTCAAGCAACCAAATCTTCATTGGGGGTGATCCTGTTGGATGCCGAGAAGGCGTTCGACAGGGTCTCTTGGCAATTCCTGTGGGATGTTATGCGATGGAAGGGGTTTTGCTACGAATTCATTCAAGCAGTGAGAACTTTATATATATGTCCAGAAGCAACTATACGTATCTCAGGACAGGAGTCCGGACCTATTTGCATTAGTAGAGGTACTAGGCAGGGGTGTCCATGCTCCCCTTTACTATTTGCATTATATATTGATCTATTTCTTAATAAATTAAATTCGAGTACAAATATTAAGCCGGTAAGTCTGTATGATATGGAATACAGAGCACTGGCGTATGCTGATGACATTGTGGTACTCACCAGCGATATATCTTCAGCGTTCCCCGCAATAAAGACTTTGGCAGGGCAGTTTGGTAGATTTTCCGGCTATAAATTAAATGTAGATAAAACTCAGATGCTTTATTCAGGCTCTGATGCTCCGGTAAATCTACCAATTGTCTCTGAAGCAACATATCTTGGGATTAGAATTACAACTGAAGTGGAAAGGATTCCCGATTTGAACATTACCCCAGTGATGGACAAGGTGAACACAACATTGGAAAGACTAGATCACCTTCATTTCTCCCTTCATGGGAGGTGTAATGTTTTAAAAATGCTAGTCCTTCCTAAATTTCTATATATATTTCGGACAGTCCCCCTTGAGTTCTCCACCTCTTGCTTTATTAAGCTAGAGAGGATTTGCTCTAGATTTCTCTGGGGGTATCGGAGACCGAGAAGGGCATTTAAAAGGATGGTTTTACCAAGAAATCGTGGGGGATGGGGTGTTCCATATTTTTTGGGCTATTATTGGGCCAGTATGTTGCAATATATGGGTCCCCTTTTAGTTGGTGCTAAGGCTGAGATCCCATTTTTTAACAGACCATCCATTTATGAATTTGGGTTGGGTGCAGATATCAATGGCTGTTTAGTTAGGATAGTAGAGCCTAGCTACTACAAAAAGACCAAGTTCAAGATACTCAAGGCTGCTTTTGCAGTCTGGAAACAAATTAGAAGTAAAGTACATATCCCAAATTTGAATGTCTATACCCCCTTCTCCGCATCTGGTTTGCTTCCTATAATATTTCGGGATCAAATTACATTTAGATGGGGTATGAAAGATCTATTGTATGTGGGTGATCTGTTTGACAAAGGACAATTGTTGTCCTTTGTAGATCTTCAGGAGAAATTTGGTCTTGGCAAACAAGAATTTTTTAAATATCTTCAAATACGTAGTTTTTTTTTGGGTAGAAAGGGGTCAGGAATAGAGGTACAGTTTGCTAAAATCCCACTGATTGAAAAAGTGAGAAAAAAAACCTCTATAGGATTGTTGTATCAACAACTACTGGAATCACTCCCGGATGATATAGACACATGGAATTCAAAGTGGGCTAATAAACTGGGAATAGCTGGTATAAAGATAGAAAAGTCTCTTGATTTGGCAAACAGGATTTTAATGACCGGCAGATTAAGAAGTCAGCATTATATGTCCCTTTTTGATTTGTACTACACACCTGGCAAAATTGCTAAATGGGGTGCCAAGAGGGGGGACAAATGTAATAGGTGCGGGCTGCAGGCTGCTGATTCGATCCACATGTTTTTTTCTTGTCCAAAACTGGGACTCTTTCTTCAAGAGATTGAGAATTTTATGGGTGCTATTCTCGGAACTCCAATTAGTATCACTGGGGATTTAGTAATTATTGGTGTGGGTTTTGATAGGGAGGGCAATCTAAGATCGAGATCAGTCACTGCTACTCTGTTTATCGCAATGGCGTTGGTTCGTGCATGTATAACCAATGAATGGATCAGTCCTGACCCACCCACTTTCATTAACTGGCGGGCAAGACTATTAGCCACTTACAATTTAGAGTTTTCAATTTATAAAACCAAAGGGAGAAGGAAAAGGATTATGGGATGTAGAATCTGGGCTCCAATTGCAGATTGGACCCAGTAGATTAACTCCCATAAATAATATAAGTAGTAATGGTATTCAAATATATATCCTTGTTTATCCTATTTTTGTAAAGGGTTATGTTAGAAAGCCGAAAAAATCTGTTTTTTTTTGATAATGTAAAAAATTTATTATTTGAATGAAGTATCAGTATTTTGCTTTTATCACCCAGCCCACACCGGGCCGGATAACTCTTTGCCTTTTTTTTTGATTTTTTGTCTTTTTTTTTTCTTTTCTTTTTTGTGTCGCTCTTTGGTTTGTATGAATAATTGTTATGATTGTACCATAAACATGATTTAATGTACAGTGCCTTGATTTCAGGGTAAAAAAAACTCAATAAAAATATATTTTTTTTAAATTAAAAAAAAATATTTTGGACTTTCTGGTGTGAACTTTGTTCGCAGACCCACCACCGGGGTTGGTATTGCTGGGGTATCTATTCTAAGGTAAGGGATCTATAACTAACTGTTTCTTTCAGATGAACAAGTTACTTACCTTCGGTAACGATATATCTGTAAGAAACATAGGTTAGTTATTGATTCCTTACCGCACCACCCATCCTCCCCGTTCTGAGAACTGACTTCTAGGGTTAAGGACATCCTTTCAGGGCCCTAGTTTTGTGCACCAGTGGTCAGTGTCTTTCATGGCTCTGCGCTTCTGGTGTGGAAAGTAGTGTACAGAACTGACGTCAGCGCGTGAGGGCGGCGTCTATGTAGCTACCGCGACGTTATCCCGGCGACCACGACGCCGACGACGAACGCGGAGTCGACTGACACCACCTTCCGACGCGCAGGGTACTGCTGACGAAAAACTTTCCGGATCCAGTCTGACGCCTGGGGGTAATTCTAAGGTAAGGAATCTATAACTAACCTATGTTTCATACAGATATATCGTTACCGAAGGTAAGTAACTTGTTCTATTACATCACTCATGACATGTTCTATGACATTGTTTATGACATCACTGATGATGTCTCAAATGGCATTATTGATGACATCACTGATGACCTCATTAACTTAGTGCTCTACTTTGTTTTATAGTTTACATAGTGGCAGGTAACTAGCATATTACCTTTCTACCCAATTTTGTACAGTCTTTGTCCAGCTAATGGGTGTAAGTGTTTACAAAACGCATGTGCTTCTAATGTATCATAGGTGTGTAGCAGTATTGAACACATTATGAATCTTTGTATTGAAGACTAACTCTGTGTGCAGATGACTGTTGATGACTTGTGTCCAGTATGTCTCACACAAATTTTCTGCTGCAGAAAATGTTTCAACAGGGCAAAGGTTCTACATAGTCGATACTAAGTATTGTAAGCAGCCTTAAGTTATTAGACAAAATCGTCTCAGGATGACAATTTCTACATAACTTAGAAGCTCCAAGTACTAACCTATGTTCGTGTGCTTCTTTCGCTTCGGAAGATGGGCTATCTGTAATGTTTTTACCACAGATTGAAGGCTGAAAGTAGTATAATCTTTAGCACCTTCAAACCTTGGTTATTTAAAGAAAATTCTTGCTTTTTTTGATAAGTGTTGCAGAGAGAGTACACTGTTCTTAGTAGATACTTTTTAATACTATTTGGTGTATTTGTCATTAGAGTTTCACTGTATGCAAAAAGTGTGGTACAGAGTAAACTCTCTCCATAGAGTAAACACAGTTTATAGTACCCAGTTTTTTTACTCATATCACCTTCATTTATAAGTGTAGGTTTGGTGACTGTGAGGGGTTTGATACAGTTAAACGCTGTCGGTAGTAGGGCATTAATTTTGGAACAGACGTTGAGTTTCTTGAGGAACTTGGCATTATCTGAGCTGTTGTATACATATTGAACACCGTGTGCAATGACGGTTTCCCATATATCTGTGGTTGATTGTTAAGGTGAACTAGGCTACTTGTAAAGTGTATGGTATAGGGTCATGGTTGCACATAACACATGCTTGCTACACAGCAGGGAGCTGTATCTGTGTTGGCATTAATGATGCTTCATATTATTCTGAGTAACTTTGTACTTAGTACTTACTTTCAGGCCTCTAATTCCATAGTAGTTTATTGAGTAATGTGTACAAAAGAAGGTTGGATGATGTCATCAAAAATGTCAATTGAGATGTCTTCAGTGATGTCATACATGACTTCATAAAACACGTCATGAGTGATGTAATATGTGAGTTCATAATCAGTGCTTGGCGGGGGCGCAAGTTAAGTGAATTTCTGTGTTTTTTTAGTTCCAACCGTTAATGTTATCATTGATGTATTCACCTACCTATAACACTACTTTAACCTTTGTTTTTTCATTGAATAAAAAAAAAAAAAAAAAAAGGTTACAGGGACGTTCTAGCTAGGAAACAGAATTGAAAAACCTTAAAAAATCACTGAGAAAACCCTAAAGGTTACAGGGACATTAAGGTTCGGCTTAAATTTCACTCATACAAAACCATTGAAATTTAGCAGTTATAGTTACTTGAGCTAACTATAACCTGCGCCCCTGCAATTCACTGCATATGACCTCACATATTACATCACTCATGACATGATCAGTGACATCACTGATGACTGCTCATATGACATCACTGTTGACATCATCCAGTGAGTGTTAGTGTTTTGTAAACTGAGACTTAAAGATACATACTATGCTACTACAAAGTTAAATTACTATACTTTGTGTACTACTAATGAGTGATACCACTTCTAGGGCCAGATGTACGACCATTTACTTTTGCGACTCGCAAATTGCAAAGAATTGCGAGTCGCAATTTGCGAGTCGCAAAAGCAAATGTACAACAGTGTCAGAGACACTGTTAGCGATTCCCAATGGGGTCGCAAAAAGCGAGGCTCATGAATATTAATGAGCCACTCGCAATTTGTGACTACATTGGGAATGGCTGGCCCTCCCAGGGATGGTGGCCTGCTGGGTTCAGCAGACCTCCATGTCTGGGACTGCTTTTAAATAAAGCAGTTTTATTTTTAAATGTAGCCCGTTTTCCTTAAAGGAAAACGGGATGCATTTTAAAAAATGAAACGTTTTCGTTTTTATTTTTTTAAGGGCAGGCAGTGGTCCCTAGGACCACTGCCTGCCCTTAAAAAATATTTTCCCATGCATTCCCAAAGGGGAAGGTGTCCCCTGGGGACCCCTTCCCGTTTGCAAATGCTTTACCACCTACTTGAAGTAGGTGGAAAATTGCGACTGTTTTGAGACCGCAATTGCGGTCGCAAAACATAGGGCTCAGACTCGCTATTAGGAAGGGACGCCCTTGAAACGCCCCTTCCAAATAGCGAGTTGCAAATCCTAATTAGCGAGCCGCAAATAAATTGCGACTCGCTAATTAGGGTTTGTACATGGTCCTTAGGTATTTTTGCAGGCGCAAACGGGTCGCAAACCCGTTTGCGCATGCAAAAATACTTCGTACATCTAGCCCCTAATATATATTATGTGAGTGGCTGTGTGACTGTGTGTATCCATGTGTGACCGGATGTCTGAGTGGCTGTATGGGCATTTGAGTGGGTGTGTGAGTAGTTGTGTGAGTGGGTGTATGAGTGATTGTGGGGGGGTGAGTGGGAGTGCGTGTAGTTCTATGGGTATGGAACTGGTTGTGTAAGTGGTTGTATGGGTGAATGAGTGGGTATGTGAGTGGCTGTATGGGTGAGTGGGTGGCTGTGTGAGTGGCTGTTTGAGTGAGTGACTGGGTATGTAAGTGGCTATATGGGTGAGGGAGTGGTGGTTTGAAGGGGTGTTTGGTTAAGTGAGTTTGTGTGAGTGGCTGTATTGGAGAGTGTCTGTGTGAGTGGCTATATGGGCGAGTGAATGGGTGTGTGAGTAGTTGTATGGATGTGTGAATGGGTATGTAAGTAGTCATGTGAGTGAGTGAGTATCTGAGTAGTTGTATGGGTGTGTGAGAGACTGTGTGGAGAGGCTTTATGGGTGAATAAGTGGGTACCTGAGTAGCTGTATGGGTGAGTGTGTGGCTGTGTGAGTGGCTGTATAGGTGAGTGAGTGGTTGTGTGAGTGGCTGTATGAGTGTGTGAGTGGGTGTGTCAGTGGCTCTATGGATGAGTGAGTGTGTGTGTGAGTAGTTCTATGGGTCTCTGAATGGGCATGTGTGTGGTTGTGTAGGTGTGTGAGTGGGTGTATGAGAGGCTGTAGTAGGGTGTGAGTGGGTATGTAAGTGGTTCTGTGGATGATGTCATCAGTGATGTAATTTGAGAAGTCATCAGTGATGTCACTGACCATGTCTGTTTGCCTTTTTCTGCTTGTTTTTCTGCCCTCCGTTTTGCCTTTTCTCCTCATTTTTCTGCCATCTGTTTTGCCCTCTTCTGCTCTGTTTTGCCTTTCCTGCTCATTTTCTGCTCTCTGTTTTGCCTTTTTCTGCTTGTTTTTCTGCCCTCTCTTTGGCCTTTTCTGCTCGTTTGTCTACCCTCTGGTTTCCCTGTTTCAATTAGGCCTGGGAGTGAAATTCCAGTTTGCTTTCAGAGTTTGTGAAGTTTTTCCCAATCCGTGTAGCGGAGTTTTTTCCTCGCTCGCACTCGCCAGTGTTAAGTTTGTGAGGTTGAGCAAGAAAAATCTTACTCCAGACCACCTCCCGGTGAGATTTCTCAATGCACGCGGTCATGTATGGCCGCTAACACTCGCGTTAAGAAACCTTCTGTTTGCGTTGAGGAAGCTGCTGCTCTAGTAGAACATCCCCTCGAGCGGCAGGAAAAGCAGTGCCCTCTTGCACTGCACATGGTGCCACTTGTGCTGATTTTCCTGTGTGGGACAAACAGCCGGCACAAAAAATCAGCACGAACGGTGCAACCCAATGCACTCTGTTGCTTGTGGAACTCCGCGTAGCACTGCAGAGTTTTTGGGTCACTTCACAGAATTCCACATAGCAGGACTCCAAGAACTCCACCCATGCCTAGTTTCAATGGAGGAGGGAGACCACACGTCCCCCCCCTCCCCAGGCCGATTTCGGCCCAGGGGACCCCATCCCCCAGGGCCTGGCCATGTGTCACTGGGTGCCCTTGCCCTAGCCAGTGCACCCAGTGAGCAGTATCAGGACTGTGGGGGAGCCTCAAGGCCCCCAGGGTCCCAGCTGGCTTCCCGCCTCCCGCGGGAGCCAGCATTGCTGTTGCATAGAGGGAGCTGCTGGAAATGCAGCCCCGTGTGTGCATATGGAAACATGGTCCTATAACTACCTATTGGCAACCGCCAGGAGGTAATGTGTATATATATATATATATATATATATATATATTTATATATATATATATATATATATATATATATATCCACAAAGAGTCACCCCCTCGGAAGAGCCACAACGCTGGTAGGTTTGACTTTTGTTTTATTTTGGAAGCTGCAGCACAGTGGTCGGGATACCCTGCATGTTAATTAAAGCCTCAAAATATTGTTGCTGATGCGTTTCGTGCTGTCACGCACTTCTTCACAGGCATATTTCTTTAAAAAGCGCAAAGCAGTTCGGGCACTTTTATTCAAATCCTGACATCCGCCCATGTGGGCGTGACTCTCACCAGAGCCTGCTGGTATCTGTAGTGCACAATAGTGTTCCTTCAGTAAGTTGCTTGTTGCCTTTGTCACATTTCACAAATAAAATCCCAAGTGGGTGTGCAAAGTGTCCTGTTCAAGCCGGGCTGCACCTTATAACTTCCAAAAACAACCTACTGCTGACTACTGATCGTCGGTTGACGTCACCGTCTTCCGCTTACATCAAGCGGGGGCATCTTCCACGGCCGGGCCAGCTGTCAATTATCCATCCACAAAGAGTTACCCCCTCGGAAGAGCCACAACGCTGGTAGGTTTGACTTTTGTTTTATTTTGGAAACAAAACGAAACGCGTCGGCAACAATATTTCGAGGCTTTAATTACCATGCAGGGTATCCCGACCACTGTGCTGCAGCTTCCAAAATAAAACAAAAGTCAAACCTACCAGCGTTGTGGCTCTTCCGAGGGGGTGACTCTTTGTGGATGGATAATTGACGGCTGGCCCGGCCGTGGAAGATGCCCCCGCTTGATGTAAGCGGAAGACGGTGACGTCAACCGACGATCAGTAGTCAGCAGGAGGTTGTTTTTGGAAGTTATAAGGTGCAGCCCAGCTTGAACAGGACACTTTGCACACCCACTTGGGATTTTATTTGTGAAATGTGACAAAGGCAACAAGCAACTTACTGAAGGAACACTATCGTGCACTACAGATACCAGCAGGCTCTGGTGAGAGTCACGCCCACATGGGCGGGTGTCAGGATTTGAATAAAAGTGCCTGAACTGCTTTGCGCTTTGTAAAGAAATATGCCTGTGAAGAAGTGCGTGACAGCACGAAACACGTCGGCAACAATATTTCGAGGCTTTAATTACCATGCAGGGTATCCCGACCACTGTGCTGCAGCTTCCAAAATAAAACAAAAGTCAAACCTACCAGCGTTGTGGCTCTTCCGAGGGGGTGACTCTTTGTGGATGTATATATATATATATATATATATATATATATATATATATATACAGAGAGAGAGAGTAATGTAACATGCATGCAGATAATGGATGGCTAAATTGATAAACGCTTAATGTCAATTGTGTGCTTTCTAAAGGCAGGAATATTTTTATGAAGAATTAGACAATCCTCTTTTGACAGCTGTAAATTCACTGTTCTGAATGTGATAATTCATTTTGTAGCTTCTCTCCCTATAGTAGCTGTATTAATTCATATAATGGTAGTTAAAGTGCTTGGGGAATACTTGTTCTCAAGGCTGTTTATTGCGAGCAGAAATGCCACACTTTCAAAAGGATACAGATATGTGAGTTTTTGTCATAGTCAATTATTGTTTTTATGTCCTATTTTCTTATTCGCATCTCTTGGGAGGTTGCCTCTGTGAAAATTGTAACTGAAGTATGCCCTTGTATAAAAAACAAAAACAAAAAAAAACACACACACACACACACAAGATCACACAAGATACCAGGTCGATGCATTTTCATGTAGTTTAAAAAACAAACAGTGAATGTGAGGCATATGGCTGCAGCACACAACTAAGTTTACTGTTCATTCATTATATATTATTCTCAAACATGTCCCCCACATTTGAAATTTCTACAAAAAAATAGTAAGAAAAACAAGCATTATGTTAAATGTATGAAACCCTATAGTCTAATCTATGCAAGACTGTGCTCGCATAAAAGAACCTGTCCGTCCTAATCATTAAATGCATGCAAAATGAAAATAATCAAATTCATGCATCTAAAATTTGATTACAAATGAAATGTGCAATCGACTGGGATCAGCAGTTAAACTTAATGTAAGCTCTGCAGCTTGTCTGACTGCCATTCGTTAGAATACAAGTACTTTGTAGGTTTCTTTTGCTGAAAAAGAATTTCAAAATGAGTATCCTATGAATAGTCGATTTTTGGGTATAGTTTACAGTTGGAAAAATGCAGCGTTGACCTTATCATGGCTGATGATATTAAGATGCATTAACTGGTTAGTAATGCAAAACAAAGACTGGCACAGACACAACTACCTTGTGGAATGAAAATGATCAGAGATCATCATTTTCCTTTAGCTACAGCATCTAAAAGGGGGTGGTGGCACTTTTGTACTTGCTTAGGCCAGCTGCAGAAAGATGAACAATTAATTGTTAGACATGTGAATGCAGTGCTGGCTAAAGAGATTCAAAACATTACATCTAAAACATTATTTGGTATTTGGGATGGCCTATAAATATTTGTGAACTGACTAGGAATAATTCAGGCAAACAGTGTACTTTACACAATACAGAGAGGTCACGAACCCTGCGTACACTTTTGACATGTTCATCTTACTGACCTTGTGATTAGTTTAGTATTGATTTCTCAACGCTGGAAACCAGTCTGTGACAGAAGAGTGGTGAATTTATTTATTTATTTATTTGTTTGCTTCAGAGAAGTCCCAGGAGGGCACGTTATGCTTTTTAAGTTTCATCTATAGATCGCTTTAGCTGTCTGTTGCCCAAACCCATTATTTCCAATGTACATAGACTAAGCTTTGGGTCAGCCCCTTGTTCGGGACTCGATGGCTTTGTTGACTTACTTTCCGGCTCCTAATCGAATGGCTATCCTCCATATTCTTGTGTTGGTCCCGCCCAGGAGTATTTCAGTCTCACTTTGTTCTGACTGGATGGGTTCGAGCATTCTCCTGCTGACATGAAGGAGCTATTTTTTTGTGTGCATTTTTCTTTAACATTTCGGAATGCTTGTCCAGCCAATTCCTCTTGTGTGTCTGAATTGTAGCTACATTTATCCTTCCTCTCCTCTTCTGTGTTGTTCCATTGGCATGACCTCTCACGCTATCCTTGCTGTACAGTCTCACAAGAAATGCAACCCCACACCCATCCTCTTAATCCGTTTCTGCCTTCCCCGAACCAGTATCACTACTAGCATTGAGAATTTGCAATTTTAGACACAGACTAGAGTGGGTCGTCAAGTGCAAAAACTGGGATTCAAACTAGGGTCTCCACATCTTTGGTCGAAAAACTCTGTTCTTTTCTTCATGGGCTTGTTTTCTTTGGATTGTTAAGTGAATTTATTAAATAGAAAAAGACTTTCTACAAAAATGAACCAGATTGTATACAAAACATCATTTTCTAGGTACAGTATAATACCAGTACCTAACTTGTGCCAGTGGTTGATGGTAGGCACCATCAATACTTCTTTCAGGAGAGGGGAATTCTTTAGGACCTTCTGCACTGTCCCAATCCCAGTCTGTTGAACAGAAAGAGCCAGCAGATTGTCAGTCCTTTTATTTCCACCAAAGTCATGGAAGTAGAAGGAGAGCTGCCAATAAAGTAAACATTCACCATTGTGTACTGGCAACCTTTCTTTTATTTGTACAACACATAGGGGCCAATTCCGATTCAGGCCGGAAATCTCCCCGACCGAGCCGGACCCGGAGAGATTTCCGACCGAATCGGACCCTAGCAGTCCGACCGAACGAGTACGATGCGTTCGCATGCAATCGGACTCGATTCGAATCGACTCCCATTGAAGTCAATGGGAGCCGGTCGTACAACGCATACGCGGGCTCCCATTGACTCAATGGGTGCGAGGCGAACAAGGGCGCCCCCTACAGCGGGTACGCATCGAAGCGACTCGTGCCGTACACGCACAGGTAGGGGGGACCCATGGGTCCCCCCTGTGTGCGACTCGCGCAGCAAAGCGTACAGGGGGGTCCGACACGGACCCCCAAAGTCCGGCTCCGACTGCTTTTTGGAGCCGGACTGCGCGAGTCGGTCGGACTGCTTGAGGCGCGCATCATACTTACCCGGCCGGTGAACGTCTCCATTGCGCGGTGCGAGTCGTGTCCGTGCGAGTCGGTCGGTGCGGTTGGGTCCCGCGAACGAGTCGGTCGGCGATTTTGCGAGCGCTCGCATCGTACTCGCTCGCCCGGATGCACGTCCGAATCGGTCGGGAACGAGGGCTCCGAATCGGATCCGGTAAAGCCGAATCCGATTCGGTGCCCTACCGGCCGAGATCGGAATCGACCCCATAGTGTAAATAAAAGGTGTAAAGGCATTGGTGCTGTAGGTATTGAGGATAACAACATCACAAAATAAAATGATGGATGGAGTGTTGAAACTTTTCAAACCCCCAGGCACAGATCTGGGTTTAATCCATCGTTATTTTGCTTGCCACGTCACCCCAGTTTGGACCCAGCCATATGCAAATCAGTCTCGACCCTGCCAGGCCAGGTCCTCCCTGGACCAGAAACAAGCATCCTGGAACCAGTTTCAGGGTATCATCCCTCATCAGCCAGCCTAGCTTGAATCCAGTGGTGTAGCGAGCAAGGGACCCACGTCTGTGCATAACCTTATGTAACTATGTAACGCTGTTTTTCTCTATACCATGTTTCTTCCTTGTAATCTGATGCTAACTTTGTAAAAATGTTGACCTTATGTAAAGCGCTCTGATACCTCCGGGTCTAGCCAGCGCTATATAAAACTCTTAAAATAAATAAAATAAAAAATAAATAAACCTTAGCCACTTAGGGTGCACATAGCAACATCCCAGGATGCTTGTTTTCAGTCCAGGGAGTAAAATATGTGAGTGAGTGTGTGAAAGTTACATGCGCATGGTAAAAATGCATATAATGCATTTTTGAAAAATCACATCTGTAAGAAATTGTGTTGCTGGTTGAGGGGGATGAAACCCTATTCATTCAGAAACCACAATCCTTGTCAGGGTGAAGTCACAAACAAACCATTAAAGTAACCTGTGCTCAACCATCGGGTAGCTTGGCAAAGAGCAGTCAGGCTTAACAGAGTGAAAATACACCACAAAAGGATCCATCACCAGTTTAGAAAAATAGATTGATTTTTAGTAAATAAAACAAGCCCAAAACAACAATCATCTAATCAGTAGATCCGGAGATAAGCAATTTTTAAGATTTCAGTGAAAATAGCACCAAAAAGCACAACGTGCCAACTGTAGCTATCTGGTCATGCCGGACACGGACAAAGTCACAAGTTCAGCCCGACTACGATGGAGAGCGGGCCGGCTAACTGCAGTGCTGTGCAGTGACCTGCAGTGCTGTGATGTGAAGTCTTGGGTCGTCGACGAGAATCCTGTTGACAATGATTTGTGAGGCGAAGTCCTGTGTCAGGAATGCTTCATGCAGTCGAGGCAATGAGTCAGGTCTGAGGAGCTGTGAGGCTGTGATTCGAGAACCTGCGTCGTCATAGAGGGACATGCAATGTGAGGGCTTGCGTTGGGAAAGCTTCGCACAGGCAATGGTTCCTTTGCAGGCTGCGAGGTCGATGCAGAGTCCTTTGCGCGGGTGCAGCCCTCACACAAGAGGCAATGCGTTGGTTCTCCTCCGGTTTGTGCCACACAGAAAGAGAGATGCATCGGTTCTACTGGATTCACAGATGGGCTGGCAGAGCACCTTCAGGCCCAATTCCCAGGGTCCAGGACTGGAGTGGCACCACTTGGCAGGGTAGGAAACACAGATGGCAGAGTCCAGGTGTTGGGTTCAAGGTTACTGGAGCCTTCTGTCCATGACGCTCTATTAAGGAGGCCAGCCATTTAGCCCTAGGAGTCACATTGGAGTCCTGGGTTTAACAGATGCAGGTCCAGTCCTTCTTACTCAGGCAAGAGCATAGCAGGGCATCATATCGAGGCAGCAGTCCAGCAAGCAGTAGTCCAGCAGGGCAGCAGTCCAGCAGAGTGGCAGTCTTTTCATCAGCACAGCAGTCCTTCTTCCTGGCAGAGTATCCACAGGTCCAGAAGTGTACTGAAGAGTTTGTGTTTGAGATCCAATATTTATACCTGGTTCTTCTTTTGAAGTGAAAGAAGCTTCTAGAGGTTTCCCTTTGAAGTCCACAGGCTTCCTGCCTTTCCTGGTCTGGCTCCAGACTAACTACAAGGGGTATGCAGGCCTTTGTGTAGAGGCAGGACAGAACCTACTCAAGTGTAAGTAGGGTTATGCCCAGCTCCAGCCTCCCATCCTGTGAGTGATGGCCCTTCCAGATATATCTCTATTGTGTGTGGATGTCTAGGTGGAATACACAAAGCCCATTTGTCAGCTACAACCAGAGACCCAGAGACAGTCTACATGCACTAAATGGCTAATGCAGGAAAAGGCCAACTTTCTAAAAGTGGCATTTTCAAAATTGTAATTTAAAATCCGACTTTAGCATGAGAGAGGATTTTTCATTACAATTCCAAAGACACCAAACATGGACTAGTTACCTGCTCCCGTTTGGAAATGATCACTTATTAACTATAATAGGGCAACTCTAATATTAGCCTATGGGAGAGGTAGGCCTTGCAGTAGTGCATAGCACAATTAAGAGTTTTTCACTACCATGAAATGGTAAACTTAAAAGTACATGTCCACCCTTTTAATTACACTCTAATCTGCCCTCTGAGCTGTCCAGAACCTACCCTAGGGGTGACTCTTATGTGTTAAAAAGGAAGGTTTGGTCCTGGCAAAAGGTTTATTTTGTACTACCAGTTTACTAGGGACTTACAAGTAAATTAAATAGGTCAATTGAATATAAGCTAATTCTACCATGTTTTAAGGAGAAATCACAAGCAGTTAAGATCTGGTTAGCAGTGGTAACGTGTGCAGATTCCTAAAAGCCAACTAAAATGGGTTCAGAAAACAGGAGAATGAAGGCAAAAAGTTTGGAAATGACCAAGTCCAATAACATATGAACTGCATTTAGTTTTATAACACCATAAATGAATTCCCCTGAAATGTGCACATGCCAAATCTGATTTGATGTTATTTTACACCATCTTAATGCATATGCTGCTGCATTTCTCACTGCTACACTTTAATAATGGTCAATTTTTTATCTTTGAACCATGAGAATACATCACTCAGTTTCCTTGAATTCCTTTTCCCTATTTATTATAAAATGAATGTTTCACTTAAAGATCTTTTTTAACCTGGACAATATTTCATATTTCCCAGAGAGTAATTTAAGAAATTAAATCATTTCACAAAATATAAGCAGTTTTGAAACTACAGGTTTTCTAGTGCTTTGTAGAAAGTCTTTAAAATTATCCTATGAAAGCCTTCAGCAGCATATTAAACCACACACATTCCCTTTTCCATTGTAAGAAATGATCTCAGCTTTGTTATGAAATGCTACCTTGATATGACCTCCTTAGTCAGACTGTAATATCAAATTAGAAACAAGGTTTTTGGATTATTTGTTGCAGACAAATGTATTGGTTCCACTTGGCAGTTCCTTAATATCTATACCCAATAATACAAACTCCATTTCTTTTGTGCACCAGTTTTGAAGGTTACCAGAAGAGAATATGTTCCATGTTTGTAGTTGGGTCAAATGGTCTCCATACATAGCCTGTTATTGAGGAGATTGCAACTTTAAAATCATTGGTAGTCTTGCTATCACCTTATGAGTTTAAATCACTGAACATATCATGCTTGTCCACTTGCACAGCTGAGATGGTGAATCTATTTTTTTTCTGCAAGGCACAGCCCAAATTATGTGTTACCACTTGCTGTACCTTTATGTGTACCATAACATTTTGTTCAATAGTACAATATCAATGTTTCAGTAGCAATAGATTGATACATTAGATACTGATTCAGTATTTGGATGGACACCTACAAACATCCCTTCCAGACATCGAATCAGTATCCATTCGCAATCCCATTCTAGGAGTTGGAAAAAGGTTTCTGACCTGTAAAAAGGGATTAGTACATATTAAAAAACATTGTAACACTTGCAAAGATTGCCTTTGGAATATTTGAAACTGTTAAAATGATTAGTCATCTAGCCCCAAATTTCAAGTGATCTAACAAACTGGTTAAAAGCAAAGTTGGTTAGGCCACTTCATTTGTTGCAATATTAGATGTCTTACTGTGAGAAATTGGGTTGTTGGTTGACTGTGTTGTGAACCCTGGTCAAGCAACAACCGCAATCCCTGGCAGGGTGAACCTTAAAGAGTCACTAAATTAACCCGTTCTTAACCCTGGTAGCTTGACACAAAAAAGCAGTCATCAGTCTTCACTTGGAGGCAATGTGTAAAGTATATATGCAGCACACAAACAGTAATGAAGTGAAAACACAACACAAAAAAAAATCCCACACCAATTTTGAAAAATAGAGGAAATTAAAAAAAATTATGTGACACCAAAACAACAAAAATCCTATCAGTAGAACCGTAGTTCTGAATTGTAAACGTTTTTTGTAAAAACTAGCACCTAAAAGATCAAAGCACCAAACGTGGATGAACGCAGAGCATAGCCTATTCAATTGCGAGTGGGGTTGTGCCTAGCTCCATGCCCAATCCTGTCAGCAGATGTCCCATTCAGGCACACGTAATTCCTCTATTGTGTGACTGTCTGGGAAGAATTCACAAAGTCTAGCTGTCAGTTATACCAAGGCAGCAGACCTAGGAGAGTCTGCATGCACCAAATGGCTAAGAGCAGGAAAATGCCAACTTTCTAAAAATTGCTTCTGACTGTGATTGATCGAGTGCACTCCAACTTTAAACGTTCATCCAAGTTTAATGCATGCTCAAAGGCATAATGTTTAGAATATTAGCATGCAAACTTGAAGTGTGCTCTACCCCTGTAGCATGCTCATGAAAATGAGAGATTGCCCGGTGCGCCGTCGCGCACCAGATTCAAGATGCACTGCTATTGTAGGCAAAAGCCAATCATTGTTGACCTATGACACAAATCTTTTGAAAAAATAATCCAAATAATCCATGTAGTCCTCAGTACTCCAAAGTAAACACGGAGGCGGCGTCATTTCAATCATTTAATGTTGAAGATATGCCCATCCAGGCCTTATCCTACAACACATTGAATTCCACTATTCTTCCTGGGCATCCTAACAGTCATACATTCACCCAATGCATTTCGGACACATTCAATCCTTCGTCAGAGGTAACTATGATGTAAAAACAAAAAGCGCATCAGCTTCTCAAATTAACATAAACATAGAGATGACGTAAATTTCAACGTGAATGCTCATTATAACAAAGTGTGACATATTCACCAGCAGAATCTGTCTACCAAACATTCCCCGAAACATATGCTCCCCCTACACCATCAAAGACATTCTCATTTCAAAGCAACATATTTAAAAGAAAAAAACAAGGAATTATACAGTGGTAAATCGATGTGCCAATGCACCGTATCTGACCTGAACCTTATCATGCTGTAAGTAATGCGCCATCTCGTGTAGTAGACCCAATCATTAATAACCAATCAGTTCTATTTCAGATGTAAACATCAAAATTTTCTTTCACATCAAAACATCAAGATTTTCAATGTCGCTGCGCCGTAACGGGCTGTTTTACCTCTTCATCTGGCGTCCATTCTCCCAGAGGGACTGTGCTCGAATGAAGCAAGTCTATGGTAACCCGCTATGAGCAACCCACTTGTAACCCCTCCCTTCAATCAAACCGTTGAGTTTAAACAAAACCACGCGATCTTACGTACTACTACACTTGATAGACATAAACGAAATACGTTAACATCAGCATGCTACCATATTCCTCCCCATTCTCCATTATGATATTCAAATAATAATATGGTCAAAGATGAAAAAAACTAAAATTTGCAAAATATACAAAAACTGCAAATGTGTGCGTACGTAAACTAGATCAACAAAAAGATATGCAAGCGTCAAATTAAAGGAGAAGATGAATTGTTATCTTGATTGACCGGTACTCTTAAATTATATCCTGTGAAATAATAAAACAACGTCCACTGATGAACTTTATGCGACCCAGTTCTCCCAGGTGGCCTCCGGCATGATGTTAATACTGTCAATTTCATCCTTGATACGGATGCAGACAATCGGATAGGGGCAGTATTTAGTATAGCTTCTGACTGTGATTGATCGAGTGCACTCCAACTTTAAACGTTCATCCAAGTTTAATGCATGCTTAATGGCATAATGTTTAGAATATTAGCGTGCAAACTTGAAGCGTGCTCTACCCCTGTAGCACGCTCATGAAAATGAGAGATTGCCCGGTGCGCCATCGCGCACCAGATTCAAGATGCACTGCTATTGTAGGCAAAAGCCAGTCATTGTTGACCTATGACACCAATCTTTTGACAAAATAATCCAAGTAATCCATGTAGTCCTCAGTACTCCAAAGTAAACATGGAGGCAGCGTATTTTCAATCATTTAATGTTGAAGATATGCCCATCCAGGCCTTATCCTACAACACGTTGAATTCCACTATTCTTCCTGGGCATCCTAACAGTCATACATCCACCCAATGCATTTCGGACACGTTCAGTCCTTCGTCAGGGGTAACTATGATGTAAAAACAAAAGGCGCATCAGCTTCTCAAATTAACATAAACATAGAGATGACGTAGATTTCAACGTGAATGCTCATTATAACAAAGTGTGACATATTTCACCAGCAGAATCTGTCTACCAAACATTCCCCGAAACATAGTGCTCCCCCTACACCATCAAAGACATTCTCATTTCAAAGCAACATATTTAAAAGAAAAAAACAAGGAATTATACAGTGGTAAATCGATGTGCCAATGCACCGTATCTGACCTGAACCATATCATGCTGTAAGTAATGCGCCATCTCGTGTAGTAGACCCAATCATTAATAACCAATCAGTTCTATTTCAGATGTAAACATCAACATTTTCTTTCACATCAAGATTTTCAATGTCGCTGCGCCGTAACGGGCTGCTTTACCTCTTCATCTGGCGTCCATTCTCCCAGAAAGACTGTGCCCGAAAGAAGCAAGTCTATGGCAACCCGCTTTGAGCAACCCAGGTGTAACCCCTCCCTTCAATCAAACCGTTGAGTTCAAACAAAACCACGCGATCT
Source organism: Calotriton arnoldi (assembly GCA_963921515.1). Lineage (NCBI taxonomy): Eukaryota > Metazoa > Chordata > Amphibia > Caudata > Salamandridae > Calotriton > Calotriton arnoldi. The sequence goes on along the minus strand of CAWUFW010002837.1, from coordinate 867,564 downwards.
TACATACTACTACACTTGATAGACATAAACGAAATACGTTAACATCAGCATGCTACCATATTCCTCCCCATTCTCCATTATGATATTCAAATAATAATATGGTCAAAGATGCAATAAAACTAAAATGTGCAAAATATACAAAAACTGCAAATGTGTGCGTACGTAAACTAGATCAACAAAAAAGATATGCAAGCGTCAATTTAAATGAGAAGATGAATTGTTATTTTGATTGACAGGTACTCTTAAATTATATCCTGTGAAATAATAAAACAACGTCCACTGATGAACTTTATGCGACCCAGTTCTCCCAGGTGGCCTCCGGCATGATGTTAATACTGTCAGTTTCAACCTTGATACGGGTGCAGACAATCGGATAGGGGCAGTATTTAGTATTGCTTCTGACTGTGATTGATCGAGTGCACTCCAACTTTAAACGTTCATCCAAGTTTAATGCATGCTCAATGGCATAATGTTTCTAAAAATGGCATTTTCAAAATTGTAATGTAAAATCTGACTTTACCATTAAAGAGTATTTTTCATTACAGTTTAATACATACAAAACATGAAATGCTTATCTGTCTTCAATCAAAAGTTAGCAGTTATTAAATGTAATAAAGCAGCCCAATGTTATCCTATGGAACATATAGGCCTCACAGTAGTGACATGTTTTTCACTACCAGGACATGTAAAACTAAAAATTACATATCCAACCTTTTAATTACAATGTACCCTGCCCTATGAGCTACCTCGGGGCTACCTTAGGGGTGACGGCTTTGCAATAAAAGAGGAATTCAAGGCTAAACCTGGGCGTAGTGGGCGTAGCGGGGCTACGCAGAGGGCACGGAGTTGACAACAAACTCCATGGAACTCCGTGGAGCTCCGCTACGCCACCCGCCTCCCACCCCCCTTATTAACAATGGATTAAAACTTAAATAAAAATACTTTAAAGTAAAGAAAACCCACTTACCTTGGCTGCGACGTCCCCAGGCTGCCCTTCTCCTCTTCATCGCCGTCTCTGGGAAAACTGCGCATGCGCGCGCGCCCGCACATGCGCATTTCTCACGAGAGAAGCTTTTCTGTGTAGGGGAAATGGTCGACCCTTGAGGGACTCCGCACCTCACTGGTGAGGAGTCAGAGAATGCGTTGCCTAGTTTGATTCATTGTGAGCGATTATGCAGGAAGGAAGCGAACCATGAGAAAACGTTCCCAGACAACTCCATTCTGTTTTCTAGTACTTTTAGTAGGATGTTGTGATTGACCAGTCCTAAGGCCAACAAAAATGGATTTCAGTATCAAAAATAGCAGTAAGTAGGCAAAACGCTTGGGGGAAGACCATCCTAAGGCTTATAGGTCTAACAGTTTCATTTGTTGAAGATACAGTTTTTCCAGCTGTTTAAAAAAAATATTTGCTATGGCGATCATGTTGCCATTCAGACCACAGTCCTTCGGGTAACATTGTGGATATTTTGAATTCCTATGGTTTGCTCCGACTTTGCTCCTGGGTGAACCCTAGTGCACACAGGTAATATTGAGAAATTTTGTAAAGCAGTTCATCCTTTGAGTTGATAGCCTGTCCATTCCCTTTGTGGACCTTGTAAGGAAAGTAGGATCTGCTTTTATGGTTACCCCCACTTTTAGCCTGGTGCTATGCTGTTTATGACTAGTCTGACTGGTATTCTGGTAACCAGGACCCCAGTCTCTGTGCTTTCTCCCCTAAACTGATATGGTAAGTACTCCCCAGATTGGACACTGGTGTACCCTTATCAGTCCCTAGTATATGGTACTGAGGTACCCAGGGCATAGGTACACCAGGGGTCCCCCATGTGCTGAAGCATGTATTATGCCACCCATGAGGGACCACTCAAACTGTAACTACAGGCATGCCATTACAGCCTGTGTAAGCTGGTGCTAGCACCACTTACGAAAGATATAGGTTTCCCTATATCTAAGGTCACTGCACTTGAAACCTATGTCACCCCTAAAGCAGGCCTTTCAATCCTGAAGGCAAGGTGCTCGGTTCTAAGTGTGAGGGTGCCCCTGCATGAGCAGGACACCCCTACAGCCTATAGACTCCATTCTCCCGGGTTGTGAGTGCAACAGCCATATAACATATAGAGGGGCACTGCGTCATTACGCAATGACCATCTCGAAACTGGCTGGAACGAACCCTATCATGTTTGGTATCAAACATGTTGGAATCATACCCCCACACCATAAACAGTGTGTGAAGTATGATTCCATGCACTGTAAAGCTCCTTCGGGAGGCCCTCAGTGCTCCTGGTACCAGTCTTCTATACCCGAACAGCACAATATAGATGCTGCCGACCAGAGACACGATTCTGCCCTCCTGCTGCCGAGCCAAGCTCAAGCAGGGGAAGGCAGAACAATGGTGCACCACAATGGTGGTCACACCTCCCTGACTAAACCCTGTCAGGGAGGTGTAACCACCTCCCTGACAGGGTTTAGTGTATTGGGGCTGGGTGGGAGTGCTTGCCAGCACCACTCAGTCTGCTTGAAGGGCACATTTGGTGCCCTCCTAGCATAGTCCGGTTCAAACCAGCTCGCTCTGGCACGAAACTGGACAAAGGACATGGGAATCCTCCCCACTTAAGGGTACTTATGTTATGGTAGCAAGTTTAATAACGCGCACAGCTACTCAAAGAGTGTCCCGGCGCGGGCCCAAGTAAAAACAGGAAAGAGACAGAGAGAAATTCAGTTAAAAAGAAAAGTTTTAAGCTTTTTCCTAAACTCAATGGGATTCTGCAAGCTACGTAAAACATTCGGAAGAGCATTCCAGGCCACCGCGGCCAGATATGCCAAAGAACTGCCACCTCTCCTTTTCAGGCGATATCTGGGCAGAGAGGCCATCAACATATTAGAAGAACGCAGATGTCTACCAGGAATGTAGAACTGAAAACGCTTCCTGAGATAGACGGGGCCATACTCGTACAAGGCAGCATGGGCCATTACCAGGGCCTTGAACTTAACCCGTGTTCTCACAGGCAGCCAATGAAGATTACGCAAATGTAGCCTGACACTCATGCGTTTAGGGAGGCCTAGAAGCAGCCTGGCAGCGGCATTCTGAACCACCTGGAGTCTATCCAGGAGGAAACCAGGAAGACCCACATAGAGTGCGTTGGCATAGTCTATACGGGAGGTGACCAGCGCACGGGTAACCGTTTCCTTAGCTGCTAATGGGAGAAAGGGCAAAAACTTTTTTAGTAGCTTCAAGATGCCAAAGCAAGTACCTGTCAACTTACTAATTTGGCTGCTGAAACTAAGCCTTTCATCGAACCAGATCCCAAGGTTCTTGACTGGGAGGCCCTGCGGCGAGGGCTTAGGAGACTCCTCTGGCCAAAATGAATGCCAGAACAGAGGGGGAAACGTACCAAAAAATAAAATCTCCGTTTTGTCTTCGTTACACTTGAGCTGGGCGGAAGTGAGCCAATTAAACACAGCTGCCAGACAAGTCCTGACATAATCAGTAGACGACTTAAGGGCTTACCTAAGGGTGGGTCCCTAGATTCATCGTGGGACACAATTCATTTCAAGACACCACTTCTACTTCGACCGTCTGGGCACTCTGGTCTTCGCTGGACTGCGCCCTGGGCATCAAGACTGCAACCGGGAAGACTCCTGCTGCTTCTGATCTCGTTGCCCTGCTTGTCTGCTGCAACGTCCGTGCCTGTGCTCCATACAGGAACCTTCTAAGGCCTGTGGACATCCAAGACAACTGAAGAAATCTCCCTTGAAGTGAAGGAGTCACTTCACTGCATCTGCAGGCATCGCAACTAAGCTGATCGGTCTGCTGATCCTGGGCTCCCATGGACTCCGAAAGCCTCAGCAACACAGGTGGTGGTTCTACACACCCCTCAAGTCCTGCCCTGTCCTCTCACCAAGTTTGAGGCCAGTATCACTCGTCGGGGCTGCAGGAACCAAACCCCTGTGCACCGCATTGACTTACTGTTGCAAAGGCTTGTTGGCTTCCTTCCTCCAAGATCTTTGGGCTCCAAGAAACCCCCACCTCAAGCATGTCCTGTGACCAAGATCTTTGGCCTCACCGCATCACTTGCACTGTGGGCCTGTATCTTTGGTGAGCTGCTTGAGGTCCTCTTGTGACTACAGTGCCTCCGGCCTGTGGGTCCTGTTGAGGTTCTTTGTTAATTTCTGTGGGCTCCCCTGATTGCTCGGGGCCTGCCCTGACTCCCCTGCTTGTGGTGAGTCACCTGGAACTTGCTGGTCCTGACACTGCACCTTCTTCACTTTCCACATTGTTTGCAGTTGCCAAGGCTTGTTGGTGCTCCCTTAACCAAACAAAATATCCACAGGTCTACCAGACCTATTGAGGGTCTGAGAACATATAGCACAAGTAGAGACCTTAAAATGTATTTAAAGGGAATCCTTTAAAAAAGGACGGAATCCCATCACTCACCGAAGTGACATGCTTCATCATCTGGGATCTCCTCTTGGATGCAAAACCTAGTGCAACCAAGGGCTACAACCCCCTCACTAAGAGGGAGGAGCTCAGGGATGTTTTCAGAGTAAATGTTGTTTGGTAGGATCTCCTAAAATCCATCAGATGTGAAGAGTTTTGGAATTAATAAGAGTGATGGGCGCAGTGCATGTGTGTGAACTGTGAAGTGAAAGTTAAAATGGGCTACCAGGAGAAAAAAGTTTTATTCATTATCTCCTGATGTCCAGATTAAAAACAGTGCAGATGCAGTTGTAAAATAATGACTGCATATGTCCAGAAACATTCCCACCTTCCTATGGATACATATGAGACTGCCACTTGATTTTGAATGTATTAGTTTTTCTGGCTAACCTAATTGTTTAATTCCTTACAGAGCTCTAATTGTTCGGTCATGCTTGCAAAGCGTGTGTGCGTTTCAAGATTGTTATATATGTTATGTGTTGTCGTTTTCTATGTTTTGTATGTATCTTTATTTTCTTTTTCTCCCTACTACTATTTTTTTCTAGAGCTACTTCTTTTCCTTTTATGCTTCAAACTTTATTTTCTCTTCTATTTTCCCTATCTCACTATGCCTAACATTAATAATTTTAAGCTTGTTTCATTGAATGTTAAGGGATTAAGGCATCCTGTAAAACGTATACAAATTTTAGATTATTTAGGTAGCCATAAAGCCGATACCTGTTTCATTCAAGAGACACATATTGAAGATAAAGTGTTAGCTTTTATGAAGAAAAAGTGGGTTGATTCCGATATTTCTTCCCCCACGATATGCAAAAAAAATGGTGTTGCTATCCTTTTCATAAAAAGATTACATTGTCAAATATTAAGTAAATCCACAGACACAGAAGGTAGATATATTATAGCAAAAGTTAAAATTCAAGATACAGTTATGTTTTTAATTAATGTATATGGACCAACAGTTGATGACCCTAATTTTTGGTCTATTCTTAACACTGAAGTTCTCAAGTTGGGTATTGTTCCACTTATAGTTGGTGGAGATTTCAATCTTGTACATGACCCTTTATTAGATAGATTATCTAACACTAAATTTCGTCCACCCAGAGCATTTTTTACTTTAAAATCTTTTTTTAAATCAACTAAGTTGGTGGATATTTGGCGATTACATTATCCTACTGAAAAATCGTTCACTTTTTTCTCAAACCCTCATAATTACTATTCAAGATTGGACTATCTGTTAATTTCTCGGCAATTAATTAATTCATTTGTTACTCCTAATATTGGTAATATTGACATTTCTAATCATGCTTTGATTTCTATGGTATTGCAACTTGACTCAAATTTTAAAGCTCAATCCAGATGGCCTATGAACACTAACATCATTCTGAATGAATATAATAAACCAAAAATCCTGAATGCACTTCAAGATTACTTTCAGCTTAATCCAGAAGGCTCTACGTCTATGGTGAATCGATGGGATGCTTTTAAAGCTTATATTAGAGGGACTTCCATTTCTCTTATGGCACATGGAAATAAAACCTTTAATTCCAAAATTAAAGATTTAGACAAACAAATTGCAAAATTTGAAAGACTTTTTATTAATTCTAATGATCGTCAATTCAAAATAAGATTACAAAAATTGCGTTATGAATTTAACTCAATTTTAAGTAGAAAAGCTGGTATACAGATTTCTAATTCTAAAGCCAAATTTTGTTTTAATGCCAACAGATCTGGTCGACTCTTAGCCAACTATTTAAGTATTAAAAAAGAAAAAACGTTAATAAATTCAATTCATAGTCCAAATGGGAAAATTGCAGTGTCACAAAAAGATATTGTTAATGAATTTTTTAATTATTACTCTAATCTATATAATAAGCCTCAATTCGATGATCCCTCCCTGATTGATCGTTTTTTACTGGCCTGTGGATTACCTAAAGTTTTGCAATTGACCAAAGAAAAATTAGATTTGCCTATTACTCAAGAAGAAATACAATTAGCTTTTAAATCTCTTAAACAAAATAAATCCCCAGGTCCAGATGGAATTCCAGCAGAATTTTATAAAGAATTTGATTTGCAACTTATTCCTCATTTGTTTAAACTATTTTCCTTTTTTAGTGCTTCGGGTTCAACTTCAGGATCCTTTACTGAAGCTTTGATTGTTGTTTTACCAAAACCTAACAAAGATCCGACACTTGTTTCGAATTACCGCCCTATTTCTTTAATAAATCAGGATTGCAAACTATATGCTAAAATTCTTGCAACCCGACTGACCTCCGTATTGGATTCTCTTATCCATCCTGACCAATCTGGTTTCATGAAAAATAGATATTCTGTTAATAACACAAGAGTTTTGTTGCATGCTATTGAGCAAGGATCTACTCTGTCCTCACCGTCTGGAGCTCTTGCATTGGATGCTGAAAAAGCTTTTGATAAAGTTCATTGGCAATTTTTATTTCACACTTTAGCTGCATTTAATTTTGGTGATGTGTTTTTTCGTATGATATCTGCTCTTTACTCTAGCCCTACTGCTTGCTTATTTATTAATGGTCAAATTTCTAATCAATTTTTTCTTTTTAGAGGTACCAGACAAGGTTGTCCATTGTCCCCGCTATTATTTATTCTTGTGATTGAACCATTACATACTTCCATTCGAAAATGTAATGCTATTGCTGGTATTAGTATTAAAGAGATCACCATTAAAACATTAGCCTATGCAGATGTTGTACTTTTATTTATTAGTAATCCTGAATCCTCACTTCATCCTTTGTTAGATATTATCTCATCATATTCCTTAAATTCTGGTTATACATTAAATACCAATAAAACTGATTTTTTTCCCTTAAATCCTCATTGTACCCCAGATATGCTACCTATAAAGGAAATAATCTGGCAAAGAGATAAAATCAATTTCCTTGGTATTTTGTTCTCTTCTTCTATGAAAAATACAATTACATTAAATTGTGAGTTTATTATAAACTATATTAATGATAAATTATCTAAATGGTCTCTGCTTCACCTTTCCTGGTGGGGGAAAATGGACTCAATAAAAATGACTATAGCTCCTAATTTTTTTGATTTTTTAGCTATGATTCCTAAGCAATTTCCTATGAAATTTTATAAAACTATTGATTGTCATCTTTCTAAGTTTCTTTGAAATAATAAATCACCTCGCATTAGCTATAAAAAATTAAAAATGACAAAATGTAATGGAGGATTTGGTATGCCAGATTTTTTTAACTATCATAAAGCGTTTATCTTAAAACAGAGCTGTCTTTGGTTTAATCACTCTCACCTTAATAGTCCTCCTACATGGCTTCTTATAGAAATTTTTTTAGTGGTTCCGTATCCATTGTCTACTTTATTAACCATGTCCAATAATGCAACATTATTTAATAAATCTACCATTTTGAAGTCCACAAGGTTAATATTAAATGATTTAGATTCACTTTTTCAGTCAACTATTTTAAATTCTGTAGAGATGTCACTATGGTACAATCCGCGACTAAAGCTCTCTCATACTGTCAAATTTTGGCAGTCCTGTATTAACGTAGGTATTTTCAACCTAAAAGATATTTACCATGATGATACTTTTATATCGTTTGATGTATTGCAAGCAAAATTTCACTTCCCTTCTTCAGATTTCCTTAAATATGAACTTTTATGTAATTCTATACTAGACTCCTTTCCTAATAATATTCCTACAATTATAAAATCAGATTTAACAATTTATGTTCAATCGGTATCCTCTTCCTCTCATGCTGTTTCATTAATATATAAGAAATTGAATACATTTCAAGGTAATAATATTGATACGATTTCAACTTTTTGGAATGTTGAACTTTCAATATCTTTTTCATATGATACATGGAAAAAAATATGGTTGAACAATATTTCAGGATGGTTACCTGTATCACTTTATCAAACAAATTCTTATATTTTGTTTAATTGCTTATGGACCCCATTAAAGTTATTTAAAGCTAAACTTCTGCCGAATTCGAATTGTTGGCATTGTAACTTGCATACTGGCTCGTTAAAACATATGCTTTTTGAATGTACATTTATCTTAAAGTTTTGGAATGAAGTTTGGAGTGTCATACAAAAAATACTTAATATTTCTGATGAACTTTCATTTCCTTTACTGATCTGTAAATCTGTTGCTCTTTCTGAACAGTTATCTGATTTGGATTGTAAACTTTTTAATTTTTTGATGTCAGCCGCTCTAAAGTCTATCACTGCCTGTTGGAAAGATGTGTCCTTATTATCCTTTCATGCTTGGTGGTCTTGAATTATTTTTACTAGAAGAGGTGCCAATTTATCTTTGTCTGGTATTACTCATAATTGTGACTCTTATCATTCTTTATGGAAACCGATTGATCGTTATTTATCTTCTTAATTATACTTCCTTCCTATATATTGCCTTATATTGTATATCGCACATGTTTAACTTATAGTAGCTCTCTTTGGAATTATTTGTACGATAATTACTAATTGTTTCTTCCTTCTCCTTTTATGTTATAATTACTACATTCATATAGCATTGTACTGCTCTGTATTTAATTAACTGTTATTTAATGATAAGTCTTTTTAAGGGTACTCTATACCATGCTCTTTTTTGTATTGTCATTGTTTATTATTATTATAAAATGTAATAAACTATTTTGAACACAAAAAAAAATAACAAAAAAAACAAGCTGCTTTACACTCCTTCTGGACTAAGGGCTTTTCCCTGTCTTGAGCTTCCTAGAGGAACACAGGGCCATCATTTCCTGGAACGTGAGGCCACTGTATCTGAAGTCTGCCCTCCACAGCTACCCCTTAGAGAGCTTTCTAAGGTTGTCTAAGACCACTACAATCACCATAAGGGTTGTCTGGATTGATGCAGGGTGCCCACTTACAAACGTGTGCTTGATATACCAAGCCAGCCTCTCACAGACCTCCTATACCCTTTAGTAATAAAGTGAGATTTTGGAAGCTATATATTTATTTAGTTTGCCACTACGCCATATCTAGGTGGATCGCATAATCTCTGGGTAGTGAGCATTTTTGGGAAACTATCCCATTCTGTGGTTTGGATGAAGTGTGGACCACAAAGCCTACTGTAATTCTGGGATTCTTGGGAATCATCATTGTTTTGTACCTAGTTCCCTTTAGGGGTCACCACATAATCTAAAGGAGTAACCACATAATATTGTTACAGGCACGTTTGCACAGTAATGGTTTCTTCTGGCTGCTCCTACTCACAGTTGCAACACTCAGTTCTTGAGTAATAACTCTATTAGCAACTTAAGTAAAGTCCACTTTACATTATGTTATGTTATGTTAGTTTATATTTGTAGAGCGCCAAATCACCAAAAGGTCTCTAAGCGCTTGCAGCATAGACCAAGAACCAGGGAATCCCTTATTCCTGTTGGGCTCAGCACGATTACGGTGAGCTTATCCAAATGCCTCAGTGAACAAGATGGTCTTGAGTTTCCTTCTGAACGGGAGTAAGGTGGCTTCCCCACGCATACTGTCCGGTAGCTTGTTCCAGAGCTGGGGAATCACAACTGAGAAGGCCCGCCCCCCCAAGGTGGCTCTATTAAAGCGCGGGCAGGCCAACAGGCTTGACTCAGATGAACGGAGGCATCGTTCAGGCACATAATGCTTCAAACGGTCTTTGATGTAGTTAGGCGCCACTCCATACTGTGCTTTATGTGCTTTACGCGCTCTCACTGCTTGGAATTGTTTAAATTGTTTTAGCATTAGCCACTGTGTGTCTGAAATCAGGGTACTGGGCAAAGTCATAGTGCACACGCTGATCACGGAGCAAGGGGTCAGCGTTCTAGACGCATAACCTTTCCCGCCCCTCCTTCTTTAAATTGCCGGATGTTGCGATCGCGCAGCGGGCGCGCGCAGCGGGCGCGCCGCCGGCGCGCCAAAGGCGCGCCAAAGGCAAGCCCGTCTGCGCCCGTCAGCGCCCGGAGTGCGCCCAGCGCAGGGACCCCTGCCCAATGCAGGATTTTTAGCTACTCCCGGGAGGAACTCCTTGCCCTTAGACATGGTGAGTGCCGTCAACCGGTGTCAATCCCAGACACATAAAATTTAAATTCGAGGAATTGTAGCACATGTGGTCTGGGAATCCTGTACTTACCAATTTCTTCGGGCTATAATAGAAATAACAATGTAGCTCCTCGAAAGAACACTGTTCCCCAGCCACCTGCTCATACACAGGGACCCGACCAGAATGAGACAGAAAATATTCGCTGTATCCTACTCAATACTCGATCTATGGTCAAACATAAATACGAGCTAGAGTTTCTAATCCAAGCAGAAAATCCCGATCTGCTGTTTCTCACGGAAACTTGGGCAAATAACTTCTCGGACCCTGACTGGGGAGCAGCAGTGCCTGCGGGCTATTTTGTAGTCCATGTAGATAGAATGGGATCTAAAGGAGGAGGTCTAGCGCTGATCTACCGATCCCACTACACTGTGACGATGAGGCACGAAGCTACACTAGAAGCTGAGGCAATGTCCTTCAGCATCAAAAGAAACAACCACGAACTTTTCCCAGGAGTTCTTATCTATAGACCCCCGGGCACCAGAGCCGCTTTTCTAACGTCTCTGCAGACCTTTTTAGAATCTTGCCTAGACACTGACACCTACACGGTTCTTGGAGATTTTAATTTCCACCTGGAATTAAATAATGACACCGATACTTCATGTCTGACGGACATTTTGGCCGGATATGGCATGAGCCAGATAGTTTTAGAGCCCACGCACCAAGCGGGACATACGCTGGATGGACTTTTTACTAACAACTCCGACACAGTAGTGACGAGAGTACAACAAGTTCAATGGTCAGACCATGCGACCGTCCACTTCACTGTCCGGACAGCAGCAACTTGCAGAGGACGTAGAATTTCCACGCTGGTGAAATCCCGCCCCTGGAAACTAATTCAAAAACAGGATTTGATTTCTAGAAACTTACCGGATATCTTGGACTCCAACCAGGCAGCCGATAACTATGAAATATGGCTAAATCAGGCAGTAAACAAGCTGGCGCCGGAAGAGTCTAAACCACAAAGGAGGAAACAAGTCTCATCTCCTTGGTACTCTACTGAGCTAAAACAGCTAAAAATCAAGTGCAGACGCCATGAACGAATCTGGAGATCGGACTATAGTGCTGAACATAGGAGTAACTACAACCTCGTTTTGGAGGAATACAAATCAGTCATAAAACAAGCCAAATCAAAATATTTTTCTCTTAAAATCCAGGAGGCGTCGAATTCATCTAAAGAATTGTTTAAAACCGTTAGTACCCTATCCAAATGCCCACGGGACACGGTTTTTTCGCCCAATCAAGCAATAGTGGACAAAATGGCTGACTTTTTTCAGCACAAAGTGCAGGCCGTTTATAATGAGCTCCTTGTCACCATACCACTCTCAGGAGGGACTGACATTGAGCGACAAGAAGGCTCTGCCCCAGACGGAACTCTAACTCAGTTCCGAACTTTAGATCAGAATGAAGTTACAGATCTACTGTTAAAAACTAAGTCCGGGTCTCCATTGGACCCTTGTCCCCCTTTCATTTTACATCTTGCTCCTGAGGCTATTAGTGCTGGTCTGACTAAAACACTGAATACTATCATCTTTTCAGGTGTCTTTCCACAGTGTTGGAAAAAGGTCTGTATCAGGCCTATATTAAAAAACCCGCGCTAGACCCTTTGGAGGTTAAGAACTACCGACCGATTTCCTGCCTCCCGTTTCCTTCCAAGCTACTCGAGAAAGCCTTAAACAAAGAGCTGACGGAACACCTAGACAAGAACAACATACTGGATTCAACGCAGCATGGTTTTCGAGCTCTCCACTCTACAGAATCTGCCTTGATTATGGCGATGGAAGAGATAAGAAAAGTGATGGATGGAGGGGGCAGGTCCATCCTGATACTACTAGATCTAACCGCAGCGTTCGACACCGTAAACCATCAGGTGTTGGTGCTACGACTGAAAGCGGCCGGTATTGAGGAAAAGGCCCTGGCCCTTTTGGCCTCATATTTGGCCAACAGGGTACAGGCAATTCATTGGAATGGTCTTCAGTCAGGAAAGTTTACTCTCCCTTGTGGAGTTCCCCAGGGGTCCGCCCTGTCCCCCACTATGTTCAATGTTTACGTAGCCCCATTGGCCAGACTAATAAAAAGTCATGGTTTTTCTCTAGTGTCATATGCTGACGACACTCAGTTAGTTGTGTCAGTCACACAAGATGTAGATTTGATGGCGGAAAGGTTCCGGAACTGCTTACTGGCACTGATGGGTTGGATGAACTCTAACTTTTTGAAATTAAACACGGGTAAAACCGAGGTTATAGAGTTCGGCCATAAGCCCTCGGTCTGGAGCGAACTCTGGTGGCCGTCTGAGGCCGGAACTTTCCCTGTCCCGGCACCGAAGGCCAGAAATTTGGGGTTTATGGTCGATAAAGAGCTAACGCTTACTTCTCAGATCAACCAAGTGTTTTCGGCCTGCTTCTTTACACTAAAAATTTTACGGAAGATTCTTCCATTTATACCACTTTCATTAAGGAAAACAGTGGTCGGTGCATTGGTGTCTTCTAGAACTGACTATTGCAATGCACTATACTTAGGTGCAGGAGTCAGGCAGCTTTCCAAACTTCAGTCCATACAAAACGCGGCTGCAAGAGTATTGTTAAACTTACCTAAACACCACCCCATTTCCGCGAGCCTAAGACTCCTCCATTGGCTACCAGTCTGCCGAAGAATAGACTTCAAAGCGCTTTGCTTAGTGCATAAAGCCATATATGGAGGAGGGGCGGCAGATATTCAACGCTTGTTCCCGCGATATCTGCCTACTCGATGTCTTAGGTCTGCAAACACCGGACTGGTTCTTGTCCCTAGGATAAGAAGAGCCAGATGGGGTGGCAGGGGGTTCTCTTACCAAGCGGCCAAATTGTGGAACTCCCTCCCAACACATCTAAGACTGCAGAATAGTAGGCCCCTTTTCAGAAAGTTGATAAAAACTTGGCTATTTTCCAGGACCTAGGTCAGTCATTCAGGATGGACTGCCATTATCTCAGCGCCAAGACGCCTCGGCATTAGTGCGCTCTATAAATACCTCAGTCAGTCAGTCAGTCAGTCAGTCAATGCACAGGCCCTTGAACCTGACCCTCTGCTTAATAGGGAGCCAGTGTAGCTGTTGTAGCAGGGGTGTGGCGCCTGCTCTTCTTGGCAATTTAAAAATCAATCTTGCCGCATCATTTAGAACCACCTGAAGTTTCCCCAGAAGTTTATCAGGAAGCCCTATGTATACTGCGTTACCGTAATCCAAGCGTGACAAGATTAGTGCCGACACGACGGTACGCATGGTGGAAAATTACAACAGGGTCGCAAGTTTCCGGAGTTGCCTCATCAAGCCCACACAACTCCCCACTACAGCAGACACCTGATTGTTTAGAGTTAGCTTGGTGTATAGCCTGATACCCAAGCTCTTCACAGCTGGCACCGGTGTCGGAGTGGTGCCAAGCTCTTGTGGCCAAAAGAGGCTGGACCAGGGGTTAGCCCCTGTTGTGAGGACAAGCACCTCTGTCTTATCGGGATTTACCTTAAGTGAATTGGAGGTCATCCAGTTTATAGTGAATCGGAGGATGTTCTGAACATTAAGCTGTGCCTGAGTGGAATTGTCAACTCGCACAATTAGTTGGGTGTCATCGGCATAATTGAACACCTGACATTCCAGTTTTGCCAATGCTTCTACCAATGGCTGAAGGTAAATATTGAAAAGCAGGGGGGACAACGCAGAGCCCTGCAGAACCCCACATGGCAGGGCGCCATACCTAGACGTACATTCCCCTAGTTGGACCTTTTGAGACCGATCCTTCGGAAAGGAGGCGATCCATTGGAGGACCGTCCCAGTGACTCCCAACCGCCGAACACGGGACAGCAGCTACGCGTGGTTCACCGGGTCGAATGCGGCTGAGAGGTCTGATAGGATCAGTGCTGAGGGGTTCTTCTTATCAGCTGCGAGCCTCAGTTCGTCCAGTACTGAGAGCATCACCAACTCAATACTGTTGTGGGCCCTAAATCCTGCTTGCCATGCATGTAACAGCTGATGTTCTTCCAAGAAGGACTAGAGAACTCTGAGCACATGTTGCTCAAGTACTTTAGCCAAAAATGGAAGTCTGGAGATGGGTCGGAAGTTCTTCAAGTTATTGATGTCCGCCCCTGCTTTCTTCAGCAGTGGAATCACCATAGCTTCCTTGAATTTGTGTGGAACCTTCCCTGTTGCCAAGGACAGGTTTAGTAGGGACAGCACCTCTGGCCCAACCGCAGGAAGGACCATTTTAAACACCCTAGGAGGGCAGGGATCTTCTGGTGACCCAGATTTTATTTTGGCCACAATATGGGCTAAGCCGTTTGAGTCAAATGCAGGAAAGACTGAGAGAGAGCTGCCCTGAAAATCTGGTGGATCCACCACTGATAGAGGGCATGAACTTATACGAGTGTTGCCTATTTCCATAATGATGTCTTTAACCTTAACTAGAAAGAAGTCCTGTATCTTATCACAGTCATCCTGATTGGCGACCGTCCTCTGTTCTTTCTTTTGACTCAACTCCCTGAGTACATTAAAGGTCTCTTTCTGAGTGTCCGTGGCCTCCCTAATCTTCAGTTCATTATACGCTGATTTTGTTGTGATAATTGATGCTTTGTAGAGGGCTAATTTTGCTTTATATGTCTCCCGGGCCTTTGGGTCGTATAATTTCCACCAATGCCTTTCGCATTGACGAAGGGCTTGTTTTTCCCCTCTTAGTTCTTCCGTGTACCATGGGGCACCCTTCATACTATTCATTATCCTTTCCCTCCGGGCAGGAGCCACAATGTCAATGGCTTTCCTCAGCCAGCAAGTAAATTTCTCGTACTCCAAGTCCGGATCGCCGGACTGTGTCCCTGGGAGTAATGTCTCATTTAATGCTTCCTTCAGCCTGGCGTCCTCTATCTAATCTCTAATTTACCTGTCCATGCTCTCCTAAAAGTTATTAGGTATAATAACTTGGTAGTTGTTCCACCTCAAGCACAGCTCAACTTTTCTAACACAATAGTTCTGTTCCCGAGCAGATCCTGGGCTCCTAAATGCCTTGTTCTTAGACCTCCAGACTATTCTCTTCGTAACAACTTTTTAACTTCACTTTCCTCAAACTTCGTTCTGTCCTCTACTCCCCTTTTCCTTCTTCCTCCCAATAACTTGCTCTTCACTCCTACATCTCACCTCTATCATTCTTCACCTCTACCGTCTCTCATTTCCGTCTCTGTGTTCAACCCTTGCGTTCCTAAGCTCCTAAGTGCGCCATCGCCATCCCTCATTCATTGTTGTTCTCCTACACTTAGGAAATCTTTCTCTCACCAGGAACATCCAATCCCCCCACTCTAGTAAACAATGTTCTTCCTCTTGTTCAGTAGCGTAGCCAGTGTGCCAAGGGCCCTAGTGCAAGGAAGGACGTGGGTCCCCTGGCTGCAGTTTGAAATATAAAATACAGCAATAAACAGGGTTTAGTGCTCTCCGGTGCCACTGCACCTGCTGCACCAATGGAAGTCACACACCTGCTTATGTTTGCCACTCACATGCCCCACTACATCCTCTTATACCACCTCCCAAGAAACTTTCCTCATTTCCTCTATTCTTCCAGCTGTGTATTCTGAATAACAGACCCCTTACCAACCACACAAGGACGGAGCAACCTAGTAGTGGTTTGTATTCTACTGGCTTGCCCATTAAGCCTGACCTCGTTAATTCCCTCATCAAACTATTTCAATCTGCAGTAGGCCTTTCTCTCCCACCTATTCTCCTCTTTTTCTCTGTGTCCCTCATCACTTCATCAGGCAACTAAAATGAAATAAAAAATTCAATAGAAGTAAATATTTAACTAATCATATTCACGAAAACTAAAATGTATCCTAGATTTTTGGTTTAAATGTGGTTTTCCACTTGTAATAGTATGCATTTTTTTTGTTTCGTAATTTTTTATTGAGAGAAATTTATAATACATACAAAACATGAATACATAGGGATACCATATAAAATTATAAGCTCACAAAAGAATATTATCTGCAAGGTTATAATAAGAAATAAAGAGAAGAGAAATTACACAAAGTATCTTATATAAGATAGAAAATGAATTATGAAATGTGAAAGAAAATAATATATTATGCAATATATTTATAGATACATAAATTTCATTATATAAGTAACCGTAACTATAATTATAAATATGAGATTTAGGATATAAAAATTGATCATTAGAGTATAAAATGCGCAATGTGAGATGTATATTGAAAGATATGGGCAAAACTATTGAAAAATCATAAATAAATAGATAGAAAGATAAATAAAGAAATATATATATATATATAGAGAGAGAGAGAGAGAGCGAGAGAGAGAGAGAGAGAGAGAGAGAGATAAAGAAAAAGAAATGAAGGTGATAGGAGGAATAAATAAATATATAAATAAATATATAAATAAATGTATATAGACTCCTTATCCAGATGAAAGAAAATAAAGGGTGAAGAGAAGGTATGAGGAGGAGAAGGAAGCATTCAGGGATCTCGGAGACAGGGAGTCCAAACTTGTTGAAAAATGTCCTCTTGATCTTGAAGTCGATATATAATGCGTTCATGGGATGCTGTTTGAATCATCGCTACCAAACATTCTTCATTCGAGGGAGGGTTAGGAGATTGCCAGTGTCTTAGGATACAAATTTTAGCTGTAGAAAGTGCAGTGTGAAGAAGACGATGTTGCGGACGTGTAATAGCAGGAAGAGTCCTAAAATCATGCAGTAAAGTGATAGAAAGGGTAAGGGGAAGACGAAGGTAGGGGATAATTCCCTGTAAAGTGGCCTCTATATAAATCCAAAAATGTTGCATGGAGGGACAGTCACAAAGTAAATGGGGAAGATCACTATTGGCTTCAGAGCACCTCCAACATTTAGAGTGCAACAGTAATCCTGCTTTATGTAATTTCAGAGGTGTCCAGTACCAATCGTGTAAAATTTTGAAAAGACAGAATTTCAGACGAGCTTCACGAGAACCTTTGTCAAGGGCTTCCAAAATATCCAACCAGACATTATGTTCAATATTAATGTTTAAACGTTCCTGCCACTTCACTTGAAGAGCTTTAGCAAGTGGTTGTGAATATAAGTGATGAGTTAAAACACCATACAGGCCTGACATCACTCCTTTATGTCGTCCCCATGTAAGGAGATAATCTAATCTGGGTGAGGAATTTAATACCCAGGGAGGAGAGCCTAAACATCGTCTTAGACAGTGCCGAAGCTGCAAGTATCGTGAGATCTGGTGCATTGGAAGACCAAACTCCTCACAAAGCAAGTCAAAGGATTTTAGCTCTCCATTTGATATGACCTGGTCAAGTGTCTGAATGACACTTGATATCCAACTGGACCATTGGAGTGCTTGACCATTTATTCGGATACTTTCAGTACTCCAAAGCTAGGCTTTATGGTGTAAACGGTGAGCAGGTTGTACAAGGCGATGTGCTCGTTGCCATGCTTGATATGTAGCTTGCATCACCGGATGTGGAGGGGAAGAACGTGGATATTAAGTACCATAAAGAAAGTTAAGGCCGTCATTTCGATTAAGAAGAGAATGCTCCGTTTTGACCCACTGGAAGGTTCTACCCTCATCTGTAAGGCAAGGGAGGTTAATGTCAGCAAGGAAGGCAACTAAGTGGTAGTCGTTTACTGATGTTTCGGGAGTATAAAGCTGCTTATAAAAGGATGCAAAAGTGTCTACAATTTCTTGTGGTTTCGTAAGAATGTCACCCGTTTCTGTGCGTATTGCAGGAATAGCCATAGCTGCCTCACGTTGTTTCAGCTGGGCTGCAAGTAATCGACCTGCTTTCTCACCTTGCTCATAATGTCTACCCTTAAGGCGTTGGAGAGCATATTCAGCTTTAGAAGTATATAAGTTGTTAAGCTCCATCTTAGCAAGTTCTAGTTTACGACGGTTGGGTATTGTAGGATAAGATGAATATTGATGTGTTAGGGAGGTGATTTGCGTCTCCAGTTCAATACGACGAAGTGACGCCGACTTATTAGTCTCTGCTGCATCTCACATTAATTGACCACGAATAGTTGCTTTAGCAGCTGCCCAGACAGTTCTACTGGAGGTAACTGATGATTTATTAATGGTTAAATAATCAGAGAGATGGGAACGTAAAATGGTATGCATTTTATTGAAATAGTGTGCACAATGCATTGAAATGAGTCTTCTCTGGGCCCTATAATTGACATTTTGCAAAGTTTGTAATGCTGACACCTGGGTGACCGCTATTTCCGGCTGCATGTTTGTAGATGGTGGGCTGGAGAGTGGCAGAAGTGTTCGACCACCTGCGGGCCCACTGGCGAGCAGAAACGAGCGGTGCTGTGCATTCAAACGGTGGGCTCGGATGAGCAAGCTATGCAGGCAGATGACTGCCATCACCTCCTCAAACCCAAGACCCACATGTCGTGCAACAGGGATGTCTTGTGCCCATCGGATTGGACAGTGAGCAACTGGACAGAGGTAAAAACTAACTAAACATGTTTTATTTGTAAAATCTTTTCTGTAGTAGTTTTTACACTAGAACGTAGAGCTTTGAGTCAATTAAATTTGGGTACATAAAGAGAACCCATGAAATCATTTGCTCTCATTTTGCTTCTCGCTGTATGAAATTCAATTAATATGCATAAAAGTGCTTTTGCATCTGTAATAAAGCTATTGCAATAAGAACGTGCAAGCATAAAGTACATATCCAAATCAAATTTATAGAAAACATTTTCTCTGAGCAATTAAATAATTTGCAAATCTAATCTCTTCATCTATAAGGTGCTATTTTATAGACAAATCTAAAGTTTCTTTTCGAGCTGTAACATGACATTTGTGAAAAAAAGGCCTTAAGTACAAGCCATTTACCAGGCGCAAATCCTGTGAATTGCTAGATCACAGGGGCCCTCATTTATGAGATATTGCCATAGGGCAGATCAGCAGGCCTTCCTGCTGCTCTGCCCTACGGCAAAAGGAAAGGGCAGGAATGCGCCGTATCTATCAGATACGGTGCATTCCTGTCCTTTTCCCCTGCGCCCGAGCACAATTTGCTGCCATGCGCCAACGCAGGCACCTTTGCAGCATGGTGCAAGGGTGCCTGCGTTGCGGGGATGATTATTTTTGTACAGGAAGGGAAACCTTACTGTACAAAAATAATCAAAAGTGGCTTTTTCCTCTTTCAATGTGTGCTGCAGAATGCAGCACACATAGCAAAAGGAAAAACGAGGGGAAATAAAGAGATTTCTCCTCGTGCCTCCCTTACGCTTCCCCTGGGGAGGCGTAATATTTTGGCGCTGCCTTAGATTTACGATTTCTGGTAAATCTGGGGCAGTGTCAAAAAGCCATGGATGTTGCTGGGAACGCCCCCAGCAACACCCATTGCACGCCCCTTTAACACAGAATACTGTGTTAAAGGGACCGATATTTATCAGGCAGCAATAAGCCAAAAAAGTGGCTTAGTGCTGCCTGATAAATATCACGCAGGCTTCTGCGCCAGGGAACGTCACAAAAAGTAACGTTCCACCGCACAAGGGGCCTCATAAATGAGGCACAGGGTTTGCAGCCACTAGATGGCTTTTAACTATGCACTAAACACATTTCACGATTCGGTGAAAGTTTACCAGTTCTCAAAACTTGTTTAGAAATGCATACCAAATTGCAATTTGGAAGGGATATGTTTTAGGCATCTCTTCCAAATTACGATTCCCTCAGTAATGTATCAATAATTTGCAACCATAATTTCAGTTGCAAATCATTGAAGAGGAAGGAATACCATTGGGCCCCTTCCCCTTTATGAATGTATAAACAAACTAAACTTTTCTTTTAAATGTAGTCCTGTTTTATTTAAGGAAAATAAGTTGCATTAAAAAAAAGTTAACTTTATTTAAATGCGTTGACAGACAGAACAAATCCAATTTGTGACCTACCTCATTAAAATCCATGAGCAAGGTCAGAATGCAACCCACTCCAAAAAGGATTTTTGAAAATTGAACTATTAGTACATAAGTCCGTTCACAAAATTATACACTGATAACAAAAATCCTGGCCACAATTTGTGACCCCTGTTTTGTACATCAGGCCCTAAAACACTACGGTATGTTACACAATAGTACATACAGGGACAACATTCAATTACTAAACGAATCATTGGGTTTGAGTCTTAACAGGATATTTACAACCTCTCATATACTCATATCATTCCAGTACCTTAGCCGTGGTATCTATAACTTAATAACTCCTGGTGCCTCTTTGGTCAAGGGGATTCTCTAAATAATACCATGCCGGTGGGGATTCCAAAATTTCCCTTGCCTGTGCAATGGACTTCTTAATTAAAATGTTTCTTCTACTCAACTAACTAAAGATAATTTGTGTTAGACTCTTTTTTTTACAGTTTTGCAGTATCTTCCTTCCAACCTAGAGCTCGACTAAACTTAATATTTTTATAACTTGATCATGTTAGCAATCTAATTATTATTTGGGGTGGGAGCCTGCCTACCTAAATGAATAATCACAACTCTTGTCAGGGTGAAGCCTTTAAGTCATTAAATTAACTTTTACTCACCCCTGGTAGACTTGGCACAGAGCAAACAGGCTTAACTAGGACAATGTGCAAAGTATTCATGCAGTACTATAACAGTAATAAAGTGAAAACACCAGGCAATAAATATCCCAAACTGAATTAGAAAACTAAGGTACAATTTAATAAATAAAGGTATTGCACCAAAATGTCCAAATTAAATTAATGGGAACCAGATATATGATTTTTTAATGATTTAGTGGTAAATAGCACAAAAAAACAAAAAGCCCCAATGGTAGTAAATGGCCACAGGAGACCAGTTCTTGGGAGCATGGGTCAAATACACCAACCCGGTTTGAGCTAGTCAGATGTTTTACCATGGAACTTAGGGGCATATTTATCAAATGATCACACAGCCAACTTGCTGTGCTGCGTGATCGTGAAAGGGCAGGAATGCACCGCATTTAACATATTATGGCACACACCTGTCATTTTCCAGCTCTGGCGCACAGTGTGCTGCATAGCGTCAATGCAGGCATCCTTGCACCATGGTGCAAGGGTGACTGCTTTGTAAGCAGGATTGTTTTTGTGCAGAAAGGGACACCTTCCTGCACAAAAAGAATCCCCTGAGGCATTTTCCTCTTTCTAGTGTGCTGCACAATGCAGCAAACATAGAAAGAGAAAAAAGCGAGGAGAAATAAATATATTTCTCCTAGTTACACCTCTCCTGGAGATGCGTAGCATTTCAATGCATTCCAAGGTCTACCAGTAATGGTAAGTCTGAGAATGCGCCAAAATCCATGGGTGGTGTGTCGGAACACCCACACTCCACCCATGGAACGCCTCCCTCAGGCGGAGTAACGCAATGCAACAATTTGTGCTGAGTTGCATTACTCTAGATTTATCAAGCCACGCAGGGCCATGCAAGATGACCTTGGTGGCTTGATAAATCTAACTTCAGAGTTGCGTTGCTCTTGCGCCCCATCGCATGGAACAAGGGTGACGCAACCCTTTGATAAATTTGCCCCTTGATCTCTTTTTTGGAAGTCAAAATCCCTCAGTGGGCCAGGGTAACAGGTTATATCCGAAGAAGTCCTCACAAAGTCAAATGGGCATTGGATGGTCCCACTGAAGCCATTGGTTTTGCTGGAAAAGCTCTGAGCAGGAGAAATTCAAATTTTGAGCACAGGGAAGTCCTTTCACTGGCTAGATACTTTTGGTGACTTTGCCCAGTCAAGATATTTATCTTTGGGCTTAGTCTCTTTTTGGAGCTCTGGATCCACTAGTGGGCCAAAGTTGCAGGCTTTATCTGACAATGAGTTCCACAAAATCCGGTACCTTCTCGCCGAGGGTTTACTAAATCAGATTTGTTACTGCACAGAGGCTTCAAGCAGTAGAAACATGTTTTATTAGACCAGCACGGCCATGCCTTAGACAGATAGGGTGGGGTGGTTTGTCCCAGTCCTCCAGAGGTCTGGAAGTCTAAAATGTTTCTGAGTCCCAGATTTTCAGAGGTGGCAGGAGACGTTTGGTTAGACACAGCCAAAGGCTCCAGGACCTCAGGAGCAGCCTTAGCGGGTTAAGACTCACTGCAGGGTCCAGGGCAGGTCCAGTTGTTACTAGTCAAACATGAAACAGTTATCTTGCAGCTTGTTGCATTACTGTAGCTATGCAGGAGGTTAGACAACTGACCCTTGGAGTCTACTTATTTTTTCTGGGTACAGTAGGAACAAGTCCAGTCCTTCATAGGTACTATAAGGTCACAGTCATCAGGTGCAGTCCTCTTCTGTTCGCCCGCAATTCCATAAGATATTCCAAAGCGGGTACCACATTTTGACTGGTACGAGCTAGTGGGTGAGTCTTGACTTCTCCTTTAAAAATGGGGTAAATGTTCATAGGGGTAACCCTACACACTTTTGCAGCAGTTCCTGCTTTCTCTACAACAAACAATCCCACAATACCCAGCGGTCTCAAAATCCAAGAAGAGTAAACCCTTCTCCCCTTGTGCAGAGCCTTTGTGCCTATCCAGAGGTCTGGCCATTGTAATGAGCAGCCCCCACCTCTGTAGTCACTTCAAACCAGTTCTGGGGTCTGTTTTCCCCCACTGGGTTTGGTGTGAGACTGAGTAGGAGGACAAATGCTGGGGGCTTTCCAGGTGTCACCTAATTGCCTTGTATTAGGGAAGATTTCCTTTGAAGTAAATTAAGTTCCTACATATACCCCAACTGGACTTCCTATCATGGGAACAGAACATCTTCTCACACCCAAGCCATTGTTTCTGCCCTGTCAGCAGTTTTCACAGCGCATCAGGGCTAATCCTGGCTTGGCTACTGATAGAGAACTAATGCAAATTAGATTCAAGGAGCTTCAGGCAGGGAAAGGAAACATGCAAAAAGTTACTTTTCCTTAATACATATTTAAAACCAACTTCACCATTGAGTTGGGCTTTTAATATAAACTACACAGAGTGGTTTAATCATGATTCTAGCTTTTCCCAACCTAGAGATAACAGAATTATTTTTTTAGTCTTTCTTTCAGTGTTTTTCTATTGGCTAGCTACTTGTCCCTCAACTCCATTTACTCTGTGTCGATCTAACCTCAGGACCCTCGACCTGTGTTTATTTTAATAGATTTATTTCATCGGTGTTCTATATTTTTCCCTGTGTGACAAGCTAGTTCACTGCCTATACATCTTTTGACGCCATGCCCTTGTTATGATTGTATTGTTTATTAAACTAATATCATGCTTGCAGCATCCTCATTATGTGTTAACCGGCTGAACTCTATATGTATGGAATAGATGCAATAAAAAAGTTTTAAAAATACTTCTTCTTTTAAAACACATACACTGATAATTATAGAGATATATGTCCATTTATAATTTAGAGTTCTTAAAACTAACACAAAAACAAGTTAGTTTCACTTCTCTTAGACCTACACTGGAAATCT
Source organism: Calotriton arnoldi (assembly GCA_963921515.1). NCBI lineage: Eukaryota > Metazoa > Chordata > Amphibia > Caudata > Salamandridae > Calotriton > Calotriton arnoldi. The sequence goes on along the minus strand of CAWUFW010002837.1, from coordinate 843,585 downwards.
ATTAAGCTACTTTATATTAACACTGTCACTCATTTCTACTCAACCTGGTTGCACTTGACCAGCACCTGACACACAAAAGACACCCAGCCGATGAAAAATCAGAGTGAAACCTAAATGCTCCCGGGGTAGGGCAAACATGAATCTGGAACAAGGAATTGCAATAGACAAGAAAGGCATCCATTCATGAGCAAGGAACTTATGCCAAGCCCATTCTATAAGATAAAGTATTGCTTGCATTGCTGTCCACAACAGAAAGCCAGCTAAAGCTGTATGTAGCGAGACCACAAAAATACGTACTGATAATGAGGATACATCGAATAGATGATAATAGAAAATAAAAATGCATAAGAAGAAAAATTTGTAAAATAAATGATCAAAAAAGGCAAAAAGGTGAAAAATAAAGAGGCAGATCATGAAATTGTGATTACGTGATTCATTTTCTGTGTACTTTGTATCTGTAGATATTTAATGTGTAAGCCAATAAAGATAAACTCTTTTGTGTTTTATTGCCCTGAATAGCATATAGGGAGCAAGAAAGACCAAAATGAAAACGAAATTCAAGAGAAATAATGAAACTGTGTAAACAGATGAGAATATAAAAGAAATAAAAATAATTGATGTAAGGACCAAGTTTTACAAAAATGAAATGTTAGAAAAGTATCTTTCTTCTTACTTTGCAGTGTTCAGTTACGTGTGGTGGTGGTGTAAGGATGAGGAGTGTTACCTGCTCCAAGAACAACAATGAACCATGCGATGTTTCAAGAAAGCCCAATACCAAAGCTCTGTGTGGCCTCCAGCAGTGTCCGTTCAGAAGATCATTTCTACCTAACAAAATTCACAAAACTGGTAACAATCCCACCAGGATAACAAATCGGAAAACATTGCCTAACCCCAAACGAAGACCTTCAGGCAAATCACTGCCACCGAAACCCAACCCAAGACTCTTGACAACAACTAACATGCCAACAACGTATGTGGTCCCCTCTCTAACTTCCTACTTGGCAACATATCCCAGACCAATAACAACTTCGTTTAATAAAGATATAGAAGATAAAAATATAAATAATTCTACTTATTTAAATACTGATGGAAATTTAGTGTTTACTGAAAGCAAAGGGTTGCAGAAAAGCACTGATCAACCAACTGATGTAAATGTTGAACAATTAACAAAAGTGAGTAAAGTAATGACTGAAGAAAGCCATAAATTAATTTCTACTACCTCTCAAAGTTCTTATAAATTTTCACCAATTCAAGAATTTTCAACTGAGGATCCAAGCGTGGAGTTTGATGAGACCGAAGGTTCCACACAACAAGACGATGATGAACTGGACAGACAATTTGAACCCAAAAATATCTCCAAAACCAACTCTATGAGAAAGACATCAAGCAAAAGCCTTCCCATTGTTACAAGCCGCAGTACAATTCCTAAAATGTGGCCGACATTTTCTCAGAATGAATTTACTACCCACTCTTCATATCCAGAGACTAGTGATGAAGTAACAGTTTCAGCGACCAACGAAAGGGCCACAAATATTGACATTCAAATCAGTGTTCCAATCATGGATAGCACTGTCACGGACAGACCTCCATCAATGCTGCCTTCTTTGGATGAAAATGCTACAGAATTCATGAATAAGTTGAACAACTCTATGTCTTTTGTGAAATTGTTCAACTTCAACTTAAACGATTCTGACTGGAATTTAAGGACAACAACAGAAGGAAATCTCCCAGAAACGAGTACCAATATTTCTCAACAGGCCTTCTGGATAGTGGGGAATTGGAGCGAGGTAAGATATCTCTAACATAGTGGTAGCCAATAAAAAAGAAAATAACCGAAATAAACACCATTGTTTAGCACCGTATGAAATCCTATAAAACATATGTTGAGGTATTCAATGACGATTTCTTTATGTAAATAACTAAACTACGTGCAGTGTGTTTCAAAATTCAGATTCAGTTTTTATTTTATATTTTGTGGTATGTTTTATTGGCCGATGCCGCTCTGTGCGATCTGAATAGTTTTGTAAGTTTACTCTTTGATTTTGTATTGTGCATATAACACAGAACCTTGTAGAGTAGTATAAAATAGTACAATGAGTGTAGCAACCAGTAGGCACAGGAAAGAGTGGTGAGCATTAGAATTAAAGTGCAGTGCTTCAGGTTGAAGGGTTCCAGAATTATACTTTACAGTTATTTGGCTTTTAAAGTATACCAAATGCTATGTTTCAACTTAGGAGGGCAATTTTGATTGCCAGTCTGAAGGTGGCAATGAGGTTGTGGCCCTTAGGTTACATTGAATCACATTCTTTCCAAAATGCGTTGCATGTGAGAATGATTGGAACTGAGAAAGCCATGGGCAGAGGGTTGTTGAGTGTTTGGAAGTGATGGGTACGGTAATAGCCATAGAGGGAGATGGTTTGTCATGAGGAGGCCAGTGAACAGCACTGGGTGTTTTTCTAATCATGTGTGTGCAGGTGGGCAAATATCGAAAAGTGTGCAGTTTTTTAAATCCCTGAGCTTGTCTCTCTGAAGGAATAGTTTAAAAAATCTTCAAGTCCCTACAGTATAAGGCTCCCGCTAACAACACAGGATATCAGCCTGTGGAGATTTTTCAGTTGTATTGCACAAATGTTTTCAATTTCAATTACCAATCAAGATGGCTATGTGCAAAGGGGGTTGGACACAACAAAAGGAATGCAAAATAAATAATGAATACTCCAAAAATTCACAAAAGAGCTTTGTTGATAATAGGTTATGGTTTCTTCTGCTCATAAGAAATGAATGCATGCTAAAAAAACTTGCTGTCTTAAAAGAACACAGTTGAATGTTGACCAGTTAAGTTTAGCTGAGCACAAACCACAATCCCCACTAGCATGCACAGCAGAATTTACACCCCAATTGCAGTCTTCAAGACCTTATAATATTTATATCAATAAATAACAAGACTAAGCTAAAAAAAAATCATTAAATAACAACCGAATTCCAATCCAAGAAATGCCACTGTATCCATAGGGATACCGTTAATGCTGTCAATTTTGTAGTGATATGTCACCATTGATGTCATCAATGTTATTACTGATATGATCTGTCACATCATGGTTGAGGTTATGAGCATTGCATTTGAGGAGCAAGTAAATCATCAAAGGCAAGGGGTGTTTTAGATCCTTTACTGAACAAGAGAAACCAGAAACAGTTCTTAAGTAGAGGTGTACAACCAGGGTGAGTTTCATTGCTGAGTCCCTTGTTCACCTTTTCCTTTTAAGCAGATCCACCTTGTATGGCATGTGTAGCTGATCAGTCAAGACACTTTGCTGCCATGCGAAGTTGATTGATAAATTTACAACCTTTGCCTGTGGTAGATCAGAATGATTAGGACAGACAACTGGGCATTGAGGCAAGAAAGTCCAAGGTCCTTCCTTCTTTTTTCCATATGAACTTTTCACAGGACAGGTACCCTCCATACTGAGCACCTTATACAGTGGGATTTTCAGGACTCCGGATTGTGAATCGTAGGTGTTTTTTTGAAAATAGTCAGTCCTGGTGACAGCACCTTATAAAAGGTGTCATCTGGGTAAATGATATTTGCTATAAAAAAAATTACTTACCTTGACGGAAGAGGTGGCTTCCATTTTATTAAATCCTATCACAAAGAGGGAGGTGGAAAAGATCATATGACAGCCCCCCAATGGTAAGGCCCCCAGGGAGGATGGATTCAGTTTCGAGTTTTGTAAAATATTTGTATCAATATTAAAGGGTGCCATGTCTTCGCCTTTTCATCATCTGCTTGGAGGGTGGTCAGCTGCCAGACTCATTTCAGAAAGGGGTTTTGGGGAATGCTTTAAAGGCAGGGAGAGAGGCCAAAGATCTGACATCTATTCGACCTATAAGTCTTTTAAACTCAGATTATCATGTTTATACCAACATTTTTGCAAATCGGATTGACAAGGTAGCCCAATCTTTTATAAAGTAGGATCTGAATGGTTTCATCAGTGGCCTGAATTTATGCTCCAATACTCATTTCATGTTTGAATTTATAGATATGGTGATGGCAGATGCTATTCCAGCTGCACTTGTTGTGTTAGATGCCGGAAAGGGCTTTTATCTTTTAAGCTTGAGGTGTTTATTCCGAGTTATGGATAAGTTTCAATTTCCATCCTGGTTTACGAGATCTATCCAGTTATTATGTCAAGGCGCTCAGCTCAGCCAATAATTGATATATTATATTATTAAACCAGGACACCCACCAAGACTGCCCTCTTTCCCCCTTGTTATTTGCTCTTCTTATTGAGCCTCAAGCTCATTCTATCGGTCAAGATATAAATATTGTATCACCTCTGCCCACGGGTGCAAAAATAAAGTTGTATGCAGATGAAATGACCCTTTTTTATCAATAGAACCTTGCAATCGAATAAGTCCTTGAATATTGGGGGCTATAAAAATAATAAGACCCCTGACCTCCTGGTCAGAGACCTGCTCTCCCCCCGCAGCTCCGCTGTCAAGCGCCTTCCTCTGCCTTCTCCTGCTGCCCGTGCGCCTCGCTCTGCCTCTTCTGCCTTCTGACCCGTTTTCTGCCTTTTTCTGCCTTCTGACCCGTTCTCTGCCTTTTTCTGCCTTCTGACCCGTTCTCTGCCTTTTTCTGCCTTCTGACCCGTTCTCTGCCTTTTTCTGCCTTCTAACCCGTTTTCTGCCGTTTTCTGCCTTCTGACCCGTTCTCTGGCTTTTTCTGCCTTCTGACCCGTTTTCTGACTCCTGCACCCTCTCTGTCTTAATTCCATCCTTGCTGTTCTCCTCTGTTCGTGCACGCTGCTGCCCCTGTGCCCCCCCGCCGTTGCTGGTTTCCTGCCTCCCACTTTCCCGCCTCCCAGCTGCGCTGCCCGCCCCCCTCCCCTACTTAATGGCGGCCGCTGTGAGGGAGTGCGAGCAAGACCCCTGACCTCCTGGTCAGAGACCTGCTCTCCCCCCGCAGCTCCGCTGTCAAGCGCCTTCCTCTGCCTTCTCCTGCTGCCCGTGCGCCTCGCTCTGCCTCTTCTGCCTTCTGACCCGTTTTCTGCCTTCTGACCCGTTCTCTGCCTTTTTCTGCCTTCTGACCCGTTCTCTGCCTTTTTCTGCCTTCTGACCCGTTTTCTGACTTCTGCACCCTCTCTGTCTTAATTCCATCCTTGCTGTTCTCCTCTGTTCGTGCACGCTGCCCTCCCCTACTTAATGGCGGCCGCTGTGAGGGAGTGCGAGCAAGACCCCTGACCTCCTGGTCAGAGACCTGCTCTCCCCCCGCAGCTCCGCTGTCAAGCGCCTTCCTCTGCCTTCTCCTGCTGCCCGTGCGCCTCGCTCTGCCTCTTCTGCCTTCTGACCCGTTTTCTGCCTTCTGACCCGTTCTCTGCCTTTTTCTGCCTTCTGACCCGTTTTCTGCCTTTTTCTGCCTTCTGACCCGTTCTCTGCTTTTTTCTGCCTTCTGACCCGTTCTCTGCCTTTTTCTGCCTTCTGACCTGTTTTCTGACTCCTGCACCCTCTCTGTCTTAATTCCATCCTTGCTGTTCTCCTCTGTTCGTGCACGCTGCTGCCCCTGTGCCCCCCCACCGTTGCTGGTTTCCTGCCTCCCACTTTCCCGCCTCCCAGCTGCGCTGCCCGCCCCCCTCCCCTACTTAATGGCGGCCGCTGTGAGGGAGTGCGAGCAAGACCCCTGACCTCCTGGTCAGAGACCTGCTCTCCCCCCGCAGCTCCGCTGTCAAGCGCCTTCCTCTGCCTTCTCCTGCTGCCCGTGCGCCTCGCTCTGCCTCTTCTGCCCCGTTTTCTGCCTTTTTCTGCCTTCTGACCCGTTCTCTGCCTTTTTCTGCCTTCTGACCCGTTCTCTGCCTTTTTCTGCCTTCTGACCAGTTTTCTGCCGTTTTCTGCCTTCTGACCCGTTCTCTGCCTTTTTCTGCCTTCTGACCCATTTTCTGACTCCTGCACCCCCTCTGTCTTAATTCCATTCTTGCTGTTCTCCTCTGTTCGTGCACGCTGCTGCTCCTGTGCCCCCCCGCCGTTGCTGGTTTCCTGCCTCCCACTTTCCCGCCTCCCAGCTGCGCTGCCCGCCCCCCTCCCCTACTTAATGGCGGCCGCTGTGAGGGAGTGCGAGCAAGACCCCTGACCTCCTGGTCAGAGACCTGCTCTCCCCCCGCAGCTCCGCTGTCAAGTGCCTTCCTCTGCCTTCTCCTGCTGCCCGTGCGCCTCGCTCTGCCTCTTCTGCCTTCTGACCCGTTCTCTGCCTTTTTCTGCCTTCTGACCCGTTTTCTGCCCTTTTCTGCCTTCTGACCCGTTCTCTGCCTTTTTCTGCCTTCTGACCCATTTTCTGACTCCTGCACCCCCTCTGTCTTAATTCCATTCTTGCTGTTCTCCTCTGTTCGTGCCCGCTGCTGCCTCTGTGCCCCCCCGTCGTTGCTGGTTTCCCGCCTCCCGCTTTCCTGCCTCCCAGCTGCGCTACCCGCCCCCCTCCCCTACTTAATGGCAACCGCTGCGCGGGCGCGCCGCTGGAGTGGCAAGCCCGTCTGCGCCCGTCCGCGACCCGGCCACGGCTAGCGCCAGGAACCCTGGCTCTCCTGCCATCCTCCGCTACAGCCCCGCTGACCTCCTCGCACTCAACCCCGGAAGAAACAACAACTGCCAGAGATCGACGCCAAACACCACCCACGGCCAGTTCTCCTGCCGACACTGCAGACAATCCTTCACCATCAACAGCACGCCCACGTACGCTAAACCCTCAACGGACGCCCGCACCACCGAAGCCCTGACGTGCATCCTCCTCAACGTGCGCTCCCTGCACAGACACACAATGGAGATCTGGGACCTGCTCAACACCATCTCGCCAGACATCGCCTTCTTCACCGAAACATGGACCAACGCCACCTCTGCCCCCGACATCGCCACCGCCATCCCCGACGGATACAAGATCCTAAGAAAGGACCGCCCCCACCGCCCAGGAGGAGGACTCGCCATCGCACACAAGATCTCCCTCCGACTCTCCACCTTCAGCACAAGCGACCCCCTCTCCAACATAGAGCACCTCCACTTCCAGATCCTAACCAGCCCCAGAACCACGCTACGCGGGACCCTCATCTACAGAAGCCCCGGGCCTCGCACCTCTTCCGCCACCACCATAGCCGACCTCGTCGCACCCCACGCCATTGCCTCCACGGACTACATCCTCATCGGAGACCTGAACATCCACCTCGACAACCGGAGGGACCCCGACTCCACCACCCTTTTCGACAACCTCGCCAACCTCGGACTGAAGCAGCTCATCACCACCCCTACCCACAAAGCCGGACACACACTCGACCCCATCTTGGCAGGAGGGACCAACATCCGCTTCAGCCACACCACGCAACCCCTCTGGACAGACCACCACTGCGTACACTTCACCTTCCAAACCACCACCGCACCCAAAACCGCTCCACGACTGCCCCAAAGGAACTGGAGCAAAATCACAGAGGAACTCCTCAACACCACCCTCCTCCACGACCCCCCCTCCGGCACGACCGACGCCAACTCCACAGCAAAAGAACTACACCGCTGGATCTCCAGCTGCGCTGACAAGCTCGCACCCCTCCGCCACCCCGTCAATCAACGCCCCGCAAAGGCAGCCTGGTTCACCACCGACCTCCAAGAAGCCAGGCGCTCCTGCAGACGTCTCGAGAAACTCTGGCGGAACAAGAAAACCACCAAAGACCAGAACAACTACAGGAACGCCATGAATGAATACCACCAGCTCATAAGAACCACCAAGAAGACTTTCATCAAGAAACAAATCCACTCCAACGCCAGTAACGCAAAGGAACTCTTCAACGTCATACAGCAGTTCACCAAACCTCCAAGCGAAGCCACTGACGTCCCTCCATCCAAGGACCTCTGCATCAAGCTCAGCTCCTACTTCCACATGAAAATCAAGGCCCTCTATGACAACTTCAGCGAACAGACTCCTGACACCACCACCCTCACCACCACCGACAACCGACCGATCATCACCACCTGGAAACCCGCTACCACCGAAGACACCACGAAGACCATGAAGAACACCCACTCAGGAGCTCCCACGGACCCCTGCCCACCGCACATCTACAACAGAGCTGCCGCCGCCATAGCACCAGAGCTGAGCCGGACCATCAACACTTCCCTCGAATCCAGCATCTTCCCCGACGACTGGAAGAGGGCAGAAGTCAAGCCCCTCCTCAAGAAACCCTCGGCCGACCCGACGGACCTGAAAAACTGCCGGCCCATCTCTCTCCTTCCCTTCGCAGCCAAAGTCACTGAGAGATTCATCAACGCCCAGCTGACCACCTTCACAGAAGAGAACGCCATCCTCGACGCCTCCCAGTCCGGATTTCGCAGCAACCACAGCACCGAGACCGCCCTCCTCGCCGCCACTGATGACATCCGCATGCTACTCGACCAGGGCCACACCGCGGCCCTTATCCTACTAGACCTCTCCGCTGCCTCCGATACGTCTCACAGCACACTCTCACAGCCAGACTCCACGACGCCGGAATACGGGGAACCGCCCTCGACTGGATCCGCTCCTTTCTCTCCGGCAGAACCAAAGGATCAGACTCCCTCCCTTCCTCTCCGAACCTACAGAGATCAACTGTGGAGTACCCCAAGGATCCTCACTCAGCCCCACGCTTTTCAACATCTACATGGCCCCCCTCGCCGCCATCGTCAGACAGCATGGGCTCAGCATAGTATCTTACGCCGACGACACCCAGCTCATCCTCTCTCTCATGAAGAACCCCGAAGACACCAGACTCAGCTTCCAAGAAGGAATGAAAGACGTCGCAGCCTGGATGAGCAACAGCTGCCTAAAGCTGAACTCGGAGAAGACCGAGGTCCTCGTCCTTGGACCCTCCCCCACGGCGTGGGACAGCACCTGGTGGCCCCCTGCTCTCAGAAACCTACCCACGCCAACGGACCACGCCCGGAATCTTGGCATCATCCTAGACTCCTCCCTCACCATGACCCACCAAATCAACGCCGTCTCCTCGACCTGTTTCAACTCCCTCCGTATCCTCTGAAAGACCTTCAAGTGGATCCCCCACGAATGCAGACAGACCGTCACCCACGCACTAATAACCAGCAGACTGGACTACGGCAACGCCCTCTACGCCGGAATCAACAAAACCCTGCTACACAAACTCCAAACCATCCAGAACACCGCGGCCAGACTCATCCTCGGAACCCCATGACACGAGCACATGACCCCACACCTAGGAGACCTCCACTGGCTCCCCATCGAGAAGAGGGTAACCTTCAAGCTACTCACCCACACCTACAAATCCCTCCACAACATCGGACCCAAATACCTCAACGAAAGAGTCTCCTTCCACGTACCCAAGAGGAACCTTCGCTCCACCGACCTCACCCTGGCAGACACCCCACGCATCCGCAGAACCAGAGCAGGCGGTAGAGCCTTCTCCTACGTCGCAGCAAAGACCTGGAACGAACTCCCAGTCAACATCAGACGCTCCCCACTCTGAACACCTTCAGGAAGAGACTCAAGAGCTGGCTCTTCGACTGACCCAAAGCAGCACCTCCCCCCCCCCCCAGCGCCTTGAGACCCTCACGGGTGAGTAGCGCTCTTTACAAACCCCCTGATTGATTGATTGATTGATTGAATAAGGCAAAAACTTAATGTCTGCAGTTTAACACCTCCCCCGATGTCCTTCCGTTATTATTGAAGGAAAAATATAAAGTAGGCCCAGAATGGTATCTGGGGTTTTTTTATTCAGCGGAACTGCAAGAATTTTTTAATAATAATTATAACCCCTTGATGAGAAAGGTTTTTAATTTATTCAAAATATGGCAGCGCCTGTCCTCATACATTTTTGAGTGGTCGGCCCTGATTAAAATGTCAATTTTACCACTGATCTTCTTCCTATTTTTATCCATTCCTTGCAAGCTGGAGTTTTCTTCTTTTTTTTTTAAATTTGGAACAAGCCATCACATCCTTCCTATGGACCCAGAAACAGCCACAAGTGAAGCTGAAAGTATTACAGCTGCGTAAGAGGGAGGGAGGTTTAGGACTGCCTGATTTCCAATAATATTATCTGGCATCAACCATCCTACAATTACACCACCTCTCAATGCCCTCCTCTAGTTTTGATAACTATATTCTTCTACTCATGTTAAAGATGGGCATCCCCAATCTTAGGTGGTATGTCTTAATTTCCAAATCACCCCAAAAAGTTACATCTAGGTTACTAAACCTCACCTGGCTGTGGAAAAATAAAGTGTTTATTAAATATGGAATCCTCCACATTAACGCACAAACTCAATTGCGTTATTGTAAATCCCATTCACCCATTCTTACGGAAGAAACAAAAGGAAAATGGGGAGATTTATCCATTATAAAGGTAGGGTTTTTTTTTTTTTAAGGGACATGTTGAAATCTCCACAGGGCATTTTCCTGGTAAAGGCAGTTCATAGGCATTCAATTTTTTTATGTATACCCAAATAAGGGCCATTTTCAGCAATTTAGCAGGGAAAGATATTGATTCTTCAAGAAATAGGGGTAGACACCTGTTCCGGAATGATAAAGTTAATGTTACTTTGTGTTACTGGTACAAGGATTTGTATCTGTGACCGGATAACATGTTTTCTTCTTTTTTGTTGCAGTTTTATGTAGCGCAAACTCGGCCCAAAGGTATTGGAGTGCTTTACATGAGCACCAGTTGCGTTACACAAGGACACATTAATTTTCTTTTAGTAGGCACGGGGAGAGTAACAGGCACATGCATCAAAGCTTTTTGCGATCGCAAACGGTGCGATTCGCAAAAATCGGCCGTTTGCGATCGCAAAATTAGCTTTTGCGATGCATCAAGGGTCAAGGCCCTCGCAATTTGAGAATTCGCAATTAATTGCGAGTTCTCAAATTGCGATTGCATTTAAGGAATCGCAAATTGAGATTCCTTAAATGCAATTTCGCTAATAGGGGCGCAAATTACCATGAAGTTGAACTTCATGGTAATTTGCAAAATCTTTGAAAAATGCACTAAAGTGCATTTTTCAAAGTTCCATTTTACACACACACATGCCCTTGGGGCATGTATGTGTGCAAGATGTACTCATATGCAGATTTCAGGGGTGCAACAGGGGATCCTTTTGACACCCTGGCACCCTTGAAATTGCATTCTCAATTTGCGATTCTCTAATTGGAATCGCAAATCGAGAATGTCTTCCCATTCATTCCTATAGGCCCATAGGAATTAATGGGGAGGTATTCCTTAATTGCGACTCGCAATTTGCGAGTCGCAATTAAGGAATGTTTAGAAATCGCTATTTTTTAAGCGATTTCTACATGCATAGGCTTTTGCGATTCCTTAATTGCGATTCCTTAAAAATCGCAATTAAGAAATCGCAAAATCCAACATTGATGCATGTGCCTGTAAGTGATTTGTCCAGAATCATGGGATGCTGCACCGACGTCGAGACTTTAACCTGGTTTCCCAGTTCCAAAGTAGGCAGCTCTGGCCGTTGCACCACATCCTCTCAGAAGATAAGATCAAAATGGGAAAACCACACAGGGATAATACTAAGTGAAATACATTGGGAAAGATATTTCGATCTTAGTTACTCGACTCTTAGATGGCCAATTTCCATCAGATGGCTTTCTTTAATGGATGGATGCTGTACCTCACTCCGCAATTACTGAATAGGATGTTCCCCAGCACCTCTAGAAACTGCCCGAAATGTGAACAGGTAGGGGATTGGTTGTATATGTTTTGGACATTTGGAGACATTTTGAAGGGGTGTGTTTCAGGTAGTAGGTAGGATCATTGAATGTGATATCCATCCTTCTCCGAGAATGTCACTTCTGGGTATTTGGGACGGGGAGATGGCAGGGCAAAATGATATGGAGCATTTTATATTTATTGCAATGCTGGTGGCCTGCTCCCTCATCACCACTTATTGGAAATCCCCCACTGCTCCTAGATTAGCACAATGGGAGGAAAATTGCGGAATGTTAGCAAGCACGAAGCCTGGCATCATGCCAAAGTTCATCACTATTTACACTATTATAGAAAATCTGCCTGGAAGGAGTGGAGTCAAGTCTCTACTATAGTTCATAGTGCTATTTACAGAAGTGGATAAAGTTTGGTGATGGCAGCAATCTGTTATTTTTAAGGTTAAAATATTTTTTTCATTCGTAGCATTGGGATTTTAAGGTAGCACTGGCACTTTCTGACGTTTAGCACTTTAGGATATTTAATAATAGAAAACTGAACTAAGTACAGCTACTGTGTTTGAGGTATTTTCAGAGGAATTTACTTTCCTCTGTATAATCGCACTTTAAGGGAGCACAGGCAGTTTATGATGTATAGCACTTTAGAATGTGCAATGATTGGGGATGATCAGGGATTGAAATGAAGCATAGTTAATTTGTATGAGGTTGTTGGACTTGGCCCTTTTTGCAGGGTCATCCCTAAACTTTTTGCCTTTCTCCTAGCCTTTTTTCTGACATGGTGTTGGTGGTTTTAGGACTCTGGGCACTTTAACACTGCTGTTCAGTGTAAAGTGCATGTGCTCTCTGTGATAAATGTGGTAAGATTGGTCTACACCTGTTTGACCTATTTAATTTACCTGTCAGTCCCTTGTAAAGTGGTATCTCATATACCCATGGCTGGTAGATTAAATGCTACTGGTGGGCTTGCAGCGCTGATTGCACCACCCACCAAAGTAGCCTTTCAAACCTGTCTCAGGCCTCTGCCATTGCAGGGCCAGTGCGCGCAGTGTTACTGCCGCTGTGACGTGGCACCTAAAGTGTGTGCCATGTCCGTGACCCCCCTTTTTACTACATGTCATTCACCCCTAAGGTAAGCCCTAGCTAGCCCTATGGGCAGGGTGCATTGTAGGTAAAAGATAGGACATGTACCTTAAGTGTGTGACATGTCCTGGTAGTGACAAACAGCCATTTTGGTTTCTCACTACTGTGGGGCTGCCCTCCCATAGGAATGCATTGGGGATTCCCTGATAAGTGTTTCAGTGGTAATTCCTGATATGAGAGGTGCAGCGCGGTCAAGTTTAGTATGGTTGGAATAGTAATAATAAATGCTACGCAATGGTGTGCGCACATTTATTATAACTATTGTAGAAATGCCACTTTTAGAAGTTGGCATTTCTGTGCGCTATGTGTCTGCCTGCCTGATGTGAATTGCATGTCTGGCTTCTGAGGGACAGGGGCTGGTGAGGTGTGTGTGGCTCCAGGAGGAGCAGGGTGAGTCAGCGCTAGGCTGAATGGGACATCTACATTTTGAGTAGTGGGAGGGGAAGTCCCTGGTCCCTGAATAGGATTGTGCCTGCCCTAGTGAATGCTGGCTCCGCCCCCCTGTGGTGTGTCTGATGGCAGAGCCCCATCTCTGAAAGGAGGGTGTGAGCACTGTAAGCAGAGTGCTCCAAAACCCCCCAGAACCAGTTGCATCTGGTTCCCCCAAGCCCTGTACTGCAGACAAAGGAAAAATGTCCTATAAAATGTGGGGGCTGTGACCCCATGAGGGTGTGCTGGTGCTTACTTGGAGGGGATCCTCTGCCAGGAGGAACCGCCACGGGACCCAGCTGCTGTCTCCTGGGGGTCCCTGCGTGCTGGCCTGCCTGGCTGCGCTGTGCTGTGGTCCACCCAGCACCAAGGATTCTTTATTTCTGCCTTTTTAAGGACTTGGTGGACACCTAGCGCCTCGTGAGCGCTTTATCTTAGTTCAGGAAGAGGGTGTTCCCGCAGTGCGAGGCTGCAACGTGTCTGGAGGAAACCCCCGGCGTGGGGATTCCCTCGTGTGCTCTGGGGAAAGCGGGAGCCTACCCCGCTTTATGCACAATTAAGCACCGGGTGCCTACCCTGCATTCACCTTTGGTTCTGCGGGTGCCCATCCCGCATTGAGGTTATCACCGAGCGGGTGCCCACCCCGCACTGCTGCTCCTTTTGCGGGTGCCCACCCCGCATGCTGGCGCCGTGATATAAGGCGGGTGCCCACCCCGCACTTCACTGCAGGGAAGAAAGCCGCCGGATCACCGCCGCGGCCCGGGAGCACCAAAGCGGAAGTCAGGCAGGCCGCGCCTGACTGGGGGCAGGGCCTGCTAAGGAAGCGGAAGAGCCCGGAGAAGGAGGCGCCGAGGGAGAGACGGGAGCCTCCCGGGCCCCGGTGACTGCAATCCTGAGATGCCCCGGTGAGTGGGGGCTGCACCTTGAGGCGAGGCACATTGTCGGTGCCTGTGGGGGAGGCCGGAGGAGTCCTAGGCACATTCCTGCATCCGTTCCTCCGCACCATGGGCAGTCTCCAGTGAGGGAGACAAGGTGAGGAGAGCCCCGCGTGCAGTCTAAGAGCAGCCAGAGGAGGTCCTGGTGTAGCGGGACTGACGGGGCACGTGGTCGGTGCCCGGAGAGCAGCTCGAGGAGTCCTTCACAGAGCCCGGTGAGTGGGGCTCAGTTCTAACTTGGTGGAGGTGGTGTCGGGGCACATTATCGGTGCCCGCCCCTTGTGGTTGTACTGAGGGCTCCGTAGTGCCCGTGCTGGTTCTACAGCTGCCCCGCCTGGCGCTGGGCAGCTGCAACGTTTGGGGGCCAGTTCTTTTACGTAAAGGAGGGGTGAGTGCACCCCATGCCCCAGCGCATTTGCGCACCTTGTGTTTGCTGCTGAGGCAGCCAGGGGGTCATTTGAGAGGTCCCCCTTAGAGCCCTGACTTTTCTGGACATAGGGCATTGGAGCCCTAGAGTAGGCCAGTTGGCCTGAGGGACAGGTTTGCTGTTGGTAGGGCGCAAAGCCCTAACGTGATGCCCCTTTCATCATGTGATTTATGCGTAATGTTATGCCTACAATGATGTATGTGTAATGTGATTTATGCACCATGATTATTGCATAATGTGGTTATGCTGGTAAGGCCTATTGCGTAATGTGTTTATGCTAATGAGGTTTGGGCCTGATGTCTTTTATGCCTAATGTGTTAATGCTGAGGTCATTATTGTACCAGTAGTTACTGGTTGTGTTTTACAGTTACTTACCTGTTCTGTTGGTTCTGACCGTGGCCCGATTGGCCTGGTCCTGTATATAATTCCCCTGTGAATATTGCCCGTGCCAGTTGACACAGTGTAAATGTGTGATTATGTTTCTAATGTGTTTATGACAATACAAAGGCTATTTTTTATATAACCTTGTGTGGAGTTCCTTTTGTGGTGTGCCTAGTGTGTTGCTGCTGTGTGAGTGTGTTGCGCAAACGCTTTACACATTGCCTCCGGGATAAGCCTGACTGCTCGTGCCAAGCTACCAAGGGGGTGAGCAGGGGTTATCTTCGGCGTGTAACTCCCTTGCCCTGACTAGAGTGGTGGTCTCTTCCTGGCTTTGGCGCAAGCCTTAGCCAACCAGAGATCCCATTTCTAACAGAGGTATTTTTGGAGAAATGTACTCCTTGGAATAATTGCAGTTTAAGGGGGCATAGGCACTTTCTATATGACGTTTAGTGCCTTAGGATGTACAATGAATAGGGATTGAATTGAAGCATCGCTATTACTGTAAGTGTTTGGAGGAAGAGTGAAAAGTTTTTGATTTTGCTGGGTTGTGTGGGAAGGAAAAAATGTCTTATCAAGACCCCTATTAGCTTGGTACATCATAATTTGTCATGCATTCACATGCTTTGTGTTTTATTATCAGTCCTATGCATGTTTGGACGGATGTGTTGTGTCACGAATTTTCCTTCTTTGGAATAATAGTACCAAAATAAATTTTAAATTTGTTTTACAAAAAAACGTTGCTTGTAGGAGGGACACCAGTGGACCTGTCCATTGGTGGCACCTCTAGAACAGCTGCACAGAAAAGTGGTCACCTTTTTGCCAAGTTTGTGGCACTTCAAGGCAGGTGGGATGGTGCCTCTGCATAACTCACGGAAGTTAACATATTGGACCAGTCCTTCGAGAGGAAGACAGGAGCAAATATTTCTAGATCATAACTGAGATATTGCTGGAAAGTCAGTCCCTTTATTAAACATGTGTTGTGGTATCTATTTCTTCATTTTAAAGCAGATTCGAAAGGTTAGAAAATAGTAAAATGCCTGCTACATCAGAGTGATTGGATTGCCATTGTCTGAGTTGGAAGCACTCTGAGAGAATCAACTTAGCATTTTTCAGCAAGTCGATGTCACCAACTGAGGTCCTGCAAATTATCTAGTTAAAGGATGTGATAAGATTGGCAACAAAAAGGATGCAAGTGGGTACTGAAAATCGAAGCAGGGTGTTGCAGCGGAACGTCCACTGCAGCACCCATTGCCCGCCCCTTTCACGCTAAGTGCTGCACGAATAGGGGCATTATTTACAAGGTGGCGTTAAGCCACGTTAACTGGCTTAACGCCACCTTGTAAATAGGGTGAAGGGGTTATCGCCACCAGAACGTCAAAAAAGTGACAATAATACCTTGTAAATATGCCCCTTGGTGGGATCAGGTGCGTTTATTGGTGTTATGATATTTCCTGCTAGTTTTGGTATTCCCAATTCCAACAAGCAGACAGAATATGGATTTTGGACCTGTGCGTTTCACAGTGAATTTTATTGCTGTTTCTTCTTTTTGGTTTTGCGTGCATTTGTATATTTGAGTGTCTCAGTTTGTCACCTCAGTGGCATATGTATCTAGTGCTGTTATTATTTGATGTCATTGCAGTGCTTTGTATCCATGGTTATTTCTTATGGGGTAGCACACTTGGGTGTACGGTCCTTTGCATGTCTCTCTTAAAATATGTACTTTTATTTGACAGGAGGGGTACCATATCGCTGTTAGAGATATATTTTGGAACCTCAAATGATTCTTCCCCAAAACAATTGAACCCTGAGATAGAGATGAAAAGAAAGTTAGAGAGGAAAATGAATAAATAAAAAGGAGAGTAGGAGAGAGAGAGAAAAAATAAAATAGACTTTCAGAGACAGGAAGACAGAGAATTCCAAACTACAGACCCATGGAATTATGCCATTCATTACTTAAGTGACAAACGTCCTTGGATCTTTACGGCAAAAGAGCCATATTTCCTGGAAATGAGGCCAGTTGGTCTACAGATGTCTGCTCAAAAACATTGAAAACGAAAACTCTTTGAGGTAACTAGCAGAAGATATTTCTGCCACGAAGAATGATGTCATGGCGGAGTTGTCATGACAACATTTACATAAATGACATCATAAATCGGTGGACAAACATGTATTAGACTTCACTCTTATTTTCTATTTACTTGCTACTCCTAGAATCAGCTCTCTGCACCAGCTGAGGATCAGGGCTGATGGTACCACATATGTAATGCATAGATCACTGATCATTTTAGAAAGCACAACTTCTTGTCAGAACTCCTGACAGGCATGAATAAGGGCACGTCAGGAAGTGCACTGCTTACCCAGATTCACTTGTAACTAAATTATGTATGTTATAGTGATTGGTAGTAGCTTGTACCTACAAGCATATAGTTGCATGTTATGGAACTAAAGCAATATTAGCAGCTAAAATTCCTAGAAGATAACACCATCTTTGGTCCAGATTATATAATGGGGTATCCTTTAATAAGGCTATCATTTTACCTTCTTCCACACTTGCAAGCAAAGGTGGTGTCTTACTGTTGGATTTAGCAATTTGCTAAATAGATAAGGCCTTTGGAGTAAGGGTATCTTCAGGTGAATTCATGTTTAAAAGCTTTTCAGTTGCCTGGAGGTGATGTGTCCTACAATCAGATGATTTATTGAATATGTGTGTGTGTGCATGTGCGTGGGTGCGTGTGTGTATGTGTGTTTGTAGAGACTTAACTGGACTTCATTGCAAATACCCCATTGCTAAGTCTCAGTCTGAGCTTATATTTTGTGGACCCTTGGCTTATTTGTGGACGATCACGCCAATCTTAAAAAAAAAAACACTCACTGTTTGAAATAATGTGGAGATATTTCTTAGTGATACTGAAGATAACCCTCATGGCACAAACAGGAGGCTCGATGATAGGAAAAGAAGGCATAGTTGAGATATGTATACAACTGAAGATGAAGCCCTTTGAGAGCATAACTTCGGCTAGGTAGGGGTTGGCAAAATCCAAATTTTTTTGTCATGTAATTTTGTATAATTACACAAAATTTCAAGCGTTCTTGCTGGTATCTCATGTGAAAATTGAGTCCCATGAAAAGCTGCGGATTCAAAACTGACATGAGATACTGACAGAAGAAACATTCAAGGGAAAATGTTAAACTGTGGTTTAATCTTTCAACCATTCACTCATGCGCAAAAAAACACAATATTTTCTTATTGCAAAATTTCGCAACATTTTGAGAAGTTTGCGTACTAAATTTCACAAGTCACCTAGACCTACACTAAGTTATGTGGCGGCTTCAGGGACCTTTATGTGTGATAGCTGTGAACACGCAGTTTTCCCCAGAGTATGGAGAGTGGTGTTGGTATTATTCAATCAAGTACCTCCATGTGAAAGGTCAGTTTTATGGTGGGTATTACAGAATATGCTTCAATGTAACCAGCATATTAGCAAACTCATAGGTGGGCCATTGTGCACTCTTAATGTATAATAGTGTAGAAGGCCCTCCCACAGCCCTAAAATAGCCCTTTATGAGAGGGAAAAACACATTCTTCAAGGATCTATAAAGTATGTCGAGGTGGTTTCCTATGTAATGGCGACCACCCGTTAGAAGCCAGAATGATGCATTCAAGCTCTCAGGACACCTTGGGGGGATGTGAGCATTGAGGGGAAAAATATTTGTTCTGGGTCATGTCCAAATTATTGGATATGTCTTAGAGGCTTTTGGGATTTTATTTTTAATGTCATCCTCAAGCCATAAAGGCAGAGATAAGGAGTTTTAAAAGGATGAGCCTAATAAATGAAAGGGCCTGCCCCAAACCACTTAAATCTCGTCGGGAGCTGAGAGAGCCAGTTCTTGGAGCCCAACATTCAACATCTGGTGCAATAGCAACCCTTTGGATGCTCTCTGGTGCCAATGTGACAGGACGTATGTGTAAAAGAAAAGGTGGTATGTACTGGGGATAGATTGAAATGGGGCTAATTTTCTTAATAATGATTGCATTGTTTCTCATTAGATTTCTAAATCTATTAGACAGGCCATTAGATCAGCAATATTTATTTAAACAGCCCGCCATTGAGGAATTGCTCCATTTCCTCTAGATGTATGTTTCCAGGGTGGATTATTGGGTGAAATGATTGGATAAATACCCATATTGTTGATTTTTCTTACGAGACACAAGCAATAAAATGGCGACAATAATTTTCTCTGTAAGAAATTTGGTTATTGGTTGAAGGCGGGGTTAACCCTTCTTAGGCAACAACCACAATCCTTGTCAGGGTGAACAACAAAAGTCACTAAATTAACCTGTGCTTAACCCTCTGGTATCTTGGCACAAAAGTAGTCAGGCTTAACTTAGAGGTAATGTCAGGCTATGTGTAAAGTATTTATGCAGCACACAAGCAGTAATAAAGTGAAACCACAACACAAGAAAAACCCCAAACCAGTTTGGAAAACTCTAGTACGTATTATTAAACAATTTGAGACCACAAGGAAAAATTCTAGTCAGTAGAACAGGAGATGCTGAATTTTTAATGTTTAAAAAAAAATTAACACCAAAAGGTGCAAAGTGCCAAATGAGGGTATCTGGTCGCGCTGGCCTGTGAAATAGTCAGCTTGACCATGATGGAGTGCAGGCTGGGCACAGGACCAAGTTTGGCCCTCTGACGATTGCAACTTATGGCCTTGGTTCTTGGTCTGCACGGTGCTGCTTCGAGAGGCTTTGTGTTGTCTGCGGTTGGTTCTAATGAAGCTGTGTGGTGAGGCTTTGCGGTGCTTGTGGGTTGCTCGGCGATGAACTTGTGAGGCAAGGCTTTGTGGAGCTTTGTGTCGGATTTGATCAAACCTAGGCAAGGAAGAGTTCTCTCTGATGCCAGGAAGTGCCCAGAACCTGGGGAGGCATGACTTGGGGATCATGTACTCACTCCAGTAGAGTCCAGCAGGGCTCCAGGAGGTCCTGTTGAAGGTCTAGGAAGGTCCAGTAGCAGCTGGACAGTTGCAAGGAGGTCTCTGTAGCTTGTTGTGTCCCTGTAGCTCAGAACAGGAGGTCAGCCACCTGACCCTTGGAATGATTGCCTGGGATGAAGGGAGCAGGTTCATTCTTCTTCTTAAACAGCAAAGCAGTCCCTCAAGCAGCACGGCAGTCCTCTAGCAGCAGAGAAGTCCTTCTTCTGTAACTTCCACAGATCAAGGTGTTTTCTGGTCAGTATCTCTGGAGGTCCAATATTTATACCTGCTGCCAGCCTGTGTGTAGGGGGACTCCGTGTCCTACCCCCACATCTGGTTCTGGAAAGTTCTTTCTCTTCCCCTATCAAGGCTCCAAACTGTCTGGGGTGGCAAAAGGCAGGGGAGGCCTAGTGTTCAGTTACTTTTTGCATGCAGGAGGCAAAGCCCTTAGAGGTGTAAGTGGGGCTGAGTACAGTCCTACCCAGTCTTCCTGCCAGAATGGCCCATCCTGTTCACACCTCAGCCCGTTTGAGTCACTGTCTGTAAGGAACACTCAAACCCTAAAACAGAGTCATTCACAGACATGTGACCCAGGACTCTGGCAGAGGGCACAAATGGTTGGGAAAAGAAAATGACAACTTGCTAAATGTGGCATTTTAGAATTGTGAATTAAAATCCAACTTTACCATTAAAGAGGATTTTAAATTACAATTCATTTGAGTTTAAACAGCATAACTCTTTGTGCTCCCAATTCAAAGTTAACACAAATACTTGTGAATTCATGTGTCCCCAGTGTATCCCACAGTCAGGCAGTGGCGTAACGAAAGCCTCCACTGCCCCTGTGGTATGGGAGGGCCCCCGACCTCCAGGGGGCCCCTCCGGCACTGGCAGGTCCCTGACCTGAGAGCTCCTGAACGGGTTTGGAGCATGGAGGGCTCCCTGCATTTACTTTGCAGGGGGCCCCTCAAGTTGTGTTATGCCACTGCAGTAAGGTATATCATGTCTCTCATTTTGTTTTTGAGTATTCTTCCTCCTGCGCTGGGAACTATTTGTCAGTATGTAAAGCTTGCTCTTGGACATCCTCTCTCGGCTCCAATTCTGTGTAAATGATGAGATCGGTGTTCTGATATATTGTAATGGTTTTTTACAGTATGATGGACTTTAATATCTGACTGCTGATTTAACTTCCTGTAAAATACTGTGTGATGCATTCATGTGTTTGTATATGGGAATTGTATATAGCTGCTTCCAGGTTAGTCTACTGACTCCAGCACTTAATTTGTGCTGGTGTTTTCTGGGGCCTGGCAGTTGGCACTGACACTTATTTTGCAGCATCTGCACCTATTTCTGACAATGCAAAACATTGTGGCGCTGTCAGGTTATTTTTTAGCACAGCACACCCACAGATTGATAAAAAAATTCATTAATGTACATTAAAACAACACCTCGTCTAGCCCATTTTTGCAGCTTTAGTGACATTATGTAATCCAAATGGTGACATTTATTGGACTGTTTTGGGTATAAGGTAAGGTTTGCTCTGGAATTTGGCAGTGATCGTAGGTTGTACATGCTGCAGTGGCCTGCCTTGGGCCCAGGCACTAATTATGTTTATAAATTAAGCACTTACTAACATTTGCCAGGACAGCTGTCCTCTTCCATGGTGGGATAGCTGTATGCAGTCTGTATACTGGCACATTTCTCATTGGCTAGCAACATACTTAAATATCAATATTTTTGGGGGATTTTAAAGACAGTTTACAAGAGGCTTTTTCAAACTTCCACACATATAGTCAGTCTCAAAGCACATTAATAGAAGCTGCTAACTATCCCACATATTACATCACTCATGATATCTTCTATGATGTTATTGTTAATATCACTGCAACATTTGCTGTAAAATTATTGATGAGAAAGCTGTGCATGGCGGGGGCTTGACTTATAGTTACCTTAGGGCACGAGTAATACTTACTTGAGATAACTCTAACTATAACTGCTGAATTTCTATGGTTTTGTGTGTGTAAAATCTGAACCTAACTATAACGTCCCTGTAACCTTTGTGTTTTTTCAGTGGAATAATTATATACACACACATATATATTACCCACAGGAAGAGCTTTTCTTGGTTTGCTAATAACTTTGGCGCCGTTTGACGAATCTACACAAATTTCCCAAAAAGGGTCATCAACCTCATGCCCACTTCCTAGAAAGTTTTGGGGTCATCCATCCAGTGAGGGCCGAAAAAAAGGGGGGTCCCAAAACCAAATTTTCCCATGCATTTTCCATGGACTTCTTTAGGCAGCACTACTAAAAAAACTGCTAAATGGAATTGCACCAAATGTGGCAGGAAGCTAGATCTTGGTCCAGCAAGCGTGCTTTTTATGATTTGGTGTAAATCCGTTTAGTAGTTTCAGAATAAGGTACACATGTATTTGTTTATCTCGATAACTGGGTTCAATTGACTCTAGCAAAAGCCCCTTGAACTCAATTTTTAAAAATAAAGCATTCTGATTGGCCCAGGGGGCTCTCTTTAACTTGGGCCAATTTGCTCCTGCACTCTAATTGGCTGCCTGCAACACAGAGAAAAATGTTATAGCAGCCGTTACAGGAATTGGGGTCTTATTCCCCTGTCATGAGTTTTAAAAAGAAAAAAAATATATGATGGGGCAGGATAGGGATACCTTGCTTCTGTAGCCCTTGTGGTGGACCCCCCAGCACCTGGGCCAAAATACACCTTTTTTCTTTAAAGCCACAATCCCGTGGGACTGCTGCAGGATCGCAAATATTTTTTTTTTAAAGTAAAAAAAAAGCCTTCTGGTTTTTTGAATTAAATAAATTTGATCTCTGCAGTGGACCCAGGGTAGGCAAAATATATATTTATATATAGGGACCCCATACCCCTGGGCTGAAGTTTATTAAAGGGGAGGGGCATGTGGCCCCCCTCTTTGAGCTACGAATGGGCCCTGGAAAACCCATCCCCTGGGGCCAAATTGATAAAAAACGGTGGGGCATACCTACACCAGGGACCACAACCTATGGGGTACCCAGTTAGGATCCTACCCCAGGGAAACTGTGGTTCCCTGCCCATGAATGTGCGGGCATACCCTGCCCTCACTCTCCCGGGCAGGGAACTCTACTTTGTTCCCACCTGGTGGGATCAGTAGAAAAATCCTGCTCCCACCTTGCTGGAACAATGGAACGGTGCTAGCTCCTGTCAGCACCCAGTATGGTGCTGGCTGGGGAACCAAGTGAGACTGCGGGGCCCTGAGGCACCCCCCACACCCTAGCTTAGTGGTTTGTGGACACTCAGGGTGGGCACCTAGGCCTGAGGGATGGGCTCCCCACGGTTCTAGGTGGCTCGGGGAGTGGGGCTATATGCTCCCCCCCCTTATTTTAAAAAAGGATGGGGTCCCTGGGCCCACTAGTGGTGCAGGGAGGAGGGCCCTGTGACTCCACCCCTTATTAAAAATATTTGACCACAGGGATGGGGTTCACGGGGTCTGCAGAGGCTCGGAGAGTGGGTTTCAGACCCCCTTACCCTTATAAAAATATTATATGAATGTCCAGGGTGGGTCATTTTTCAAAAGTGAATAATGAATGAGGGAAAGGAGCCTCTCATTTATTATTCACTGCTCCTTTGAAGGAGCACCCCATAATTCCCTGCAAGGGCTTTTTAAAAAAAATATTTGTATTTAGCTTGGTGGGGCCCCTAGAATAGGAAGCGGCACCACCAAGCCATTTTTTAATGTTGTTGGGCGCTGCAGGGAGTCCAGCAGCCCTCCAGGAACAGTAAGTCCTCTGGGTCATTAAATCCATGACCCCGGAGAACTTACCATTTTCTTTAAAGCACTCCTAGTAGGAGCGCAATGCTGCACAGCTGGAATGCAAGATCCTCTTGTGGTTGTTTTTTTTATTGCAATTTCTAGGCTGAAAAATGGGCTAAAAACATGATGAACTAGATTGTGGTCAAGAGTAATTGGCAGAGATTTTTTCAAGCAATCCACCCATAACTTTTTGGTTTTAATCAGTGCAACTAAGTTCAAAGGGTATGCACTGACCTGGGTCCTGCACTCTCTGTACTCCAGGATTCAAGCTGCACCGTATGAATGAGGCCCAATTAGGCCAAAACTGGTCTGGAGTTGCTTGTATTCCCATTCAAATGGGGTCTGGCCTAGCAGTTCGGGTTGTTGGAGCACTGCCAAGGCTGATTTGCATATGGCTGGTTCCTGTCTGAGGTAATATGGTGGGGCAGGGGCGTAACACAGGCCCCCGCAGCCCCTGTGATGCGGGGGACCCCGAGCTGCAGGGGGCCCCCTCAGCACAGTACTCGGGTCCAAAAGCTCCAAAATAAATCCGGAGCGGGGGCCCCCTCAACTTTCGTTACGCCACTGTGGTGGGGGGCAAGAAATCTATGGATTGTATTGACACCCAGAGTAATTCCCAGTGGCTGAGATTATTTCACGCTATCCACTCATTATGCTTTGTTTTCCTCATGGAGAAATGATGGAGTAGCACTGTCTGGCCTTATATTTTAAGAGTTCATGATCTTAGCAGATTTGTTGTTAAAAATGAGTTTTATCTCTGGAACAGTAGGAAAAGTAACTGCAAAAAACCATTCAATATCAGTGAATGTTCTATATTCCAGTCTTAAAAGACTGAGTGATGCCTATGGTTTGTGTAAATAACACGAGATTTAGAGGACTGACAACAATCCAACTGAGAAGTCATTGAAATCTACTGGAGTGTGTTAGAAGATTAGTGCATACGGACATCAAACATATTTTCTGCTGGTAGATAAACTCCTTCCTCTGGAAACACTAAGGGGGATATTATCAACGCTTCGCGTTAAACATCGCAAATCACGCTTAGCGCGATTTTGAATATCGCCGCCTATCGCTGGTTTACATCGCCGTGTTAGCGGCGTATTTACAACGTCTTGCTCACAGGCGATGTACAAACCTGCGATAGACGGCGATAGTCATCATTAGCGTGTGAAATCAAGCGATGATTTCACACGCTAATGAAAAGCTTGATAATAGGGGAGTGTGGACGTAACCAAACAATCCACCTCCCATTCAAAACATGCCTAAGTCAAGTTTTGACCAGGCGTTAAGGATCCTGCGAAAACCGCGGTTAGCGCGGCTTTCATCATCGCTTCGTGGTTCCGGGGCCGCGTTGTAAATAACGCGATGTCCTGTTCGCGACCTTTTGTCATGGTGTTACAGGAAGGAACGCCTACTTTGCATCTCATTAGCGATGTATATCGCTAAGATGCGTGGCGTTACAAAAACGGCAGCTAACATGCATGTTTGCGCCGCCTTGCTAATAGGGCGATGAAATTATCGCCGCTTTAGCGGCAAAAAGTGCCACTAAAGCGGCGATAAGGCCCTTGCTAATATGCCCCCAAGAGCAGCCACATTTTGGAGTAAAGTGAAAATATTGGAATATTGAAAACTCCATTTTGAAAGGAGTGGCTTGGCAGCAGGTTTAGACTCAGTGGTGTCAACAGTGAAATAAGGTTATCTAAAGCCCCTTTCTCTCCCTGACCCCTTAGAATGCAGCACACTGGGGAGGTGTAAGTTTTTGGCGCTGCCTCAGAGTTACGATTTCTCATAAATCTGGGGCAGTGTCTAAAAACCATTGATGTTGCTGAGAACACCCCCAGCAACACCCATTGAACGCCCTTTAATGCAGAAAACTGTGTTAAAGGGAACGATATTTACAAGGCAGCATTAAGCCAAAAAAAGTGGCTTAGTGCTGCCTGGTAAATAGGGAGCAGGCTCCGGCGCCACCGGAGCGTCACAAAAAGTGACACACTGGCGACGCAAGGGGCTTATAAATACGCCTCCATGTTTT
Organism: Calotriton arnoldi; assembly: GCA_963921515.1. NCBI lineage: Eukaryota > Metazoa > Chordata > Amphibia > Caudata > Salamandridae > Calotriton > Calotriton arnoldi. The sequence goes on along the minus strand of CAWUFW010002837.1, from coordinate 817,733 downwards.
TCCATGATGGTAATGGTCATGAAAAAGGTTTGTGAAGACTCGTGGGTTCCAATTTTGTGGGTGTTCCATGTATTTTGCCCGCCACCTCGCAATATTACCCCTTCCCCACACAATCAAGACACTTCATAGTGATTATGATCGGCAATGGAAGTGGATTTTAACTATTCAAGACTTTCATCTATGGATATAAATCTCTGCAGAACCATTTTTTTTAAAAATAAAATTGTGTGTAAATTATGTCTGCAGGTGTGTGGTTTTTTTTCCAGGCAGGTAAGGTGCACCTAGGTACACAAAAACATATGTGAGTCATGCCTTTAATTTTTTTGTAAAATGATTAATACAAATCTGAGATCTATCAGGGATTGCAGCATCGAAATATTATAAAAGTAGCCATTCCATTCGAGACTGCACCATGGATAATATCATAATGGAAAGTCATACCCTGAAAACATATCACCAACACAAATAATAGTCATATCTGAAGAATGTGCACTGTTCTGCTGAAAACCGTTTAAAAGCATACACATTAGATCCAGCCTTGACTTTTGGAATGCCTCGTTTGTTTAATTGCTACAGTAATCTTCAAAAAGTAAAAAATATAGACCTATTCATCTTTTTGAAAACATTTTCAGAGATAATGATTCATTCTTGGTGAACATTTAAGTTACTGTGGGTGGGTCAGAAAGTCAATTTTAAAAGATGCCAACATTTCTAGCAGGAGAAAAGAAATTGCCATATTATATCAAGCCACTAAATATAATATCTGGTAGATGTGCCTAGCATGATAATAAGTAGAAAGGCAACAGAATGCCTTTTGTTTAGCTGAAAACTATGGATTATTTTGAGTTTTTAAAAAATTATTAAAATTGTTTTTCATATTTTCTTTCTCAGAATGAATAGCCTTATCATTAATTGTGCCATTAAAACTGGATTTCATTTTTTGCTAAGTATCATTTCTGTAGTTTTCTTTCAGATGCACCCTATGTGGCAGTATCCTGTGTTTCTGTGCCATTTGGGATTTACATATAGTGATTGTTTAAAACACGAATCAAAACTCTGTTAAAACAATCCGATTTTGTTTTTTGCCTTTTGTGTTACAAATCACGATATAAGTCCAGGGAGAGGAAACAAAAACAAAGGGTAGCATGTGACATAATGACAGCACTCCTACAGTTTTAAAAGTGACTTAAGCATGTGTCAGAATGGGCCTACAGATGGAATGACTCTTTGATATGTCAATATGCTTCTCAGTTTTTGTTTTTTTCTTGGAGCTCTTTGATAGATTCTACTCCGTGTCCTTGATATGGAAGTCATCTAATGGTCTACCTCTCCTTTGAGGAATCTCTTAAGGTTTGTCTCTTCTCTTCTCCTCTCATCTCCTCTTCTCTCTTGCTTTAATTATCTCTTATGTGTCTATCTTGTCACCTTTATGAAGCTAGCCCTCTGTTCATTGTCTCTCTTTCCCTCGTGACTCCACAACCCACAACAGTAATTGAAGAGTCTCTTTTGTGCCACTTCTCATATGTCTTCTCGTGCTGTTCACAATATTTTTCTTAACCTGAAATTACATCATTTCCTGCCTCCTTCTTTCTGTCTTTCTCCTAGCTCTAGGCCATTTTCTCCAGCGTCTCTCATTCTCTACAACCACCCATAATTTAGGCATTACTTTTGACTCCTCTATGTCTTTATCTCCAATCCTATTTCCAGTGTCAAAAGCACTTGCAGGTTTCATATTTATATTATCCCCAAAATGTGTCTTATTTGACCTTTTATGCAAGAACAGGTCTTATTCAGGCACTTCTGTTCTCTGTAAATCAATGCTGTCCTCCCGTTTTTTGATCTTTCTTCTTCCTCTATAGCTCCACTGCTATATGTCTATAACAACTTCTACATGTTTCTTTTTCCTACCTCTCTCCAGGACACCTTTACATTAGGTTCTTATGGGTCTCACCTACTTATATATATTTATGTATTTTTTCTCCCTTGTCTCTCTTCACTAGTCTCTAACTCTTGTGTTCACCACAAGATACACTCTTTGCTTTGCATCTCATCTTTGTCTCGTCTCATGCCAGTCTACATTTTATTTGTGCCCTTTTTCTGTGCTTTTAAACACTGCAATAGTATCTCTCTGTCTGCTGTGATCTTGACCTTAAGCACCCTCTCCTGTTTCTCTTAATTGATACGATGTTGCTTTTTATTGCTAAATTGCACTTGCTTTATGTTGCAATTGGGTTCCGCCCATTTAGTATGCACAGATTTTTCTGCTTTTTTATCACCTGGATTTGGACTTTTTACTGTGGGTGAGTCTTACCCACTGTAAACACATGGTAAATGGACTGCACATGTTTACAGCCAGTGCCCACCTTTTAAGATAAGGCCACTGCAACGCAGCTATGGAAATGGGCACCTGGCTGGATAAACATGAACACATGTGAACATGCATGCGGGTTGCACGTGTGATACTACCTTGTGTGCAGCTTGGTAACTGAGCACAGGTAGTCTGGCACAGAGAGAACGCTGCAAAGGTAGAAGCTGACCTTGGATAGGCCTTATAATATTAGTAGTCAGTAGGGTTTACTGTTTTATCTGCAGTGACACTGTATTGTTCACATAGGGGAAACCTGCCTTTGAGTGCAGTTTTGCTTCCCTTTGGCCTACAAAGTAAGTCCCATAATGTATGTAACTGTGATGAAACAAGTGTGCCCAGTTTGAATACACTGGTCCCAAGATCCTATATGTCCGGAGTAGAGTCCAAACCTTTGGTCGCCCTGCTCGGCCAAGTTAGTTACACCTCTCCTCAGCAGAGGGAACAAAGGCTTCCCCACACAAAATGAGTAATTAACAGTGCTTCACTCAGCTCCTGCGGAGGAAGGGATTGGGAAGAAAATCTGCATCTGTTAATTAGCCATCTCATTGAACCAGGTTAGAGACAAACCAGGCCCACTGAACTAAGGAGGAAGCCCAGACCTCTGGAGCCAACACTGGAGGGGCCCCCCCTTTGAGGTTTTGTAGGGAAAGGCCCTGGCAGTAACGTCAGCTAGGGGTGGAGCTGAAGCCCTCAGAGGAGATGTGAACAGCGACCACTCGATTGCGCCACCTTGAATTGTCCCAGCATGCTGTGCTTGAAGGTGTGCTACCTGTTGTCTTTGTTTGAGTTGGACACTGGGAAAAAAATTGCTTAGAATTCCGAGATTCAAGAAAGCCAGATGGGGAGATAGAGCGTTCTCCACTGCTGCCGCCAAATTGTGGAATTCACTGCCGCAGGAGCTCTCTAGTCAGGTGTCACACTCTCTATTCCGAAAAGCATTGAATACCTGGCTTTTTAAACAGAGCTTCCCCTGAGCATTTCTACCCGGTCTACCATCCGTTGTCTCGCCCCGTTATCAGCGCCTTGACGCCCTTGGGCTAAGTTAGCGCTATACAAGATCATATTCATTCATTCATTCATTCACACTGGAATGGAATGGCAGCAACACCCACGTAACAAGAAGAAAAGCTACGGCCGGATCCGCTCATCAGATATACAAGCTCCCAGGAGGGGGCACCCCATAATGCTAGGCGGGGCCCTCTTTGGCCAAGGTTTTTGCTATATGCGGGGGCCCCAAGATGGCAGACCACCACCAACATGTACAAGAGAGTGTGAGGGGCTGCAGAAGTGCTGCAGTCCCCCCCCCCCAAGGAATATAAAGTACTGATGTTAAGTTTGCAGGGTCGAACATACCATGACCCCCTGGCTTTTCAGTCTACGTTTAAGCACTCCCAAGGCTAGAACATGTGTTCTACAGCCTAGGAGTGCAGCAACCTCAAGTGGTTGGTCCTATGGCTGCATGATTTGTGCCCTAAAGTGGTTAAAGAAAGACACAGACACGTTGCTTTATTAACCGTGTACTGTTGACAGTGAGTTTATTATGAACATTAGGAATGCTTTATTGATAATGATTGCATTGAAACATGGTTGTTGATTATGATGATAAAATTATGGGATTTTTGACATATGGCTATTCGTTTTTTTATATGGTGAACCTTTGACAAAGCCAATAAGCTTGCCTTATATGTTGTTGTGCTGACCTCCTAACCAAGCCAAAAGGTCTATTTTATTTAAAGTTATTCTTCCCTATATTGTGATATTCTATCAGGTGTAGGTGGAGGGGTACTGTGATTTTGGGGGTTATGACCCGTTAGGGTAGGGGGTCAAATGTGATTTCAGAGTGTTATCCAGGTATTTCCACCTGCCTGATGTATATATTTAAATATAATGCATATTATTTAGTGGAATGTGTGTAATATATGTACTTTTCTTTTCTAAATAGAAAGCACTGACTGGAAAATCATTTATTGAGAATTATTACTGCGCACCAATGTTGATTACTAGCCCACACCACTTCCCTTGAGTAGTCCTTGAACTGCTCCATTTAGCTACCCTGAAACAGTCAAGTGCTACAATGGGTTACTTGATTCGAGTATGGGGGGGATTGTGGACCTACTACTGGAGCAGGCCTCATATCCTGCACAACTAATAACCCAATTTCTTACATTTTCTATCATTGATGCAACACTGTTGTTACATTGATTGCTTGTTTGATAGGGAGGCCTTCTGGCACAGAGTGATGCCATGACATGGGAACTAGGAGGCATATGCCTGTCAATATTAAAATCCTATGATAAGGTGCCCAGGTTATTCAGCTGGAAGATGGTCTATAATGCTAGCATTTCCTAGATCATTGTGGAAAACAGTAAACTGAAGCGGCCCTTGAGCATCATAACTACATTATGGATGCCACTATGATTCCTGTTGTTGTTAATCAAATTAGGGGAACTTAGGGTGGGTATTGCAGGGAAAGCAGGCCTAGAAAGAAAAAGGTTAGTCAACAATTCTTAGTTCTACTTTCACAAAGAATTGTTTTTATGATTCACACATGAAAATGTTGGTTGTTTCCACTAAAAGAACAAAGTCCAGAATTACAGTTCGTTAGATTAAATAACACTAAGATCTTTATATTCCTGCACCAAAAGTTGCAACAATTCATTTCATGGTTCATTGCGAGTTCCCAAAACAAGTCTATATATCTAAAAACAATTCTCTCCTGAGGGTAACTAGAAGTTAGTTCCCAATGTGTCTATTATGCTTTGGTTGATTGATCTCCCTTTACCAACCCCTAGTGCATGTCTAAAAGTGCCTCCATCTTGCCACCTTACCAGAGCTCTGTTTTTCCCCTATTGCCCAGAAGAATTCCTGCTCGAACTCTAGAAGGCATTACCTCATCCAAGCGTCTGACAAAGGTGAGCAGGGACTAAAATAAAATAGACCCAGAGAGCACAGTGTCAGGAAACCAGTGCAGCCCTGATCTGTGCGAAGACCACAACAGCTCTCTGGAATCTAGAAATCCTCTTTGGTGTTTGGCTGCTCAATATGGCATCTCCTTTCAAAACCAAACATGAATAGGAAGCACGACTGAAAAGGACACACCTACTTTAAATAGAGGTGCCGGCTGAGAAGGCGGTGTCATCAAGCATGTTCCAGAACTTACACGTGCTGAAAAAGGAAAACAACAAGTGAGTCATCAGAGTAGCCACAAACAAATGAGTCATCAGGGTCATCACAGGTCAATTGAGAGTGTTCCAGAACTGCCAACAGGGCCAGCAGGTGACTTGAGCATGTTCCAAATATGACATGTGCTACCAAAGGGCAACAAGAAATGAGTCATCGGAGCCAGCATAAGCAAATGAGTCACACAGTGAAGCCCATTATTGGCATGAGCGTTAAAGCAATACAATAAAGACATTGCAGTAATACAAGATATGTTTAAACATTGTAACATTACTGGTACTTACATGTTGATGAGATGGACTTTTAATACTTGAGACAAGGATTTTGTGATACCCTGGCTTTTGTGGTTTGTGTTGTCTATGCTCAAATAAAGATGACACAGTGGGTGAAGGTCAAGTAGTTTCTAGATTTAAGAATTTTCTAAGTGGCCAACCTGCATTTTTCATCTTTTTCTGGACACTATTTGTGCTGGGATTTTGACTCTGTACTCTGTGTCACTGCTATTTAGTGCAGCAGTGTGTGTGTTCTAATCCTAAAACTGTACTGTGAAAATTGGTTTCACCTAGTTGGTCTGTTTAGATTTCCTGTAAAGACATGGCATATGGTGCAGAAATGTCACCAGCGGGGAGAAAACTAAAATGTCATATGGGCTACAATTTGTATTTATACCACCCACATACATGGCAAAAATATACAACTGCCTGAAGCAGTACTGCGCTCTGGATGGGCTGCAGTTTAAAGGTGAAGCATGGGGAAAAATCTATTTTTATATATGAATCTGCCACCCTAAAAATGGGCAAAAGTTGTTTTCACTCACGTAAATTTGGCTAAGTTGTTCATGAACAGGCATAGCTGAATTAAAAACCTAATGTTGATCTTCACCTGGAAAAATGCTAGTAAAATAATTAAAAATAATTTTCCATCCAGTTTTCAAAAAATCTAATGTAGGGTAAAATCACATTTTTGATAGCTAAAGTTAGCTTTATAAAAATGTGCTTTGTGCTGCCTGAGCCAAAATGGCCACAAATTATTTTGCCACTCATCTTACCTCCAGAAACCCAATGTATATTTCTGTCAGGAGTTAACAATCCTGCTCTCCACAGGACAATAGCCTTGTCTTTGGACTCAGAAGATAGCTATATTGATAACAAATGGACATATAAAGAGGATTAGCCATGTGGGAGGGTACAAATACCAGAATAAAGGACAGCATACTCATTACCTGTTTTTACTTTGAGATGCTACATGGGACTGACAGGACCTGTTCCCATTCATTCCCAGGTTTATCCTATATGCTTTATTTCCAGTCACAGTAGGGGGAAAACCGTTCTTGGCCCTGACAGAGGTAGGAGACCTCATCTAAATAGGGGAATTGTTTAGTTGTTTTGTTGGAAGAAATGGGTATCATTTTTGGATTTAGGGCGTCTTGGAATTTGTACAGTAAAGTGAATTTGATTTGCTGCAACAGGGAATGTTCATAGGGAGAGAAAGTAGACGGGACTGGATGGAAAAAATCTCTAGATACTGGCTAGTTCACAGAATAAGACTGGTACCTCACCCCCACTTCCTCAGAATATTCCTGGATCTGGGATAACTTCATCAAGGCCCTTCCGGAAGAAAGAAGACTAGAGAACAACAGCTGGCACTCAGCAACTGGAACTGCTTTGTTACGGTCAGTTGGCTGACCTCCTGCTTGTTTGCTCTAGGGATAAAAAATATAGTAGGAATCCTGAAAACAAAAGAGCCCAACTGGGGACTGAGGAGTCTTGCTGTAGAGAGACATAAAGTGGGTCATTTTTTCTACCTTGAGAGGATTGGGATAGAGTGTTGAGACTTGCCCATGGAGTACGCCTACACAAACATAGTTTATTCCACTCAGCAGAAGTTTTTCCTGCACTGAAAACAGTTTCAGCTGGACCTTGAGTTAAAGGTGCCTGTCATCATAGAGCCCTGTCTTGATACATATAAAGTGACTATATCCAAAGATAAAACTTTGTCCTGGGTCAGTAAGGCAAATGTGTTCCAGTGGCTAAGTGACCAAGGCAGTGATGACATCGAGCTTTGTCTCATATGGAACTTTTAGCTTCAAAATCAACAGCTTTAGCAGGAGTTCGCCCATGACATACTGGGGCATATTCTCAAGGACTTATCGCCGATTTATCGGCACTTTAGCGCCACAAAAGTGGCGATAGATTTATCGCCCTATCCTCAAGCTGGTGCAAACTGCCGATATCGCCAGTTTTCCAGCGATAGCTGCCGCAAAAAACATCGTCATGAATGAGAGCGTCAACTAACGCTAATGATATGCAGAGTAGGCGTTCCCGTGCAAAAACACACGAAAACACCACTTCGCGATATTCTCAACGACCAGCCAGATCGGCGAAGCAATTCAAAAACAGGCGATAAGGCGTGTTAGCAGCAGGGATTTAACACCCAGAGCCACATCTGAAGACCAACACATGTCATTAAGCTACTGATCATGCAGCTCGGAGACCCAAGAGGGCCACAACACCCACCACCCCCAGGCCCACCCCCCGGATCACCCCCCCCTGGACTACCACAGAGGCAGCGCAGAACAAGGCAGCGAACCTTCTGAAAACGCACCAGCCTCACAGACTTAACGCCAGAGGATGTCATTGCCCACTACAGGCTCAAAAGGACAACCATCCTCCGCATCCTGACCCACATTGCCCACAGGCTGATGGTACCAACACAGCGGACAACCAACATCCCTCCGCAGACAAAGCTGCTGGCTGTGCTGCACCTGTTGGCCTCTGGTACCTTCCAACCAACAACTGCCAGAGTCGGAGGACTCTCACAGCCAGCCCTATCAAAGTCCCTCACACCTGTCTTGGATGCCATCATCAGCTTGGTACCCCAGCACCTTCACTTCCCCCACACTGCGCAGGAACAGCTGGAGACCAAGCAAGGCTTCTACGCCATAGCTGGCTTCCCGCACGTGTTGGGGGCAATTGACTGCACACATGTCCTACTTGTGCCCCCTGCCGACACTGCACACAATTACTGCAACAGAAAGCACACGCATTCCATCAATATGCAGGCAATAGTGGACCACCGGGGACTCTTCACCAACGTCGTCACCAACTACCCAGGCAGTGTGCATGATTCCTACATCTTCCGACAGTCCATCATCAACCAGCGCTTCCAGGATGGCACCTATGGAAATGCACTGCTCGTTGGTAAGTACCAAATGAACAATGTGAGAACACGAAAGAATCCGCGCCTGCGCAGTGCACAGCTAATGTCCATGCGGTTTCAATAAGTACATTGAGTTTTTCCAAATTTCATTATGCTAAATAAAACCATTACTCAAAAAATGATTTCTCAGTGTATTTTCTTCAATACATTCTTATGTGCAACAATTTTCTTTGTGCAGAAAATTTTGTCGATAACAACATAAAACACAGTTCTTGAAAATAGGATAAACAAATGACAATTAGTATACAACCCAATGCATTTCGGGTAATAAACCCTTCTTCAGGGGTACATATAATCAAATAACAAATAACAAGACGTATGACTGATAGCTTCCGCCGTTTGGAACTACAAAAACAAGATTGAAAACATAATCAATTCCATGGTATTTCATAAGGACAATTACAAGTGACCTAATAGGATTACCACGCTACATAAATAAACCCAATCCGAAACGTGAAAAAACACAAATACAAATTGACAAATAAAAATTTGAAGAGACATGCAAAGTCAATCACAGTTCAAAGAATCATTAGCGAAACCATTATCTGCCCCAACCGCTGTGTTTTAGTGAGTGATTTGTGCTGTTACGACATAAATCAGTGAAACTATCATCAAAAAGATAGCCTAAACCAGTGACACTGTTATCTATGTGTCCACTCTTGACCTTCGTTACATGCTGTATCAGCTTGTGATAGTGCTCTTTTAAAACTGAACGACCTGAATCCATTCAGTGTTGTTGAAAAGTACCAAATGAACACACCACACACCTCAACTCCACAATCATGCAACTCACAACTGTGGGAATGCACACGTTACAAAATCACATACAACATGCCAAACAACATGCCCACCTACCAGACACGACAACACAAGTAACTGTGGTAACCGTGGCCAGCCATGTAGACAAACCATCCACGTCATGGCACCTCTGCCACACAATTGCAGAATGTGGGGAGAGGTGGGAACCAAGTCTGTGCGAAGGAGGCAAGTGACCCATGAATAAGAATGTACACAATGCCAAGTGTGGCGGTGATGTGCTGGACAGACTTCAGTATGCAGAGCACAGACATGTCCATGTGGAAATATACTGCTGGTGTTTGTAGTGTTGTGGACAGTGGATGCAACCATGTCACCTCAGGCAGTGGGGAAGACCTTGGACATGTAGCTATGTCGTCTCCCCCTGTAAGCGTAAGCGGAGTGGGCTGGGCCGGCGTACGCCAGTCCAGCGTAGGAGTGGAAATAAATAGCCCGGGGCTCTGGGCGTGGTTCACTTCCGGAATGGCCACCAAAGTAAATACTGCTTGTGTCTCTGTGTCCGCCATATCCTGACCATAGGCCTACACACACGTAGCTGACCACCTTCAACGGCCAATATCACAGTGTCGTTGTCAGGCTTGTGGACATGCGCAGACAGTCATGACAATGGTGTGTCTTAGGAGTGCAAGTGATGCAACCGCGCAGCGCACACAAGTAAATAGGCTCGGGTGGAGTGAGGAGCAGCTGTGAGGCAACGTAATACACATGGATGCCGCTCATTTGCCACAAGCAATACATGTCAAACATGAATCCCAAAGTCGCACACATCACACGCCACTAAACTAATAAGCCTGCCAACACAGAATGCAGAACCACCGATTGACACATACCTCTCTCCCCTGTCACAGGTGATCAAGGATATGCACTCTGCCCGTGGATGATGACACCCCTCCGAGACACGAACACCCAGGCCCAGAGGCAGTACAATGCGGCCCACAAACGCACCAGGGGCATTGTGGAGCGCTCATTTGGCGTGTTAAAGACAGGTTTCAGGTGCCTGGACATCACAGGTGGAAGACTCCTGTACAGCCCGGAAATAATGTGCAAGATGATCATTGCATGTTGTGTGTTGCACAACATATGTGTACGCACCAATGCCCCATGGATCCAAGTGCCAAATGCACCGGACGATGATGATGAAGATGAGGCAGGTGGACCACACCCCAGTGCAGCTGCAGCAGGATTAGCCCGAAGGAACACAATCATTAACAATTTCTTCACATGAGCACGTCACATTGTGACTGTCCTTAGCAATCATGGGACAGGACAAAATGACCACAGGCACAGCATGTGCAAATACATTCATTCCAACACACATTCCCTGTGTGCATGTCACTCCTCTGCATAAGCACATCACTCTGACAAGTGTAAGTGCAACATTTAGTGCTAACAATCTCACAAATGGCAATTAGATGGTGGGTGTGTCACCTCTGTACAGAGAGGCTGTTTAGGGTGTCACGTTTTCAAAATGCCATTTCAGGGTGTTAAAGATAGTACGTAATCCCACTCAGCAGCGTATCACATGTGTCCATATTCATGACATAAAGGCTGTCATTTGTGACCAAGAAAAGACAACAGGGCGTCTTTTGGGGTCAAATATGTGCCACCATGATGCAGAGAGTTGCACCCTGTGACTCAAGTCCCACAACATTAGCAACATGGACGTGAGGGGGAATCACTGCCCCTACATTCATCCATACTTTCATACTTTATTGAACATAGACATGACACATCTGTGTGAATTAGAATGTTTTATTCAGATTCGGTGGAGTGTTGAAGCTGGAGCAGTACAGGGCCATGCAAACCCCACTTTACATTGTTTCCCCGTGGAGGGCCAGCCAGAGTCCTTTAGAGATTGACAAGTTCATCGGTAGAGGAAGAGTTCATTCCGCAGTCTGATGCTGTGTCATTGGTAACCAAACAGAATATGGCAGTCCATGTCGAGGTCCAAGGTGAGTGTCGCAGAGTGCATCGGGGGACAGTGGAAGGTGATGATGCAGAGGGCAGAAACCGGCCATATGGCGGAGATGAATGCTACCGCTTCCTTCTTACCACTAAGGCAGAATCATCCGCATCTTCATCCTCTGATATCTCATGTGCCTCACATGTGGGTGGTGGGGTTTTGTCTGCAGCACTGTGTGGCACTGACACATCAGTGGCCAGAGATGGATTGTCTGCAGCACTGTGTGTCACTGACACATCAGGGGGCGGAGATGTGGATGGAGTAGCAGCAGCAGCACTCATCGGCGCCAGGCCTTGTGGCAGCAATGCCATGATGAGGGTCTGCAGGGCATGGAAGAACCCAGCTACATCTCGCTGGTGCGCAGCTGTGGCAGCCATTCTTTCCGCCTGCATCCGCTCCATGTTCTCCATGATCCTCTGCATGTGTCCCACCTCCCGGCTGACATCGCTGGAGCCACTCTGACTAGACAGTTGTCCTTGTCTCAGAGTCAGGACTCCAGCGATGTCAGCCATGGATCGTTGGAGAGCATGGAGCGGACTGTGGGTGTCCGTTAGGGACTGTAAGTGGTCCCTGATGGGACTTAGACACCCACGTATGGCATCTAGTTTGCCTGGCATGAGGTCGGACCCCACCCACACCTGATCAGCCATCTTCTCCTGGCACCCTAACACACGGCGTTGGAAGGCCATGTGTTGTTCGTGGGGGTCCTGGGAGACAGCCGTGGTGGTGGGTGCTTCCTGCTGTGTGGTCTGTGCAGGGGGTGAGGTCTCCTCGATGCAGCTGGGCTGCCCTGCTCCTGGAGGTGAGGTGCCGAAGCTGTCCATGAGCTCTTGGAGGGCGTCGGTGTCGAAGGTGTGGAGGTCCTCTTCGTCATCAGTGAAGAGATGTTCGGTCTGCTCTGCAGGAGGTGTTGATTCTCCCTCTGCAAAGTGAAGGGGAGATGCAGTTTAACATTGTGTTCACATGTATGTTGACGCATTGTACAAGTTTACATACAGACTGCATGACGATGTACATTGTGACTGTTTGGGAGGAGCTGCCTATTTGATGCGGGACAGTGGACATTTCGACAACATCACGGATGTGTGTTTGTACTTGTACATTATCATCTCACATTTCCCTGCTATGCGAAATGTGATTGGCCAGTTTCCACACACAAGCAGCACCAGTTGTGTCCTCTGTTCTGTTGTGAACGTGTTGCAGTTTGTACCACATTGTTGTCAATGTTGATGTGCTCTGAATGTTATGTGTGTGTGCTGCATTTTGGGAGAGTCGCCACTGCAGCTCTGATTTTGCTGCCCCTTATCCCTTTCAGGCGGTGTGCCTTTGACTTCTGTGCTTATACAGTGCTGAGATGTTGCATACTTGGGTAAATTGGGCTCTTGGTGGGAGTTGGGACTCTGGGGCATGGTTCGTCCGCAGATGTGTTGTTGACGTCTGGGGTTGTTTGTGCACGTGGATGTGTCAGAGTGTGACCTGCTCCTTTACGGATGTGGTCCACACTCAGCCCCCTCAGTGTCGTGGCATGCAACATGTCATGATATATTGACTGCAGCCATGCTATTCGTCATGCAGTGTCACTTGCATTGTCAGTGTGGCTCACAGACACGCCGCTTTGCTGGGTTTGGCACATGTGCATGGGTTGGTTGTGAGATTGGTGATGTGTGGAAAGGGCCCCCTCTGGGCACATAGTCGACGGGGGCCTACTTGCTGTTTCTAGGTGTTCCACAGTGTGCCAAGGGGATCAGGGACATGATCCAGAGTCATTGTGGGTGTGCACTGTGCTATACTTAATTGTGCATGTGTGACATTGTGCCCATCTCTCCCCGTCCCCCCAGTTCCTGGTCGTTACTCACCCTGTTGCTGTTGTGTCAGGTCATGTTGAGCAGTGTCCGGTCCCCCAACTCCTGCCACCGTCTCCACACTGATGACTGTGGACACCATTTCCTCCATCTCATCCAGCTCCTTCTGTGGCACTGGACTACCACCTCCAGTCTGCATTGCGCTGCCTTCTGGTTGCTGCCGAGTTTCTGCTTGGTTTTGCGCTTCACATCATTCCAGCGCCTCTTGAGCTCTTCCATTGTCCTCCTCAGCACTCCGACTGCATTCACCTTGTCCAAGATGGACTGCCATGTTCTATTTTTTGTTGCCAATGACACAGTGGAGGTGAAAAACAGTTGTTGATGGTGTTCTATCACCTCCGTTATCAGGATCCTGTTTTCCTGCGGACTGAACCGCGTCTTCCTCTTCTTCTTCTCCTTGCCCTTCGCTGATCCCGAGGTCACAGGCTGGTCCTCCGTGGGGCTTGTGGGGTTCTGGTTGTCCTCTGTACTTGCTCCGGCTACCTCCATTGTGCTTCGCAGTTGTTTTGGTTTTGTTTGTGGGTTTTTTTCTGCTTTTATAGTGATTTTTCCCACCTGACGTGTGTGAATTGCAGGCCTGGCGCAGCTTATCGCTGATTTTTATATCGCGGTTGGGCCCATTGCCACTTTTTTCACGTTTGGCTTTAGATTTTTATCGCCGTCCCGGTAATTTTATAGCGGACATTTGACGCGTTATCGGGAAACTATGGCATGTTACCGCCGTGTTGAGAATAAGACGTTAACACAGCGTTATTTTCCCGCGATATGAAAAATTGCGTTAACCTATTTTGGCGATGATTATCACACGTTCTTGAGAATATCCCCCACTGAGTTTGATGGACACTCACCAGCTTCATCCTTGGACCTTTGCCCCGCTGAAAAACTCTGAGCACCAGAAAAAAGACTAAGTACAATGTAACAACTTAGACTGAGACGATCTGCTTGGTATACTTGACTTCTGCTCCACCCCAGTCAGCCTGACATTGAGCCAAGAACCTGGTTGACAGTGAACTGGTACTTTTCAATGCTGGTTTGCTTTTTGAATGCTCTTTTTGCCCTAATTCATATTTATAGTTACCCTTATCCAATTCTGAACAATTTGGTATCGTGTTGCTTACTAAATATGTCTGTATTTTAATGACTTGGTTTTGGAGTTTTATTTTGTTTGTTTCCTTGACTATAAAATGTGTTGCCATTCTTTGAACTAAACACATATTTATCTGGGGAACTGAATGCTGCTTGTGCCATGAGTACTGGGGTTGAACAGCCATTTAATAAGACTTGTATGGAGACCTATTCAGGGTGTGTTTATTAAGTTAGCATGTGCTAACACCTGGAAAGAAATATGGCATAGGAAATGTGATTGAAGGAAGTGAAGAAAAAACATAAATCCATGTCCACAGTGCTAGTTTTCCTGGTCTTAGCTTACTATCAGAATTAAAAAAATTCCTGAGAAGGTAAAGTCTCAGCAGGGTAAGGTACCAGGCTGTATCCAAGGACGAGTCATCAACGCCAGAGAGCCGCTCAATGAGGTCTAGGTGAAGATGTTGACGAGGGTGGGAAAAGCTCTGAGTGGGAGAAGCTGGATTCTAAGTCTGAGGAGGTCATCGTCGAGCCCAGTGAAGCTTTCTACCTTCTGACTCAGAAGATTTTCTAGAGCTCGAATTCACCCAGTAGGACGAGGATGCAGGCTATTAGTGAAGAGGGCTCCAGGAGGTCAGATATCATCGCTGGGAGGTCTCGAAGAAGAGGATTTGTCCTGCGGAGAGGAACATAGTGGGAGCTGTGGCAAAGTCAATCCCACCGTCATGCACAGTTGTCAGATCAGCTTGCAGGTACGTTCCGGTCTTTTGTCGGTTCTCAGAGTAGTTTTTGCTGAAAAAATGTTTAAGTCCCAGGTTTTTTATTTCGGCAGGAGAAGGCCACAATAACACCTCACCAAGTGTCCAGGACCTAAGGGGGGAGCACCTGGGGACTAGCAGTAGCAGGTAGGTAAGTTCCAGGGTCTCTGGAGCTTTTGTATCCCTGGAGCTCATACAAGAGGTCAGCCACCTAGCCTTTGGAGTCAATCTGGTGGTCCTGTGTTCCAGGAGCTGGTCCAGTCCTCCTTCCTCATGTAGCAGGGCAGTCCTTCCAACAGCAGGGCAGTCCTTCCAGCAGCAGGGCAGCAGAGCAGTCCTTCTTCTGAGTCTTCCAATGATCCAGAAATGATGTGAAGAGTGGTTCTGGAGGTCTAATATTTATACCTGGTGCTAGGCTTTGTGTGGCGTGACTCCCTGTCCTACTTCCACCTCTGGGTCTGGTAAGTTCTTCCCTTCCCCTGTAAATGCTCCCAACTGTTTGAGGTGACAAAAGGCTGGTGTCAGGTTCCTTTGTGTGTGCTGCTGGCAAAGCCTTTTGAAGTGTAAGTCGGAGAGAGTACAGCTCTGCCCCCAGCTATCCTTGCAGGATGGCCCATCCTGTCCACACCAAATCCCCTTTGTGTCACTGTCTGGGAGGAATACACAAACAGCTGCGCAATTCACAGTCATGTGACCCAGAACACTGGCATAAGGCACTAATGGTTGGGACAAGAAAATGCCAACTTTCTAAAACCAAAAGACACACAGATGATGGATGGACCCATGCTCTTCATGCCACTGGAGTGAAGCTGGCTTGGCTGATGAGGTGGGATACCCCGAAACCGGGCCTAAGATGCTTATTTCCGGTACAGGAAGGACCTGGCCTGGCAATTCAGGCTGGACTATTGCTGCGGGGGACAGGGTCAAGACTGATTTGCATATGGCTGGGTCTAAACTGGAATGGCATGGGGAGCAACAAAACGATGGATTTAGGCCCAGATCACTGTAGTAAGGTGAATGTATGACATTGTTCAGTATTCTTTTCATCAATTGTTATTTTTGCAACTTTCTAAAACCAGTATTTTCAGAATTTTAACTTAAAATCTGGCTTTACCATTTAAGATGATTTTAAATTACAATTCATCTGAGTTTAAAGATCACATCTCAATTAGCTCCCAATCCAAAATTAGCACTTATTAAATGTAAGAAGGTAACCCAATGTTAATCAATGCGGATATAGACCATACAACAGTGAAAAACGACTTTAGTTTTTCACTTCCACGACATGTAATACGTAAGTACACATGCCCTACTTTTTAAATACCATGCGCTCTGCCCTAGGAGCTATTAGGACCAACCTTAGGGGGAGAGGGCTTATGAATATTAAAAAAGAGGGTTAAGGCCTGGCAAAAGGTTTCTTTTACCAAGTTGAATTGGCGGTTTAAAACTGCATTCCAGGATGCAGTGGCAGTCCTGAGACCTGTTTTAAAGGGCTACTTTAGTGGGTAGCACAATGAGTGCTGCGGGCCTACTAGTGGCATTCAGTTTACAGATCCAAGGAACCTGTAGTACCATTTACTAGGGATTTAAGAGGAAAATAATTGTGCCAAGTAGATGTAGGCCAATTTTACCATTCGTTAGGGAGAGAGCTCAAGCACTTTAGCACTAGTTGGCAGTGGTGATGTGCACAGACCTAAGGCCAACAAAAATAAATACAGCAAAACAGGAAGGGTGAAGGTCAAACATATGTAGAAGACCCTGCAAAGATGGACAGGTTCAACAGCAGTCCCTTCCTCTGTGGTTACTCAAAACCAGTTCTGGGGGCAGCTTTCCTCCCATTAGGTTTAGTGTTAGCGTGACTTTCGGGAAAAAGGCCTTTCCGGGTGTCGCTTTACATTTACCAGTAACAGGGCAGGTCCCTCTGAAGTTAATTGTGTCTATGCCCACCGCAACTGTTTTTTCTGCCAGGGGACCTCATTAAGGTCAATCACTTGTTTGACAGCTGCTGCAGAGCTAACATAAATTAGCATCCAGGAGCTTCAGGCAGCAAAAGGATAACTTTCTAAATATATTTTTTATGGTAACATTACATTTCTTCATGCCCCACTTTAAAAAAAAAAAAGAAAAGAAAGCACCTTGCCTTCTGGGCTGCGTAGGCGTGACTTATTAACATTTAAAAGGGAGATTTTTTCCCCCTATCAAAAGTATTATTGGGACAGGTCTGGTTGCAGGTTTAAGCTGCAGCAGTCAAACTACAATGGGAGGCCTAAAGCTTGGTTTTCCTTGTCACTGTAGTGGATGGCACAATAAGTGCTGCAATCCACAGGTGACATTTAACTGCCGATGTCATAGGTGCATTTTCTGGACCATATACTATGGGCCTGATTATGAGTTGGGTGGTTAATTCCGACGCTTGCATAAACCCCTGTGTATGCACAGGTTGGAATTGTGAGTTGTTAGGTATCCAACGCATGCAATAACTATCTGATAAATTAAATAAATCAACCTTCATTAAATTTCGGCAAGTCAAACCTGGCAAAATGTAAAGGGGGAAATCCATGTTATTTAGCATGTGCTATAAATACCACCTTTATTTGTAATCAGAGCCTATGACCTTATAAGAATATTAAATAAGCCAATTAAGAGTTGTTCAATTTAACCATGTCTAAGAGGTCAGAGCACATGCACTGGAGTCTGCATAACAGACTACCAGTGCCCAGAGTAAATAAAAAAAACAGCAACATCAGTCCAAAAAAAATGGGGGTGACTAAACAAAAAGGGGACTTTCTCACATCCAGGACTACTGCTGATTGACAATTCTATTACATATTTTGACAACAAGAAAAAAACCCTTGCAGTAGTACTCGAAAGATGTGGCTGAATACCTGTATGGCGCACTGCATTCAGAGGGCCATGTATTATTACTAAAATTTAAGCCTAACGATGCCACATTTATATTACATCCAGCATGTCCTGCATGCTGAAATATGACTGTTTTGATTTTCCTAAGTTAAGGAACTTGTGCTTTGTAAAAAATGTTTAGGGACATAAGTAAGAATATTTTTTAATAAATACAGCAATTTAAGCAGCGTTTCAAATTATTAATCAATAAAGTCATAGAGAAAAATATCAATTGGACACTTACAGCAAATGAAATGTAAAAATCTCATGGTTTACCTGCTACCAACCTGAAAAAGATCAAAGCAGCTTTTATCATCAAGCAATCCACCAATCTGCCTCAAGTTGTGCGGATTACCAAATATCAGACATTTGACATAGTGCACCCCATAACTAAATAGTTGAAAAACACTCCACCGCTCCTTGCACCCATTTCCATTCAAATGAAATTGTCTTCTAATTGGTCAACACCTGTTTATCACTAGGGGAATTTTCCAAATGCCTGAAGGTTGGTCAGGTCAGGCCTCTTCATGACTAAGCTGTAGCTGGCCATGATGACTTCAACAACAAAAACCATACCTGGCCTTCTCTTTCTTGTACGTTTATGTATGGTAGTGGAACTGACTCCGGAATTATATAATTAAAAATGACTATCAATCTCTGCCATGTTATAAGTTGTTGATTATGCTCTCTAAATAATAAAGAGGTTGAATACTGCCTTCTTATTCTTCTAAATCTGCCCACTCCCTTTGATGTGATAACCCACAGTAACCTAGTCGCTGTCCCATCACGTATATAATATTCAATGTACCCAAGTTTATGACAGGTACTGAAAACCTTATGAACATAATTTCATCAATTAAAATATGATACAAAGGCACTGGGAGCCCTGTTTTTACGGAAACTAAGACATTAGTCCGGTGTCCAACTCCATTTTGTAATTATTACACTTTCAGTATTTGTACTTACATGTTTCTATAAGTGCTATAAAATCTCACAACAAATGCATGTCTATAAAACTTATTTCTTTCTAGGTTTTCATCACGCAGAAATGTTCCACTTTCATAAACCTAACAAGCTGCATCACAACTCAATGATTACTCCTATGTAGGCAGGCCTTACTAGCCTCCATAAACATGTGAATGCCTGCCTTTATGATAAATAGGCTTTTACCATCTTCACTGGGCAATCGCTAAAGGACACACATAACATATGACTTAGATAGTCCTGGACGTAGCAACATCAACAACATTCATTTTCAGTCTGTCCGAGATTTTCTCTACATGCATGTATTGATTAACTGGTGATAAGGGGAACCTAAATCCTGACTTTTTTTCAAACTATACATTTTCGGTAAGTGGCCTGGGATAAGTCAATTTATTTCTTAGGCATCAAATCAAATTAATTAGTGTAACTCATTCCAAAATGTTTCAGTTTAGTCTCCACCCCAAAGTTAATTTGCCTCGAGGTGCATTACACCTGCAGCTCCCGAATTTGGCGTCTTTAGTTTTTTTCCTCAAGCAACCCTAGTAGTACAGCCATTTCGTGCTGCTTTCAACTTTATGTTCACAAATTTGAATAAGAAAACAAGTATATATTGTTCTACCCCATTGCTATTGCTTTTCACTCTCCTCCCATTATTGTTTAGTTTAGATTCATAACTCAGTTGCTCAGTGCACAGTTTTCTCCAGATTTCTTACTGTGTTTATGACTTATTTTCAGTGCTGCAAGGGCAGATAGGGCTGGTTTGCATTAAACAAAACTTGAAAAATAAAACACAAGATAATATTGGTTTAGCTCTTTCTCTCAACTTGGCCCCCTGCAGTGTCTTTAACAATTCTTAATTTGAGCTGGTGTATGCCAGTGGGGCCACCGGAAATCTCCTGAGAGCAAGAGAGGGAAAAACAAACAAAGGGGAAAGTGTTATATTCTATTTTCTTTACCCAGAACAAGTGCTTACTATTGACTTGTCCATTCCTGGTAAAACCTTCCTCAAAGAATTCCCTGAGGTGTTGCCTAAGGATTTAGGACTTCTTAGAAACTTTCAAAACAAAATTAAATTGAAACCCAATACTAACACACAAAACCAGGCCTATACCTCACCTCATGTGGGAACCTCTCAAACGTGAATTATCCAGGCTACAGACCCTAGGTATTATCTTACCCGTTGATTGCACTGCATGGGTTGCCCCGGTGGTCATCGCCAAGAAGGCCCAAGTGGATGACATTAGATTATGCATCGACCTTAGGGACCTTAACGATAATATCATCATAGAAAGGCACCCCCTGCCACGCATCCACGAGGTTTTAAGCACCATGGGCGAAGCCACGTGCTTTAGTGTTCTGGATCTTTCTAATGCTTACCATCAGGTAGAATTACACCCTGACTCCAGAGAATTAACAGCCTTCACTACTCCTCTGGGGTCGTTCATGTTCCTCAGGATGCCGTTTGGGCTTGCCTCAGCGGCAGCTGTATTCCAAAAAATAATGCAGCACATTTTGGAAGGGGTTCCCTAAACCGTGTGTTTCCAAGACGACGTCTTAATATACGGTGCCACACCTGAAGAACAAGCCTCGTCTCTCAGAACTGTTCTCGAGAGATTCAAAGAGGCGGGTCTTACCCTAAAAGAAGAGAAATTCCAAATCGGGTGGGAACAGTAGATTACCTTGGGCACCCCATATCAAGGGACGGATTTAAACCCAAATTGAGCCTCCTTGATGCTGTTGAAAAAGCTCATGCACCCACCACCAAACAAGAACTTTTATCCTTCCTAGGGCTTGCCGAATACATGGCCAAATATGTCAAGAACTTTGCTGACCTCACTAATGACCTCAGGGAACTCACAAAAAACCATACACCTTACAAATGGCTAGATAAACACCATGTAGCTTTTGATAACACTAAAAAAGCTATCTTAAGTGCTCCCCACTAATGCAACTTTGACCCTTGCAGAAAGACCATCCTAACCACCGACGCCAGCAAAAAAGGTCTAGGTGCTACACTCTCTCAGGTCATCGGGGGTAAAGAACGCATAGGAGCCTTCACCTCTCATACCCTCAGTGATTCAGAAAGGAACTACTCAGTAGTGGAGAGAGAAGCTCTGGCCTGTTTCTGGGCAATCGAACATTTTAAGTTCTATTTATGGGGGATAAAGTTCACGGTTCGCACCGATCATAAACATCTCATCTACATGTTCAGTCCCAAAGGTACCGCCAACAGCACACCCAGAGTGGCAAGATGGGTGCTGGGCCTTGAGAGTTTCGTTTTTAAACTTGAATATGTTGCAGGCGACCTCAATTCAGCTGCCGACTTCCTTTCAAGAGCACCTCTAGATGTAGTGGAAATTTTTGAAACTCCTGAATATCCCATCTTACAGATTCACTCTTCTACCATAAACAAAATTAATGGGTCGAGAACCTAACCCAAGATGCTACATTAACCCTACTCAAACAATACCCCCTACAAGGATGGCCAGCTACACGCAACGATGTAAGTCAGGATCTAAACAAATTTTGGGAAATCAGACATGAAATCAACTTAAACAACGATTGCATATGGAGAAACAACAAAATCATACCTCCTGAAGGGTTGAGAGATAAAATAATAAACCCTGTGCATGAAGGTCACCTAGGGAGAAGTCTCACAAAAACAAGACTTAAGGAGCATTATTGGTTTCCTAACATGGACTCTATGGTCGAAGCCAAAGTCAAGAACTGCATCATTTGCGCAAATAGTGACAAAACCAAACACACCCAGAAGGCACCCCTATCCCCGGTTTCCATCCCTGACAAACCGTGGGAAAAACTGGCACTTGACATCATAGGTCCTATTAATAAAAGAGGTGTCATCAAACGGTTTGCATTTGTACTAACTGACTACCACTCACACTGGGTAGTCATCAAGATGGTGAACCAAATCACAACCGAATCTCTCATCAATTTTCTGCGAGATACTTTTGCAGCAGAAGGCATTCCGTCCACCCTGGTCACGGTCAATGGAGTTCAGTTCAACTCATCAGCTATGACCAGCTTCCTAACCGGTTTAGCCGTTACCCACCTTAAAACTGCTCTGAACTGCCCTCGGGCCAATGGCCTAGTCGAAAGAGTAAATAGGATGGTGAAAGAGAACATACAACTAGCTTGCATCAACCATCTACCTGTGGAACGGGTCCTACAAGACATGCTCTGGGCGTATCACACGACTCCCAACCTTGTGACTGGTATCTCTCCTTTCTCATCCCTCAGAAGAAGGAAACCCAGTACTAAATTCTTCCCCAACTGGATTGAGGGGGGAGAGGTGACAGTGCACTCATCTGGCAATATTAAATCCAGAATTGCCTCCCATCAGGCCAAGTACAAAGATCAGTACGATTACAAGCAAGGAGTCAAACCCCAGAGGTGGGCCATAGGAGACTGGGTGGCCGTGAAGAAACCCACACTCACGGGGGACAATGAATCCAAGTTCTATGAACCCAAAAGAATCATTGAAATCAAAAACAACACTGTAATCCTTGAGAATGGTCAGAACTGGAGCATGGACCGTCTAGCGAGGAGCCCAAGCCCGGAGGTCATAACTCGCGCTAGCTCCTCGACTTCTATTGACCCCGGAGACTTGACGACTCACCAAAGAAGCTGCATCAAAAGACCCATCATTTCACCTAAATGGCATAAAGACTTTGTGATGCAATAACTTTAACCTTGACTTTTCTTCCTTGCTTTTTAGAGGGGAAGATGTGTTATATTCTATTTTCTTTACTGGGGTTGTTATAGTGGGAATCCTTGGGAAACTTGTTATTGGTCTTTCCCTTGTCCCGCCCCCCCCTTTCCCTTTATTACCCAGTTGGTACATTCCTTCTGTTTAGCAAGAGGCTGCCTTGGAATGTTGACAAGAGCAGCCTGACTGGAAGAGTTGGAAGTGCGCTGTGCCCTGTGCTCGGTGTACTTGTGGTGGCAGAGTGGAGGCCGTAAAAAAGAAGTTGTTTTACTTACCATATTCCAGTCCTCATTATAACAGAAAGGAGAAAGACAAAGGTGGAAAACTGTCATAAAGGGAGAAAGCAGGAACCTGCAAGAGTAAGATAAAGGGGCAGGGAGTGTCTGGTAGTTGATTAAAGAGGCATGTGGTAGATTCCAGACTATGCAGTCTTGCCATAAGGTGCAATGTCATGTAATAGTGCAGACAGTGGGCTTCTGAGCAGAGCTTTGTGCACCGGCGCTCATTCTTTTACAAGCTAAGCACTGGTCTTTAAGGCACTCAAACAGCAGCATGACTGCACTTCTGATAACAAAGCATTGCTACATAGCCCAAATATCACATCTGCCTGCTGCCACGCATTTTTAAACTAGAAAAATATGTATGTAGTGTCTGTATGTCCATGATTGCACACGCTGGTATGTTCCTACTTGTCCAACTAAATTTCAGCCATGGATAACTCTAAATTATCAAAGCTGTTGAGATCCAGTGTACCATTGTAGTAGCTATACTAAGCTGTTTTGTGGGAGAGTGTGGTGATCTTAAGTTTGGACTTTTTGGATGGGTGGGAATGTGATGATAAGGCCGATGACATCAGGATGGAATGGAAAGGCTGGGTGGCATTGAGGAAAAGGAAGGGCCTATTCATCAGCTGGAGATGTTGATTATTTATGATAATAAAGAATTTGGATCTAATTGGTGTGTGAACTTCAGCTTTACATTGGCACTGAGCGGAAACACCTGTGCAGGGGACAGACTGGACATCTCCAGCCCTGGATTGACCTGGATTGAAACTTGAGTAAACAATACTGTAAAGAGGCGAAGGAGTCGGCAATAATTGTGAGAAATAGGTTTATTCAGTAAACCATAAAAGACCCACTGGTGCATAGCAAAATCACGTCCTGTAACATCCAACTCCAACCGCTTCTCTGTCCTCCCTCCCATTCCAACCCATGACATAACAACATTCCACATGACCCACAGCATTCTAAATGACAGTGCATACAAGAAACTTTATATAACAATGTTTACATAACAATGTAGTGTGAACACACCACATGTCCCCTTTTTTTTTAACAAAATAAAGAAAAGAGAAAAAAACTATTCCAAAACAAAATCTTCGAATCTCTTCGGAACTCTGACAATCCTCTTCTGATTCTCTTCAGCAATGTTCACTTCTTTAGTACCCACAACCAAATGTTCCCCAAGCTGTTCACTCCCAGCAATACCCTGGGTATCACACCGTATATCAGGGCTCAACACAGAATCACACTTTCCCACATTCTCACAAAATAAGGTACCATCATTCTCCTCTCTTTCTTTTCCAAAACAACGCTCCTGTCCAGGCTTAAGAACAACAATAGCACTTTTGTTCCACCAACCTTTGTTTTTCAATAACACTGCAGAATCAGTGACCCTTTCCACTAAAAAGGGTAATGAAAATTTAGAAGAACCTTTAACAAGTTGAGAAGGAGGTTTAATAACACGTACCCAATCACCAACATTAACCACCTTACACTTGACATTCATATGATCATCATGATATGCCTTACCAGATGCACGAGACATACACAAATTATCCCTTGCTTTAGTGATGCAATCCTCAAAAGACATACTGGTCCCTCTTTTACAAACTCTGGTGTAATAAGAGTTCTGCATTGTCTACCCCTCATTAATAAATAGGGAGAAACACCTGTACTTGAATGAGGGGTGATATGATAACTCCAAATTTTCCCCTTAAGGAATTCAAAAACATCCATATTATTTTCAAGAGCAGTTTGAATGCCTTCTTTAAAAACCTATTAGCCCGTTCAACTTGACCATTTGCCTTCGGCCAATACAAAGGTGCCCTCTCAGAACTGACCCCAAACTTTTTTAAAAACTCTGCATTTTAGCTGAAACAAATTGCACCCCATTATCGGACATGATAATCTTGGGTGCTCCTTCCTGCCTAAAAATAGTATCCAAAAAGCATACAACTTCGTCAGTATTGGGATGCTCAACAAAAGTATAGTAAAGCCATTTAGAAAAATTATCAATTACAACAATTAAAAACCTATACTCCCTGCCTAAACAATCATAAGGACCAGAAAAGTCAATTGAAATTTTCTCCCAGGGTTGCAGGATAATCTCTTGAGTGCTTAAAGGTTCGGTGGATACCTTCCAATGCTTATCTGAAAGGATACATACTTTACAACTGTCCACAAGACCTTGAACAAGTGCATCCATGCCAGGCCACCAATAACGGGTTTTGAGTAATCTTTTGGTGGCCGAAACTCCAGGATGTCCAACATGAGCCAAATTGACCAGTTTATTCCTAATACCAGAGGGAGGAATAAATAAATCCTTTCTTAACAGCATGTTATTCTCAATAGAAAGTTCATCGGCCACTTGAGCAAAGCACTGAAAACAAGAATCCAAACTTTTGATAGAAGGCCAACCATTGGCCACAAACTGTTTAACCTTCGTTAACACTTGATCCTGATCAAGAAGATCAAACCATTCTTTCTCTGAGATCTCCATATCACAAGATGCAAGAGCATCCACAACAGCTACCACACATTCGTGGTGATCAATAATATCTTCTTCAGATACCTCAGAAGGAGGAAGCCTTGACAAGCAATCTGCTGTTATATTTTTTCCACCCGGAATATGCCTTATCTCAAAGTTAAATTCTTGTAGACGTGCTATAAGTCTAACTAATCTCGAGGAAGCATTTCCAGATCTCACTCCATCCATCATAAAAACCAGAGGTTTATGGTCAGTCACAAGCACAAAAGGACGTCCCCACAAAAATTCTTAAATTTTTCGACAGCCCACACACACGCTAAAGCCTCTTTCTCGATGGTGCTGTAGTGTTTTTCAGGACCTCTAATGCCTCTAGAAATGAAGGAGATAACTTTTTCTCTGCCATTCACTAACTGCGTAAAAACAGCACCCAATCCAATTGCACTGGCATCCACGGTGACGAATGACTTGCCGCTGGGATCAAAAGCATTAAGACCAGGTGCCTGTGCAATTAATTTCTTAACTTGATCAAAAGCTTCGTCATGCATACTTGTCCAAACAAAACTTGACCCTTTTTTGAGCAGCTGCCTTAATGGTTCTACGACCAGAGCATATCCCTTGACAAATCTGGCGTAATACTCCCCTAACCCTAAAAAGGAACGTAGGGAATCTTTATCATAAGGTTTACTTGCTTTATCCAAAGCACTAACCAAATCCGCTTTTGGAAAAATACCTTGGCTGGATATTTTATGTCCCAAGTAATCAATTTCTTCCACCAAGAATTTACATTTGTTCTTATTTACTGTCATACCCTTGGATTCCAAAATATTCAAAACAGACTCCAAAATGTTATTATGTTCCTCACCAGTTTTAGCAAAAATCAAAATGTCATCTTGAAATGACTGTACACCTTTGATGCCTTGGAATAGTGCTTCAATAAGTTTTTGAAAAACACTAGCAGCCGATGCTAGACCAAACGGCATCCTTAAAAATCTATAAACACCAAACGGCGTAACAAAAGCCGTGAGATCTTTGGAGGAATCTTCAAGGGTAACCTGATGGTATGCAGACCTCAGATCAATGACAGAAAAATATTTGGCCCCGTTAACAGCAGCCAATAACTCTTGAATCCTGGGCAAAGGATATGTATCAATAACAATGTTCTTATTTAAAGACCTAAGGTCCACACACAGCCTCAACTCGTTATTTTTTTAAGCGAGATCACAATTGCTGAAATCCATTGTGAACTATCAGTAGATTCAATGATGCCCTCTTTACACAAAGTATCTAAATGAATTTTCAAATTCTGACGTACGCTTAAAGGAACCATACGTACTTTGTGTTGTACAGGAATTGCACCTTCCTTGAGCTTGATCTTGTGAGTGAAACCCTTAACTTGGCCCACTTTGTTTAAAAACACAGACTTATGTTTAGCTAGAATAGATTCTACTTTGGATTCCTCTGCATTAATTGAACTGACAGAAATGTCCCTCAATCTAATAGGACAATCTGTGCCAGGGCATAGAATAATACCTAACTTACCCAGGTCATACCACCCCACAATGTTCTTACCATCAATAGCTACATAAATCTTTGTTGAAATTTTACGTTCTTCAAATTCCAAAGTATCTTCAAAATATCCTAACATTTTGATATCAAAATTACCGAAAGCTTTAGGATTAATATCAGTGTGCTGTAGTTTTACATCAGTCCAGTTTTCCTTAAAAAAATATCAGATAAAATAGTTATGGGAGATCCGGAATCTGCCATGACATTGAGACTTACTTTTCCAATATGCACAACCCCTAACGGTGCTTTGAAAGGTAAAAGTACATTATTAATAGAACATTCTGACACAGGATCATACAATGTTAATAGTAAATTATCCAAGTCCTCTTGAACATCTGAAAGTGAATTCACAGAAACATTTTGAAAATTTCTCACAGATTTGCATAAAGTTTGAAAGTGTCCAAACCTATTGCACTTTAAACACTTCCTTTTAAAGCAGGACACTCAGGAAAATTGGCAAGATGCGACTTGGATCCACATCTATAGCAACTAAGTTTACTGTTTTTACTAAATCCTGACCTAACAGATCTTTGAGTGGGTTGAATAGCACACACATGAGAAGAAACTTTATTTTCCTCATTTGAAATAACTTTAGCCGATTGAATGGACCTCTCGATACCCTTAGCTAGATCTAAAACTTCAGCTAAAGTAGGGTTTTGACAAGCAAGTAACCTTTCTTGGATCTTCTTGGACTCACAATTAAAAACAAATTGGTCCCTTATACAATAATCAACATTAGCCCCGATCCGCAGTTTGCTGCCATCACTCTAAGAGCTGCAACATAGTCCTCAATAGACTCGTCTACATTTTGTTTCCTTTTATGAAATGCATGTCGCTCAATCAAAACATTGGGTTCATCTGTGAATTGTTTTTGCAATCTCGCAATTGCTTCTTGGTAGACGTCCCATCCTTCACCCTGACCAACTATGGGAGGTAAATTTTTAAAAATGTCAATGGCAGCTGTACCCAAAAACTAAATAAAATTGCTTTTTTCCTCTCAGGAGAAAACTTGACACCATCAATACCTAATAAATAATTTTCAAAAGTATCCAACCATTTTTTCCATATGAGCTTAGGTTTACCTGGGAGTTGTAAAAAAATAGATG
The DNA here is from genome assembly GCA_963921515.1 of Calotriton arnoldi. NCBI lineage: Eukaryota > Metazoa > Chordata > Amphibia > Caudata > Salamandridae > Calotriton > Calotriton arnoldi. Next base: position 789,431 of record CAWUFW010002837.1, on the reverse strand, counting down.
GTGAATTGCAATACTGAGCATTAGCCATTGTAAATTAACTTCTTGTAAAATACAGAAGATACCGATGGAACAGGCAAAAGAAAAAAAAAAAAAAAAATGTAAAAATTAAATTGTAGATTTTAAAGTGTGCGCATCACTGAAATACACACAAATATTTAACGTGGATGACGAACATCAAGCTTCAACCAGCTGATAAGTGTGTGCATCACTGAATAAACAGATGCACAGTAGTAAATGAAGAGAAGAAAGTGTGCGCGTCACTGAAATATGCGCAATTAGGTTGTAAAGTACACTGCAGGTAATGCGCTGATGATTGAAGTGCGCAGGAGATAAATAAAGCTGGACCGGCACCCCTTGAAGATTACAGTGAGTAACCAATAGGTTAATCTGGTTCCGGAGCTTCAATCAAGAAATTTCTTTCACATCCAAAATGGCCACAGCGTGACGTGCGTAACGTGGTAGACACGCAGAAGAAGGAAGGCGGTGCTACGCAGGAACAGCAGACGTCACAAGAAGCCGTCACAGCACAGCATCGCTCGAGGAGGGAAAGCGCTCGAGACTTATAGCTTGCAGAACGATGAACACAGGAGAATTCTCAACTGCCACGAAGTAAGGATTAAATTTAAACAGTACCTTAAATCCAGAGAATAGTAGAAACGGAGAAATGTTGAAAGTGTCGAAAAATATACTCCGTCGATCCAGAAAGGTTTAAAGGTCCGAAAATTCTTAATAAATGAATCGGACGAAAAAAACAGGATTCAACAAAAATGTTGAAAAATAGTGCACAGTGGGTCCCCTTAGTAACTCGTCGCCATTGTAAAGAGGCGAAGGAGTCGGCAATAATTGTGAGAAATAGGTTTATTCAGTAAACCATAAAAGACACACTGGTGCATAGCAAAATCACGTCCTGTAACATCCAACTCCAACCGCTTCTCTGTCCTCCCCTCCCATTCCAACCCATGACATAACAACATTCCACATGACCCACAGCATTCTAAATGACAGTGCATACAAGAAACTTTATATAACAATGTTTACATAACAATGTAGTGTGAACACACCACAAATACAAGGAAGAAACTGTGAACTCTTTGCACCAACTGGACTCTGAATTTCATTAAGGCAGGTGAACTTAGAAGCTGAATGTCTGGTGTTTAACGTGTAGCTTTCTTAAATTATAAATCAGTGTGACTGTTGAGGATTGGAAACTGCGGTCAAGAGAAAGCATAACCGAGGAGCCGCGAGCTCAAAGCGCAGGATAGGAGCCGCGAGAGAGGAGCCGCGAGCCAGGAGTGTGAGCGAGGAGCAGTGAATTGGAGCTTGGAGCGCGAGAGGAGCGCGAGCTCGAAATGCCAGTAGGAAGCTGCAAGCTCGACTAGAGAAAGGAGCTGCGAGCTGGAAAAGTGAAGAAAAGGCCGCAAGCAGTAAGGGAATGGCTACAGTGCCCGACTCTGTTCTTCAAGAAACATTATCGCATAAACACTTCTTAACAGGGGTTAAAAGCGCAAACTGGAGGTTGTGTGGGTGTGCGCGCACAACCGTATCAACTTTATAGGTTTTGAAAAAAAGCACATTTAAAATTGAAGCATATGATAATCTGAAATGCACTTTCCAGGCATGTGAACAAAACAGGAACCACTGTATCACAAGCACTATTGATGTTGTGGAAATAGAAAAAGGACTACGCTTATGAGGTGCGTGGGAAGGGAAGAAATACCAAGGCTTTGTCTACAAAAATAATACAACTTGCTCAGGAAAAATAGACAACAGAGGAAGTTTTTTTGCTTTAGATTCTTATTATAGTTTGTTATCTTAGCTTATTATATTAGATTATTATTTTAAATTTATATTTTAGTTTATTATATTGAATTTCAGTTGCAGGATATGGCAGAGGAGAGTATGGCATCACCTCCTCCATTTTTTCAGCACCTGGCGAGCCACCAATACCATGGAAACAATGGAGGAAATTGTTCATTACTTATATGCTAGCTATTGGAGGAGATAGGTATGGACCTCTTAGGCGACAAGCTATTCTTCTTCATCATCTCGGAAACAAGCATCCTGGGACCAGTTTCGGGGTAACACCCCTCATCAGCCAGGCTAGCTTGAATCTAGTGGCAAAGTGAGCATGGAACTCACGTCTGGGCATACCCTGCCAACTTAGGGCAAACAAAGCAAACACAAGGAGATGATGGAACCAGTCCCGGGATGCTTGTTTCAGGTCCAGGGAAGACCTGGCTTGGCAGTTTGGGCTGGACTGTTCCCATGAGGCACAGGGTCAAGACTGATTTGCATATAAGTGGGTCTGAACTGGGGTGGCGAAGTGAGCTAAAGAACGATGATGGATTCAACCCAGATCTGTGACTGGGGGTGAGTGTCTGAAAAGTTTCAGCCAGAGGCTCAACTAGACCCGAACTTCGGGGGGGGCTAAGACTCCCAGCCAGTGCTGGCCCATCACTGGTCGCATGGTGCAACAGTCTTTTTTGGCACCCCTCCCTCATTTCCTCCTTCTCCATAAATTCCCTCACTACCGCTCACCAACAATGCACCTCATCTCTCTATAGCCCCTTTCTGACAAACATTTCATTTTTTTAAAGGGCTACTCATAGTTTACTCACACTCAGTTCTGTCATCTGCATGGTAGCCTCTGCACTGTGTGGGTGACAGGAGTGCCCATGTGAGTGCACGATGAGTGATGAACAGTGTGAGAGTAGGGTGAGAGGAGTGACTGCAGGGTGAGTGAGGTGACCATATGAATTTGGGTGCGAATGTAAGTGCAGAGTGGGATGAATGAATGTATGGTTAGTGATGGGCTTGTTTGAGTGAGATTGCAGAGTGAGCAGTGAGGGGGACAGGTGAGTAAAGAGTCATGAGTGCAGGGTGAGTATTGTGCTTGTGAGTGCAGAGTGATCACTGTGAGTGCAGAGTGAGCGGTGTGCTCATGTGACGGCAGGGTAAGTGGAGGGAGAACGGTGTGAGTTCAGGACGAGTGGCATAAGTGCAGTGTGCTCACTGTGAGTGCAGGGTGAATGGTGTGAGTGCATGGTGATCAATGTCAGTGCATTGTGATCGCTATGAGTGCAGGGTGGATGGTGTGAGTGCATGGTAATCAGTGCGAGTGCATTGTGATTGCTGTGAGTGCAGGGTGAGTGTGAAAGTGAAGGGCGAGAATGAGGAGTGAGTTGTCTGAATGGAGGGAGCATTCCCAGACACTTGAAGTAACTCACCATGTTATTGAGGGCTGGAGTAGAGTTTCAGATATAAGTTAAACTATTGTTATTATGGCATTATTCATGGCCGGACCGGCCATAGCGGGCACCATGCGTTTTCTCAGTGGGCCGGAAGGGTGGGGGTCTGTTTTGGACCGGTGGGGGCCGGTTTTGGTACAGGGGGCTGGTTTTGCAGCAGTGCTGCAATATCGGCCCCCTGTACCCCAGCGGCCGGTCCATTGCCAAGGTTGGTTTGCGTTCCCAGTCCGGCCCTGTTCGGGAATCGAGGGTGGAGGAAATAAGTATTGTGCTCATCCTGCAACAAACTTCCAGTCTTGTGATTAAGCTTGCCAGCTCATTATATTGATGTCTCAGGCTGTACAAAAAAAAGCAGTCACCTAAAGCCTATTTTCAGCACTTATCTGTGTATACTTGGAATAGCAAATATAAATAGAAAGCATTTTTAATTGTGTTCTAGTGCTGCCTGAATGATCCATGACTCATAATTAAAGGAAACAGAGACAGCAAAGTCACATTACAAATGAATACATACTATTTTGTTTATACCTCTATCATTGTCAAGACGAGGCCTTTGCAGGCTCTTTAAACAACAATGGCTGTTATTTTTCTTTTGGCAACCCTACTTCATATTCTTTTCATGAAATGCATTCTCACATTTCAGCAGTAACATTAAATACAAATGTAAGGAATAGGCAGTGAGGGGGAGCAGGGGGTACTGGAACCAGAAAAATAAGTAAGCCTTGTTAAACAATTTACAAAGGTGTGTAAATATACAAATGGTCTTTAAAGAACTGTGAAAAACTTGGGCGTGCCGGAGATAAGACTTCAGACACTGCCCAGCCGAGCCCACAGCAGCTTGAGCTGCAGCAGCCTGGGCTGACACACACGACGGGGGGCTGAAGCACTTTCAGCCCTATGGGCGTTGCACGCCTGGTTTCAGCGCTCCGTCCATCATCTCCTTGTGTTTGCATTGCTTTTCTAGGACCTATAGCAAAGGTGTGTTTCAGGAGTAGGTATATCCTGGTATTAGTAGATTATCATACTAAGTGATTTGTGGTAAAAACTATGGGTGAATATGGCTGGAGTAATTGAATTTCTAGAGGAGACATTCATGGAAGAAGGAACACCTAAAACCATTGTGTCGGACATTGGAGTGCAATTCATTTCCAGGGAAATTACTCGTTATTTAGTTAGGATGGGAATTGTTCATTAAAGGGTAGCTCTTTTTATACCGCAGGCTAATGGATTGGTAGAAATAGTGAATCAGTTGATAATGGAGAATATTCAGTTGTCTTTGGCTAACCGTCTTCCTTGGAGAAGAGAATTGAGAATATTGATTTGGGTGCATAGGACAACTCCTAATGCTGTGACAGGATTGTCAACGTTTGTATCCTCGAAGGGAAGGGAACTGGGCAGGAAGGAATGTCCCATATGGTTGCAGGGATGTGGAATTCTTATAGCCCGACGCCCAGGACATCATGGTTGGGGTCAAGGGCAACAAGTTTTCATGTGTATTTTGTCCTTGGGACAAGTAGGCCCAACCCCCTGCAGCACAAACCCTTTGACTGCCAGTTTGCAGTACCACATTAAGGATCAGGGAAGGGCACTGTCTGCAGTTAAGGTAATATTTTTGGCCATATGTAAATGCTGTTCAAACTTGTATTTATGGTTCATTAATTGAAAGCCTTTATTATTATTAGGGTGAGTGCTCTAAGTAAATGTTGTAAGCTCTGACTGCATTCCTGACAGTGGTTCCAGTATAAAAATGTGTACACACGTTTTATACGTTTTGCAATATGAGGCTATTGCTCCCAGAATGCGCTCTGATGTGATGCAAATATTTGCAGAAGCTTGAAAGCAAGATTGATGATTCTTTGCTTTCAAAATAAAATGTTCATAAAAAAATGAAAGCAGGAAAAAAATCATTTTGCTAAACTACTGTAAAATTTCAGGTACCATTTCTCTGCAGCATCATTTAGTAACGTGTTGATGCATGCTAGTATTTCCCAAACATATTCATAATGGAAAATCAGTGTAACCAGTTTCTATAAGATTATGGGAAACAAACAAACAAGCATTGGCAAAGCCAGTAGGTCTGAAATTGGTGGTCAGCTTTTTAGTTTTATCAGTGTTTGACTTGTTTTGGCATGGTTTTTGTAAAACCTTATTGGTGTGGGAGCTGCCGGGCCCTCACCATTATGACAAACATTGGCAAAAGCAAAAATTGTTTTTTGGTCTCAAAAAGCACACACTGACACAGTAGTTACTGGCACTGAACAAAACTCCTTTGTGTGCCGATATGCTCCTTGTGAAAGAGCAGAATGACGTCACACAGTGAAGCCAGCCGATACAGAGAGAGAGACAGGATTTTAATAAACACAAAAAGTCATGGTCAACACCAGATCACATTAGGGGCCCAATTATTAAAGAAAGTCTCAAAAGTGCACCCATGGTATATGTCCTTGAATTAAGTGCAGCTATACGGCTTTCATGAATTCCCAAGAATTTACAGAAGTAGGACAAGAAATAGTGCTTCTAGAAAATATTTGTGAACTGAATTTTAGCATGAGCAAATATGCATTTGTAGATTCGCTCATGTGAAAATCTGAGTGTTTGCAAGTTTACTTTCCTCCAACCACTTTTTTGCCAACTCTTGGAAGAAGGTTTACGTCTGCCATTGTCAGGAGTAAATTTGCAACATTTCTCAGTATGGGAAAAGATTAGAGAAGAGTTGTTTTAAAAAAAAAAACAAACAAAAAAAAAAAAACTTAAAACATGCAAGTTAGTAGGTTTGCACAGACTCAAAAGGGCATTCTAACCCTGGAACTATTGCTCACCACTACCTTCAGCCCCAGTATGTAGATCTATTTTATGAGAGATGGGGATTGAGGCAAAGAAAGACTGCACCTATCCGTAGTAGAAAAAGTTATTTAAGAAAGTTCGAGGTGCCCGTGACCTGAGATCCAATTCCCTAGATCTCCAAAATACACAAGAGTATATTCTAAATCATGAACATCATAAGGTCCAGCACTCTCCGCTAATATCAATTTTAACACATCAGTTTAACAATATGTATCATAGAAATATACAAAATGGCAATTCGACAAAGTAGAGTCTTCAAATGTATGTAGATCTGCGGACACAAGGCAATATAAGGGTATTGCAAGTATTAAAACACTACTATGGTATGAGCTCTGGCATAATCAGGAGGCTATATCAGAGCTCTTATATAATGAGATTGCTGCCATAATTTGTCGCCGCACTACATGGCACAAAAGGGACAAGTGGATTTTGTTATAGGACAAGTAGATTTATGAAGCAACCAGCCCCATGGACAAGTAGATATGTTATTAAATTCCACACCCCTGTGGTTGAGTGTAAGATTTTATGTGAGGATTGATCGTGAACAGGTAAGGAAAAGAGTTGAGCAGTCACAAGGGAATAATGTACAGCATTACAACAGGAGGAAATGTGTGAAGGAATGTCATGTGTAAAAAGGAGATTGGGCTGTAGTGATGAAAGGAGTTTTTGTACGCCACGGAGATAGTAAATATTCAGTTACGTGTAAGGTTAAGGAAACCAGAAGGAGTGTAGTAATTTTGGAAGATGGAACGATGTGGAATATGGGAGATATATGAAAGGTTAGAAGATAAAGGTAGTAAGATTTCGGTCATGATGATCTATCTGGAGTATAATTTGTTGGTTGTGCTATTTATAGGTGCTTTTCGTTCTAGTACTAATGTTGAGATATACTTGATGATATTTGCTTGTATGTTATGTAACTATTGTTCAAATATTATAAGGAGGAAAATGTGTGGTGATCTTAAGGGTGGAATTTCTGGATGGGTTGGAATGTGACCCTATCAAATCTATCACAACTCCAAATATTAGAGTAAAAAAATATGAAACTTGCTATCTAACCATTATCTGTAATCAAAGTCTCTTACATGAACTTTTGTCTCTGAATTAGGAACTCCTCTGATGATCTAACTTCTCTTCTCAACAAAGCTCCACAATCATACCTAAATGACCTCAGGGCCTCCTACATCAAAACTGTACTAACAGAACAAGGTCTAGATCCATCAGACCAAGCAATTTAAAACCAATTACCAATGAATGCTTCTTGAGCAGCTTGATAGAGACAGGATCTTTAAAGCTTCTTTTTGCCTTTGTTGAAGGGCACATCTTATCGGACCATCAAACACTTTTCAAGCACTGGAGGCGACAGTGAATCATCCTTATTGTCAGTTGTGCTGACCTCATCAACAGGTGACAACTAGAATATAAGGCACTGTACTCATACCCTGCAATCAGACATTAACCTTCTTTACCATTGTGTTTATGCTGCATAGATTCAGGCATCCATTAAGGCACCACTATTGCTATACTAATTACACATAGATTATCTTGAAACTTGAAAAGCCTACTGACCTAGCCACATCCACTCTGGAACCTTATCTGCTTGAGGCAAGCTATTGGACATCTCACCTCTATCTCCACCTGGAACACAATGTTGAAAAACAGAGATCCTCAGCTGTGGAATATTATGCTACTTCCAATCTTGGCCCCTGGGTCCTCAGAGCTTCCCTGAACACATTAAGCAAGGTAGCATATGTTGGAGTTCTAATAAACTCTGCTCTCTCTAACTAATACTTCAGGTGAACCACATAAGTCAATCCTCAGTCTTGGTTTCTACTTTTATTTGCCTTTGGTTCATAGTTCCCAGTAGCTGATTACCAGCGTGGAGGACACCTGTCTTTGTGTTGGCCTCTGTTATTTATTTCAGCTGGCATAGGGATTTGTGTTGTCATCCAGGTTGCCGGTTGACAAAGCCTGCCCTCCTTTCTGTCTCAGAGCTTCCCACCCTTGCCACCATCTTCTGATGTCAATAAGAGCCCAATGCCATTGTGGATGTTCAAGGAACATTCATACTGTTTACACAACTTGACCCACTTCTTTTCCTTATTTTGGTTCAGTTTCTTATTTCCCTGCTATAGTTTCGGGAGTCTGGCCCTAATGCTCATGCTTTGTTATTTTCCACTAATAAATATATTTTGCATAGCTATTCTCACTATTTGTATTATTGTACCTAACCCTTTATTTCGTGGCATCTACTTTTATTTGTCTTTGCTTCTTATCTCCCATTTGCTGATTACCAGCATTGAGGCCATAGGGTTCTGTTTTGTCTTATTTATTTAATTCTGATGATGCAGGGCCTTGCGCTGACATGTACTATCACACTAGGTGCCCTGGGAAACAGCGTTTACAACGCTGCCATTACATCGCGTTCCTTTTACAACGCGGTCGTTACAACGACTGCGCTGTTAGAACGCGATACCTTTACATCGCAAGTCATTAGATCGACTTTGCTGTAGGGGGCGCTCTAACCTAAGGAATAGTATAATTTACTATTCCAACACCTTCCCTACTGTTGCGCACGCTGGAGTTGGAATAGTAAATTATACTATTCCTAAGTCCAGCGCGCCCCCTACAGCAAGTCGATCTAATGACTTGCGATGTAAAGGTATCGCGTTCTAACAACGCGGTTGTTGAACGCGATGTAATAGCATGCGTAGTAACATGATATATTCGGTGCCCTGCCGACTGGTGGCTTGCCCCGTCCTCCTCTCTGCTACAGGGTTACCTGTCCTCTTCACCATTCTGTGAGGGCTATCACAGCTGATTTCTATCACTGGCACTCAGAGGGCGCACCGCAGGTGCACCAAAAGTATGTCAAAGGCAAGGCTTTCTGCACCCGTCCACAAACCACCTGTCCACAGCTCACAGCACGGTGCCTTTTGCATTAGGCATCCCATTATGCTTGATCGTCAACAGTTCCTAGCCTTTAGAGAGGTAGCCGCCAGAAAGACAAGACTGCCTACTTATGCCTGAATTCCTCCCTTCTGCGAGCAAAGGGATGGTGGCATGCATGGTACTAATGGTAAAGGTATTTTGGCACTTTAGTGGCCTTAGGTTGTGACACCTGAAGCAGCACTGTGAGTGACTAATGGCCTGTGTCTCTCAAACTGATGAAACTTTTCTCGAAATGGAAATAGATTGGAGCCACCAAACAATACTGGACACCCCAAACTAAGTCAGAAATATGTTCTGTTGAAATGCTCTAAACCAAAAGCAACATTAGATTGACAGACATTATAAGTCATTGATCATTATATTATATAAGGGTGTTCCCTTTGCTCATCCCTCATACTTATCGCTGTGAATGACATTTATAAAAACTTGAGGAACTGCTCATAGCTTCAGCTCAGAATGTTCCTTCGGTAACCAGACACAAATTCGTGGCGACAGTGAAAATGTGCATTCTCTGGAACTGGTTCAAGCCCATAGTCCTCACCTTTGAGGACTGGATGGATAGTATGGCACAGACAGTGGAATATGAGCACTTGATCCACAAGTTGAATGGCCAGTCACAACTTTTCTTGGACATCTGGCGCCGTTTTTTGCATCTCCACCACTCATATCATCTGACATATTTCATGATCTACCTGAGGGAGTTTGCCTTTTCGTTGTCTATCCTGAGAGCCTCGTGCATGTATTATACCACTTTGTAAACAGCACTTCAACTAGTGGGTGCTTATTTACTCTTTCATGAGCCCGGACATTGTATCCTTGTATTTTTATACTTTGTACTTTGCTGATTCTATATGTTGACATTGTTGTGACCAGGTTTTCCCATTAGGTTTCATGACAGATCAGCAGGGATATGTACCTACTCTTCCTGGGTTTGCTTCTTTATTGTTACACTGTTGGTTTTCTATTTCTAAGTTCTTTACATACAAAACAGAAAAAATGTATGTTATGATGTATTGGCTCTAATATTCTAACCTATTAATAAAAATGTTTCAAACAGGATTGGTGAGGTCACTTGCTCAAACTATGTCCAGTTGAAGCATCAACAGACCCCTGGTTTAACCCTCTCCTACATCATACATTTCATGGGGCAGACTCATCACAGCAAAGGCAGACCAGGCATAGGACGGTAGATGAAAATACATAACACGCTTCCTTTTTGTACAATGTAAAGTAAAGGGCATTAATCTTTAACATACAGCAGCGTTAATTGCCACACTAAGCACAAAGAAAAAAGGGAATGCCGCACATATTAACACATGGGTACCTGCAAACATTTTCCCAGGGGCCAAAAAGTTTGGTCTGTTATGTGGCCAAGGGCCGCATTGATGCCAGCCAGGTGGCGGTCGGCGGTTTTGTGGGAGGGGAATGGCAATAAGATGGGTTTAGAGGAAGCGAAGCATATACATCTAGTGGCTGAATTACACAATGTGAAACCAGAAAGCCTAGGATTAATCCCAGCTTCCCCACTTAACCAAATTGTTTGATCCTAGGCAATTGTTTTATTTCACTTTCCCTCCTTTCTTTTCATTATCGCATATAAGAGGACCTCAAAATTCATGACCTCAGGATCTGCTCTGTCCAAAACCACCTCCTGTGTTTGATTTAGTAAACTATAATGTTGTTCATGTATAATAGGAACCCAGACCACCCAAAGAGTGCACATAGCACTTGCCTTGCCTCTTAGTTCACTATTGGCATTGTTGTCAGATGGGGGAGGGGGGGAATTAATGTTTCTAAAAAAAATACTTTTTAAATAATATGATGTACTAAGGTAAAACAGTTCTGCACTTTGTCATATTTTTACACTTTTGCTGCAAGATGTCTTTAAAAGTGAAGATGTTCCTAAAGTTAAATGGTGCAAGACTCCGTAGTTACTTCCTTTCTTTAACTTCAGTTGACCTATATATAAATACCTGGCTGCTTATTTAATATATTTTTAATGTTAGTGCTAAGTCGAGTAAAGAGCAGCGTAGTGCTGCTGCTGATCAGGGAAAGTTCAAGAGGGCCGCGTACGGCCCCAGGCCATACTTTGAGTGTCACTGTACTAACACAAAAGAACAGTAGCACAAACACAAAGTGCCTGTATGGACGGAGATTTACATCTCAGCCTGAATGACGTATACTTTTTCTTAATTAACAAAAATTCCCAGAATTATGACTAGAAAACTGTGCAAACTATAGGGGCTATTTTTATCCTATGTGCAGTAATCTGCATAGTGTACATTTAAAAAAAGGAAAAAATTGAGCCTTCTGTGTAAATGCACAAATGTATTATTTTTTTCTGAGGAGTAATCACTTCTTCGTTGATGCCAAATACTGGGTTACTTACCGGTACTTTTTATTACTCTAAGTCCATGTCTTCCTTATCACAGTCCTTGCGTATAAATTTATCTCCATTCATGCAGAACCTAATTACCAAACTTGACTTTTCCATCCCAATCAAAGATGGCACCCATACCAAAGGGTATAAATACATCACGTCCTGGGAAGGACTTCCTTAAATAGCAAAGCCTAGAAAGAAATCAGTTGAGCAACAAGGAGAGGTGGGAGGAAACTCAGGACTGTGCCGAGGAAGACATGGACTCTGAGTAATGAAAATTACCAGTAAGTTACAGGGTATTACCTCCTTGTCCATCTTCCTCTCACAGTCCTTACGTATAACTACGTACCTAAGCCAAAAACTGATTTCGACAAACACAGCACAAGGGAAGCAAAAACATGCTTATGCAAAGCAATGGCCTGAATACATGACACTGCTAAAGGACCCACAGATCCCAAAACAGCAGACCCAAAAGCAGCGCCCCATTGCCCCTCAATTGAACACAGTCATGGGTCATGAAAGAGTGAACAAAAGCCCAAACTGCAGCAAAGTAAATGACCCGGAAGGAAGCACCCGGAAAAGCTGCACAGAAGCAAAAACACTCCTGGCAAACCACCCAGGAAAAAAATGCTGGAACAGGGATGCGAGTGAAAAAAAAGGAAAGGCCAAGCAAAGCCAATGGGACCAATGAGAGAGAGAGAGAGATGGTGAGAGCCCCTCTCCGCCAGACAATGAGAGACCAACAAAGTCAAAGTTTGTGCAAACAAAGCAGGGCACAGAAAATAAATAGAAACACACGAGAGACACCCAGAAAATTGAAATGCCTTCAGCGCCAGACACAGGAGGAGGACCAAAAGCACGTAAGACAACCTAAGAACCCAAAGGAAAAGAGTACACCACCCCATCCGGAAACCAACCGAAGGAGCGAAGGGGTGGCAACAAAGCCCCATGCACCCCCTCCCAGCACCCTATAGAAACAGCCACCTGAAACACAACCGGGGCAGAAAGAAACCAGAAGTTAGCCGACCCCAAAGTCTGAAATGGAGTACACCCCCAAATCAAGCAGAACTAGGGGCAAACCCAACCCGGCACTGGGGAGGGAGCAACAGGACGCAGGAAAAAGCCAGGCTGCAGCCTGGAAGCCACCAGAGGAGCCCACATAGAACACCTGCCCCCCCACCCCTGAAAAGCCAGAGCAGCTGTCTGCTATGGGGGCAAACACAGCCAAATTCAGCAGAAAACCACAACAAAGGGACTCCAATACAGCCACAGGAGCACTAGAAGAAGCAGACACCACACAGAAAATGGCTGCCAAACAACGGCCTGAAGCCGCAAGGGGAGACGGCCAACAGGACGGCAGGATCAGGACCAACACAGCCAAAGAACACCCTCGTAACCAGAAGGCCCACCACATAAGAGCCAGTCCACAAACCTCACCTTTAGAAGAATGGCCAGAGGAGGAAGAGGCAGACACTCTGGGGATGTAGGAAGTAACACCACTACATGTGGCTGCACCAACAGGAGGATAAGCCTAGGGTGCCAATGCACCACCAGGGCCTCACCACCATCAGAAGCACCTGAGGGAGACGAGGAATGGGCAAAAAACAAGAAAGAAGTCTCCGGGCCAGGGAACAGCCAGGGTATACCACAGTCCAAGCAACCAAGGACGGGACCAGCCATGGGAGACTGAACCGAAAAAGAAAGGACATAAACAGTCCAGATCCAAACCCAATGCCCAGAGAACAGACCAACGCAGGGCATCGGCAGTCCCAAACACCCTTCCCGAAGAAAGATGACAGTGAGTCAGGGAATGGCAAACGGCCCAGAGGCAAAATCTCTGTGAAAGGAAAAAACAGAGAGGGGCACACACCGCACCACCGATGCACAGACGACCAGACAAGCTGGATGACCGCCTGAACACTGACCGCCATGGGCAACAACAGGGGACAGAAAACAAAAAGGCCAACAGAACAGAAGTGACCCCAACCGAGGCCACCACCCCAGAGCAATGGAAAACCCCCAGAGGGGCACCCCATCGATTCCACCGGCAAAAGTCATGAGAACAAGACCGGGAAGAGGAATCATTAAAAACCACTGGACAAAAGAGCAGGGCCCAACCACCACATAGGACCCTGCAGAACGGAGGAGACACTGGAACCAGAAACTCGCACACACAAGATAACTGGTCCCGAAGTCATAGGAGATGGCACAACAGGAGAGACAGGGATGCCCCCCTCCAAAGGGAAAAAAAGGCCCATTGTGAGGACAGCACCCCCTGAAGACAGAGCCACAGTCCCGCAGTTGTCTGAGGGCAAAGAGGTTGAGAGGCCGAAAGGGAGCGGAGATGCACACAACGCACCACTGACACAAAGACGCCCCCCAAGCTCTCCAGAAGTGGACCGCCAGGAAAAGGACATCCCAGGATGGCTGTACCACAGACAACCCCCCAGTGGCCCAAGAAGCCACATCCCTACCACCACTTGGGCACCGAGAACCTCCAACAGGGCTCGAAAAAAGAACAGAAGGCAAGCAGCCAGCCACCAGAGAAGGTAAAAGGGGGACACCTGCAAACCTATGGGTTGGGTGTGCCCCCACAATTTCTAGTTCTCCCCAACAAAAATAATGCTTCTTGGAGCCTATTCAAAACAGTGAATGTAAGCACCATTCGCAAAACTCTGGCTAAACTGAAACCTTCCAACCACTTTAGCTATCCCTTGCCATTCTTCATTGAGATCAGATCATCCATACTCCCTCTCTGGATGAAGATAGTTAACGCCTCTCTGATTCAAGGTTCGATCCCAGATTGCCTGAAGTCGGGGCAGGTCAACCCCATCCTTAAAAAACTGATGGCAGCCCATACTAACCTTCACAATTTTCGTCCAATCTCCAACATTCCTTCTCTGGCAAATGAGTACACACCCAACAGTGTAGCCACATTTAACAATTCCAACTGCTGGACCAATTCCAATCCGGCTTCCATCAGGGTCATAGCACAGAATCCGCTCTTACCCACATTGTTGATTATGCACTACAAATGCTGGACCAAAATGATTTGTGCCTTCTGATCCTCCTCGACCTTTCGTCAGCTTTTGATACGGTCAAAGATGATACCCTTATCGATCTACTGAAGCATAGGATAGAGCTATCAGGGACTGTGCAAAACTGGTTTTCCTCATTCCTACACAATAGAACCCAAAGACTCAAGGTGAATCAGTCTCTGTCTAACCCCTCTCCGCTCACTCTGGGGGCACCACAGGGGTCCACACTTTCACCCACTCTCTTCAATCTGTTCATGGAGCCTCTAACAGAAATCCTGAAATTGTCCAACATCCACTATCACATGTATGCTGATGACACTCAACTGTACATGAAAGTCTCCTCCCCAGAGGACATCAGGTCTCTCAACTCAGTACTTCAGGAAAGGCAAAGTTGGTTGACATTCAATCACCTGAAATTAAATGCTCTCAAAACAAAATTCCTCCTCATTGCCCTAGCCAGTCTCCGGACATTGCAGAATGGTTGCATCAACTTAAAGCCCTTAAGTGCACTCCAAACATCATTGATTCCACGAGCTCTCTAGGAATAATGCTTGATAAGCATCTGAACATGCAGAAGCACATTAGTGCTCTCACCAAAGGAGCGAACGTCCAATTGAGCATCCTAAGGAATATAAAACCATTCCTACCCCACAACGACCTCAAGATCGTGATGCAAGCCCTAGTGATCTCTAAACTGGATTATGGTAGCGCAACCCTATGTGGACTTCCTAGATTGAAGACGGCGCCACATAGGGCTCCTCTCAGTTCTGCTGCAAGGCTCATTACAGGCTCAAAACTTTATCATCACATCACTCCTGAGTTGAAATCACTTAACTGGCTCCCGTATGAGGCAAGGATACATCTAAAAATCGCATGCATGACCCACAAAGCTTTACATTTCAACACCCCAATATATCTTGTGCAAAAACTTGAGCTCTCTGGGGGCTCTAGATCCTCTAGGGGCTCCAGTACTTTACTAATCAAGCCACAGAAATTCCATAAAAAGAAAACCTACAATTGAGCATTCTCGAGTATTGCACCAAGAATTTGGATCTCCCTGCCACCTGATAATTCCACGGCTTCCTTCAAAAGGGAAGTTAAAGATATTCTGCTGAAGAACTTTCTGGGCTAGATCCCCAGTTCACCCTAGGACTCGCTGTTTTACTCTTGTTATGATTGTTATGATCTGTTTTGTTCTTTTCTTGTCCGGTTGTGCTATTGTTTACATTTGTTGTACCTTCGTAACTGCCAAACTGTAAAGCGCTCTGATATCCCTTGTGGTCTTGTTTGCGCTGTGCAAAACTTTTTAAATAAAAAAATAAATAAATGAATAAGCATACAAAAGTTAATAAACACTATTTCACTGAAACCAACACATGAATTAGCAATCAGCAACTCTAAAGTAATAAACCCAAACTACAGAGTGTAGGAATACAAGAATAACTCAAATGTCATAATAACATAGCATCGCAGACGTAGTTCTCCCACAACTTCAGCCTTTGCTGGAGAGAAAAGCTGTTACCTTTCTTTTCCAGTGAATCTATTAGGTATAACAATCATCCTTCACGTTCCACATTAGCTGATTACAGACCCACCACACCTGATGTACTTGAGTCTGTAAGCCAATTCTGTGCCTAACATGAGCGGCTGCTCCAGGGTTGCAACCCTCTCCATTTCTGGCCTCCTTATTATATAATTTAAATGAACAAAATATTAGAAAAAAAACTATTTGTTGATGGCTACCTGCCTGGCAGTCTTTGCGATTGAGGGACAGACAGTATGGCTCATTCAAAAGTCCCACTGTGCCTTTTCTGATGCTGCACTCAGAGGTTGTCGGACTCACCTAATAAACAGCCCTTGTATTTCCATGGAGAGCAGGTGACTGTCTTTCCCTGTCTCCTCCTCCAGCAAGGACGCCGATGGAAAACAGCCTCTGGCTTTTTACTTTCCAGACCAGGTTGTACACAACAGCATGTCACTCGGCTCTGTTACCCCAGCCTTTCTCTTGTCCTCTCAGGGTGGGGTAGGATCAGCGGCGGCTCCTCTGCTAAGGCGGAGGAGTGTTGCCCCACTGAGTGTAAAAGGAAAAATAAAATTATAATTACGCAACGTAAATAGCATTACGTTATTATCATTTTATTTTATCTGTAAGGATACCAAGCCAGGTTAGGACAGGGTGGGGCTGGGCTGTGTCACAGCGAGAGGGAGGAGGAGTTGTATAATGTGCACTTAAGAGCACATGACGGTTTGGCTGGCCATCTAGGGCCGGCCAAACCGTCATGTGCACTTAGCATGTTCTCCACCCCGCTGTATGGCGCACAACTGGGTGGAGAACAATCACAGACTCCCAGTCCCTGTCTGAGCGCCGAACCATGGCTCTCAGACCAATCACGACGCTGCTGTCATGCTGGTGACAGCAGCGTCTTGATTGGCTAGGAGAGTCTGGGAGCCTGTGTGCTTCTGTGCTGCCAGGAGAAGAGAAGAGGATGGAGGAGAGGCGGCGGCCCTTCAGGTAAGTGAAATTTTATCATTATTTCTTTTTTTAAATCAGGCCCACCTCTCTCCCCCCACCCTACATCTACATTTCCAAAATGGCCGCCACTGGGTAGGATCAGTAAGCTCCACTGACTGCACCCCACCCTGTGACGAGGAGGGAAGGGGTGGGTTACAAAGCATGCAACAAGGCAGCACAGATGTCATTCTGTTATGTCAGGTTGCATTTACTTTTTGGAAAGTGCATGTGACATGATGCAGGATCCATGTCCCTGGAAGCGTGTGAAAGGCCCATTCAGAGTTTGGTCACTGAAGACTTGATACAATCCCAGCCACGGGGGCATGAGTGTGTGGCCTTGCGTGGCCTCCAGCTATCACCAAGCCTGAAGGGCGAATACTATGACCTGAGAGAAGCACTACCTTTAAAAATTAACACAAGTAAGGTGCTTGCAATCATGGCAGGCTAAATATAGAATAAAAGTAAAGAATTGTTTCTCTTTTCTGTTCTCTCCTCCTCTCCCAGTCTCCCTAAGGGATGACCTCTCTCTTCTCCAGCAACACTCAGTTCAGTGCTGAGTCTGACAACTAATAATGCTCGTTTTATTTCGCCTGCTTGTCCCACTGCACATTAACTAGATGTAATCTGCAAATTAAATAAATCAAGCATTAACAAAGCCAGTAAGTGTAGTTTTCGTTAGTCAAACTGCTGAATACTCAATGACTTATACTGTTGGTATTTGTGGGTGATTGGGTTAATGAGTGATCTCGTGGGCTGACAGAGTGGGTGTGTAAATGATTTGGGTTAGTGTTAGGGGGACACAATGTGGATGGATGAATGTGAGTGTGTAGGTGAACGAAGGCAGGTGGATAAACAAGGATGAGTTGTTGAATGGAGGTGGGTGAGTGTCTATAGGTAGGTGAATGGTAGCACATGCATAGGTGAGTGTAAGAGTCTTGGTGGATGAAAGTGGGAAGGGCAAGGTGGGTAGGCAAAAGTGTGTTTAGGCACCATAAAGGGACTGAAATGTCACATGGAACCATCAATGAAGTCTCTTGTTAAATGCAAACAAACAGTGAGTGGGGGGATGTGATTTAAAGAGAATGTGTAGGAAGGTGGATGAAAAAAATGTGTAGGGTGTGTTAGTGGGCCTACAAATGGTAACATATGATGGGAAGCTGGTCAGCCAAAAAATCATCCCTATTAGCTTTGTCTGAAAGCACAGTGGAGCAATACATCGCCTCCAGCGATCTGTGTTTCAAACCACAGTTACAGGTTCGAACCCTGGCAGGCCTAATCTTCCTTTTGTCCTGTAGATGTCAATAAAATTAGAACTGTTGACTTTGGTAAGAATGAATATCTGTAATTCTGCTCCAACCTTCCCAAGGGTGAACTTGTTCGCCAAAAAGTCATATTTTGGGTTAAAAATACTGTTGTGTAGTTCCTAGGAATCCCCCAGGACCTGCGCGTTTTGGATGACCTAAACTGAGAGCTTGGTGTCCCGACCGCTTCCGGACACCCCCACAGGATATGTCAGCCATTAGACCAGCTAGCTCTACAGTGCCAATACCACCCCCATGTATCTTACAGTGGTGTAGGTAGTTTCTGGCAACCACTGAACATGACAACCCTGATTCCTCAGGGATCGTGGAAAACAGTACAGTACTTTTCGCTCAGACACTCGTGCTAGCTTCCTCTCAGAAAATACACAGGATGGCGATTAGGACAGTTCAATAAGTATTTATTGGTCCAGGACAGCCTTGTGTAAAACATATGTACTGCGACAATCAGGAGACAGAAGCATACAAAAGAGATTGCTAGTACCAATATAGTAAATAGTAGATATATTTCTACCATAGTGCTAATAAGATAAACATAAGCAGTTCAGATAAAAACAGCACTTGCATATTCCTAAAATGCATGCACTAAGTAATTTGCCTAAATGTACCTAGCCTAGATCTATATGTGCAACATGTATATGCGTGTAGCTATATATATATATATATTTGGAGGAGTACGGGAGTGCTATCGGGGGAGCCCCCAGTTGGGCAGCCAGGAAGAGGAACGAGGATGACTGCAGTGGGAGACTTGGGTCTCGTAGCGGGCGGTTTTCGTGACTGCCAGCATGGGATCCGTGTTTTCTTCGGCAAGAAATGCCTTGCCCAAAAGTCTGGCGCCACCTGGTAACTGGGCACTGCAGACGCTTACGCCGATGCAGTGAGGTTGTTTTGGCAGTATCATTTTGTCCATGGGCCCCCCTCAACCCCGAGTTTGTGCCGCAGTTGAATTTGATTTAATGTATGCTGTCCGTCACTCTTTGAGACATTGACATCTGCTGTGACTACATGTGATTTGGACACTGACCTAGCAGTATAAATATACTTTGATAATCGCCTGCTTTACGATTGACTATTTTGGGGCATAATGGGAATGGTAGTCCCAAGGGGTTTTGAAGCATGCGCTTTTAAATTGACTTTGAGTTGCAACTCTACTCTCTGTCACGTAATCTGGCCCCGAGGTGAGGCTGCAGTTATCCGTTCCCGGTGCCTCATGATGTTTGAAAGCAAGGATGGTGACATCAACATCATGGCAGGAATCAATAGTATTTTACAGATGTGGTCAGAGGTCACATTTTGACGGACATGGTATTAGCTCAGGTGAGCTCGTATTGGGACACTGACAGACACTATTTGAATACATTCAGTGACATTTGGCAGCATTGTTTTTAAAGCACATTTTATATATATTTTTTCTTCATTTCGGCAATAATAGGATGATGAGTTTGGCGGTGCAATTTATAAGCCCATATTATTCTCACTTTGGCGGATGCTTCAAAAATGTACATGCGTATTTAGTTGCCTATGCTGCTTGCAACAATAGTATCTTTTGAGTATTTGTATTATGTAATGTATTTTATTATGTTATATCTTACCTGAAATAATGCTGACTTTTAGCTGTAGTAAGCAATTACATGTGGCATTTTGGGTTACACGCTGATTGAATACATGATAGTATGTTTTCTATGTTTATCCATGGGTCTAGTGGGATGGGCTATTTATAGTGCTTGTATTTTGGCGCCAAACCAGATTGACAAAGGCTTCCAGTAAGCCGAAACGCGTCTCTCCTTGTCTCTGGGATTGAGGGCGACCTGGCTGAATAAACAGATGCCGAATTCCAAACCACCTTGAGTCCGTGCCTTCTTCCATGGAGTTTCTGTGGGAGCTGGAGTTTTGGGTTCATTTCGATGTAGCGTGAGCGGTCGT
Source organism: Calotriton arnoldi (assembly GCA_963921515.1). Classification (NCBI taxonomy): domain Eukaryota; kingdom Metazoa; phylum Chordata; class Amphibia; order Caudata; family Salamandridae; genus Calotriton; species Calotriton arnoldi. The sequence goes on along the minus strand of CAWUFW010002837.1, from coordinate 769,215 downwards.
CACGCTTATCACGGAACACCAGTTGTTTGTGGCTCTCCCTTCAGACCGGACAGTTTTGGAGGAGTACGGGAGTGCTATCGGGGGAGCCCCCAGTTGGGAAGCCAGGAAGAGGAACGAGGAGGACTGCAGTGGGAGACTGGGGTCTCGTAGCGGGGCGGTTTTCGCGACTGCCAGCATGGGATCCGTGTTTTCTTCGGCAAGAAATGCCTTGCCCAAAAGTCTGGCGCCACCTGGTAACTGGGCACTGCAGATGCTTACGCCGATGCAGTGAGGTTGTTTTGGCAGTATCATTTTGTCCATGGGCCCCCCTCAACCCTGAGTTTGTGCTGCAGTTGAATTTGATTTAATGTATGCTGCCCGTCACTCTTTGAGACATTGACATCTGCTGTGACTACATGTGATTTGGACACTGACCTAGCAGTATAAATATACTTTGATAATCGCCTGCTTTACGATTGACTATTTTGGGGCATTATGGGAACAGTAGTCCCGAGGGGTTTTGAAGCACGCGCTCGTAAATTGACTTTGAGTTGCAACTCTACTCTCTGTCACGTAATCTGGCCCCGAGGTGAGGCTGCAGTTATCCGTTCCCGGTGCCTCATGATGTTTGAAAGCAAGGATGGTGACATCAACATCATGGCAGGAATCAATAGTATTTTACAGATGTTGTCAGAGGTCACATTTTGACGGACATGGTATTAGCTCAGGTGAGCTCGTATTGGGACACTGACAGTCACTACTTGAATACATTCAGTGACATTTGGCAGCATTGTTTTTAAAGCAAATTTTATATATATTTTTTCTTCATTTCGGCAATAATAAGATGATGAGTTTGACGGGGCAATTTATAAGCCCATATTATTCTCACTTTGTCGGATGCTTCAAAAATTTACATGCGTATTTAGTTGCCTATGCTGCTTGCAACAATAGTATCTTTTGAGTATTTGTATTATGTAATGTATTTTATTATGTTATATCTTACCTGAAATAATGCTGACTTTTAGCTGTAGTAAGCAATTACATGTGGCATTTTGGGTTACACGCTGATTGCATACATGATAGTATGTTTTCTATGTTTATCCATGGGTCTAGTGCGATGGGTTATTTATAGTGCTTGTATTTTGGCGCCAAACCAGATTGACAAAGGCTTCCAGTAAGCCGAAACGCATCGCTCCTTGTCTCTAGGATTGAGGACGACCTGGCTGAATAAACAGATGCCGAATTCCAAACCACCTTGAGTCCATGCCTTCTTCCATGGAGTTTCTGTGGGAGCTGGAGTTTTGGGTTCATATATATATATATGTATGTAGCCAAGAAACCCCCAGGGAAGAGCCAGCCCCCTCACCTGATGGTTGAGAACGAAGGACCCCGTCTCGGCTTCAAGGATGACACCCCGCAAGGGATGTCAGACCGCTGCGTGTCAAAGAATCAGAATGCAGGACCCCATGTCAGCTTGGAAGGAATTCTCCTCATATTTGCAGGGGGGAATAAGGGTCTTATATACTAGAGTGGTCACTTCAGGGTTTCTTCTAGAATCGATGGGGCATATTATCAAGGGCAGTATCGCCACTTTAGCGGCATTTTTTGCCGCTAAAGCGGCAATATTTTTATCGCCCTATTAGCAAGCTGTCGCTAACAGCTGTTAGCGACAGCTTTATGGCGAAAGCGGCCGTTTTCTTGCCACTTTGCATGTCAGCGATAATTATCGCTAATGACATGCAAAGTATGCGTTCCCAACTAAAAGCGACTGAAAACAGTTGCAAACACAACTTCCCCTATTAGCAATGCCCGCGAGCTGATAAAATAATCGCGCTAACCGCGATTATCGCTGGAATCTAACACCTCTTTAAAACTTGACTTAACCATTCTAGTCAATGGGAGGTGGATTGTAAGGTTAAGTCCTCACCTGCCTATTAGCAAGCTTTTCATTAGCGCGTGGAATTTATCGCTGGATTTCGCGCGCTATTGCTGGGTTTCGCCGCTATGGCTGGATTTTCTATCGCCTTGGAGATAAGCGTTGATAATAACGCGTTATCTCCACGATGTAATCCAGTGATAGCCGGCGATAAAAAAAACAGCGCTAAGTGAGCTTTGCGATAATTATTGCACATCCTTGGTAATATGCCCGATATGTTTTGAGAACAATCATGAAGTTTCTCCAAACAAATGCAATCATGCACAGCTGGCTTTAGGCCAAGGATGAAAAAAGTGGTGACCCTTATACAGAATAATTATACTGTGCCTGAGGACATGTTTATGTATGTCAGGTACATGGATTATGATAGAGTACTGAGAGCCTGGTGTCGAAGAGACAGGAGCAAGCTACTAGGTAAAAGGTCACCTGTTTAGAATCGTTATTGTCGTGTGGATGGGACAATGTATGTAAAATGGGGTATACATGACAGGACTAACCTAAAGGACGTGACAATACCATCTATTTTTCTGATGCCGGCTTTCATCTCTTATTGGGACCATGGGATCAAATACATTGAAGATGGAACTCTCATTGCAGAGCACTGTTGTGCCTCTGCAATGATAGCAAACATTGTCATACAATAGACACATATGCAGTCACAGCTAATCACAGACAGATATACACAAGACTAGGCAAGCACACAAACATTTAGACATGAATAGATGCATTCAAATGTACACATATCCACACACCAACACAGACAGGGATGCACACAGAGAAAAAAATAAACAAGCACAGACAATAGAGAATTGGCAAGCCGTTTGACTTATTTTATTTTCAGATTACAAGTAAGTGCATGCAAATGCCTGGCATCGTGCCTGCCATCATGACCGGGAAGGGCATAACAGTGGTCCAAGATGGCTAAATTGCTGATCATGTAATGTTGCATATGCAGATACCACATGCCTGCAGTGATCAGAGTACAATTGGTTTTCAAGTTGATGTTTGAAGAGCATCAGTTCGCAGTGAGGCCTGTCAGCTTCGGAAAAGTGGACATTTACCAGTGGAATGACTGATAATCACACGCCCTCTTACCTGGTGCATGCACCACTTAGAGTGGTCCTACTCACTTGGCCAACCAGGAATTCAATAAAATGTTTAAGAAATTATTATTAAAAGTTAGGCATTTTAATTAATTTCTTGGATCAATACTACAGGAAAATGCACAGTTTTACCCAAATTAAAAGAAAGGAATCTCAGGGGATAACTTCCACAAACCCTTTAAGAGTATCAGTCTTGTTCGCTATGCTCACTTACACAGTGCATTTTCATGCATGGCATTATGCCTCACCACTTTCTGCCATCACCAGCTGCCACCGGTACCTTGACACATTGTAAGTACCACCGAGCCATACAAATTCACTTAGGCAAAAAGTAAAAACATATGACCGCTTATGGCAAGGCCGTGCATTTCAGAAGCAGACACATGCTCCGGACTTCTGGATGTCAAGTTAGAAACTGAAAATGATGCATTTGTTAAAGTCTCAGGGCACAAATGGAGTGTGAAAGCTGAGCTCCACATTCTCAGTTCAGCACCAGTCATATGAAGGTCATACGAAGGCATTGACTGATTTGAACTTCTGTTCACAGCAGCAATACTGTGTATAGGAACAGCTTGAGAAGACTACAGCTTGCATCTGCTTTGTGCTGCAGATGCTTTTTTTTACTTTGTTTTTTTCGTGTTGTTTATACCTTTTTTTTACTTTGCCTGGTAGTAGTATCAAGGCACTGATGTGATTTGTAGTCTCCATTTTCAGGGTTGCTTCTAATCTTCTTCTGAGCGTTCTTTCCAAGTTGTCTCAGCAACATGCGCATTGCCCATACCAAGTCCATTGCCCATGCCAGTAGAGGTACCTTACTCTGCATTATAACTGAAGCTACATGTAGTACGCACAGAACACATCCCGAAGAGAAGTGATGTCCCTCATTCAGCATATTTCCACTTGGTGGCATGTTCTCTCATAAGTGGTCTTCCAAATCATACACTTATCATAATAGTGACATCATAGCATAGGCAAGCCAGACACTGGACAGTAGATTACAGAATATAACAGAAGGAACCCTAAACAGAGGTACAATATAACAGATTGTCTAATTATTCAAATTCAGATTTATTGTAGATTAATTAAAATCATTACAAAAATTCAAACATCGACACAAAGTTTAAAAAAACATACTGTCATCATCTGATCTTATAGATATCATTCATTAATATATCTTCAGAAGTAAATAATTGGTTATCAGGAGCTCTGTTCTCTAAAACAAATACTGTAGAGCTCGCTACTCATTTAGAACTCTCAGGACAAAATTTCACATTAACAGTAATCAGCATTTCGTTCTAGAAGCAATGTTGCCAATATTGCCACAAGCAAAGGGCCGGATGTACTAACATGCTGGCTGCAAAAGGTAGTCGCCAATAGCACCGCAACTTTTTGCGGCCATTATTTTATTTTGAGAACTAACTTATGTAACTTAGGTGAGATGCTAAAATAAGGATTGAAGAGGGTCGCTCATTGCCCTGCCTTATTCATTATGCACGTCCCAGTTTCAGACCCCGTGTGATTAGCTGCAATGACAGGAAGGATGGCCTGCAAGGGGCACGTACCAACATTCCTGTCACTGCAATTCAAATTGTAGGCAGCATAATTTCCTTAAAAGAATTGGGGATGCTTTTTTTTAATTTTTTAAACAAGTTTTAATTTTGAAGTTGCCACCCTAATTCTAAAGGTGACCCTCCACCTTTGAAGTCAGTTACCACGAGTTACCACCTCAACCCGGAAATTGATCAATGGTTTGAGATCGGAATCGTATTTTTAGTTGCAAACAATTGATACATATGTTACCTATTCACAATTTGGAAGGAATAATGGAAATAAGCCATTACAAATTGCACATTTTGCGATTCAAATAACATTTCTGACGCGCAAAGTGGGATTGGAAAATTAGAAAATAGGGGCTGGAAACCCTGTTATTTAGTGATTCACTGTAAAGTTTTACTGACTCCTAAAATCAGATTTCAACTGGATACTTATTCACTATCTGGAAAGGGCGTGTTCTGGGTGTACCTTCCAAATACTGATTCAGTATCAATTTAACAATGGTTTGTGTTAGACCTGATAGCCTTTGGTGTGGTCTTTCCCAAACTTTTTGTCTACAACCCTCCTGTTGTCTGGATTTCGTTTTTGTTTGCATTTGGACTCTGCACACCTTACCACTGCTAATCAGTGCTAAAATGCTTGCACTCCCTCCTTTAAACATGGTAAAACTGGCTTACACCCTATTGGCACATTTAATTTACTTGTAAAGTGGAATTACATGTAACCAGCTACTGTACATTGAATGCTACTAGTGGTTCTGTAGCACTTATTGTGCTAACCACTTAAGTAGCTCTTTAAAACACATCTCAGGCCTGCCATTGCAGCCTGTGTAGTTCTAAACTGCCAATTCGACCTGGCAAAATAAACCTTTTGCCAGACCTAATTCTCCCTTTTTAATACATATAAATCACCCCTATGGTAGGCCCTAAACAGCCGATAGGGGAGAGTGCATTGTAGTGAAAAGGTAGGTCATGTATTTTCAAGTTTTACATGTCCTGATGTGAGGCCTACCTCTCCCATAGGATTTAAGTTACCTTATTACAATTAATAAGTTCTATCTTTTGATTGGGAACAAGTAGAAATGTCATATTTGGTCTCAAAAGAACTGTAATTTAAATCCTCTGTAATGGTAAAATCGGATTTTAAGTCATAATTCTGAAAATGCCACTTTTAGAAAGTTGGTATTTTCCTGTCCTAACCATTTGGTGTCTGCTGTCTGTATCCTGTGTTACATCTCTAGGTGTAGCTGGCAGTTGGTCTTTGTGTATTGCTCCCAGACATTGAGGCAAAGAGGAGATAGGTGGTGGCTGGATCTGACTCTGTGCTTAATTTCGCCTGGTGGTTTCCGGTGCTCGGCACCAGCATTTAATTGTCAGTCACATGGTGGCACTGTCTGCTAAATTTAGGAATGAGCACAACAGCTGTTTATTAACTGAGTATACACTAACAAAGGCTAATGCCTGTCACCCAAGCCATTCTCATATCTTTGGGGGCCTGGAATAGTCTGAATTTTCACACTTGTAGGAGTGTGATGGTTAGTATGAGAAAGTCATCCTTTTGGCCCTGATCACCCCCATTTTGTGATTGGTGCTGACTCTGATTGTGCCATGGGCTCTGCTTACCAGACCCAGGGCTCTGGTTTAAAGGTATATGGTGGTTAGGTGTAATTACAATTGGCAGTGACAGACCCCTGTAAGTCCCTAGTATATAATAGGGCAAAGAGGATTCAAATTGCCTTTAAGTCCCAAGTATATAGTAAGGCAGGGATGTTTAGAGGCCCAGTAAATTTTATGCACTGGAGTGTTCACTGCTGTGTTGCCTGCTGTCATTTTAAAGGCAGCCCTGCTTTGTAGACTGTCTTTAAAATTAAATTATATGCAAATTCGACTTAGAAATTAAAGGTACTTCCAAAGTAGTAATCTACCTTATTTTTACATATGTCACCCCTTAGGCTAACATTGGAATATTTTATTTAAGAATAAATATTGACAGGTGTGAGAAAAAAATGTCATGTAAAGACTTAAAATGATAGTTATGATAATTACAACAACTTGCCACTGTTAGATCCATAATAACTATCACAGCTTCCAACTGCTCTGTCCTGATTGGCTAGCCACTGAGATCTGAAGTAGCCTGCTAGAGAAACAATGAATTTCTTGTGGAAGGAGAACTGAAACTGCAGAAGCAGAAGGCAGGATGGGGGTGGAGTGACCAAACTGGTCTTGTAAGAGAGAATTACACTTTGGGAGAGCACAGTCTCACCCCCACATCCTGCACCACCAGCCACACAGGAGCCCCTGTAATTAGATTAGGGAGAGGGCTGGAAGTATTTGGAAATCCTAGCCACCTCCAAGGAGAGACTTCCTCCATGTTGGATTTTGGAAGAATTGTGCTTTTTGGGACAAGAATTTGCCACACTTTGGAGGAAGTGGTCATACACCTGGGTGGCACCCTGTACCCCATTGGTCAGTGGTGCCTGCCTGCTTGACACCCAGAAACACTGCATAAATATGGAAGGGTTGCCAAGCAAATCAGATCTAATGCCTGAAACTAGACGGAGAAGAAGGATTCCATGCTGGAAACCTGATCTGCACCCCAAAGTCAGCACTCTGAAGGACAGCACCTGCTGCACATTCTGGGACTACGGGCCTAAGGACTTTGCCTTGCTTCAAGAAGGATCAAAGAGTGGACCCCCTGCAAGCTACAGGCTAACTGAGCCCACCTGCATCATCTCCAACAAGAAGTCCCCATCCTGGAGTGCGTCCAGTGAACTTTTAAGGATTGTCCAGGTGCATTGTGGGAATTGTAGTCCCAACATCCCAAACACCATCTCAGAGATTCTAGACCCCTGGATTGGTGTTGTGGACACTTTGAACCCTCAAGGAGACCTGCTGGAAGAAGATCCAGAAGTTTGGGAACTTTTTGGTAAAAAACTCCATAAGGTGAACGACTCGACGCCAAGAGTCAAGCCGGCTATCTTCAACCGTGACCCAGCCTGGATTTCAGGTTCATCCTGCTGTATGGTCCAGAGCTACAGATTTCCAGTATTTGACTGGGGCCTCTCAGAAAATCAAGCTGACGATGTCAACGCAAAACTGGCCTGAAGAGGAGCCTCGCTCGACGACTAGAGAAAGAGCTGCAGAAAAATGACTGAAAAGGTAACATTTTGACTGAGGCCTCCCACTTAGTGTATCCGACCAGGGCGCCATCACAATTGGCCTCAAACTTTGACTTTGGCCTGGTCAAGCTGACCAGTTGTCCCAATTTGGCGCTATTGGTTTTGAAGCACTAGAAAGTGTTTATTTTTTACAAGTTAATATCTCTAGTTCTCTACATTGGATTTTTGTCATTTTGGTGTCGATTTGTTCATAAAAATATAACCTATTTTTTTAAATTGGAGTTGGATTTGTGTGTTATGTCTTACTTATTTAATGTATTGGTGTTTTTAAATGCTTAAAACACCTGTTTCCTAAGTTACGCCTGCCTGCTCGTTGCCACCTACCAAGAGATGAGCAAGGGAATAATTTATTAAGACCTTGACTGACCCTTTTATTGTGTTTGTGTGGCCTTATTACTAGTGGTAAGTCACCACTACTAATAATCCACTTTCCAACAGTTAGTAGTTGTGTTGGTACTGTCATTGGCAGCTCTGGCAGGGGCAATGGATGGTGCAAGCTGCAGTTTCCTCCTGACAAGGGCCCTGGCACTTATATTTTTACAAATTAAGCACTGATCTGACTTAAGGAGGGGAAGAGCTGTCACCTATCACACGTGCACATCATAAAGGCTCTGTTTTCACTCAAATCTTTAAAATTGGATATCCCTGGTTCTACTAGTTTTCTTGTGTTGTGTTTCACTTTATTACTGTTAGAATTGCTGCATAAATACTTTACACATTGCCTCTAAGTTAAGCCTGACTGCTCTGTGCCAAGCTACCAGAAAGTTGAGTGCAAGTTAATTTGGGGTTTGCTTGTGGTTTCACCCTGACAAAGATTTTGGTTGCTGCTTGAGTAGGGTTTCACCCCCTCAGCCAGTATCCCAGTTTCCTACAGTGACAAAATCAGAATGTAGAAAACTTCACTGCAACTTCTATCAGCTCCCCGACGATGCCTCCTCCTCGGACACTGATGGGTGCCTTTGCCCCTCTGAAATTTACTTTCTCACGCAATCGACCTTGTGTAGTCAAGCCGCGCTCCCTCATGGTGGGCCTTAACTTTTGATTTTGCCCCAGTCTTGCGCAGTCAGATACCAGTGGTTTGCGCTTTGACCTTGTAGGCGCTATTTTTCACTTCAAACTGTGTCATTCTATTTATTTACATTTTCTCTAAGTTTCTAAAGTGGTGTGAGATTTATCTTGAGTTGTGTTTTCACTTTATTACTCTTTGTGTGAAGCATAAATACTGAATACAGTGCCTCTAGGTTAAGCCTGACTGCTTTTATGCTAAGCTACCAGAGGGCTAAGCACATTTTAATTTAGTGACTTTTGTGGTTCGCCCTGACAAGAATTGTGGTTGTTGCTTGAAGAGGGTTTTCACACCCCTCAAACAAAAATCCAATTTCCTACAGTTTGCAACCATAATTTTGGTTCTGTAGTTGTGGTTGTAACCCATTCACAAAAGGGAAGTATCCCTTTTGAACATCTTCCCCTTTGTGAATGTTGGCACCACTGAGAACTCTCAGTGAAACTTTTTAAAAATCGAAAACCTTTTTTTTTTAACACAGTCTTGTTTCCTTTTAAGGATATGGACTACATTTAAATGAAAAATGTTCTTTATTTAAATACAATCACAGACATGGTGGCCTGTTGACCCTTGCAGGCACCATCCCTCTGATTGAGGCCAATCAAGATCAGTCGCAATTTGTGACCTACCTTATGAATAATAATGATGTAACTCCGATTCAGAATTTTATGAACAGACCTATTGGTTATAGGTCAGTTAGAAAACTTCCACACTGGTCACAAAAGTACTGGCCACAAATTGCTACCAGTGTAATAATACATATGTTCCAGTGTTTGTAATGGATTCCACTTTGCCCCACAAATACAACAGCATTGACACCTATGTGATGAATCCATCACCTGTATCAATCTGGGAATAATAGAAATCGAGCCTCATACATTTTTAACCTCAACTTGGTTCTCTGGGTACCACCAGCAGAATTGTGGAAAGAGGGCAATATTTCAGTCCAATTTAAATTGTGCTTATATTAATCTGCTAATTCTATCTAAGTGTCTTCAATGTGAAAATTCTCTACATTTGTCATTGAGCAAGACTTTAAAATCTCCATATGTGAACATTTCTTCCAAGACTTCATTAATACATATTTGGGCAATAATTAAGTGTAAATTAATAAATCATGGAGAAGCTGTTAATTCTAACTAAAGCAAGTTTTTTAAAGCCCCACAGCAAACTTTACTTAGAGGGACACAATATTTTGCAAAGGCCTCCCCAAGTAAGCAGGCCTAGCTCGTCAAGCCCTGCCCATGTCTCGGTTGGTTCAGCAAACTGTATTTAGGCCGACTAAAAATAAGTTTGAGACTTTCCATAGAGTCTTCTGCAAACCTAGGTCCATATTTACAAAGATTTTGCATCTGGGTTGCGTCACTTTTTTGATGCAGCCCCAATGCACAATCCTTTTGGATATTTACAAAGCCACACAAAAGTCGATTTGAGTGATTTTGTAAGAACAAGTAATGCAAAACCTCGTATTGCGCTACCTCGTGTTACTTTGCATCAGGCAGGCATCCATGGGTGGTGCATGGCGTTCCAATGCATCCAATGCAGAAAGTGTGCCAGCGCAAGGAGAGAGCACAACTGTTCCATTTCTTTGAAGATATGAATCAGTTCTGCTCTCTGCCTTTCGCTCAATGTGGCACAGCAATTTTACTTGCTGGCTGCGTTATGTGAATTTTTTGTAAATATTTCCCCTAAACTCATCCTGTCTCCAAACTTCTGGGCCAAAATTGCTCTTCTGAACTGTAAGGATAGGATTATTAGTTTGCCTAAGAGGGTGTAGACATACATTTCTAAGTGTGTGCGGCTGGTAAACAGTTTTAAGTTTCAAAGCATGCAGCTGTGCTTGCTTAACTATATTGTCCACACCAAAATCACCAAACGTATCTGCCTGTTTAACTATTACCTCCGTAGGTCTCCAAAAAAAGGAATGTTTTGTCTATGACAGGAAATAATATTTGATCCCTACATTTACTGTGAAGTTGTTAAGTCGTTATTAATGTTGACCGCTTGTAGCACCCTATGATGACCGATGGGGGTAGTGTCTAAAATGACTGTCTGAGCCTCATACTAAAGAAGGGATATGTGCTGGCCTCCCGATTTAGAGGTACATTCTTAATCCATTTAATATGGCCACCTATGTCCTTTGTGTCTAGATTAAATAATAATGGGACCAGCACACACGCCTGGTGAGGAACATGCACAGGCTCCCTGTCCCCGTCTGAGCGCCGAACCACGGCGCTCAGACCAATAACAACACTGCATTGCAGCATTGTGATTGGCTCAGGAGAGCCTGTGTGACCGGGTGCTTCCTACTACCGGCCAGGGCTGCAGGAAGAAGGAAGAAGACGAGGACAGAAGAGAGGTGGCGGCCGGCCAATAAAGGTAAGTACTGTTTTCTTATTTTTTTCATTCCCCCAATCCCCCCTCGCCCCACCTCACCACCCCCGTCCGGTATGAGCCGCTACTGTTATGCAGCTGGCAGCACCCCATAAGTAATTTGGACTTGCTACAGAACAGATATCAGAATTAGTTTCCAGTGCAGGGTCAAAGGTTATTGAGCACTGAACGTAATAGAAATATTTTTAACAGAACACAAAAACAATGTAAGACATTTGAAAAGCTCTATCCTGGTGCTTGTACTGCTATTCTTCCCCAGCTTTTATTATTATTGTTTTCCAATGTATTCTTTTCTTCTCTGTGTTCCTCTCATATAATTTTGCACCAAGATTTTTACTAACATAGGTCTTCATTTCACTTGAGCATTTTGATGTTACTATTATTATGGTTTGAAGGGGATAAATATATTGATTTATGGATGGATGGATGAATGAATAGAGGGATTGGTGAACGGATGGAGAGTGGGGGCATGAATGCAGTGGGCATAAAAAGGAGGATGGCTGAATATATGACTGCAGATGGTGAGAGGATGGATGGATGGGGATGGATGTTAGTGAACGGATGGGTAGATAGATGATTGGATGAGCAGGGATGCTTTATGGATGGATGAATGGATGGACAGATGGATGGATGGATGGGATGAGTGCTTGGGTAGATGAATTCCGGTTCGCCATCTTCGCTCATCTCAGGCCCACAACCTGGTTGTTCCCAGGTTTAAAAAATGCTCCTGGGGAGGAAGGAGCTTTGTGGTCGGCACAACGAAACTGTGGAACTCCCTATCACTTGGGCTGAAGCAAGAAACTAATCTGCTGGCTTTTAGAAAAGCGTTAAAGACCTGGCTGTTTAATCTTTGACGACTTTCTGGACCGTCCTCTGACTGATGAATGACGAATTTAGCGCCTTGACACCTTCGGGTGAAAGTTTCGCGCTCTACAAATTTCTTTTTCATTTCATTTCAATGAATGTGTCTGGGTAAATGGATGGATCCTCATGAATCGATGGATTAACAAATGGGTAAGTGTAAGGATGGATAGAGGGAAGCATGAATGGATGGGTGCTTGGATGGAGGGATCTGTGTAAAAGATAGATTTTGGTGGGTGGATGGATAGTTGGACAGATGGGTGGCCGGGTCTGGTGGCTTAATGGACCAATACGTCCCCTATAGGGGCCTGTGTTTGACCTCATGGTCATAGGTTCAAGTTCCAGTGGGTTCACTCAGCCTTTGATCCTCCTGAGGTCGCTAAAATGAATACCATTGAGTTGGGTAACTATAGACATCTGTTAATCAGCACCAAGATGCCCACAGGTGAACGTGTGCTTTACAAATACACATATTATGTTATGTTATGGGCGAATCTATGGATGGATATATGAAAGGATGATGGGTGGGTGCTTGGATGGATAGATCTGGGTGGATGGATGGATCTTGGTGGGTGGATGGATGGATCTGTCTGGCTACATGGACAGATAGATCGATGATCGATGTATAGATGGATGATGAGTGCTTGGATGGATGGATGAGTGTTTGGATGGAGGGATGGATGGATGGATAGTTGGGGCATATGGATCTTGGTGTGTGGCTGGATGGAGATAAAGATGGATAGATGAGTTGGTGCTTGAATTGATGGATAAATCTGGGGGTATGGATGGATCTTGGTGGGTGGATAGATGGACATTGGTGGATGGGTGAATCTTGGTGGGTGCATAGATGGACAGATGGATACATAAATAGATATGACCAAACTCTTGATGCATACTGTCCACATGTTGAACAATTTATTATTATTCTTATTGTGAACCTTGGCATTACATGATTTGCAACTTGCTGTATTAGATGGAGGTTGAGAGATTCTGGCTTGGACTTTATTATGAAGAAGCTGCTGATAGCCATTAGAATACCAGGAAGGTCTGTGAGGAACACGAGAGGTAGTTTCAAAGCTTGGAAGCCTTCATTCAGACCCACAAATGTGCTCTCTAGATTTCTTATGATACAATCCAATGTCAGTGGCAACTCTTGAATCGCAAGGCTCAGTTGCGACTTAATAGCGCCTCAGAATATATAGGAGTTATATGCCTATTGTCTATTGAGTAGGCAGGTATTTAGTTTTGTTGTGTTTTGCCTGTCCCGTGCTCCTGCCTGCCTTCCTGTGTTTGTTCCAGGGGCCTGTTCTTTACTGGAAACCACTCTTCAGAACATCCTGGCACTCTGGATACTAAAAAAGAAGGACACACTGCTGCCCTACTGCTGGAGGCCTGCCGTGCTTGCTGAGAGGGAAGGCTAGACCTGCCCCCTTCATCCCAGGCTGAAGTGACTCCAAGGGTCAGCTGACTGCCCTCCTGCTCTGGGGTACAAAGACATAAAAAGGTCCAGTGGGCTCATTGCATCTGCTCAGCTTACCTGTTGCCTGGCCCTGCAACTGGACCTGCCTGAGTCCTGCTGGCCTCTGCTGGAGTGAGTTCCTGATCCCCCAGAGGTGCCTTTGGACCCTTGGTGTGGCATCAGTTAAGCTGCTCCTTGAAGAAAGCATGAAATCCTGAAGGTTTGGGCTCTTCGTAACTGTGAACGGGCTTGTGTGCGCCATGATCTTGCTGCCTGCCCCGACTGCCAATGTGAAGCCCAGGTGTACCCATCTCTTCATGCTACAGCAACTGCCGGCGACGACTAGAAACATAGAATCTGTACTTCACGCTACAGAATCGACAGGCCGGGGTGACTGCCAATGTAAATCTCCAACATTAACCGTCCGTGGTGCCCGACAGGATCTTCATGCTACAGTGATGACCATCTGCGACGCCCAGCCTTCTCTTCGTGCTACAGCAACAACCATCTGTGACGCTCTCCCTGGTCATCGACACCTCCTCCACCAATAACTGAACTCGTTGCTGGACTATAAAAGTTACTTATGCAGCAGGACTAACCTTGTCCCTGTTTCCGGCCCACACTTCATCGCGGTCAGCCTGTACTTGTGACTTTCACCCGGTCTTGCATAACGAGATAATCGCTTTGTGCTTTTAGGCACTATACCTTAATTGTTTAAAATTGCATATCTCTATTTCTACTGATTGGGTTTTTGTTGTTTGGGTGTTGAAGAATTTATTATGTTTTTCTCTATTTCTCTAAATTGCAGTCGGATTTTTCTTGTGTTGTGTTTTCACTTTTTTTTTTGTGTGGAGCACACAGCTACTCAGATGAGTGTCTTGACGCTAAGGTTCATTAACCACTAGTCAGAAGAAATTATTAGAAAGCCAGATTGAACAACCAAGTTTTGAGGCTACGGTTGAAGGAACCTTAATCTTTAGTGTCCTGCAGGTAGAGGGAAAGGGCATTCCAGCCAGAGGCGGCAAGAGCCAAGAAAGAGGTGCCGCCCCATTTCTTCCTTTTGATTATTGACACAGCAGCCAACAGAGCATCGGAGGAATGCAGAGTTCTTGCTGGATGGTAGTGTGTGAGTCTATTGGCCAGGTAACAAGGACCTGACTTATAGAAGGCTCTATGGGCCAAAACATGCCCCTTGAAATGAATTCTCTCATGGATTGGCAGCCAGTGCAGTTCCTTAAGGTGCAGATGAATGAGGTTGTTTTTCTGGAGATTTAAAAGGTAGCGGGCTGCAGCATTCTGCAACCGCTGGAGTCTCTTAAGTTGAGCTGAGAAACCCCAGTAGAGGAGGTTATGAGAGCATGGATTACCATTTTCTGGCTATGTGAAGGAAGCAGAAACAGAAACTGTTTTAAGGGTCTGGGAAGGCCAAAGCGCACACCTACCACACTGTCCACCTGGAAGCTGAAGGATAACCTATTGTCAAACTTCAACCCAAGGTTGCGTACAACTGTGGCAGGGGTAGGAGGCAGAGGAGCAAAACTTGGCCAAAATTTGCTTCCCCAAAATGGAGGAGGGGTTCCAAAGACTAGTATTTCAGTTTTGCTGGTGTTGCATTGAAGATTGCTCAGGCACATCCACTGAGATGCTGCTGACAGACACGTTTCAAATCAATTCTGGGCATTAGGAATATTTCTGTCCTAGGTAAGAAGAAGCTGCGTGTTGTCGGCGTAGGATAACACCTACACGCCAAAGGATTCCACCAGGACTGCCAGAGAAGTCACAAAGACATTAAATAGCGTTGGGCTCAGGGCAGAGGCCTGTGAAACATTAAATCATAAAGGGTTGGGGTCAGATGCAAAAGGCGGCTTCCATACTTACGTACATCTGTCTGATAGAACAGATCCGAACCAAGCCAAGGTGGCCCCACCTATCCCAATATGTCTCAGTTGTTGCAGGAGGATAGAGTGGGAAACTGTATCAAACGCCACTGATAGATCTAAAAGCAATAGGATAACTTTCTTCCCTTGGCCCACTGCCAGCTTGATGGGATTGGGAACTTTTACCAAAGTAGATTCTGTACTGTGTCAAGGGCGAAAACCCAATTGAGATGGGTGCACCAACTAATTAGAGTCCAAATACTTGGACAATTGTACATTAATCAGTTTCTCTAGAATCTTTGAAAAGGCCGGCAGTAATGAGATAGGCCTGTAATTGGCCAGGATAGACTTGTCGGCAGAAGGTTTTTTCTGAAGCGGAATTAGCTTGGCTTATTGCCAACAACTGGGAACAGTGGACTGGAGTCAGAAGTCATTTAGGAGGGAGTTAAGAATAGGATTAATGGATACATGATTGGCAGCCAAAATATGAGGGGAAAAAGAATCATCTGGAGAACCAGATTTACAGGACTTTAGGGCTTCATCAGAATCCTCCAGTTAAATAGCGGCGAATTCTGTCAAGGAACAGGATCGAGTGGTTGAAGCCATTAAAGGCTGGTTCCCTGGCCAGTTGATATTTGAGGTATTACCAGATCCTGATACATTTAAAGCATCTACAATACCCTTGATCTTGTTATCGAAGAAATCAGAGAGTTGCATGCATAATTTAGGGGAGGCCTTGAGGGGCTGTGCTAAGGCACTTGGGTTTGAAAATTTCGTAGCTATCTTAAAAACCTCTCTAGGGGCCCGATTCACAAAAGTAAACTGAGAGCAAAGTCTAACTTTACAACTGTTGGTATTCACAAAGGGCATTTACTACTCGTAAATGCCCTTTGTGAATACCAAAAGTTGAACTTTTCGACTTTCGGTATTCACAAAGGGCATTTACAAGAAGTAAATGCTCTTTGAGAATAGCGAAAGTTGTAAAGTTAGATTTTCATCGTATTTTACCTTTGTGAATCGGGCCCTAGGTTTATTGAGAGACACAGCAATTTTGGAGGTGAAGAAGAGCTTACACCAAGACCTTTCAAGTCTTCTGCATTATTGGTCCATTTTCCTGAGCTCCTCATTAAACCAAGCATAGAGGGGCATCTTAAAAGGCCAGACCCTGTCTTAGTGGGTGCAACAATATCCACCATATGTCCTTGCCAGGCATTAGCTGCCTGTACATCCACCTCAATGGTTCCATTCAAAGGAGGAACACTTTTATTAAGAATGGAAGTAGTCTCCTCTGTATTGGTATTTGCCCAACTTTGATATGGTAAAGATGGGGTGGGCCATCTACCTCTGGGGCCCTGCTCTAGTATTCACTTAAAATGAACTGTTGCATGGTCCGACCAAGTATTGCTCTTGACATCCGATACTTCAACATAACAATTAGAGAAGATAGGGTCAAGAATATGACCATTTAGATAAGTGGGTTGATTAACAAACCGCTTCAAATGTCAAGCAGACATATTGTCAAGGAGGAGATGCCTATGTTGATCATCAACCTTATCGAAATGAAAAATTAGATCTCCCAAGATAGAGAAAGTAGAGTATTTCAAAAGATATTTGGATAGACAGTCCTCTAGGGAAGACACAAATTCTCCAGCATAGCCTAGAGGGTGGTAAATTCGGAGTCCCGCCAAGGTTTTACTTGCCCAAGGCAAGAGTCAGAAGCCCAAGGATTCTGCCCCATGGAGTTCAGTAATTTCAAAAGAGATATACTTGAGGGTTTGTCTAAAAATGTTGGCAACACCCCCACCTCTTTTACTTTATAGCTGTTTAAGTGCTGCATAAGTGCTGCATAAATACTTTACATATTGGCTGTAAATTAAGCCGGCTGCTTTTGTGCCAAGCTACCAGAGGATTAAGCACAGGTTAATTTAGTGATTTTTTGTGATTCTCCCGCCCAAGGATTGTCGCTGTTCGTTCAGAAGGGCTCAAACCCTCACTCAACCAACAACCCAATATCTCACACATATTCAGTAGTATTATTTTTCGACTAGACGAGCCAGGAGGATTGAACAATCAGGGTCTGATTTATAATATAGCATTCTTTACTGTCTCTGTCAGGGTGATATAGGACATCATGTCCAATGCCCTGATAGACAGAGAACTGCCATGTTTAGAGATCACTGTTTGAGCAGCGGTTATCTCTGTACCTTCAGAGGAACCACCGCCGTGGCTGTTCATCTGAAGGTACCAAAGTTTAGTGGACGGCTGTCGTTGGTTTTGACGCTCGTTCATCAAAATATTTGTTTTCAAGCACAACCTCCCGCAGTAGGCAGTTCAACCAGTGGCAGCTGGCATCTACGGGGGTGGGGCGGGGTGTGCGCGTGAGCAAAATATTATAAAAAAAATATATAACTTACCTAACATGATTTCCTCGCTCTGGAATCTTCTTCATCCTGGAACTGAAACCAGATGCTGGAACTCCCTGGCGCTGCTCACATGCAGCATGTGAGCAACGCCAGGATTGGTGGGAGTGTCCTTACTCGGTGCTCCACAGTGCCCTGGAGGCCTGCACTGACTCAACCCAGCTGTCTTAAGACAGCTGGGTTGAGAGGTTTAAAGCGCACGTGTGGTTGGTTGTCGCAAGATGGCCGGCCAAAAAGACATGTGCACTTTAAACAGTGCCTTGGGCAGCCCTCACTCCTCCCTGCTGCTGTCAGTCAGTAGCGGCCCATCCCCATCCTGACGCTTGGCTCGGGGCGGGGGATGAAAAATAAAATGGTAATGAACTACCATTTTATTTTTCATCTCTGGGGCTTTGAGGGGGATTTTGAGTGGGGTAACGCTCCTCCCCTCCAACAGAGGAGCCCCCCTGGGTTTAGCTCTGGGCATGGAGGGTCATTATTTTAATTCTTCTGTTCTTTACTACTAGGTTTTTCCTGGTGGTGATGGACAGAAAAATTGGACATCAGATGATCCACTCTAAATACAGAGGGGCAGGGTGATTACCTTACTCCGTGGCCAGCGCTGAGTAAGGCCATCAGAGTAAGCTTTTCGTCGAAGGAGCCAATGGGGCTGCCTCCAATGGAAAGCTTACGGTCCGTATGACTTACAGTAGGGTAGGTGGACGAGAGTTTACCGTCAGGCTACTTCGTCACATCTAAATCAGGCCATTTGTCTTTAAAACGGTGACTATTTTGTCTATAGATGGCTCTTTCAATGCAAGATACTAACCTGTATTTCCCATGACATATATACTGCAAAATGACTTTCTTTTTAGTCAACTTTCTTAAGTCTCAAATAGTATCAAGGGCAATAAAATTGTCTTTATATGAATATAAATGTCTGCTATCTTTCACAAGAGATTTTATTTGTATGAGTTTTGTATTGGTATTTCGAGAGCTAAAATGACTGTCATGATTTGAAGACAGAGCACTTGCCACCCAAACCAAATCCATTATCGTTTTATTTTTCCGAGTAATACTTGATTAACTCAACTGCTATATTGTCTTCTGATTTAATGTGGAGTCGCAGAATCTATCGTCTGTTTAAAATGTTGTCCTTGCCTTCAGAGATCCTTTCATTTGGGAATGGAAACTAAACTGCTTTCAAAGCCATAGCCTAATATCCAACCTCCCACACATTAAAAGAGCAAAACAACATATCAGAGTCAAAGTATGTGCCAAAATGTCAGTGATATAAAATCAGAGAGCAGGAGTACCATTGTGGATAAAACCTTGATGATGGGAAGAGTTTTTTGTATTCCTCCTCATTTCTCAGTGTCTTTGTGGGATCCCTCTTTTTTAAACTTAAATGGAAACGTTTTCAGTATTTTATGAGTCTTTTCTTTCTGCTTTTTGAGCAAGGCTACATCTATTGTACTGTTATTCATTATTTGTGATGGGGTGCTCTGACATTGCTCTGATAGCAAATTACAAGTAAAATGCTTTTTTGTGTGACTCACATTGTTTCTGGAAATAAAGCATGTATTTCCAGAAATGCAAATGTTGTAATTTATTAAATCTTATATTTCATTGGAAGTAGGTATAATATTATTGGCAAGGATTTAATACCAATAATTCAGACTTTCTTCGTGAATTGTTTATTATGGCACAGTCCATCATTTTCAGCATAAAACAATAAAATATTTTGATGAAAACCAATCTGCCTGACAGCAGCATAGAATGAAGACAATTATAAATAATATGCGTGAGAAACCGCATTACATTTTGAATGTAATGCAGTTGTTGTAATATAATATAAACTCACATAGCAAAGCAAGTATTATTGCTACTGCAACCAATATAAAACTTTAATTTCATGGAGGAAAACGTGAAAGGCATGAACTATGTAGCTATCCCAGAACTAGTATTGCATAGAGACACCATATATGCAACTTACATGCGTCAAATATATTTAATAAGCGTGCCTGGATATGGAAATAGGACGTTTTAGTGCAATTTAACATTTTGACCAACACTCATATGTCTGAAAGTTCAGAAAGGTGAGTGTATTGGGCCCTCATTACCAGCTGGCTGAATTTAGGTGCAGGAATACCGCTGGTTTCATCACACCTAAATCTGGACTTTACTAACTATTGCCATTAGAATGGGGAATAAGTATGCAGACTCTGGAATAACGGTTGAAACACATCTTTCTTTGAAGTCTGGGACTATTTCACCAACATTTACCACCGTTTCTGAGCAGGTGGTAAATGCCAGCAGGGGACCTGTGTGGTTTGGGAGTAGGGTGCAGTAAGGCCGCCTATGGCCTTGCCAGGCTGTGACCAAGCTAGGGGAGCATTGTTTGCTCCTCTCCTGGTGCTGGAGGGTGCGGGCATGGGGCAGAGTGTGCCTCTGTCCACAGTCTCTACTTCAGCTGTGATTTTACCACGTCATTTCAGGGCCAAAATCCCCTGAGCAATGGTAGAATGGCCTATGACAGCATAAGATTCAGTTCAATGATAGCCATAAGAGATGATCTTCAACAAACCTGACATATGTTTTAGAGCACTGTTATCATAAACCATGACCTTCTTACCTTGGAGAAGAAGCCAACTGGGCCAATGATAGCAAAGGTTAAAATATGGTTATTCTCAGTGAGTCGAACCCAGGCTAGTATTTGTTCTGCTATCGAATTAGTAAGGTACCTAACTCTGGCATCTATAAATTTCACCAACAGCGAATACTTTGGAGGGTTAAACCATATTAAGCAGTACATAGTCTCATGAAAGTGTTTCTAAATAAATGCTTACGTAAATTACATCTTTCTAAGGACAGGTCTATACAGATGCATAAGAAGTTAGCTCTTAGGTTTGACTTGGCTACGCAGCTCTCCTCCAAAGCTCATGTGATGATAAGAAAAGAGTATTGGAAAGCGGTAAAGAGAGTGGGGCTTCGGCACTATCCTGATATTGATGTTCTTTTTTAAGGACATTTCATTGGCAGTAGTTGGGTTACTGTGCTTATGAAGACTTTCCAGTGCAGTGTATGGACAGATACACTGTCCATAAACTGCAATGGAGGTGCTTTGTTTTAATATATATTTTCCGGCCACAGAGTTAAAGGAAACCATGCATGTTCCATAAACACCGGTGCCATTGTATATTGTGCGTGCTAGTAGAAGTGCGTTGGACACATTATAGTATTACTCACTTGGGATTCCCATTATTATAGCTATCCACTGCATCCATGTCTTGCATGATGACATGGGCACGCTAAAGTGAAGATCTTGAAAACAATATCCCCTATTGACTAATAAAGATGTTTCATTCATTGAAGATGGCAGTCACACCCAGCCCAATGATGCAATGGCATCTAAGCTTGTTTCCATAGCGGGGGCTTGAGGACAGTATATCGGGGCTGAAGTCAGCTGCCACCTGTGGTTCAAGAGCCCAGTTCCTGAAGGGAGGTTTTGGGTTGGGCCTGGTCCCAGCCAGCACCTGGGGAAACACATAGCTGCCAAGGTTTCAGATTGCTTATGTGTGACATTTTCATAATTTCAGTGTAAATATGAGTGACATTTAACGACCATGAGTGACACTTTCTTGCCACCAAAGTCAAGCAGCAAAGATGAGGGAAACTTAAATATCAGGAATTACACCCATTTGAGCAACGAGAAACTCTATGAAGATCTTAAAACTGCTGCAAAGCTCTGGGCGAGATACAGAGTGGGAAGAGAAAGATCCAATTGCACAATCATAATTAATACCTCATACTTTAAGAGACCAAAGTTCAGAAAAGAAATTATGAGTGCGACAAACCATTACTTCATAGAGAATGAAAAGTCGGTTGAATCAGCAGTGACACTATGGAAGGCATATAAAACAGTAATTAGAGGCCAAGCACTCACTTTTATAGTGGGGATTAGGAAAGATAATAGGAAACAGGTAGAAGGGTTAGAACACGACGTCCTTGAATTAGAAACACAATTAATAAGAGCAGAAGATGAAGGCACGAGGCACTTGCTGAATCTTAAACGACAAGAATGTAAAGACCAAAATGGTACAGCACCGAGTATACGAGCTCAGAGACAAAGCGAGTAAACTCCTCTACTGGCTCGATAAACGAGAAAGAGCGAGCCGTTGGGTGGCAACTATCCAAACTACAGAGGGGGAGATTCACAGTGAACCTCAGGCAATAGCAGAAGCTTTCACGGCCCACTACAAACATATTTATTCCTCTGGGGCGACGTCTACAGTCCGGGACACCTTAGATATCCTCAAAGATAGACTCCTTCCATCTCTAACCACTACCGAGATGCAGCTCTTGGACAGTGAGTTCACCACGGAGGATGTAATGCAGGCAATCGTATCGCTTCCATCGGGAAAGGCCTTGGGCCACAGTGGGATACCCATGGAATTATACAAAACCAAGGCCAAACATACTGTACCCTACTTGCTCAAGATGTATAAAGTAAGTGAGGAGAGAGGAATCTTGCCTAGAGACCAACGATTGGTCTTGATTGTGGTAATCCTCAAAGATGGGAAACCCCCCGACCAGTGTGGATCGTATCGGCCAATATCCCTGATTAATGCTGAGACAAAAATCCTAGCCAAATTGATGGCCCTCCGACTTCTTCCAATTGTAACCAGATTGTTACACCTGGACCAATCCGGATTTATGCCCGGTCGCAACAGAGCTTTTAACCTGCGACGCCTCTATGGGGTCCTGGAGCACGTAAACAGAATCCAAGAAGATGCAGTGGTGTTATCGCTCGACGCTCGTATGGCCTTTGACACCATCAAATGGCCATACCTGTTCGTGGTCCTCGAGCATCTGGGGGCAGGACCCCGATTCCTGGCCTGGATACGACTCTTATATTGTGAACCATTGGCACAGGTTGTAGTGAATGGTAGAGTGTTGCAGATCTTTCCGTTACAGCGAGGAACGAGACAGGGTTGCCTCTTGTCCCCGCTGCTATTTGCACTAGTTCTCGAGCTATTGGCAGCATGGATCCGTGGATACCCTTTGATCCGCGGACTCAGATGGACGGCAGAATGGGAGGATAAAATATCATTATATGCTAATGATATTCTGCTCTATGTTGCGTCGCCCTACTCCTCTATCTCCAGAATCTTAAATATATTCGCCTCATTCCGGAGATACTATGGTTTCACAATAAACTGGTCCAAATCGGTGATCTTCGTCTTGCATGGACCGATACCACGACTCCCGAAGGATTGTGAGGCCCAAGTGATGTCTGAGGGATTCCTATATTTAGGAGTATTTGTCACTCCCCATCGGGGTCTATTCATTACTAAAAATCTCCTCTCTCCACTTACTAGACTGAAAGGGGATGTACCACAGTGGCGCTCACTCCCCCTTATCCTGCTAGGCAGGGCAGCATTTTTAAAAATGATGGCTTTACCACGTTTTTTTATATATTTTACAGAAGACACCCTTTCTGGTTCCGGATACATACTTTAGGACTACTCAGGGCGAGGTCAGAACCCTACTGTGGGACGGGGTGCACCTAGGATTGCTCTCAACAAGCTATCCCTGGGATGGTTCGATGGAGGGATAGCCCTACCGGACATCCAAACGTACTATAGGGCGGCGCAGCTGACAGTAATCAACCAATGGGGTCAGCAACCTATGACAGAACCGGCCTTCCGTATGGACTGCTTGGTCCTGCACCCGTACACAAAACCAAGGAATTGTCCCCTAGAGGGGCCAACGGCCTTGACGATCCAACTATGGCACTCGACACTCAGTAAACTGGGCTGGAAGAATAAGATCACCCTAGCAACACCTTTATGAGATTCAGACCTTCTGGGGGATTTAAGCAAGAGGAAAGAATTCGACAAATGGGACTTGCTGAGCATATCGCGGCTGGGAAACGTATATTCCCATAAGGGAATTATCCCCTTCATTGACCTACAAAAAACGTACGATTTGACCCCTACCGAGGCATTTCGATATATTCAACTCAGACATGCCTTGATGGCAAAAATACCCAGAGAAGAAACCCTGACAGACTCGTCACCCCTAGAAAATAGACTACTGGAGGAACAGATCTCCCCAAAGGCCATTTTGCTCACTTATAGGAAACTAGTAAACAATGCCCCAGATATCTTGAAGCGGCAACGAGAAAACTGGGAGAGAGATGTTGACATGCAGGAGGAGGAGGAGGAGTGACCTGAGGTCCCAGTTTCGATTAATTCAGCTCAAAATATTGCACAGAGCATACATCTCCTACACCACACTTGTAAAGATGGGGAGGGGAGCGGACCCACTGTGTCGCAGAGGTTGCGGTCCGGAGGGAACCTTTTTCCATACAATATGGTCCTGCCCTAAAGTACAAACTTACTGGAATGGGATAGCACACACCCTGGGCAAGGTGTATGGAGAAGGGATGCAACACACTGCCAAATGGTGCCTGCTTAATGTATGGGAGGCAACAGATTTGAGGAGGGGTGAGCAGATTGCCGTAACCTTGGGATGGATGACTGCCAAAAGGAATATAGCACGAAATTGGGGAGCGGAAGCTGCACCAACCCTAAGGGACTGGGAGATGGATATGGACTGGTGCATGGTGGCCGAAAAGACGATGTGAATAGAGGGTGTTCACAAAAATGGGGAAAAGTTTGGAATAAGAAGAATGAGTATAGAGGCTTCCCATGCACCACCCCGGCGGACCGACCGCAGCATTCTCGATCGGAAGATGAAGTAGACTAAATAAAAACCCTAGAAGGAGAGGAAGAGACAGATACAGAATATACATTCCAATATAAAGAGTATGTCTATGTTGTGTTGGCCTTGATACATACTGATGTATAAGAATAATGATGTAATGTACTATACTTGGTATGCGTTTCTCAATAAAAAAGAATTTAAAAAGAAAACCTGCTGCAAAGCACCAGAAATGGATGGGCACTGTGGGACCTGACTGTACCAAACAGGATGTAAGAGGCCCCAGCACGGATAATCTCAGCTGCCTAATACTAAATTATCATAATTGCCCAGAGTCACTACAGTCAGCTGACAAGGAGCGCTCTCCAGCCCGCTGGTGCAGCGGGCAACTGTGTGTGGGATAAAATCAGGCCTGTGCACTGAAGCACGATGAGAGAGTAGGGTGATCTGTATCCACAAACAGGCACTTCCACAAGTAAAGTGGGAGGCAAACAACAGCTGAAGCCCTCTCTGAGCGAGCATCTGCTGTCTGATTGTAACACAAGAGCATGGATTTAAAAAACACATTTGCAGCAAGCCACAGGTCACGTTCCCAAATGCTGAACACAAAGCTGCCAAGTTTTCAGATTGCTTATGTAAGACATTTTCATGGTTTAGGTGCACTTCTGAGTGACATTCAGCTGCCAAATGTGTGACAATTAGAGTGACACGTTCTTGTGAGTAAAGCCAAGAAATAAAGTGTATGTAAAAGATTAATGCCAGAAGTTACACCCTTGGAGCAATGAGAATCCCTAAAAATGTCTTAAAACTGCTATAAAACACCTGGCATTAAAGGTGAACACGTGCTTTATGATGAACACTAAGGGGCCGATTCCGATCTCGGTCGGAGGCGCACCCAATACCATTCGGTCGGGAAAAAAGCCATGCGAAAGCCTGTTTCCCGACCGATCCGTACAGTACACCGAACGAGCAAGTACGATGCGCACAACAGCAAAAAATCCGGCCGAGCCGTACTCACCCAAACCAGGTCCTGTACTCCGACCGAGGCGAATCCGGAAACGCCGAATCGAGTCGCACGGAAGGGAAAATGCAGCCCCGTCCGGCCGGACAAGTACGATGCGCTTTCCGTACGCTCCGAACCCGTCGCTACATACGGCACGTCAAAGCATCCGGGAGAGGCGCACATAAGCTCCGATTCGCGCCACAACACGATCCACGGCTCCGAGACGAACACGGCACCGACGAGGACGACGCGAAGCGACGAGGACGAGGCGAAGCGACGAGGACGACGCCAAGCAACGAGAAGGACGAACGACACGAACCAACCATGAATCCCTTCGTCCCGATCATACCAATATTCTACATTTACTACCGGAACAGGCACGGACGCGTACGGCGCAGAAGGTAAGCCAGACACCAACCACAAAACACATACAACACGTACACGACACATCACACACACACACGGGGATGCTGAATATACTTACACCAGCAACAGCAGCACCATAGGGGCGGGATGCCCATCACCAATGCCACATATGCACACAGGGGCCTGGATGCGCACCACCACCCCCTACCCAGGGGGGCTGGATGCCTACCACTACTACCACCCTTACCCAGGGGGGCTGGATGCCTACCACTACTACCACCCTTAGCCAGGGGGGCTGGATGCCTACCACTACTACCACCCTTAGCCAGGGGGGCTGGATGCCTACCACTACTACCACCCTCACCCAGGGGGGCAGGATGCCTACCACTACTACCACCCTTAGCCAGGGGGGCTGGATGCCTACCACTACTACCACCCTTAGCCAGGGGGGCTGGATGCCTACCACTACTACCACCCTTAGCCAGGGGGCTGGATGCCTACCACTACTACCACCCTTAGCCAGGGGGGCTGGATGCCTACCACTACTACCACCCTCACCCAGGGGGGCAGGATGCCTACCACTACTACCACCCTTAGCCAGGGGGGCTGGATGCCTACCACTACTACCACCCTTAGCCAGGGGGGCTGGATGCCTACCACTACTACCACCCTTAGCCAGGGGGGCTGGATGCCTACCACTACTACCACCCTTAGCCAGGGGGGCTGGATGCCTACCACTACTACCACCCTTAGCCAGGGGGGCTGGATGCCTACCACTACTACCACCCTTAGCCAGGGGGGCTGGATGCCTACCACTACTACCACCCTCACCCAGGGGGGCTGGATGCCTACCACTACTACCACCCTTAGCCAGGGGGGCTGGATGCCTACCACTACTACCACCCTCACCCAGGGGGGCTGGATGCCTACCACTACTACCACCCTTAGCCAGGGGGCCTGGATGCCTACCACTACTACCACCCTCACCCAGGGGGGCTGGATGCCTACCACCACTACCACCCTCACCCAGGGGGGCAGGATGCCTACCACTACTACCACCCTTAGCCAGGGGGGCTGGATGCCTACCACTACTACCACCCTCACCCAGGGGGGCAGGATGCCTACCACTACTACCACCCTTAGCCAGGGGGGCTGGATGCCTACCACTACTACCACCCTCAGCCAGGGGGGCAGGATGCCTACCACTACTACCACCCTTAGCCAGGGGGGCTGGATGCCTACCACTACTACCACCCTTAGCCAGGGGGGCTGGATGCCTACCACTACTACCACCCTTAGCCAGGGGGGCTGGATGCCTACCACTACTACCACCCTTAGCCAGGGGGGCTGGATGCCTACCACTACTACCACCCTTAGCCAGGGGGGCTGGATGCCTACCACTACTACCACCCTTAGCCAGGGGGGCTGGATGCCTACCACTACTACCACCCTCACCCAGGGGGGCTGGATGCCTACCACTACTACCACCCTTAGCCAGGGGGGCTGGATGCCTACCACTACTACCACCCCCACTCATAGGATGGACAATGCATGACACAACCAGCACACCACAACCTAGGGAATGCAAGATAAAGACATCCCCCCACCACCATGACAAGCGTGTGTAGGCTGTGTCAAATGCCTACAACACCGAACATGACTTTGAACATACAATGTGACCCCCTAGCACATGTGCCACACATATATGTGTGTGGCACCCACAATGCAAGCAGCCCATGACCATTGTGGCAATGGGGCCTAAACCCCCATCATCACAGTGACCAAAAGGTAAGTGTGGGGTCCATAGCTGAAGCACATTTTGACCATTGTGGCAATGGGGTCTAAACCCCCATCATCACAGTGACCAAAAGGGAAGTGTGGGGTCCATAGCTGAAGCCCATTTTGACCATTGTGGCAATGGGGTCTAAACCCCCATCATCACAGTGACCAAAAGGGAAGTGTGGGGTCCATAGCTGAAGCACATTTTGACCATTGTGGCAATGGGGTCTAAACCCCCATCATCACAGTGACCAAAAGGGAAGTGTGGGGTCCATAGCTGAAGCACATTTTGACCATTGTGGCAATGGGGTCTAAACCCCCATCATCACAGTGACCAAAAGGGAAGTGTGGGGTCCATAGCTGAAGCACATTTTGACCATTGTGGCAATGGGGTCTACACCCCCATCATCACAGTGACCAAAAGGTAAGTGTTGACAAAGAAAGAGCTGCAACTGCCAAACTGCATGGATCATTCCTGGTCACAGAACCAAAAACTCATCTGTGGCAAAGTAGTGTATGTGTCCCATTGCAACATAAATTGGGTGAGCCAAATACTGCAGTGCAAATGAGACATTCCTTTGGCCATGTGCAGACAAACAACACCCATGGTGGCTGACACCGTCAACATTCATCAATGACACAATGACAGAAGTGACCATCAGAATGCAGAACCACATATTTGCACCAATGGGCACACAAATGCAGATATCCTGTGGAGACAGCAGATGTGAGGTGAACAGATACCATACCATGGCAGCAATGGGACACACAAACCATGATCACTGTGCTGACCGATGACCTAGGAGTCCCAGGGACAGCAGGGGAAACACACCAAACAACATACAGCCAATGGCACACCCAAGATATGCCAATGCAGTGGTGCAGATGCACAAACACAAACAGGCAGACCAACACTGACATCATACACAGCAGGTGAGGGGGGGTGCCAGTGTCCCCAGGTAACCACACAACACATGAGGAGAGCTGAATACCAATCATACAGATGTGCATACAGTGCCACACTAAGGTAACTCATGGATCCAAATCCCCTATGTGGGCAAGCAGGCATTGTCAGATGAGAGGGAGCACAAAACACACATGTCACACAGGAACGTAGGAACAACAACTGACACAGCAAGACACAGACACACCACAGCACCACCCCCAGGGCCCCCACAATGTGGTGACCCTTGGCTGCATAAAATTCCCACTCTGATGACAAAGCTGAATGTGGTTCACACTGTGAACCACAGTCATGTGTCCTGAGCAACAAACTACCATCACACCGACACAAGCACAAATCAATCAGCATGGCCAGTAAGCCAAGGCCAACATGGAGGCAGGGGTCCAGCTGGGCAACAACTCCCATCTGCACACACTCAAGACCACACCCCTCGACCTCCAACAATGTGCAGCAGTGAAGTACACATGCACTGGTGACATTGCACATGCACCCATGACTATTCCAGGGTGGTGGGTGGGAACCAAGGTGCAGAAACACATCACACATGGCCACTCAACAAGACTCCTGAATGTCTGACACACTGCACACTACGCTGTACATGGACATGACGGCGATACCACACCAACCAATGGGATCCCAGCCACAGTCACACACCAATGAAGAAGCCAAGGTCACCCACAAAGAACACACATAGACAACAACCAACATCGCAGCCCGGACCCTGAGGAGTGCCAGCAGTCACACACACAACGTGTCACAATAACTTAAAGATAACACGAACTGAAAATCACATGACAGGGGCAAACAACAAGTGCCAAGGGGAAACCTGACTGTGACCCATCTGCGTCTGCACACAAACTCAGCCCTGACAGCAAACACACCTATGGGTGACACCCTGATGACCAGTAATGTGCCATGCACCCACATCACAGAGAACACAGGGAGAAGACTTTGGGGGAACATAGCTCAAGTCAGCAAGCATCACAAACAGGTACAACACTAGGGATCACAGCATGCGCAGATAAATGGAAGTGAACACACAGACATGCACATACAACACACACCTTGGGCGCAGGCAATGTCACACGTGTACACACTGCCATGAGGGGACTCCACTCCTGTGTGAGGAAAGCTGTGCCATATGTTGCCTCAGTAGGGCCCCATCATGTCAGCTGAGCACTTGGTCACACAATCAACAATTAGCACCAAATGAGGGCTCCCGTCACATCAGCCTGGTCATGGATGTGCCAACGGAATCATCAGCACAGATCCAACACACTTGTATAGCAATGTTGCACTGACTACACGGATGAGTCCTTCCCCATTGATGCCCAAACCTGCATGTCCAGTGGAGATGGCAACACGGTCAGGGAAGTAGACAAATCCAACAATGGAAGGCACAACAGATGTGCAGGGGTGGAAGCCACAGATATGAAATTGCTAATGTAAGTAGGAAATCCCATTGCCAAATACTGAACACATGACACCCTCAGATGCTGCTATGGATGACATGGATACACCACATGATAGGACACATTCCCCCTGGACCACATGGGTTCCTGCACAGTAACACTTCATAATCATGAGACCAGATATCACCATCACTGCAGCAAGGGCATGGTTAGCAGCACCAACAACATGTACATCTGAAGCATGAGCACTAGAGAAAAGAAAGTTGCTTTATTCAGCATATGTGTTGAATGAAAACGACGTCCAGAAAAAAAGAGCAAAGGCCAATGGCCAGTCCATTGTCAAAGTTCAAACAGGGTGACACTGGCAGATGTCACCCTACGCATGCCTGCACAAAACCAGGGACAATCCACTAGGAGGGGCAACCGGGGGGCAGGCCAGGCACCGCAGGGACAGGATCAGGGCTCACCAGGGGGAGTCAGGGAAGGGGTGGTGGGTGCTGGAGAGCCACTGACAACTGCAGTGGAGGTGTCTGACATGGTGTGTGCCGGCACAACTGGGGGGCATGACTCAGATGTCGTGGGTGCCGGCACAACTGCAGTGGACCCTGCAGATGGAGTGGACAGGTCCGCCACTGCAGTGCCCAAGTCAGACAGGGCGGTAGTGGACTCCACTGCAGTGCCTACCTCCAGGGGAGGAGAATGGGGAACAGGCAAGGTGGGTTGGACAGAGGGGGAGGACACCCTCACCACATCAGTGGCACAGACAAGCGCAGCGGGGGGTGTGGTGCTGGGAGAGCAAGTGGCAGGGGGAGAAGGCCGGAGCCTCTTGGGGATGGTATATCTGTGGGTGGGGGAACCTGGGGCAGGGTGTGGTGGGGGCACCTGTGGAGTGGGGGCCTGAGGGATGGAGGAAGGAGACCTGGTGCTTGAGCTGCAGGGCGGTGGCGGGGTCTTGCTCTTAGGACTCCGTGGGGACTTGCGGGTGGGGGCCTCAGTCCGTCTGCGCCTGGGGGAGGGTGTCCGGGGGCGAGGGGCACTCTGCTCCGTGTGGGTGGGCTTCCTCTTCCCCCGGGATGCTGGAGCAGCTTCATCGGTGGGGAAGAGGCCGAGGTCACAGAGGAAGAGCTGCTGTGACTTTGGGGTTGCAGGTGAGGCAAGGGAGGGTGCTTTGGAGGGAGAGGGAACTGAGGACTGCGCAGTGCATGTGGATGCGTGTGTGTGTTCCAGGGCCCCATCCCCTGTGAGTCTGGCTTCAGTCCCCTGAATGTGCGTGCGTGTGCGTTTTGTCATTGGCGTGTGTGTAAGTGTGCTGGATGTGTGTGTGCTGGTGTGTGCCTGTGCCGGTGTGTGTGTGCTTGGGATGGGTAAGGTGCTGGGGAGTGTGGATGGAGCAGAGGCAGGAGGGGTGAGGGACCGTTTGAGGAGGGACACTGCTGCCGTCAGGGAGGAGTCCATGGACCTATTGCCCCTCTGTAGGTCAGACATGCCCGATGAGATGCCCTCCATGAACGACACCAGCTGAGTCAACAGCGCGGTGTGCGCATGGAGGACACTCAGCATGGCTGTCTGGCCTACATGGAGCTGGCGAAGGAGGTACACAGACTCCTCACTCAGGGCAGCAGGGGACACAGGGGCAGGGGCTGCGGTGCCTGGCCCAAAGGAGACACGCTCCCGGACATGGGAGCCTCCACGGACCTGGGGAATGGGAGCCGATGGGAGGGCGGTGGTGGTGCTGGTGGTGGCGGGGACAGCAACACTAGCTGGGGTGTGGTGGCTGCTGACACCCGCCTCCACAAGGGAGTCATCCTCCGAGTTGCTCTGGTCCTCAGCTGAGGTGGATGCTGCTGAGGACTCCTCGGTGTGGCTCCCCTCGCCCTCCGTGCCACTGGGTCCCTCCGACCACTCCTCGGCTGCTGACCCAGTCTGGCTCTCTGGCTCCTCCTGGTCCGTGGAGCTGTCCCCTTCCGTGGCCGTGGATGTATCTGCAAACAATGGGGAAACAGACAGACATCAGTCACCTGCACAAAACGCACACACCACTGTGAGCACAGCACATCACAGAGCAAGCCCTGGCATCATTAGTTGTACATTGCTAAAAGTGCCCTAACTGAACAGGAGAAGCCAATTGTCAGTCTGATGCCAAGCATGGCACTCACATCCCACATGGCCTTGCACCCATCTGTCTGGTGTCTGTTGGATTGCAACACCCCAGTGTG
Organism: Calotriton arnoldi; assembly: GCA_963921515.1. Classification (NCBI taxonomy): domain Eukaryota; kingdom Metazoa; phylum Chordata; class Amphibia; order Caudata; family Salamandridae; genus Calotriton; species Calotriton arnoldi. Next base: position 736,943 of record CAWUFW010002837.1, on the reverse strand, counting down.
GACACATGCACCAAGTACACAGTAGTTGGACAGTGCAGAGGACACGGTGTGGCATGTGGACATGCACACATCACAGCTCTTGCCACTGAGTCAGTACAGGTTTCCGGATGAAAGGGATGCCCAGAGTCAAATAGGAAATGCATGTGATGCATACCAGCGACAGACACCATGATGCACCCATGTCCTGATAGCCAGCGCCACTATGGTGTGCATGTAGCACATGTCACTCCCCTGCAGGCTCACCAATCAGTAGACACATGCCATGGCGGAGGCATGACTGCAAAGTCATACATCACTGTCTCAGTGATGTATGACTTTGCAGCCAGACAACAACACTCTGCACTGTGTCACAATAGTAGGTCATGGGGAATGCAAGTCCTGGAGCTGCACAAGTGCACATGTACATCCCCCCACAACACATCCTCTCAACCCTCATCTGTCCAGGTCATACCTATTGGACATATGGGAGACCTGTGACACTACCCTCTGAACCTGAGCCCCTCACACTCTGCTGTGAATGGGGAACAGCTGCCTGAACTTCACATTCACATGCCCCAGTCTGCATGGGCAGCTGATCAGACACCTATGTGACACACAAGTATCGTCTCCTATGGTCACATCTCCAGTGGCATGCTGAGCCCCTACCAAGAAACTCCACAGCAGTCCTGGCGACTAATCCACAGCACACTGACACAGAGGCAGACACCTGAGGGGTCAAATCACTGCGCACAATGTGTCAGCTGATACACGGGAGTGGGAGTACAGAGTGTATTGTATGGCCTGGAGTAGGCATGACTGTCCAGCCCCACATGAATGAGGGATGAGCCCTGGACTGTAGGCAGCTGGCTAAGTATGTGTGACACACGTCATATACATACTCCTGGGGCCCAAACATTGTTCCCACCCGCAGCATGGGTGTGTGCCAGATACCCCAGCCACATGTGGTGGATCAGCTCAGCAATTGGACCACAGATCAAAGTAACACGCTGAATACATGTCAGAATACAGGCATTGTGTAAGCAATGGACCCACCCATGATGCCCACCACAGAGTCAGGGAAACAGATGCTGTCTCCCACCTTGAGTCAAGCAAACTGCAAGGACACAGTCCTAAGTGACAGTATTCCCTGCATGTAAGGGCCACACCTGGGTATCAGATGAGGAGTGGGCAGTGCACAATAGAGGGACATGGCTCCTGGACAACATGACTGCTGTACTGTGGCAGTTTAACCAGGCCCGAGGAGGGCACATAGCATGTTAGACAGAGTTCACAGTGCAGTCTTTGACTCACCCCTCCTTGCTGCTCTCTGGCCTTCAGCTGCCCATCCAGGTCTGGAAAGACCACCGCCAGGATCCTGAGCATGTGGGGGGTCAGGGTCCGTGTTCCGCCCCTCCTGCGAGGAGGCGACAGCTTCAGCTGGACCCGTGCAATCCTCCGGGTCCAGCCCCGAAGGTCCTGCCACCTCTTTTGGCAGTTGCGGATCCGGCGCTTGTAGACCCCCACGGACCGGACAGCCCGGACGATGTCCTTCCAGATCTCCTGCTTCCGATGGGCAGAAGCCTGTCAGGATGACAAAGTGATAAGGCCATTACTACACATGCAACATATCCGTGCATGACACAGTTGCATATACATGTCGCAATCACAGGGGCACATGGTGTACACAGGCAGTGCACGGCTGCCCATGGACAGTTTTCCAGAAGTCACTACATGGTATCATTGCATGGGGAGTAAAACCCTGTTCAGAAGCACTGTCACTGCACCATACCTGTCCAGTGCAAGTCACTACACACTATGGGGGTGACAACTACTCAGTGAGCCTGCTAGCCAGTGGCGTGCAGACTCTCAGCCTTGCTAGTCAGACAAAATGCACATTCAGAAAGGCAGTGCACAGGACACTCACCTGCTCCCCTGGTGTCCCATACAGCTTGCTGTACTGTGGAAGTAGGCTGTCCAGCAGGGCCTGGTTCTCTTCAAGGCTGAAGGCTGGGGCTCTCTCCACAGTACGTGCCATTGCAGGGTCCAGAGGGGCAGAGACAGCAGCAGTGCAGTGGCAGATGTCGTCTTGGAGCATGTAGTGCAGGCAAGTGGGCTCTCAGGGGACCAGCCAGCAATATATATGTGCTGGAGAGGCAGATACTGTCCCTTGTGTCCAAAGTGATAGGTCCAAGTCGTTTGCATCTTCTGAATCTGGCCAATCCATGGAATAGCAGCACCAAAACACGCCCACAGCATCCTTCAAATCTTCAACTTCATGACATACATGATTTTGCAACATTGTTGTGGGTGACCAACTGATTTTCCAGCAACCGACTCGTTCAGAATTCGAAAACGCGTCCGTTGCCAGGCAAGCCCATTGTCAATGGGTGCGCACCGATCGGTCCATTGCAGTACAACGCGCACAGGGGTACAACGCGTACCCGCACACATTGAAAGCAATGGGCCGGCCAGAGGCACCGATCGGTCCATTGCAGTTCAACGCGCACAGGGGTACAACGCGTACCCGCACACATTGAATGCAATGGGCCGGCCGGAGGCACCGATCGGTCCATTGCAGTTCAACGCGCACAGGGGTACAACGCGTACCCGCACACATTGAAAGCAATGGGCCGGCCGGAGGCACCGATCGGTCCATTGCAGTTCAACGCGCACAGGGGTACAACGCGTACCCGCACACATTGAAAGCAATGGGCCGGCCGGAGGCACCGATCGGTCCATTGCAGTTCAACGCGCACAGGGGTACAACGCGTACCCGCACACATTGAAAGCAATGGGCCGGCCGGAGGCACCGATCGGTCCATTGCAGTACAACGCATCACTGTACATGTGACTGGCATATGTCAGCATGCCTGTCTCAGATGGACATATGCCAGCCACAGATAGCTCCCAGGGAGTGAGGGGCACACCTACATCACGACAGCCTGTCCAAACCTTATCATAAGGCATGTAAGGCTGCATTTCCTATTGTGTGTATGTTGGTGTACATGTTGTCCTGTGGGTGTCACCTGTGGGCAGCCACCCCCAGGCTGTGCACGTGTTCATGGGGACAGGATCCTGGGTGTTACGTGTACGTGACCACTGTGATGTGCAACTGTTCATATCTGTGCATGTGCCATGGTCACATTTCACAGTGGTGTTTGTGTATGTCATGTCACATACCCCGTGAGTCCCATGTGGGACGGTATGTTTGAGCCAGGGTGTCCCAGTGGCACAATAGTGATGGACCTCCACAGTCTTTGTGCATGTAGTGTTTACAATGTCTCTGATTTCATGTGCACAATGGGAGACAGTCTCCACATCCACGTTGTGTGTGCATGGACTCTGATGTTGTGCGTGTGTGTCACAGACATCCATGTCTGTCCTGCCGTGGCAAGTGGGGCCACTACCTGTGGGGGTCATGTTTGTTTTGCTGTGGTGTACACATGATACTCCATGTGATGCCAGTGTCCATGTGGCATTACAGGGTCCCTGGGAATGTACCTGTCGTTGAGCTGTGGTGCCTGGGGCACATCTGTCCTCACATGTCACTGTGGGGGGTGATTGTGACACGGCAGCAGGAGATGGGAACTGTGACACGGCATCATGATATCCAATGGGCCAACCTGGGACAAATTGATGCCACCTGTAGGACCGTGTTGACAGATGTTGGCCATGTACGTACCATACATGTCCTTCCGGTACTGCACACTTCATGTAGTTGTGCCTCATAATGATGTATGTTGGGATCTTGAGTGTGTTCAATGCCGCATATGTGGGGTGACTGACAATCTTGCTTACTTCTCCTCTGCACTGCAGGGCTCCTGCTGTCCATCGGCCATTCCCAGACCTGGCAACGATGGTGGAACGGGACAGCATCCGACGGTACCGCTTCACCAGGCAGCTGATTGAGGATTTGGCAGTGCAGTTGTCCCCACATTTGCAGCCTGGCCGGCCGTATCCTACAGCGCTGACCCCCAAGGTGAAGGTGATGGCAGCCCTACACTTCTTTGCCACCGGTACCTTCCAACATACTGTGGCGACTGCTGGTGGGATGTCACAGACCATGTTCAGCCGTGTGCTCCGCGATGTTTTGGCGGCAATGTTGCTCTTCCTGAACCGGTACATCTATTTCCCTAGACTGCGACGACTCACTGACGTGAAGAGTGACTTTTATGCCCTGGGGAGGATGCCGCATGTAATTGGCTCCATTGATGGGACACATGTGGCTTTGGTACCACCACAGGCCCAGGAGCAGGCCTACAGGAACCGCAAGCACTACCACTCGGTCAATGCACTGGTGGTGTGTCTTGCAGACATGACCATCACACACGTGTGTGCCCGTTTCCCTGGTTCAGCACACGATGCCTTTGTGATGAGGAGTAGTCGCATCCCCAGGATGATGGCACAGATGCAGAACCAGCGTGCCTGGCTTGTCGGTGTGTACTGACTTTGTGCCATTGTGTGTGATCTGATCTGTAGTATTCCGCCCACTTTTCCAAGTCAGCTAATGTGCACTTGTCTGTCCGTAGGTGACTCGGGATACCCCAACATGCCGTGGTTGCTGACACCCCTCAGGAACCCTGTGACACCTGCCCAGATGCGCTACAATGAGGCACATGGTCGGACCAGGAGAGTGATTGAGCGGACCTTTGGTCTCCTGAAGAGCCGCTTCCGCTGCCTGGACAAGACCGGAGGGTCCCTCCCATATGCCCCTGCGAAAGTGTGCAAGATTATCATCGTCTGCTGCATGCTCCACAACCTGGCAGTGCGGAAGGAGTTGCCTCTCATCCAGGATGACAATGACCAACATCCGCCACCTGTGGAGGATCCTGGCCTGGACCACGATGCCAGTGACGATGATGATGATGATGATGGTGATGGTGATGTCCGCACACAGCTCATCACCAACTTCTTTAGCTGAATGTGAGTATCCTGAGGTGTCATGTCAATGATGTGAGTTGGCATGATGTGTGGGTGGTGCTCTGGTGCTGCTGGAGTGTGTCCATGGGCTACTTGGCTGGATGTGTGTTGCGATGTGTGGTGACAGGTGGGCTGTACTCCCCAACAGTGTTGACATGCTAACTTGGTTCTGGGTGGGTATCTTGTAACATGTATTGTGCATGAGTTTTGCTGTTCTGTCCTGTACTCCATTGCTTTTGACTGTGTGTCATTTCTGTCCTTCACAGGGTACTTTCAGATTCGTTTGGTCAACTGTGTCCACCGACGACGTGATTGCACATCCAGGCTGGTAGCTGTTGTGTCCCTACAGGTGATGTGCGCCACACCCATGGACTTCCTTCCGTCTACAGTTGTTGACTGTGTGCCCGCTACCAGGTGGGGTTACCTTGCATCTGTAGTGGTTACGGCATGTTGCAACTGTGTAATAAACCTGTGCTTCACTTTGTGATGTGCGTTGTCTGTGGTCACACATTTGACTGCCATTTGCTTACTGCACCAGTGGGCTACTTGACTACAACTGGGAATGGGTGTGGCGTCTGTGCATTGCACCGTCTTCCCTGGCAACATCAGTGTAGGCAATGAGTCAGATGGCCTAGGTGTGTATGTGTCGTGTAGCCCTGGTGGTGTGTCTCCCTCATGTGTGTCACGTTGCCTGTACTCACATGCCTGTGTTGTCCTTGCTGTTGCAGTTCGCATACACAGTGTAATTTTGCAGTTCATCATCCCCATAACAGCACCCACGTTGGAATCACGACAGAGGCAAGTATGGTGTATTTGTGTGTTTATTGTGATACATTTGTGTTAATAGTGCATAGGATGGGTTGTGCTGTACATGAATCTTGCAATCCCAAGTTCCTAGGTGAATTGAAAGTCCGGGTAGACAGGATCCCCAGTATCGGGGCCACAGTTGTCTGACACATTGGTCCAACTTGTACTCCCCATGCAATGTGTGGGAGTAGTGTTGCCGTCAACAGGGTGAACAGTCTGTGCACAAAGGCGAACATCCAGAACAGGTTCAGGCTTCCTGGGAGTTGCGCTTGGCCATCGGCCTCTCACTTTTCCCTCCTCGGACGACCCCTCTTCTTGGGGGGGGCCCTCAAGTGCAGGCTGCTGCGGTGCAGGGGACTCTCCGCCAGAGTCCTCCTCCCTCCCTGTGGCAGTTGCAGTTTGTTCGGCACCAGATGTTGTTGGCACACAGGGAGGTGTGGACTGGTTGCTGTTCATCTGGCGGAGGCATTGTAAAATGTCCCTGTGCACCGCCGTCATCTCATGCAGTGCATCCCACTTGGACTCCACGCGGGACATGTGTGAGTCCACACGGGACATGTGTGACTCCACGTGGGACATGTGGGAGTCCAAGCGGGCATGATGGGCAGCCTGCTGCTGTTTAATGTCTCTGAGGAGCCCCACTACCTGGCTGAGCTCTCCGGTGCTGGACTGGTACGCATCAGCTATGCGTACCAGTTGTGGGTCGTCATGCACACCAGCAACGTCTGCAAGCAGCGACCTCTGTCTCCCACCTCCCACCACCCCTGCTGACATGTGCAGTGTGTGCAGTGGCACGCACAGATAACCCTGGTCCACCTTGGCGGTTGGTGGTGGTGGTGGTGTCCATGGCCCCAGGTTGGTCCAGGGTCACTGTGCTGGTGTTGCTCCTTATTCTGTCCATGTCGGCAGGGATGGTATTTGTGGTGACAGTCGTTGTAGGGGTGGGTGCAGGGTGCAGCTGGTGGTCCTGCTGGTGCTGCAGCTGGTGGTCCTGCTGGTGCTGCATGTTGACTTGCACCGGATGTGCCAGGTTGTTCTTCATCGTCCGAGGAGGACAGAGGCTGTACGACGCCAGTGAGCTCGGCATCCTCTTGAGCCTGGGACTGGGACTCCTCAGCGTCTGCTGCTGTGTCCCCATCATCACCTGTTTTTGGGAGACACAAACAATGTATGTCATGTTTCTGCAGGCATCAATGGTTGACACACATGACAGTTGTGACTGTGCCTCTGGGTGCGGGCCTGTACATCGCATTGTCCTAAGTCGTCACAGTCAGGGGTTGATATTGGTGTGGCACATTGTCCTGCATTATTTGGGCATTTCTATGTATTTTCCGGGGTGTGAATATGGTCTGCATTGCTTGTGTTTGGTTGACAGCCGGACCTCCTTCCCACCCACACAGCCAGTCAGTTATCCCACCATGGAACGTGCTTGCATTGCAGGGAGTGGAAGTTGTCTCTCAGGATGTCAGTCAGTGGTGTCCTGCTGTTTGTTGGTGCACAGTTGCCAGCAGGGCCTTGTGCTCCCCACAGCAGTAGCCAGTGTCAGCAATCTTGTGAGTCCTTCTCCACTGCCTGTGATGTGAGCATGGTTCAGGGTGGTGTTGATGGGCCAGTTGTGAGGCTGAGCAATGTCTGTGACTACGACTCCCATCATGCTATTGCCTCCACCCCCCTTCCCAGCATGCCCATGCTTCCTTCCTTTTGACTCTGCTTCCCTGTGGGGTGGGCTGGCTGTGCTGACAGGATGGCTGGGAGTGTTGTCCTGGCAGTTGTTTGGCTAAGAGTCCCAAGAGTGTCCCTGTTCTTCACACAACATAACCCAGGGTGGTGGTGCTTTGTGGGATCTTGTGTTAGGATGGAGGGCATTGCATTCTACCAGGTGGGTACTGTGGAGTTTGTGTTGGGGGGTGTGAGGGGAGGTGCTGGTGAGTATAGTCAGTGCTGCAAGTCCCCCTTCCCACCCAGCCAGCCAGATATCCCACCATGGAACGTGCTTGCATTGCAGGGAGTGGAAGTTGTCTCTCAGGATGTCAGTCAGTGGTGTCCTGCTGTTTGTTGGTGCACATTTGCCAGCAGGGCCTTGTGCTCCCCACAGCAGTAGCCAGTGTCAGCCATCTTGTGAGTCCTTCTCCACTCCCTGTGATGTGCGCATGGTTCATGGTGGTGTTGATGGGACAGTTGTGGGGGGCAATATGTGTGACTGCGACTCCCATGATGCTATTGGCTACACAGACTTGGCCAGCATACACAGAATTCCTTCCTTTGAGTGGTCTTCACTGTGTGTTGGTGTTGTTGTGGTGGCTACATGTCTGGATGTGTTTGTTAGTTCTATTTGTGCCACTGCCTAGCTGTAGTTGTAGTTGTGTTTGTACATGTGATGGCACGGTTGGATGTAACTTTTTTGATGGCATGTGTTGTGTTTATCTGTCTGACATACACATTTTGGGATGATTCTGTTCTGGTTGCTGTGTAATTGCTATGAGTGCATGGTTTGACTCTCCCCTTGACAGTGATGTGTGTGTGTTTTGTGTCAGAAAATTGTGTACATTTGTTCTGTACTCACCAGGCTCTGGGATGTTCTCTAGTCCATATACGCTCACTGGCGGAAGGATGGCCCGCACCTTCTCCTCCCAGGGCCTGAGGTATACTGGCTTGGCAGGAGGGCCACTGCCGGTGTATTGGCTGATGAGGTAGTCTTTCTTGAGCAGCTCCCGGACCCTCCTGCGCACGTCATACCACCTGTTCTGGATGTCGGTCTTTGTGCGCAGACATGGTGATTGTGCGTTCACCCTGTTGATGATCCTCTCCCACATCTTGGTTTTCTGCGACATGGGGGTCTGTTGGACCAATGTGCCAAACAGCTGTGGCTCTACCCTGAGGATCTCGTCTACCAGGACTTCCAATTCACAATCTAGGAACTTGTGATTCTTCTTGGGGGGCATGGTGATGGGTGGTGATGGTGAGTGATGTGTGTGTTGGTGTGCAGGTGAGGGTGTGTGAGTGTGTGTTTTGCTGTGTGTATGTGAGGTAGGTATTTGTTGGTGTGCTGATGGTGTGTGGCTTGTGTGAGGGATGAGCTGTGGGTGTGTGGTTGCTTTCTCTTGGGTGCTGGCAGTGGAATGGCATTTGCAAAGGCTCATGGTAGTGATTTGTGTCCTTTATATAGGTGGAGTTGTGGGTGTGTCTTTGTTCTCTGTCCCCACCCCCACCCCAGTATTTATTGGCTTGGTAATTGCTTGTTTGGCCTTTTTTTGGGTGATTTTTCCTTTGTGCTGTTTGTGTGTGTTGGAAACGTTCTTGTGACCGAGTCGGACCCTGCATTGGTCTCGTACGGTGTTCTCCGTTTCGTTCACGCTGTGTTTGTGCAGTTTTCTATGCTGCGTACGCGTTGGTCGCGGTGTATTGTGTTGCTTCGGCTCGGTTTTGTATGCGTGTCGGTCGTCCGGCTTGTCCTCCGTCCGACTCGCTCGTGGTTTCGCGCCTTGCATCGTACTTAGCGGTTTGGAGTTAGCGTGTACGTTTCGGTCGGATTTGTTCCGGGTGCGTGTCGGTCGGTTGGATTCGCGTGTTTTTCCGGCCGGATTGCTGTTTTCCGTGCGGCTCGGTCGGTTGACTTGGTTTCGTTACGTGTCGGTCGGAGTTTTCGCGCCTTGCATCGTACTTGGCGTGTCGGGCGCCACGGGTACGTGTCGGTCGGTATTTTTTCCGGATCCGAGTCGGTCGGTGCTTTTTCCGGCCCGAATCGGAATCGACCCCTAAATGTCTGTACATTTTGTGTCAGCCTATTTAATATTGTGTGTAATACAATTTCAAAACAATGTGCATATTCACAGTGCTTTAAGTCATAGGCTGCATTCTCATGGCACTATAGCAGAGAAGTCCCTTATTCCTCAGTGCGCCAATCAAACCTTAGTTCTGTTTCTCTCTGATTGCACAAATAACCACTGCAGAGAATGCATTAAGCAAATGAGGTATCATAACGTTAGTGTGAAATAATGCATTTCCGCTCAATTTCTTTAACTTTTATGAGTTATTATCTTTCATTTAGGTGAATGTTTATTTCGTATGAGGTTACTCAAAGATGAAATGGTTATGGATTATTTTTTTTGTTTTTTTGTGAGACCTTGGCTGTTAAGGCCCTTTAATTCGTCATTACTTCTGCAGTTTCATATATCAACAGATGTAAAACGGGTTTTAGTGTGGCATTGGATGTCAAAGTAAATAGGGATTTAAAGGTAGATTACTATTAAAATCCACTCAGCACAGGTTTCCCAAATGGAGACATCTTTAAAGTCTTAAAGAAATGCGTGATTAGAATAGAATAAGAGTGCGCCACACATAACACAGGAATGTGTTCAAGGAGTGAGAGCAGCATTAGCCATGCAGCACTGAAGATCTGCATGCTGAAAACATATTCAAGTAAAGAAATCATTATAAAGCTTGTCTTACTGTGACTCCTCATGCTATTACACTGTATTGTGGCCTAGTGTGGTGTAACGCATGCTGTATGGAAAGAGAGAGATGCTGCAGAGATCAGTTAAAGATATGGCAGTATCGCCAGCCGCGGCCGCTGCAGGTAAGAAGGGTGGGGGCCGGCTGGGGGGGATTTCGAGAGACGACCACGAGGGAAAATTAATTATTTATTTAATTTTCCTTCTTGGTCGTCTCTCGAAATCCCCCCCACACTCAACCGCTCTTACCTGCAGCGGCTGTCTGCAAGGCTGAGCTCTTCGTCAGCCTGCTTTTTCATGAGCTGGGAAGTGTTAGGACGGATGTTCTTTGGCCAGGCAGGGGAAGGGGGCAACAGACTGCAGCAGCAAATGGCAGTTCAAGTGTGGCCTGAGTCTGAATAGAATTTGGACGGAGACGAGAGTCACAGGCAGCTCTATGCTACTCGTGCAGGACATCTCACTTTGGTTGGCCTTCAGCAGTGACACTGAATATTTGAATAATTCCTATGGGAACAAGCCACATCACAACATTGTGATGTGACTTGTTCACAGAGACATTTCAGTGCTTACAGCACCCCCTGCATGTTGGAGGTTACTTTGGATGGAAATTGGCTCCGGTGTTCCCTTCGCCGAGAGACCTCCCGCGCCAGCCAAAGAACCCCCACTTCCATGACTTACCTGTTTACCTTCCACCCGTGCCGGATGAGGCAGCAGCTACACGTGTGTCAGAGAGGGCACGGGTGGGCCCGCAGAGAGAGGGCACAGTTTGTTTTTGTGGTGAATGTAAAACAATGTATCCTACTGTGCCTGCCCACATCACCATACCAACGAGTAGGAGTAGCGAGTAGGGTAAATTGCTTTGCAGGCAGAGCAGCAGTGCATAGATCCCCAGAGCATGCCAGAGTGCTCTCTATGCATGACTAATGCATTTTAATGTGGTGATGTGGACACCACTATTAAAATATGTTAGCCTAACGCCTGATGCGTGGTACTTGGCAGGGCTGGAAACAGTGGATTATTGAGGCATCATCAAATACTGTTCCATCTACGGTGCTTATTTTCCAGTGACATCAACTAAAGAGACCGAGTGAGTGCAAAGTGAGAAAGGTCCCTGTGTGAGTGAATGGAGAAAGATGTGCCTGTGAGTATGGGGTAAGCCTGTTAATTCAGGGTGAATTGTTTGCTTGTGGGAGTGCAGGAGCATACCTTTGTGAGTGTAGAATGCTAGGTCTGGCTATGTGTGTGAAGGATGAGAATGTGGTTGTGTGAGTTTAAGGAGACAGAAAGCCTGTGCATGAATGCAGAATGAGAGGTGTGGCTGTGTGAGTGTATAGTAAGTGGAATGCCTGTGTGAATGCGGGTAATGGGTGTTTCTCTGTGATTGCATGGTGAGGCATGCGTGTGAGTACAGGGTAAGGATGCGCCTGTGTGCATGCCTGCTTGAGTGCATCGTGATCAGTTTGTTTGTATATGTGCATAATGACAGTGTGCCTGTTTGAGTGCAGATGAGGGGTGGTGCCGTGTGAGTTCAGGGTGAGTGGTGTGGCCCTATGAGACCTGGATGAGGGTGTGCGTGTTTGTGTGCAGAGAGAGGGCAGTGGCTCTGTGAATGCAGTATTAGAGGTGTGTCTGTGAAGGTGCAGGGTAACAGGTGTTTCTATGGGAACTCAGGATGAGGAGTGGGCTATAGGGCAAGATGTTGGGTGTGCTTCTCTGAGTGCAGAGTGAGCATAGTGTAATTATCGGGAGGAGGGTTTGGCATGGAGGAAGAGCACTGTGCATTTGTGAGTGCAGAATTAGGGATTTAACTGTGTGAGTTCTGGGTGTAGGAAGTAGAGGGTGAAAGATGAGGTTGTGTGAGTGTTTTCTTAACATAATGTGAAGTTAGTTTTCTAGAGCATATTCTTATATTTGGGAATTATTCTTTGAAGTGCTGGAAGGTGCTGAGAAGTGGCTGCGTTTTTAGATTACTTTTCCACCTCTGTGGACATATCAGTCTTTCTAAATTCCTCTGATGATATGGGCACTGTAATAAATCTAGAAACCTGTGCCTAAGATTTGTGAAGAAAGTGTTGCAGTGCTGCCAGCATCCTGCCTGGAGTCAGTGCCCAAGGCTATCTTGGGCTGGGGAAACACTGAGCTGGAAGGTCTGTGAGGGTGCCGCAGGCCACCATGCTCTCAATCTAACCTAACCTTCAAGAAGCCTGCCCGCCGATGTTGTTGCCTATGCTACTTTCCCTCTCCTTGAGGGCTCTCTATTAGGATACACCATTGGGGTCTCCATGCTTCCAGTCCTTTCTCTCTCCCAGAAATATTTTGTGGATTTCCAATGAACAATATTTTACCCAATTCAAGCTGGCAGTCACAGAATTTATATCTATACCTTTTTCCCAATCCAATATGGTTTCTTAGGTATTTCGTGTGCCTTGAGCAAATAAAAGTAGGGAAATTGGTTCTTTCCATGCATCACAACTCTTTGTGCAGACTTGTCGTCTTGTTCCAGCGCTCCTGATTGAATGGCAGCTTTTGCCTGGGGTTTTGTAGTTCTCATCCTATCCTTCTTCCTTTTAGGTTATCTTGCGCCTCCAGTCCTCTCCTAGTTCCTCCTTGAAATTCTTCCGGAAGGATCGTATCATCTCCAGCGGTGTCTCTGGCCTTTTGTCCTGGTTAGCATAGGCCAGCGTTCCATTTCAGGACTTCTGCGTCTTCTCAGACATTTTTTGCCTTCAAACTTTTTTCTCCATTCGGGGCCTTTTGTGGAAAGCACCTTCTGCTGAGGTGCTACCTAGAGTCAGCAGCAATGTGGCCACTGGAAAGGGTTGTCCATATCTCTGTCAGACTAAGACGGTGAAAACCTGGGTCACTGGACTGAGCTGCAGCCAAAGACTTTCCATCAGGTGTGTTTTAGTATTGATATTATTGAAACAACAGTGAAGCCAACAGATTTGTCTTTAATTTGCCTAATACCGTTTTCATGAGTTAGCACATTTACATGTCAATTTAGGAAACAACAGAAAACACACTCTTTTAAAGAACAATCATCACAATGCATGAACAGTCCACGTCCACTCTTGGAATCCAGTTAATGCTCCTGTCATTCGTTGACTGCATTTGGCTTTGACCCTGAATAGTAATCTGTTGCTTTGCGGCTAGGTTAGAGCTGTGCAGCTACCACATGTATAACTACATATAAAGCTAGACCTATTAGCTTTGTCAATGCTTGTCTTTTTATAACAACATAGGTAAAGTTGCCCCTCCAGAGCTAAACGAGGGCCTCCAAGTTTTCCTAAATTCACCAATCGGAATTAAAAGAAATCTCAGTCAAACCCATTTGTCTGGTGTTTGGGAGCATTTCTGTGTACATGTAACCTGCTCAGTCCTCTATTAAATTTGAATTAAGCACATTATGCAAGCTTTTCCTAACTTCAAACTTTTGGAGGTGCAAGGAGCATGTTTAAGGCATTATGGATAAGATTACTGTCCCATATTGATTACAGTTGTTCAGGGCACCTTCAATGTTTCAAGTTCACGGTTACCTGAGCTGCATGCTTGGGTCTGCATTTTATTCTCGATTAATGATTTTACTAAGCCTGTTATTACCTCATGGTCCCTAAGACAATGTTTGAATAATTACTCTTCCAAAGCATGAGATTTTTGTCCTAAATTAAATTATAACCAAATGTGTGTTTTGGGGATCCAGTTCAGCCACTTGGAAAATTTCCTGAGGAACGCTTCACTTTCATTTACCAAAGATAGTCTTAATTTTTAATCACCAACAGCATTTTCTCACACAACCTCAATGGGGCAAAATTAATAGTGTAGCCTTACCCTTGAATTTGGACAACTTACCTTTGTTGCTTTCCACCACAGTTGAAAACTACAGCCTAATAGATACTATGGTCTTTTTGATCTTGGTATAGTAAAAAATAACTGTATCATTAGTATATTATAATAGAGATACATTTTTTTAAATCTTTTCCAAAATCCACTGGAAAAAGGCTGCACATTAGGTGCCAAAATGCACCTTTGCTTTGTTCTAAATGTCTTATTTGAGATTTAATTTTTGTTGTCCAGATTTGTTCACGCTTATGCATGGGAATATAGTGATTGTATAGCGCATTACAACGGTGAAGAAATTCTCCAGCTATCAAGTTTTATTCAGAATAATCTCATAATGAACCCTTCAAATGCTGCTTTAAAATTAATAAAGCATGCATATGGAGCCTGTTTCTTTGTGTTGATATTCTGCTAGATAATTAAAGCCATCGCAAGAATATTGTCCAGAGTGTCACAATCCGGAATAAAGGTTGTTTGGTAACAGGGAAATAGTTTTGCACTCCTTGGCATTTGTCTTAGCCTTGATGGTGGCAATGAGGCAGTGGTTACCAAGAAGGTCTTCCTTACCTTTCATTAGTAGAGGATGTCTAATATGTCCCCTCCTTGACTTTGCTATAGCTTGGTGTAATAGATGCATCCGACAGTGTAGGCTAAGTCCTCTATTCTGAGTCACTCTTAATATGCTGTTTGGCACCTCATTAAGGCCAGAGGCCCCACATAGTCTGTAGGGTCTACTATTAAACCAACTGTTCTAATAACTCTAAGGTTGTTTCCAAGTGCACAGCCTCCTTCAATGTAATAGTTTTAGTGAAGTTACTAATAAACAAACATGAAGTGGGATGGTATGAAAGTGTTTTGGAACTGACTTCATATCCAGCACATTTAAAAAGATCCAAAATGATTTCCCATCTTTTATTTATTGATTTAAACATGCATTGGTGAAACCAATAGGTTGTGCATTTGACACCAGGGTGCATATCTATTGGGTTTTCCAGTGCTTGTTTTGGTTTTGGCATCGATAATAGCAAAAACCATTTTAAGGCCAGTCTTGTGGGCACTTGCTTACACATGGTCACCATCTTGGCTTTTTGTTAGTCATTATGAAAAACCATTTACATTAATGCCGCCATGCATATCTGTATTCTAGCAGGTATCCACACTCTTGAACTCGTACAGACCCACACATGTGCAGATTTACTCAAACGGAAAATTCCACCATGTTAGGAGAATTGTCCAGGAGAAAAAATGCATTTACAAATGCAAATTTACATTCTGTGTGTCAGTAAAATGGAACTACACTCACAAAGCAAGGTATTTGAAAACCCAACGAATTGGACTCAAAGTGAATGAGTGAATGACAAACATGAGAAGGTATCAGATTTCAGCTTAATGAACAAAAGGAAGAGAGCTAGGCTCTCTCATAAAAAAACTGAACAAGAGAGAAACCCTAACCTCATACATTTCAGACAATTATCAATAACCAGTAATAAGTATAGTGCAACAGAAACCTGACTGTATAAGTGTAGGAAATTGGAGTACTGGTTGAGAGGGGTGGTGAGTGGGGGTGGTGAGTGGGGAGAGGATGTGGTCCGTCGGCTAGACTGCCGACTTTGGTGCTGGAAACCAGGGTCCGAGCCTCGGGGTCGCGTCCACATCCTGTGATTTTGGGCAAATCACTTAATCTCCCCGTGCCTGAATGTGTAATGTAAATACGGTGCTCATGTAAAGCGCTCCAATACCTTCGGGTCGAGTTCGCGCTATATAAATATGCAACAACAAAAAAAAAACCCTATTAATGCAGCAGCCACTTCTGTCAGGGTGAAATCACAAGCAACCCTAATTTAACCTGTGCTTAACCCTCTGGTAGCGTGGCACAAAAGCAGTCAGGCTTAACTTTAGAGGCAATGAGTTAAGCATTTATGCCACACTTCAAACAGTAATAAAGTGAAAATACAACACATGAAAAATCCCACACCAATTTAGAACAAGCATTTGCAATGCAATAGGTCTCGCATTTGTAAAGGTTAGAGCTGTTGGCGTTTAAAATGACAATGTTTTTTACTTTTTTTTTGCAGTGGAGTAATTTGCAAAGCGGTATTGCCATTGGTATTTTTAACGTCAACATCTCTACCTTTAACAAATGAGAAAGTGTTATAAGCTGAATTCATATTATGAACTAAAACAACAGCCAGACTGATTCGAATGCACAGCTGCAAAGTAATACTGGCATTCCTTACAGAGTACATATTGGAATGTAAATAACAGAGGGGGCTATGTCACGGCTGGTGTTATACTGACTGCTGAAACTAGGCAAGCACTATCGGGCAACCAACAGTGGTCTACAACGTTGCAAATGCAGGACGCAAATTCCCCAGTTGCCAGGAAAGAGGGAGCACTAAACCGACAAAATTTAATTTTGCTTGGGGCTTTTAAAAAGGAGGCACCAGGCATGTCTGCAAGATCTGAGAGAGCCTTAAAGGTATATCTGTGACTATACCTTGGTAGAAAGTAGATTTTGGTGTCTCTGTGCCCCCCCTTTCTGTCTTGTACTTCCAGACTGCTCCTTAATTTCTTTAACTATCCCACAGCGCCGTTCCAGAAGGCAGGGAAAGAGAGCGAGGAAAGGTGGAGAATAGAGTGAGGAAGTGTAGAGGGACAGGGAGAGGAGAAAGAAGGGGGTGTCACTATGGCACACGTGTTCCTTTAAACATGGTCATATACCACAGCGCCGTTGCATAAGTCAGGGAAAGAGAGAGAGGAAGGGTGGAGAATAGAGGGACAGGGAGAGGAGAAAGAAGGGGGTGTTGCTGTTGCAAATGTGTTCCTTGAAACGTGGTTATATACTTAGCAGCTATTTTTATTTAGAGTTCTGTGATTGGCTGATGTGACTTCTAAATTTTTCACTGATGTGACGCAAATACTTAACGTTTTACTGCGTTCAGAGCCAGAAAGGTGTTAGGGAGTGTGGAGAAAGAGCACGGAGAGTGCAGTGATTGGGAACAGATGTTAACTAACCTATTTGTGCCCCAAAGCTTAAGATCCCCGTTGAATGGGAAGCTTTCTATTTAATGAGATCCCCTGATACTAGAACATGTGTCTTAAATACAAAAGGTAATCAAATTCCCACAGGAGCATTGATGTGAAAACGAGCAGGAAATTGTAAAAGAACCCTGCTGCGTGCCTTTAATGTTACTGGGAAGGAAGACCTGCACATGTTGGACGGCAGCTGTAAGTAAACAAGAAAGACGAAAGAGAAAGTAGAACAGGAGATGGTAAAAAAAACAAGGATGAAGAGTAGAAAGGAGGTGGAGGGAATGTTGGGGGGGAAGGAGGGACTGACGACAGAAGCCATGAAAAGCTATGAAGAGGGAAAAGAAAAGACAATGTGCAGACTGTGGCGCAGTACAGTAGGAGCCAGGGAGGGCTGTCAAATGTAGAATTATAGCAGGAGAACTGGGAAGAACGGGATGTTATTCACCGACAGCTTCTGCGTGACATCTGGTGGCTGAGAGTGAAGCTTGTGCTGCCAATGACGTCCCTTAGAATCGCGAGATGAATAGCACCCCCATTATTCACAGATGCCAATCTGCCATTTTATGTTGTATAGCGACCCCCCACCCCCACCCCCACCCCCAAATAATTAATTCCTGCATCTAACATACAAGCAGCGGCAGAGGGGCCATACAAAGTGTAGTAACAAGCATTGGCATTTGGGGCCTTATAAGTGTTCAGCCAGAGCTATTGACTTTGCCAATGTCTTCAAGCTGTGCTGTAGAGAAGTGTGGCTGCTGTGCAGCATGTTGAAAAGTTATAATAAAAGTGTCAGAAGCATTTTTGTTACTTTATATATGACCAAGAAGGCATTATGTAAAACTGAACGACCATATTAAAAAAAGTATTTACAATAAAAAATTTCCTCAGTTTTCTTTTGTTCTTGCAATGCTGGCAACTTGTTTCTGCCTACTCCAATGGTTGTTTGTTAAAGCTTTTTTTTGAGGGGGCATAAACAATCAGAGGGTGAAGGTTGGGAACTAGTACCTGTATTATAACACTAGCAGCGGCCAGACGCTAGGGAGAATCAACAGATGCCAGATTCCGAGAGCAGGCTGAGGTGGTGCTGAGTGATGCTGAGGTGGTAGTGGTGGTGGTGGTGACTGGTGCGGAGACGATGCTGAGGTGATGCTGAATGATACTCAGGTCTTGCTGAGTGATGATGATGTGGTGGTGTACTAGTGCAAAGGCGATGCTGAGTGATACTGCTGTGGTGGTGCTGAGTGATATTGTCTTGGCGCTGAGTGATGCTGTGGTGGTGCTGAGTGATATTGTCTTGGCGCTGAGTGATGCTGTGGTGGTGCTGAGTGATGCTGTGGTGGCCCTGAGTGATGCTGTGGTGGTGCTGAATAATGCTGTGGTGGTGCTGAATAATGCTGTGGTGCTGCTGAGCGATGCTGTGGTGGCCCTGAAGGATGCTGTGGCGGTGCTGAGTGATGCTGTCGCGGTGCTGAGTGATGCTGTGGTGTTGCTGAGTGATGCTGTGGCGGTGCTGAGTGATGCTGTTGCGGCGCTGAGTGATGCTGTGGTGGCGCTGAGTGATGCTGTGGTGGTGCTGAGTGATGCTGTGGTGGTGCTGAGTGATATTGTTGTGGCACTGAGTGATGCTGTGGTGATGCTGTGGTAGTTCTGAGTGATGCTGTGGTGGTGCTGAGTGATGCTGTGGTGGCGCTGAGTGATGCTGTTGTGGTGCTGAGCGATGCTGTGGCGGTGCTGAGCAATGCTGTGGCGGTGCTGAGCGATGCTGTGGTGGTGCTGAGCGATGCTGTGGTGGTGCTGAGCGCTGCTGTTGTGGTGCTGAGTGATGCTGTGGTGGTGTTGAGTGATGCTGTGGTGGTGCTGAGTGATGCTGTGGTGGCGCCGAGTGATGCTGTGGTTACGCAGAGTGATGCTGTGGTGGCGCAGAGTGATGCTGTGGTGGCGCAGAGTGATGCTGTGGTGACGCAGAGTGATGCTGTGGTGGCGCCGAGTGATGCTGTGGTGATGCCGAGTGATGCTGTAGTGGCGCCGAGTGATGCTGTGGTGGCGCCGAGTGATGCTGTTGTGGCGCCGAGTGATATTGTTGTGGCACCGAGTGATGCTGTGGTGGCCCTGAGTGATGCTGTGGTGGCCCTGAGTGATGCTGTGGTGGCCCTGAGTGATGCTGTGGTGGCCCTGAGTGATGCTGTGGTGGTGCTGAGTGATGCTGTGGTGGTGCTGAGTGATGCTGTGGTGGTGCTGAGTGATGCTGTTGTGGCCCTGAGTGATGCTGTGGTGGGCCTGAGTGATGCTGTGGTGGCCCTGAGTGATGCTGTGGTGGCGCTGAGTGATGCTGTGGTAGCTCTGAGTGATGCTGTGGTAGCTCTGAGTGATGCTGTGGTAGCTCTGAGTGATGCTGTGGTGGCGATGAGTGATGCTGTGGTGGCGATGAGTGATATTGTTGTGGCGCTGAGTGATGCTGTGGTGGTGCTGAGCGATGCTGTGGTGGTGCTGAGCGATGCTGTGGTGGTGCTGAGCGATGCTGTAGTGGTGCGGAGCGATGCTGTGGTGGTGCAGAGTGATGCTGTGGTGGTGCTGAGTGATCCAGTGTTGGCCCTGAGTGATGATGTGGTGTCGCTGAGTGAAGCTATGGTGGTGCTGAGTGATGCTGTGGTGGCGCGGAGTGATGTTGTGGTGCTGCTGAGTAATGCTGTGGTGGCGCTGAGTGATGCTGTTGTGGCGCTAAGTGATGCTGTGGTTGTGCTGAGTAATGCTGTGGTTGCACTGAGTGATGCTGTGATGGCGTTGAGTGATGCTGTGATGGCGTTGAGAGATGTTGTGTTGGTGCTGAGTGATGCTGTGCTGGCTCTGATTGATGCTGTGCTGGCTCTGATTGATGCTGTGGTTGCGCTGAGTGATGCTGTGGTGATGCTGAGTGATGCTGTGGTGTTGCCGAGTGAGAGAGAGAGTGAAGATATAATGCCCAATTAGAGAGGGTAGTGAGAGAGAAAGAGAGAGAAAGGGTGTACATAGAATAAAGGGTGGAGCGGGATAGAGAGAGAGAAAGAAGGGGAGAGAGAGTGAATGAAGGAGTTTGAAAGAGAAACAGATAAAGGGGTGAGAGAGAATGAAAGGCTAAAAAAGATAGAGAGGGGAGAGTTAATTAAGTAGAGAGAGAATTAGAGAGGGGAGAGAAGGAGAGAGACAATAAGAGTGGGGGGGTGTGGAGTTGAAATAGAGTGAAGAAGTGACGCGGAAAAAGTAACCTTAAATATTGCTTTGTGCTGTGCGCGAATAAATATTTTTTAAAAAAACAGAGTGAGACAAAAATACTGGTAATTAGGCTGTGACTCCTAATATAAAACAAATAGCGATATAAGGTGAAATCAACCCACCGAAGCAATATTTCTAACTAGACAAAAAAAAGCTTGCATTTCAATGCTAATCGCTGTTGTTTTTCATGTGACTGTAGTCGAGGGCCGTCAGTTGGTAATGTGAGCTGCTGCTGCGATTGAAACATCAGAGTCCAGAGAGTTAATGAGCCATGACGAGGAAATGAGGAAGAGATAGGAAACTCAGATGGCAGCTGTGCACGTGCATGCCATCGTGAACGCAAGCTGGAGGCCAGCAAAAGCCTGTGGGTAGCAGCACTTTGAAAACCCACTTACTAAATGTCTCGCAGAGACAGCTTGCGCTGGCTCAGGCGAGACCTAAACAAGGGCGCAAATGTAGTACATATTACTACTGAAACTCCTCTCCAAACTAAAGGTGCAGAGGGAATTCCTGCTAATCTCAAGGTATTGCTTGAAGAGGAGCACGTTTTGGTAATTTGGTAATAGGTTTAATAAACCTTGTTGGAAGCGTTATTCTCACATATGCACTGTAGACAGAGAATAGTAGTTTGTTTTGTTTTTACAGTTTCTCAACATTTTCAATGTTTTACCCTGGGCTCAAAATGGAAGCTAGGCCTATTGGCTTTTCCATGGTGTTTTGTGGTTCGCTGAAGTTGTGTGGGGCATCTAGGAATTTGGGGCCAGATCGTAAGGAAAATGTATATTTATTAAAGCAGAGGCGGACGTGCCTGTCAGGAAATGGAAGCGGTCAGTCACAACCGTGTGTGTCCCTTTCCGGTGTCTGCTGGGCCCTGTTTTAATGATCAGGGATGCCAGTACCACTCTCATTGGCTTGCTCGCCGCTTTGGTATGGGAGGCTGGGGGGGTGGGGAGGGGGGTGCTGGACAGCTAGCTCAGCGAGATGTGCACTTGCGTCAGAGATCTGTGAAGAACCCTTCATTTGTCTGAGGCCGATGAAAGCGATGCGATTGGTTACTAATATCGTCAATTACAGAGCTTAGAAGCGTGAATGGTAAAGCGCTATGCGACTATCTGATTATTAATGTGATTACTGAGGGCCTTAAACCGTCCTGGGTGGTTCATCGATTGTGAGTGAAACATTGATAAGACAGATATAATTAAACAATAGGGTTGCTGGGATATGAATACTCCTGTGCAATAATTAGGAACGCCATGATGGCGAGTATCTTTGGAAATAAATGATGGAACGTTTTCAGGATAGCCGCTATCCCTGCAACCGCGCAACGTGATGACGTGGGGCATTATAAAAGCAGGAAGCGAAATATGGAGATCTAAACGAGCAGATCCAGAACCCCGCTGTGAGGCCCTAATAATTCCCAACACGGTAAGCGTTCACTACAAGGATAGGCAGTGTGATTTGCATGCGAGCTTGGAAGGAGAAAGGGATACTTGCCCTGAGAAGATATTTTTAATTTAATCAGTGTGAAATGTAAGTCGCGTGACTTTTCTTAAGCGGCGTTATTTATGCCGAAATGGATGATGTTATATGTCATCAGCTTTTTTGGGTAAACACTTTAGCGCAGAGGAATAGGAAGAAAAGGTAGTGATAAACATCGATAAGAAAGGGTCCTCGATGTGTGAACACCTCCTATACAAAATACCCTTGAACATTTTCTATTAGGAAATAATTTTCTCTAGAGAGATGTTCTCAAGTGACTATATTTATATAATGAGTAAGGGGAATGTATGTGCATATTCTGCAATAGCCTGACATCGTGACGCCAGGGATTTTGTCTCCGGGTTACGGTGATTCAAGTACGCATATATGCAGTCATATTCGGCTTAGCATGTAAAAAGGGGCGCACAAACAATTAGGATGAGGGAGAACACATTGGTATGGTACTCGACTTTAAACAGAGTCGGTACATATAAATTAGATGGCATGGAGAAAAGCATTGGCCGCGCGCGAAAGTGAAAGCAGCGCGACGCGGCGGGGGAGGGGAGGGGCGGAGGAGCGCTTGTCCGAGCGAGAGGAAACCCAGATGGCGCCTCTGAGAAGGGAGGGAGTAGTGTGCGCAGAGGAGCCATTAGAGAACACCCAGATGGCAGCTGCGCGCGTGCACGCCATCGTGAATGCAAGCTGGGAGCCTCTCTGGTAGCACTTCCAAAAGCCCCTTACTAAATGTCTCGCAGAGCAGCGCATGCGCGCTGGCTCAGAGAGACCTAAAAAACGGGTACACATGTCTCACCTTGAGTTAGCAACTGGCGACTACCGGCCTCTGGGCACTACGAGTCCGGCACCAGGCACAGCTGACTGGGCCTGTCCGGTCACATTACGTGGAATGGTAACCCCAGTGCACCATGGGAAAGCAACGCTTATCACAGAGTTGCTCTACGTGCGGACGAGGCGGGACAATACATTTAACATGTGTGTTCACCTTGGTGGGCGGGAGACCCCTCAGCACTATAATTTTAATACTGCTGCATAAACCGTCACTGACTATAATGAAAATGACATCAATGTGTGTTTGAGGAAGGCTGTACCTGGAGACAAATATGCCAGCGCCACATAAAGAAAGAACAATTAGTCAGTCGTACACTAGAGCGCAGGCACAAGTGCTTTTGAATGATAATGCTGCTTTGCACTTCGCCTCTTTACAGCTGTTAGTGGCACGCGATAGCCGATGGCAGTCAAATCAGCGTCCGATCGCCAAAGCTGATGAAGCGGGCACCATGGGGAATCACTGGCAGGAAAAAACGCAAGTAGTCCCTAAAGGAAAGACATAACCAGCTACAGCGCTAGTAAACTGTAGTTGGTCGGTGCTGCTCAGCAAAAACCGGAAATTACGTGTTGGCAGCACTACCCATTAAGGAGCCGGGAAAGCTAAGTAATGGAGATCTGTACCAATGGCAAGCTGCAGGCGGGTTTACACTCATTACAGTGTTTACTTTAGGTCTTGCGACAGCGCATGCGGCGCTGATTACGCTCGAGCTAAAAATAGACAAAACTGGAGTAAATTATTTGACACCAAAATGACAAAAATCCAATCAATAGAAGCCGAGATATACAGTTTTAAAGATTTCAGGTAAGTATGATGCCGAAAACCACAAAGCGTCACTTCTGCTCATTCGACAATCGGTGAAAGTCACAAGTTCAACCGCGATGGGCTGGATAGAGGGACCAGGTTAGTCCTACTCAGAGAGTTTCCTTCAAAGTCCAGCACAGAGAGTTTAGTTCGCAGTGGACGGGCCCACGAGGAGCAGGGAAAGCATTGTGGATGGTCGCCAATGTAGCACTAAGAGCAGGCCAGGTGTCGCGGACAGTAGTTGCTGTAGCTGGCGGTCCCTGTGGCATGATAAAAATGGGTTTACTGGAGCTTTGGTTTGACGAGCAGTGTGAGTGGCAAGATCTGGGCACGAACAGACCCGATTGCAGTCGTAAAGAGACAGAAGCATCAGGATTTCTCCTTTTCTTTGGAGAGGAGCTCAAGTGATGCCGTACCAAGGGTCCAGGACCTGAGGGACACTTTGGGGATCAAGAACTCACTCCAGCAGAGGCCAGCAGGGCTAAGGCAGGTCCAAATGCAGGTCCAGGCAGCAGGTCAGTTGGGCAGATGCAGGGTTGCAGGGAGGCCTCTGGAGCATGTTATGCCCATGTAGCTCAGAACAGGAGGTCAGGCCACCCTTGGAGTCACTTCAGCCTGGGATGAAGGGTGCAAGTCCAGTATTCATTCTCAGCAAGCAGAGCAGCAGACAGCAAAGCAGCAGAGTATCAGGGCAGCAGAGTAGCAGTCCTTCTGGGAGTAAAGCAGCACAGCAGTACTTCTTCTGTAGTATCCACAAGTCCAGAGGTGTACTGAAGAGTGGGTCTGAGGGTCCTATTTTTATACCTGGTGCCTTCTTTGAAGTAGAAGAAGGTTCTAAAGAATTCCCTTGAAGTCCCAGAAGTTTCCTGCCTCCTTTGCACTGCATCCAAACAGGCTGTATGATCAATGCAGTAATGACAAATCCTTTGTGTCAAGGAAGGGACCAACCTATTCAGTTGCTAGTGTGGCTGTGCTCAACTCCACTCCTCCATCCTGCTAGTTGATGGCCGATCCAGGCACACCTAATCCCACTATTGTGTGACTGTCTGGGAGGAACAAACAAAGTCCAACTGCAAACTACACCCAGTTATGTGACTCAGGAACAGACTGCAGGCACCAAATAGTTAGGGGAAGAAACTGCCAACTTTCTAAAAGTTATCCTATGGGAAAGGTAAGCCTCTCAGTAGTGAAAAAATTACTTCAAGAGTTTTTCAATACCAGGACATGTAAAACTTTTTAAATACACTGCACCCTGCCATCTGGGCTTTATAGGGTGTACCCTAGGGGTGACTTAGATGTATTAAAAAGGAAGGTTTAGGCTTGACACAAAGCTTTTTTTGCCAGTTTGAGATGGCAGTTTAAAACTACACACATTGACTGCAATGGCAGGCCCAAGACATGTTTAAAAGGGGAAATATACTTTGCATCGCAGGGTTAACCATGCAGTCGCTTTACCACACGGTTTACGGTAAACATGTGTGTGTGTGTGTGCGTGTGATATATATATATATATATATATCAAAAATAATTTAAGGGTTCAAGAGTGGGTAGGGGTATTGGGTGGTAAGGGTATTTTCAGGGTTTAGGGGTGGGCAAGGGTATTGGGTTGTAGGGTACCTTTAGGATTTTAGTGGTGGGTAAGGACATTGGGTTGTAAGGGTATTTTTAGGGTTTATACGTGGGTAAGTGTATAGGGTGGTAAAGGCAGTTTAGGGTTTAGGCCTGGGTAGGGGTATAAGGTGGTAAGAGTGTTTTTAAGGTTTAGGGGTGGGTAAGGGAATTGGGTTGTAAGGGTATTTTCAGGGTTAGTGGTGGGTAAGGATATTGGGTTGTAAGGCTACTGTTAGGGCTTTAGGGGTGGGTCAGGAAATTGGATTGTAAAAGTGATTTAAGGGTTTAGACGTGGGTAAGGGTACAGGGTGGTAAAGGTATTTTAAAATTTAGGGGTGGGTAGGAGCATAGGGTGATAAGGATATTTTCAGGTTTAAGGGTGGTTAATGGTATTGGGTAGTATGGGTATTTTAGGATTTTAGTGGTGGTTAGGGATATAGAGTGGTATGGTATTTTAGGGTTTTTAGGTGGGTATGGGGTATAGAGTGGTAAGGTAATTAATACAGGGGGTTTGTTGGAGTTTCCCCCAATAAAAATAAAATAAATATATCTTTTTTAAAATAGGAGTTTTGAAGGGTTGCCCCCAAAAAAGATAACAATTCAAATAAATATTTCACTTACCTTATTGATACTTACCTACATGATAAAGGCTGATGCGTGGTAAATTCATGTGTTGTAAAAAATGTATGGTGAAGGCATATGTGGTAAATGCCTGTGTTGTAGCATCGTACAACCATTTAAAAGGCTACCTAAGTGGGCAGCACAATCAGTGCTGGAGGCCCACTAGTAGGATTTTGTTTACAGGCCCTAGGTACATGTAGTACCACTTTACTAGGGGCTTACAAGTAAATTCAATTTGGAAATTGTGTGTAAGCCAATATTACCATGTTTAAGGGAGAGAGCACAAACAGTGGTGAAGTGCGAAGAGTCCTAAAAGCCACTAAAAAAGGGTTTCAGAAAACAGAAGGCAAAATGTTTGGGGATGACCCTGCAGAAAGGGTCAAGTCCAGCAATAAGTCATAGCAGTATCTCAAACCATGTGTTAGACTACATGGAAAGAGAGACCAAGCAAATCTACTTGCTCGGTAAAAAAATGTAGATGGAGACACCTCTTGGAACCATGGTTGAGGGGTCCAAAAGAAGCTTACGGACACCTCCCAGACTTCTCAACATCAGTGAGTTCATGGTTCTGGCCATAGATTAGAAGTGTGTTAATTCACATAATTTTCATTTTGTGTAATTATGTAAAATTAAAAAAATATCCTACTGTACCTCGTTTTTCCCTGCTTCTCAGACCCATCCACCGCTCTCCAGCCTATTCTTGTCACCTCCCCCTTTTTCAACTTTATTCTCAAGTTATGTAGCATTTTGACTATCCTAGTGCAATTATTTTTCATTTTTGTTCATTGTTCATCTTTTTTTCAATATTATCGTCCCTTTCTCTTTAGTTATCCTCCTTAATATGTGTTGTTCCCAGCTGTGGCAAAGGCAGACAGTGCTGGGGTATCCTCCTGGACTCCACTCTTGACCCTGTCCCTGACTCTTTACTCTACCTCCCAGATGGTGGTATGAGGAAGTGACTCTTCACCACATTTTTAATGAGGCGGAAGTGGATTTTTTTTATTTTTTTAGCAGCACCACATCCCCATTGTGGCAGCAGACGTTTGGCCCAGAAATGGGTACAGCCCGATGAAGTGCAAGCTACGGTGGGTGAGAGTGGGGGGCATCTTGCACCACCATACCGGAGTCTCCTGCACCCACCAGCAAGTAACACATCACTGAGGGGATATAATTGACAGGAAGAAGGGCCCGTTGTACATGCTTGGTGTTGAGATGGAGGGTCCTGGTAAGTGATGCTTAAATTTTTTCCATTTTATCTTTATTACTTTTCACGAGGCACTATTTACATCACAGGTACATTTATTGGATATATATTTTATTTTACATAAAAGTCAATGTATATCATTTATATATATTATACAAACATATATATGTGTATATATTCACTAAAATATTTATTACCTTTGTCAGCAACAGAATATGGCACTCACACCAAGGATACAGTGCAAAGATGAGTTGTTTATTTCGGTTTGTACTCCATAGTGGATGAACGAGGTGTTCCAGGTAGAACACCAGACTTGGAATGTGAGGCATTTTCTTGCGCTGCCTGCAAGTTTTCATGCACTCTCCCACACCCACAGCTCACCACTCCCGCACTAAATGCACCCAACACCCGACTCCCTACCACCAACACTCAGCACCCACCAAACATATTACTCTCATGCATGCTTCTCAATGCCCGCTCTTTCACCAAACAAGCCACGGCGATATGGGACCTATTTGACAACGACATGCCGGACTTGCTGTCACTTGCAGAGACATGGCTGAACATAACATCGGCCCTGACATCCCCACAGCTTGATACAAAATTGGCAGGCAGGAGAAGCAGCACAACCCTGGAAACGGTATTGTCATCATCCTCAAGGACTCCGTCAACTGGGCCAACTCCATGCTACATGGAACACCTGTCTTTCAATCTCTAAATCACAACCTGTATAGACCACACCGACCCAAACACAACCGTAATATATAAACAACACTGCAAACAACTGCAGCACAGGAAGAGAATCAGCCAAGACAACATAGAGAGAAACACATACAAATCCACCCTCAGGCTTTATCACCAGTTTTTGTTTTTGTTTTATATAGTACGAACTAGACCCAAAGGTCGCTTTACATGAGCACCAGTTGCGTTACAGATGGACACATTAATTTTTTATTAGACACAGGTAGATTAAGTGATTTGCCCAGAATCACAGGATCTTGAGAGTCCCTACCGAGACTCAAACCCGGTTCCCCAGCTTCGAGGTCGACCACCCTAGCCATTAGGCCACATCCTATCCCCAATTGATCCACCAGTTGATCCAGACCAGCAAATGCTCGGCACTCACAGACCAAATTGACACCAGAACCAATAGCAACAAAGAGCTTCTCACCACAGTGAAAGATTTTACTTCACCAGTGGTGGCCGCCAACAGCATCACCCTCTCATAGAACCTCTGCAATCAACTCTTGCAGTTCTTCCACAGAAAGATAAGGCAATTTAGCCCTCCATCGAACCTGACAAACCTCGCAGTAAGACTCCCTATCACACCCAAGGAAACAGCTACATCCAATACGCCAGACATCACCACAGACGAAACCTCCACTATCATACAGTCCATTGACTTTTGGGTCCCATTGGAGACTTGCCCCAACACGCCTTCACCAGAGGACTTCTATCCCAATACTGAATACCTCCTTTGTCTTCAACACCTTCACAATCACTTGGAAATATACCACAGTTCTCTCCCTACTGAAAAAGCATTCTTTGGACACTTCGACACTCAGCAGCCACAGACCCATCACCATACCTGGCCAAATTCAGAGAGAAACTCATCAATAAATGCCTCATCAACTATCTAAACTTACACCAACTCTTTGACATCCCATAATCTGGTTACAGAACCAACCATAGCATGGAAACATCTCTCATCACAGCCTCAAATAACATCCATATGATCATGGGCAGAGGAGATACGGCTGCACTTATCCTCCTGAACCTCCCCATTGCTTTCAACATGATATCCCATCCTCATCCAACACCTATATGACATTGAAATCTAAGGACTCACCCTTTAATGGACCTGATCCTTCCTGACTCGATGGACATAGTCAGTCTGCCTTTCAGCTGCACCTTGGGCACCTGCAACCTCATCTGTGGACCACACTAAGGATCCTCACTGAGCCCACCCCTCTTCAATGCATACATAATCCCTCTTGCAAGTGTCATCCACTCCCACAACATCGATGTCCTCTCGTACACAGATGCCGCCCAGCTTAGACTTTCCCTCTTGGACAAGTCCCCCAATACCTGGAACAAGTTCACTGCCTGCATGCCAAAGTTGCCGACTTGATACAGACCACCTCCCTTAAACTCAACACAGACAAGACAAATGTTGTGATCTTCAGAAAAACCAATTGCCATGGAGCTCCATCTGGTGGCCATCTGAGCTAGGACCCGACCCCACCACACCACCCATGCCAAGAACCTCAGGATTATCATCAACAGCCAACTCAGCATGACTGCCCAGGTCTCTGCCGTAAACACCTAATTCTTCCTCATCTTGAAGATGCTGAGAAAAATCTTCAAATGGCTCCAACTAGCACAAGCAAAACTGTCACCCACATCCTGAATGCCCTCATCACTAGCAAATTGGACTACTGAAATGTTGTGGGGATTCTGTTTGGGAAAAGAACTATGCATGGGATCACAGGACGTCAGTATGTAGGGACTGAGTTGCCATACTACAACATTACCTATGAGCCCCAATGCAGACTAGCTTATAGTGCCTTGCCTGCCCCAATAACCATTCCAGAATAACAGGTAAATTGGCACCCCCGAACACAACACTCTAGTCCCCTCAGCCAACCGCGGTAGCAGGTCATCACCTTTCGCTCTCTCACTCATGCATGTCCATAATAGACAGAAATTAAACACAAAAACAGTTTACAATACTTATTGAAACTATTGTGCTCTATTATGAAGCAACTGTGGTGGAATTAGAAAGCATACAAAACTTAGTAATGTAATTAGCATCACTAATAAACCATACACAATGAAAAGCCCTATCATGGTTATTGGTATATCTGCCTAAACTTAGTCTCACAATAATATAACAAAGATCTCTGGTATGGTACCAGGCTCCATGCCTGGCATTTGCAGTTAGTTGGTCTGCATCTGAGATGGTGCAAAGCTGACGTTCTCATCCTGGGACCTTTCCTCTGCTACAAATCGCTCCTCTCTGTTTTCAAAATGGCACGTCTTGGCTTATATGAATAGAAAGGCCCTTCGTGAAAACAGCAGCTGGGTCTCTTCAATTGTGTCCAGGTGTTAGTGTCCGACCACAGAGAAAAAACAGGGCACAATGTTGTTTGACCTTGTACTAAATGTTTGGACTGAATCCCAGCAGAAGAGCTATATAATAAAATATATGCAACCTATTTCTACAATAATAGCATGTGCCCAAAACAAGTATGTTATTTTGTAACTCGTGCAAAGCAAAAGTAGCCTACAACGTGTGCAGTTAGGCCCTCGTAGGGGAAAACTACAGTGGGCCCTATAGAGGACTCAAGACAGGAATACCCTCTACACTGGGATCATCAAACAACTCACTAGACAACTTCAAACCATCCAGATCTCAGATGCAAGAAACAAACTTAACCTCCCACAATGCACACATGCATGGAGCCACTGGAATCAAGCTACACCTGACTGATGAGCCCCAATGAGGATGAAACCGATCTTGGGTTGCTTGTGTTCCGGTTCAGGGATGGCCTTGCAGTTTGGGCTGGACTGTTCCTATTCGGGTAGGGTCAAGACTAACTAGCATATGGCCGGGTCCAAACCGAAGTGGCTTGGTGGACGAAAAAACAGTGCTAACCCGAGCGAATGCCAGTGATTAGACTTTTTTGCAAGCATCTTTTCATCACCTTTTATGTGTTTGATGTACTGCCCTAAGTGGCAACTGTCTCATTGCTAGTTTTGGTGGAGAGAGACTGGTCCTTCTGCCCATGACAACGGCCACATCGGCACTGAATACAAGCTTCAAAGATACATTGGCTATCGGACCTGCTAGATACTTTATTGACAGCTCGCTGAGTTCTGGGCACTGTTCCTTCTTCCAATGCCAATAGGTCGATGGGTCTTGATCCAGGTACTCCTCTGTTGAGTCAACCAAATAGTCATGGAGAATCTTCTCAATTGTCACTGTTATGGATACTTTTGCCTGCATTGCCTGCACCTATCCATTTGATTTAAGCCCTGCCATATAAAACCAATATAAAGCAAAGCTGTTGTTGCCGAAGGTTTAGTATTAGCCAGCGATGGTACAGTTATGATGAGCTTCTAGACATCTGAATAGCCAACAGCACCACCCTCTCTAGAAGCTGAAGGCTGCACTTCAGTTCTGCCATGGCCATAAATTTGTAATCGTTCATCTTCTAGATCATCCACTTTCCTGACGATCCAATTCTTGTACATTGAGACATCTTATGATGAGGGATGAGGTAGGAATGAAAGTAGCCAGCATGTTTGTGTACCATGGATCCAGTATCATGGCACAGATTTACTTTCTGAAGGACACAAACATTTTTGCTGGTTTGATTTGTGTTCAAGCAAAGGGTTAAGCTGTTGACCAGAGTAGTTTCTTCTTCATTCACATTGCTAAATGTTTGTTCCACCTTTTGCAAATGATCCAGCAGCAGGTGCAGCATGCTCGCTTGGCTCATGGTACTGTACTCCTTGCTGACTTCTCGTGTCAATCTAAAAGGCAGTAGCATTCAAATCAGGAAATCCACTCGTCCCATTTGTCCACCCTATCATAATGGCTTCGGCAGTTGCATCCCCTCTACTTTGTAGCACTTAATCACCGAAACACGTCTGCTGCTCAAGCAGACATTACAGCATGTAGTAGGTGGAGTTCCAACATGTTGGAGCTTTCACTATATTAGCAGGCTGATTTATCCTTAACTGCTTCCAGGATTTGAACAAATTACTAAAGTGAACGCAAATTTTGGGCAGAGGACTAGTATGTTGTTGACTGCTTTGTTTTTGGAGGTCCTGCACAATTAGGTTTATGCAATGCACTAAACACAGTACTCTGATACCTATGGTTTTGACAATATGACTTACCTTTTCAGTGGCAATGAATCCAGTGCTGAGACCTCTGTGTTGAATACATTTTTAGAATTTGATTTTAAATTTGTCCAAGATATTGGCACCTGTATACAATTTCTACATGACAAAAATCACAACGGAATGCCTCAAAAAGTGTCATCCGTGATGGGACCAGCAGCTGGTCTTTGCTTCACTCCCTTGAAGGAGATCAACTGAGCAGTGATGTACATGTAATCTATTGCTTGACAACTGATCCACATGTCTGTTGTGAAGTGGGTAGACTGAGCACATTCTCTTTTATAGCTTCACAAACCAATTGCAGCACTAAATGGTGCAGCACAGGCACCTAAAGAGTGAAAGAATCGGTCCAGCTAAGAACTTTCCATTTTGGACACAGGGTCTCTGCAAAATTCAGAAAACTGTTTCTGTCCACGAAAATAAAGGGGAGGCACGTTAACTTTTTGGTCAACTTCTAAATGTATAAATGGACTTTATCAAGTCTATACTCACTCCCTGGTGAGTATAGCCATGACTGTTGATTGTTCGGTTTGCTTTGTTTGTGATACCTCCACTAGTGACCTACAGAGAGCGGGTAGGCTGCTTGAGCACTCTGGGTGACTGTGTCCCTTTGGATCATTCTGAGGTTGCTGTTGGCGATAACCGCACACTATGAGCGACAGTCACAAGGCTGGTTGGCATTTCTTCTTCTTCTTCTTCTTCGTCTTCTTCTTCTTCTACTTCTTCCTCTTCTCTTCTTTCCCCCACTTCCTTCTATCTGTTCAACTTCTTCTCTCTTACCTGCAAGTAAACATTTTAGGTGTTCTTTCGGCAAATTGAGTATTTCGCAATGTGCTCTTTGTGTAGTCTGAGTGAAAAAAATTCCCAAACTGGGGAGTTGAGCTTTCTTATTGTACTGTAGCCTGAAGTACTTGTTGAGGTAGAGCTAGGCTCTTTTGTTTGTCTTTTGCTAGGGCAGGCTGTGACTGCATTAGGAGTGGTGGATACTGCAGGTTTGTCGGGTCTGAAAAAGATGGAAGCAGGCCATGTTGGTAAAACTACAGAACACCGATTATATTGAATAGAGTTGATCTATACTTCCTCTTTATCACTTTCCACACTAACAATCACTGGCTCATCATCATCTTCCTCACTTTGAAGGTTTTCAGGAACATTCCTATTCATTTGTCTCTCATGGTGGGCCTCAGCCGGGTTCTAATCCATGTCAAGATCATCAGAAAAGGGGCTCGGAGAGACGAGGGAGTGCTCTTTCTTTTCCATGCCAGAGATCATTAAACTGATGTGTTCAATGGAAGAGCTGTCACAACAAGATTCTCCTACTTCTGGTAGATCAGGTGTTGCAAGCTGTGGTGCCTGTTTTTGACTTTCCTGTGAAGACAAGTTTCCTGCTAAAATAAATCAGTTTCAGACTCACTACCCTCCATGACTACAGACAATACAGCGCTGAGAGACATGGATTTTGTTTTTAGTGGCTGTGCTGTTGATCCAGGGGTGAGCCTCCTCTCAGCTTCTTCCTACCCAGAAGAGGGAGCAGCAGGTACGTTGCATTTCAGGAAAAAGGATGGGGGCTTGATGCCAGTGGTGGCACTGACAACAGACTGCTTCTCCTCATTGGCCACTTTCCTGGAAGGAATCACTTTATTTTTCATCTTCTTTACTTGTTGTATGGTTTAGTACTCAGCACAAGAAGAAGAACTTAGAAGAGAGCTCTGGTGTCACGCACAAGAAGAAGCCCTTAGGAGAGAGCTCTGGTGTCACTGTCAAAAAATGTGCAGACTTCTTTTCATCTCAGTATCGAGCATAACGTCTTGTGCACCTGCAGGCAGCAAAAAAAAAAAGCATGAACTAATGATTTCTTGCTAAACATTACAGAAGGAAACCTAAACTGGTGTCCTTCCAGGGCTGATATGACACCAATGGGAGGCAGGCGCAAATCAAATAAATTAATTCAACAATAGCTTGTGTCCCTCCAGGAGCCAATGGTCCCCATGGGGAAATTGGCAAAACTCAAATAAAAATAGTTAAATACCAGCTTGTGTCCCGCTAGGGCCCATTGGAACCCTACGAAAGTCAATCAATAATTTTATAAAAAATGTTATAAGTGGTATATCTCCAGGTCCCAAGGGTCCACTGTGGGAGGCAGACAAAAAATGTAATTAATTAATTAAATAATTGATGCTGTCCCTCCAGGGTCAATAGGACCCCACTGGGAGGCAGAAAAAAATTGAATGAATTAATTAATAGCTGGAGTCCCTCCAGGTGTCCTTGAGACCTTTGTCAGAAGAAGGGTGAGGCAGACAAAAATTAAAAAGATTAATTAAATAACAGCTGGTGTCCCTCTAGGGCCCAAGGGAATCCTGTGGGTGGCAGGCAAAAATAGAATAAGTTAAATAAAAAATTGCTGGTGTCAATTCAGGGCCCCTGGGAACCCTATGGGAGGCAGGCAAAAATCTAATAAATTAAACAAAAACAACAAATGTGTACTACAGACTACTACAGTCAGCCACAAGCATAAAATGAATAAATCAGAAAAAAAATATTAGGGAAAAAAGTAACAAACATGGCATGGGATTCTTCTTTTATCAATACTCCTAGAAAATAGAATAAAATGATGACAAATCAAAAAATAGCCACTGGCTCAACAAAATTGTGATTGCTCACCACATCGCATGGGCCAGCAAGGAAGAAGGCATGGAGATCAAATGCAAAGTGGGCTTAGACGCATGGCCTGCAAGGAAGAAGGCACATAGAACAAAGACAAAATGAGCGCCTTTGACACATACACACACAGGCTCCACAAAATGGCCATCGCTGCATGGCCTGCAAGGAAGGAGACATGAAGAAAAGCTGAAGAAAAACAACTATTCAACCATATCACACCACTATATAAACAGGGAGACCGGTCCGATCCAAATAACTATCGATTAATAGCCCTCATAGACACCGAGGCAAAGTACTATGCGGGGATCATCTTAAATGAACTGACCTGTTGGGCCTCCACGAACTGTATCATCCCAGCAACACAAACAGGTTTCCGCAAAGGGCAAGGTACCATTACAAACATCATGGCCCTAACCATGCTTATGGACACTGCGAAGCAGGGAAAGTACCCCTTATATCTCTGCTTCATAGATTACTCTGCAGTTTTTGATCACATAGACCGCAATAAGCTCTGGCGTAAACTGGACAGCTGGGGGATACCATCCATCCTCCTAGATCAACTTAGGCTTTTGCACACCAATACGTGGATAAGAATAAAGCTAGGTGCAGGGACGCACCTCTCAAGAAGAATCCCCACCAACAAGGGCTTAAAACAAGGATGCGTTCTAGCTCCGCTACTATTTAACCTCTTTTTGGCGGATCTACCCACGGAATTGGATAACTGTTCATCACACGCCCCAAAGCTAGGTAATATGACACTAACTAACCTGTTATACGCTGATGACCTAGTCCTGATTAGTCGGACACCCATCGGCCTTCAGCACCTCCTGGACATAACTCAAAAAATTTCTGAACAAAACTCTTTGACAATAAACTTTAAAAAAACTAAAATCATGATAGTAAATCATCATAAGAAGACATATCCCAGTTGGAACCTGGAAGGTAACCCACTAAATCGTGTAACAAGCTACAAGTACTTGGGCATCCTTTTAGATCAACACAATTCCTTCAAGCCACAAATGGAATCCCTACGAAGGAAGGGAACTATGACCTACCTAGCACTCAAACCTCTGAAGAAGCTGCTGCCTGACCTAACGTTAGATCCTTTTTTAAAGGTCCTGCAAGCTAAATTACAGCCCACGATCACCTATGGGAGTGAATCATTAAGAGGGATAGACGCAACAACTCTAGATAGTATAATAGTGACCTCCTATCGAGCGATCTTTCAGCTCCCTAAATACGTCTCTCCAGCCCAAATAAGGTTGGAATTTGGACTTCAAAACCAGGCGATAGAACGAAGGGGAGCCTATGTTAAATGCTGGCACAAGATCAAATCAGCCGAAGAGGGGACTTTGAATAACCACCTCTGGGTAGAGTTGTCTCGTACTGGAAAATCGCCAGCAAACAAATATCTCCAGGAATCCATCAAGATCTTAGGCCTGACAGACCTTTGGAATTGCCCAACGGCTTATTCTGTCTTTAAAAATATTGTCACAAAGACAACAAGACTAATATCAGCCATGGAGGACAAGAAAACATTATCAAAGAGAACCCATGGTTGGGCTGTGCTAAACAATTTTGACATCCTTAAACCACAACCCTACCTCAAGGCAGGAACTAAGCTGGCAACAAAGGAAATAATTTTAAAATTGCGATTGGGAGTCGGCTCAATCACCCCGTTTTTGCCGCCCTGGGAAAGAAGAGGAGAAGACCAACCATGCCGCGTGTGTGCCTGTAAGTAAGTAAATGTAAGTCCGTTTTTATATAGCGCAGCTACTCACCCTTACGGGTCTCAAGGCGCTGGGGGCCGTCGTGGAAATTAAGTGAGCTATAGCCCAGAGTCACATGGTGCTGAGCTAATCTGCCACCAGAGCCGGGGATCGAACCGTGAACCCTGTGCTCTGAAGTCAGCTGCCCTGGCCGCTGCACCACACCTCTCCACCTCTGCCTGTGGCACGGAAAACCTTATTCACATTATTTGTATTTGCAGCAAACTAAAGGACATAAGGCGTACCCTACTAAAACCATCTTTTAACCAGCACGGAGTCAGGTCGTGTAGACAGGCGATAATGCTGTGCTTCAATCAAACTTTAGTACAGCTAAACTGCCGCCTCACAAAATTTTTAGATCTCACTACATTGAGATTAAAAAACGTAACATCATTGGCCGAGAACTCTGCTCCACAAGACGGTTCATTAATATAACTTCGAGAACATCTTCAACAGCACTATGACGCCAAAAACAGGCACAATCAGTAACTGTTTTGAAGCTTGGGACCATCCTTAACGATTAGTGCACTTTAAGGATAAGCTAGATAATCTAGAGTGAAAGTTTTGCAAAAGATCTTGGCGGAGTGAGAACTTAAAAAGACAATTTTTACCAAACTATTTTTTAGACTGAGCATCAATTGTTGTGGAAATGACTTTTTATGTTACAATCCTAATAGTTTTATGTACAAAAACAAAGTGGAACGTTTATTTATTATTGTGTAACTTTTGTACCAACACAATTTGTTTGATTTTAATGACTATGTATGCAATGGTTTTAATTAATCAAGCATAATAAAATTACTTTACCTTACCATATCACACCAACAAAAATGGTGCTCAAACACATGTGAAAGAACAATGGAACATTGTTTTGACTCAAGCCACAAACAGGAACATGCAGACATAAAAATTAATTTGGCATGAATACAAAGACACAGTAGTGCGAGGGCCCCTGGAATATAAATTAACAGGCAGGCAAATCAGGGGAAAATGATACAATGAGGTATATGAGAACTATCCTGCCTGTAAGGTTCTTTAATGGACGGAATCTCACGCCATCCTAAAAGCGCTCAATAGGAGTCTAAACATGAGTCAACAGTGAGCCAAGAACACAAAAAAAACTAAAAAAACTGATAAGGTAAATAACCTATGTATAATATATTATCATGTAATGCATTACACATATATTAAACAATGAAAAAACACCAAAAATATATGATCATTATTATTATAGATATGGAATATCAAATGCGTAGTTATTGTGTGATCACATGAATAAATATTGGTATATACATAAAAGAAAACAAAATATCAGACGCGTGTTTCGGTGATGGCTAAAAAGATGAGGTTGCACCTTCCTCAGGGCACTAAAAGCATAAGAGGATCAAGGAGGTATCAATAATCGACGAATACTGTCCATGTAGGAGAACTGAATATATGGAAAAGCTGGTACTGCGGGGAAAAGAGCAGATCAGAAGAAATTTCCTGAAGGTACTGAGTTCCTTAAGGGAAGTCCCTCGAATCACAGGCTACAGAACAATGCCGGAGTAGCATCTTTTTGGTTATCACCGAAACGCGCATCGGTGCACACTCTGGAGACCACCGAGATAGGACCGATATATACAACATTTTTCTTCACCAACAAGTTATCTAAGAAGAGCACTTCTTCAGGACATTGATTGTATTATTTCATACTTGTCCTCATAGCGGTACTCAGTATAACCATTTCTTGCAGCAAGCATTCTTCCAAGACACTGAGATCCATGACTCTACCATCCCTATAGAAGTAGACATTAAGATTTAAGGCTTTATTTCTGTATATTATAGCGGTCTGGTCTCCACAGAGCTACACATATATTTTTTTGTTTTTAGAATGAGTTCATCATATGCTGTATGAGTGTGGTATATGTGGAAGTTGGTAATTAGAGATTTTGATCTTTGGTCTGGGTGTCTGTTTTTGCTGCTCTCAATCGGAACTGCAGATTCATACTCAAATAAATACCCGAATGTTCCACTCGGATAAAAAAATTCAACTGAAATGTATGTTGACCTGCGTTAAAGAACTGTGCTCATGCTCTGAAAATGCTACTCATGTTCATGTCGATTGTTTTGTTTCCGTGCTGCTGCTGTTAGGATTTTTCTCCAAATTTAATTCTTGGTACACAGCGTGGCATAATGGCATAATGCTGGGCTTTACAAATACATTTTGTTATGCAGAATTCCCAAAATTATGTAAATTACTCCGGCGTAATAACATTTTCTCCCAGCCCACTTACAGACACAAGAGTTGGGGAGTAATTGTATCTTTCAACCCCACCGCATACTCTCTGAAAGAACCTAGTATGGTGGTGCACCACCTCAACAACTACCCTCACTTGTCAAGCAATAGCCAGTGAGAGTCTAAAGAGGAAGGGGAGGATTAAAAGATATTGGTGTGTCTGGCTGAGCAACATATGTACTGTGCCATCACTAATAAACATTGTAGAACTACATTTACTGCCTGGTCAATGAAGGACAACATGTTTCACTGCTGCAAGATGTTTGGCCCAAATTAAGCACTGCTTAGAGATCCTGTGAAGACTGGGAAATTAGGTTGAGGAGTAAAATGAGGAGTATGAAGATGGGACAGATGTAGAGATGAGAAGAGAGAGGAGTGGGCATGGAGGAACCGAAATAGAGATGAGCATTAGTAGAGGGTATAAGAGATACAGAAGAAACCTGAGATTTGCTAACATTTTGCATCGTGGGTGTGCCACTTTTTTGGCACAGCCTTGACACAAAATGTGTTCTGGGAATGGAAATGCTGTGTGTGCATAGGGAATATGAAAGCAATAGATTAGTAAAAAAAAAATAGATTAGTATAAGTGCAGAGCAAATGTACATAATACTGCTGTACACAGTTAGTAGGGGGGCAAGAAGGTGCACACACCCAGTGTGGCAGCTGTGCACACAGGTGATGAACACTCAGGGAGCGTTAGGAGGCTATCAACCTGAACAATGTATTCACAGCCTCAAGGCGAGTTTGCAAGCTTTATGAAAACACGGCCAGAGAAGGCTGTGGACATGTGCAGCCTGATAGGGGTCAGTCTGCAGGTTGTATGCAAGAGCTCAGCGTGAAGGTTGAACAGAAGCACTCTTTGTGCTGGATGTGAGCACAAGCACATTGTCGATGCAACGGTCAGTGTGCAGGGTGTGTGGGGTCAGTGAGAAGGGGGTTTGAACAGAATAGTGGTCAGTGTGCCAAAAAAAGTTAATAAAATAAAGAAAACATGCCACTTCCCAAGTGTGGCTGTGATATACTTGCAATAAAAAATGTAAATAAAAAAAATCTATGAAGGGGGTTGCTTTAATAGTGATTTTTTTTAAAAACAGCATGCCTTTCAGACGTGCCATGCATGGTGTTATTTTTGTTGCAGTTGTTATTGTTATTTATTTATTGTTAAAGAGAAAAGAGTAAATCATCAACGAAGGATTGAAATCTCAGGCAGCAACAATTTTGCAATGTCACTTAATGAATAAAAATGTAACTCAAGAAAAATAGACAGAAAGTAAATAGTATTTAACTGAGCACTTGAATTGCAGTCAAAATAAATAGCTGAGTTTTTAGGTTAGTACAAAAATATGTATAAAAGCACACTTTGAACCACATTTGTCCCTGAAGGGAAAGGAAGAAATTTTAGGCAGATGTGAACAATATGTACAGGGCTTGTGCGTTTATTCAAAGTAAACCGACCCAGTGGGAAAAGTGGGCTGACCCGTTGACCCATTCTGTATGCTATTGTGGGTGGAACAGATGGAAGCAAAATGTGAATGACAATTTAATAGCCCAATGGATGAATCTCACTGACCAAAAGCTCCTCTAATATGTAATGCAAACATTTTTGGAAATAGTCTGGCGAGGCAGTTGAAGCGTCTCCAAGGTCAGACCTAAAACCGCAACCAGGATTATTATTTTGAAGTAATTTTTCTTATGCCTATCACATAAGCTAGCTCGTAAGCAAGCAATTGGCAATTATAGAGGGCACTGATACAGCACACTCCTGAAATAGAAATGCCTCTCAGCACTATTTTCTTTTTTCTAATTTCAACAGTCTTCAATTAAATTACTCTGGTAAAACTTTTCCTCTTCTGACAATAAACTTCCATTTGCACAAGAGTAATTGAATTTCTAATATGCTGAAAGGCTGTTGTACAGCTCAGAAATTCTAATACCCTAAGAAATGTACTCGAAAATGTACGTACATTAGCATTTATATTCAGGTCGTTTTTGCTTTAAAGATAGACGAAGGCGAAAATAATATAAATGTGAGTCTTGAAAATATAAAATCCCAAAACTCTTTATTTTAATTTTGACAAAAGATTTTGACAAAAATGACATTTGTTTTCCTAGTCTGCTGGCAGGAGGCACCCTGATTTTTCTGTCGAATATGCAGCTTGTAGAGGAACTCCCACCTTCAGTCTGTTTTGAGATCTTCTTTTGTGCCAGTAATGTGACATACTGTCCATGAGCAGCCCAAAACCTACTGAAACCAACCCAAAACCTACTGAAACACACAGTATGTGCACCAATCGTAGTACTGGGCTATGGCTGAAAAGGACATGGCACTTTAGATCAGTGTTGAGTGGGTGTGCAAAACCCTGTTCCAACCCTCGAAGAATAAGCTGGACTCCTTCAAAATGAACATAAGTTCTGCCTTTGGCAGTGAAACACATTATTCTCCGGATAATAAGCAGGAGGCCTGTCATGAACACTAGCCCAAACACTTACCGTGGCTCTACCATCGCTCTCTGCTCCTCAATCACTAAGTAGCTCTGGTGGTTTTAGATGTTTCAGACTGAAGATTGCAAGATCTAACTAGTCCTTATTGCCAGTGGCCCATTCATGAGTCACTCTAATTTATATGCATTATTACCTGTGAAAAAATGATACCGTCCATGCATGGAGTAGCCAGAAAATGAAAAAAAAAAACATGTTGAACCAAATCTCTTAGGCACCAACCAAGTGAAGCAAGTCATCGTAACCCTCCCCAGAAAAGCTTGCTTGTCTCTTCCATCCAAATATCTTTTCATCATTCTATCAACTTGCTGATAATCACCATTTCAACTTTGCATTCTGTCATCCATTCATTCTTTCATCTAACATTCAGTATGTCATCATTCCGTCCATCTGTCCGCCCATCCATATCCAAACCTATCCAGCTATCTTCAAACCTATCCATCAAACATATCGATCCTTTTACTCAGTCATTCGTCCTTTAACTTATCCATCCCTCTTTTCATCCATCCATCCATCCATCCATCCTTTCAGTCATCCATCCATTCTTTCACCCATCCTTCCATCCATCCATCCATTCTCTCACTCCCCTTCCCACCCTTTCACATTAATTACGATCCTTTGTCCGAAGACAAAAGAGGCCCCTCATAAACCCCACCCCTTCTGTAGCTGCTAAAGCGGGAGATTGAAGATGCCCTGATTTACCCTAATCTTAAAACTCCCTGGTGCAGAGATTAAGAGTACAGGGCATATTTATTCAAAAATAGTGCAACGCAGGGCAGCAAGCAAAGTTGCCACGCTGCATTGACCTAGTAGGAGAGAGCCACTAGAGCTGTATCTACTAAGAGCTATATCTACCTAGATACGCCATTGCTGCTATCTTTTCCAGAGCTGGCTTGCAAACGGCTGCCTGGCGCCACGCACACATGTTCGCATGATGGTGCAAAGGTTTGTGAGTGATGTCTAGCAGTAGAAGGTAAAAGGGTGATTGTTTAAGTGGAAACTAACCGGCCTGGCATTTGTTGTGGAATAATTTGGCAAGGCATGCACCTTTTTTTCCCAATAAAGGTTGCATGCCTGCCTGAGACATTTGAGTCTATTCTATTCTATTCTATGCACATTTGTAGAGTGCATAGATATCCTAGGGCAGCTCAGCACTGGCAACGCAAAACACAAATACACCAAGAAGGTTTATTTGTCAAACAGCCAAGTTTTTAGAAGTTCCCGTAGTCCAAGCATGAAACAATTAGTGTCTGGACCACAAGCCTCCTAGAAAGGAGGGGGAGTAGATGTAATATTTTGTGAAACATTCTAAGAATGCCATAGCAGCTGGCAGAGAATTTGGTTACCTGGACTGCCATAGCAAAGGATTTGTCCAACCATACCCACAGACTTTTAATAACCGTCTTGGGGTTGTGGGCGTGCCTCGGTTTAGAGAGGGGTATATGTTGTTGTCTAGTACCATGAGCTCAGTTTTATCCCCATTCAATTTACTGCTATTCTTGGCCATCCAACTTGATACTCGCTCCAGACAGGGTCCCAATAGGGGGGAATTGGGGATCATGTCCAATGGTAAGAAACACCAGTTGGGTGTCATCGGCATATGCTACAATGGATATATCGTATGACAGTACAATATCTGCCAGTGGGCGCATGTATATATTGAAAAGCTTAGGGCTCAATGACGAGCCATGCTGTAGCCCACACTTGAAAAGGAAAATATCTGATGAGCAGGATCTACCAAAAATGTGAAAAGTCCTGTCCTTCAATAAAGAGGTAAGCCATTATAATGCAAGTCCTGTAACACCTGCCCTGTTAGTTTTTTTGGTGAGGATATCATTGTTCACTGTGTCGGATGCTGCGCTAAGGTCGAAGAGTATGATGGCTGTGTACTTCCTCGATCAAGCAGCATATTTGCCTCCTTAACGGTTTCTGTGCTGTGGTTAGGGAAAAACCCCATATGGGGGAGATGCAGGACATTGCTCATTTCTAGGAAGTCCAAAAGGTACTGATTTACATGCTTCTTTAGTACTTTACTCAGTCCAGGGAGTAACGAGATGGGTCTATAGTTTCCTGGATGGAGGAGATCCAGGTTGTTTTTTTTAAAAGAGGGCTTTAATCAGAGCATGTTTCCTTGCGGGTAGTACTTTTCCCTTCACAAGGGAAAGATCAGCCATTGCTAGCATAACCGGGAAGATAGGTTCACCCTCTTTAGAGAGAACGTGCAGTGGGACAGGGTCGAGCGGGAAACCTGATTTAACTTGCTAAATAGGATTACAAAACTGTCAGGAGTCAGGCTAGGAAAGTATGTGAGGCTGCTTTTCTCCATTTTCTGATCATTGTTGAATAACATGGGGCTTAAGTCTCTATCTGACTTGTGAAATGATGAATAAATGTCAGTGAATTAAAAAAAAAATTATCTCGCAATATCATTGCAGCGTGTCTTTGTTGGCCCTAGAGTGGGGCTGTATGACGTGGGCTCCATCAGTTGATTTTTGTTTCGTTATACGAGCTTGAGCTTTTATAATTTTTGAGTGGTACATTCTCAGGTATTCCCTGTATTATAGTTTACTTGGTTCTCCATAATCTTTCCTCCATTTCCTTTCAGTTTTTTGCTGTTTTATTTAGCGTCAAGAGGTGGGGGGTACACCAAGGGGCAGAATTGTCCTTGGCATGTTGAGTAAGGGGTTTTTATAGGTGTTGGCTAGGTTCAATTACTGTTCGATCCACTGGGTAACCTTGTCATTCGCGATTTGAAGGTCCATGTCCAAGTATGGATTTGAGTCACCGAGAGTACCCAGAGTCATGGGAATCATGAAGTGGCCTAACCACATTACAGGAAGCGGGTCCAGCATGTTAAGGTGGGGGTCATTGGCAAAAATAGGGTCGAGCAAGTGACCTTTCTCACGTGTGGGACCGCCTACTTTTTGAGACATTCATATAGCGGACAGATCTTGCAGTAGCCCGCAGGCTTGGAGCATACTGGATCTTCCAGGTGTATATTAAATTCGCCCAGTATGGTGAAATTTGTTTTTTTGATTGCCCAGCTAGCAATTGCATCAGGTAGGGCCTTTTCCGATTCTTTTGAAGAGTAACAAGCAACAACAAATGAGTCACACCAAGACTTGGGGTTCTGTTGAAAGACTTTTCTCACCACACACTTGATGTATGTGACTCAATTGTTGTATATACCTTATATTGCTTTCTGAAAATAAAGTAAAATCGGATGAATTGATTAAGATACTTGTTGACTCTTTAAGCGATTTCATACACAGATTTACCAATGACAGAATGTTTTTCTCAAGACTAAGAACAGTTCAAAATATTGATTAATTCAACACAGGATTTCCTGTTATATCTTATTTTACCTTCAAATGAGTTCCATGTGAACGCCTGTTATATTTTCACACTTACTACCCATCTTTGCATGGACATTAGGGTCGCTCGTGTTTCTTTAAATTACCGGCTTCTGGGGGTGTGGCCAAGCCATCGACCAAGATGGCTGCATGGCATTGAAGCTCCAGTGCCAGCTGCCCCAAAAAAATCAAGATAGTGGATACCAACGTCCTTCTTCCATTCTAATCCCCCATACCTGACTTGCCGGGGGCTAGCTGGCGACATCTAGGTGCCCGGAGAAGACACCGCAGCACTCCCTATGCTCATCCGGCTGCCGGGGTGAGAGGAGGCCCAGCCCGCCTCGGAGGCCCCGCGGTGACAGGGGCCACGGGTGAGCCTGAGGCCAGGGCTGCGGCGCCC
Organism: Calotriton arnoldi; assembly: GCA_963921515.1. Classification (NCBI taxonomy): domain Eukaryota; kingdom Metazoa; phylum Chordata; class Amphibia; order Caudata; family Salamandridae; genus Calotriton; species Calotriton arnoldi. Next base: position 692,233 of record CAWUFW010002837.1, on the reverse strand, counting down.
CGCTGGGCCCCCCTGCTCAGCCACCTCTACGAGGCACTGCCAACACAGGGAAGTGGCTGTGGTGAAGTGCCTTTGATCCAGGATCACCTGGCAAGAGGTGCGGGAGGTTGGCGGTCCCTGGGCTCAGCCTGGTGCGGAGGCTTGTGCGGTGTAAGGGGCTGCGTGCAAGCCATTACCGTCCCCCCTCCCCCTCTCCATTTCAGCTGCGGAGATGACTCCCTGCCCCACCAGCGTATTGCCCATATAGTGCGGCCAATGTTTGAGCTGCGGAGCTCCAGGGCAGCCCTGCCCACCCCAGAGGCCCGGACATAGCGGAGGCTGCAGGAGGGCCCAGCACCAAGGCTCGCTGGTTCTCCTCCTCCCGCATTGAAGTCCTGCTTGAGCTCCACAGCAGCTGGCACAGCAGATTGGGCCCAGATCCTGCAGCCGGTCCCACTTGAGGGGTACACCAAGTCTTCCACCATTGGGAAAAGGCCTACCTCCCGGACCGCAACCTACCCAGGACGAGTGGCCTTATCCCCCTCATGCGCTGCAGAAGACCCCTGCCTTACCACTCCTTCTTACCATCCAGGGTGAGCCAAGCTGCGGCTACAGCTTTCCTCTGAGAACCACATACCAGGCGTTACCCCTTGCATTAAGCCTGCGGAGCACTGCTCACCCCACCAACTCTAGGGCAAACAAGTTCCCTCTCTCGCCATTCCATCACTGGGTCGGCACCTAGGGACTGTGAACAAGACCTGCCTGGCCACTCACGAGTGCCCCCTCCTTCCCGGTCCCCTGAGAGGCCCGCGACCCGGCCTTCCTCTCAGCTCTCATTTTCCATAGGCACGGAACCATGGGCCGAGGGGACCCCAAACAGAGGTGACTCTCATTCGACAAGACAAACACGGCCGACCGCGCAGGACAGTCGCTAGACGCGGATGAGGACCGCGGATGTTGGACCCCCGCAGCTACTTGAAGGCGCGGCTGGCATTATGACCGAACTCAAAGCAGGATTCCACACAATTGAAGCGAGATTCAACTCACTGACTAACCGGCTAGTCCGCATGGGGGGAACAGCCAGACAGAGACGACACACGTCTAGACGTGATGGAGGAGCAGGTGTCCACTTACGAGGACAAATCTCCCACAATGTCTCGCTGCCTGGAAAGAACAGAACGTCTCCTGAAAGCAGTGATGGTCAAAAACAAGGACCTAGAGGCTTGGTCCCGAAGAAAAAACATTCGCATTCTTAGCCTTGTGGAGTTGACCAACATGTTCCGCCCTGAATAATTTGTAGAATCCCTTCTTACTGATCTATTTGGGACCAAACATTATTGCCCCACTTTTATAGTTGAGAGAGTGCACAGATCCTTGGGCCCACGTCCCCCCGCCGGGATTCACCTCTTGCCCGCATTTTGAATTACAGGGATCGCAACAGCGTCCTCCGGCTTGCCCGAGAAAATTCTCCACTGCAGTATCAAGGCACCACTCTTTCTATTTACCCTGACTTTACACTTGCGGCGCAGGAGGCAAGGCGCAAGTTCACCGAGGCGAAGGTACAGCTCAGGAAGATGGGTCTTAAATATGGCATGGTATACCCTGCCAAACTGCGCGTAATGTTAAATATTTTGACAACCCTACGGAAGCTCCAGCCTTTTGCAAGCAAATGAAGGACAACAACTGTAGCGACTGCCATCCATCCTCTAGCCGCCAGTCCCCCGACAGACCTCTCGCAGCCAGTGCGGAACTCTTCCACCCGACTATCCGATGACCCCCCGGTGTTACGTGACGACTCGCACTGGTTTTGATGCACAAAAAGAACAATAACTCTGGGACTATCACAGATATTGCTGTTCCACTGGATAATAGTAACGTTCAATCTTCACTACTTATGAACGATCCTGCTGAATGATATTACAACTTGGGCGCTTGGCCCCGAGGCGTTGCCCGCCTCCCACAGATGATTCTGGTTATTCTATTCTTAGGGGTTTGTTTTATAGGTTTAGGGCATTGGGAGTGCGCCAGGTTTTTTTCGCCCGGTGTGGGTGGAGGGTGGGAGTCATGGGATTTTCGTGACTTTTCATTTGCTTTATTGTTCCTCCCTTCCCCCGTTCTACCTAGAATACATCCCACCCTCCAAATAGTAGTTATGGCACCCCCTAGAACAGAGCCTGCACCTCTCTTCTACTTGGGAGATGGATACCCATAGAGTAGAGATCGAGGCAAACATGCTGACTTGGAACATCCGGGGGCTTAACAACCCGAGAAAATGCAAGTTAGTACTCTCCTACCTGCATCTACATCGCATTCAAATCGCTTTCCTACATGAAACGCACCTGCCCCCACAAACATCCCCCCCATTTGCCTCCTCTTGGGGAGTCCATCGATACTTCGCTGGGTTCAGTACATATTCCCGAGGGGTCTGCATCCTCATATATCACATTTACTAATCATTCCACAATAGCAGATGACCAGGGAAGGTACATACTGGTGGCTGGAACATTGCTAGGGAGGAAAATGGTGTTCCTTAACATTTACGCTCCTAACACTGGCGACCCATCCTTTTTCAGTGGAGTAGCATCCCTCCTGGACAGATTCAACCCAGAGGTCATTTTCATTGGCGGTGACTTGAACCTATGGCTAAACCCCCGCTACGACACATCGGGCCGTAGCATAGGCAGCAAACCCCAATCACTTCAGGCTGTCCATGACTTGCTATCCTCTTTAGCTCTGGTGGGATGCCTGGCGCATACGTTACCCCAGCACCCCAGGTTATACCTTTCACTCAGCCCCCCACTCCACCTGGACACGTATTGATTACTGGTTCCTCTCTGCTATCTCTTGTCAATGGCTAAGGGACGTTAAGATACTTCCACGCACCCTCGCTGACCATGCCCCAGTGTTGCTACAGGTTTCGTTCCCTCGCGCCACTGGGCGGGAGCGCAAATGGTCATTCCCCGCTTCAGCGCTACTAGATGCAGTATTTCACTCGGAACTCCACACTGCAATATTCAAATACTTCGAACCTAACTCAGGCTCAGTCACACAACACTCTGTCCTATGGGACGCCTTAAAGGCGTACATCGGCAGCATTTGCATAGCTAAACAATTCGGAGTACAGAGCAGCCTGCGAAACGATTTGGCCAGAATCAAAAGGGAGTTGGCAGTCATCGACGCACCTGGTAACCCCGTCCCCACACACACCACACCACATAACCGAGCATCCCTTATGACTGAACTCAATGAGCTCGCTGACAGAGAGGCCCTACTTCTAGGTCTGTACGGCTCGGCACGCTGTTATGGGGAGGGAGAGCGCCCTGGAGAACACTGGCCTTCCTCTTACGACCCCCCAGAGGAGCGGGACATATTACATTCCTATGCCTCGACCATGGCACTAACGTATCAGATACTACTGACATAATGCGCAAGTTAGTTTCATACTATAAATCCCTCGATACCTTCCAGCTCCTCCCCGACTCTACAGCATGTATGGCTTATTTAGAAGAGATTGCGATGGTATGGCTCACCTCCGGACAGGCACAAGTTCTTAGTGAACCTTTCTTGGTGGAAGAGATCTCCCAGGCGATAGACTCACTAGGTGGAGGGAAAGCCCCCGGGCTGGACGGCCTCTCTGGCATCTTTTACAAAACCTTTAAACAAACCCTTATCCCACATTTGCTGGAAGTATACTCAGAATCCTTGGAGAAGGGGGTACTGCCCCCACAATGCGCGAAGCGGCAATCACACTACTTTTGAAACCCGGCAAAGAACCCACAAAATGCGCATACTATCGGCCCCTCTCGCTCCTCAACTATTACAACAAGATCCTGACTAAGGTGCTGGCGAACAGGTTAGCGCTCCTATTAGAACAGATCCTCTCACCCAATCAGTCAGGGTTCATCCTTCATCGATTGACTGCACTTAACCTCAGAACGGTATTTTTAGTCCTCAATAGGGTGTCCCCAATGATCCCTGCAGCAGTGGCCCTCCTGGATGCCGAAAAGGCATTTGACTCACTCGAATGGCCTTTTCTTCATGCCACACTCTGTAAGCTTGGCATACCTAATGGCTTTAACGCATTAATCACACTCCTATATACCTCACCCACAGCCCGCCTACGGGTGACCGGCTCGCTTTCTACCCCTTTTCCTATCTCCCGCGGCATCCGGCGGGGATGCCTGCTATCACCATTACCGTTCATAATAGCAATGGATCCCCTGATCAGACACCTCCAAGAAAAACATCTACACCGTGGCCTGCAGTTTAGACATGGCCCTCTCCTGATCTCAATGTAAGCTGATGACATCGCATTATTTATCCCCCCTCCGAGAATCTAGCTGCCTTAATCGGAAAAATCTCCAGATTTGGAGACGTTTCCGGCTTACGGATCAACTGGGGAAAATCTGAACTCTTTCCTTTGTCAGACTGCCTGACTCCCCTCACAGGTGGGCACTCCCTCTGCTGGGCTGCCGACACTACTAAATACCTGGGGATCTCGCTTCACAGAGACAGGGATCAAGTAATTTGCTTAAACTATGGTCCCGCCATGGACGGGCTCGCTGCCCAAGTGGACCGCTGGATACGTCTCCCCCTTTCCGTGGCAGGGCATATCGCCTCATCAAAATGAGTTGAGTTGAGTTGAGTTTGCCTCCTGTTTGAAGTCTCACTGCAATAAAACACTTCACCGGTAGCACCTAGAATCCTATGCTGGGAGTCCTACTTGCCAAGTGGCGCCAAATCCAGTTCCTGGACCCTTGGAAATGAGTGCCCATGCTACAAAAAGAAACTGACGTTGATCGACTTTGGAACCAGCGCCTGTCTGCAACTTTGAAGCCATGCCGCTTCCTGCACCGAAGCTGTGGTCCCCACACAATGCAACAAGCACAGCTTAAAATGCAGGCTTTGACGACGACGCAGCACCTCCGAAGAACCGCCAATGTGGGAGCCCGAGCACCATGCTACCGACGTCCGTGACACACCGCTCCGACTCTGACACCGGAACTGTGGCCCAGTGGTACAACCTCAATGCCGCAAAACTGAAGCCTTGTGGCTTAACCTCTGACTCCATCATCGACACCGCACAGCAGTAAGGAACCGTGGGTCATCTTGCCAACTGCTGCATCACCTCTCCTGCACCCTGTAACGTCCCCGGGCATCAGTGACTCCCTGACTCTGCACCCCCTACAGCAACCGATGTCTCACTTTCTTCAGTGATGCATCACCTCCTTCGTGCAACGCACTGTCCTCGAGTACCAATGTGCCAACGACCTGCCTAGCAGTAAAGAACTGACACTGCATTTGCCTCCCCGATGCCTCACGTCCCCTGCATCTTGCATCGTCTTTGATTTCCAATGCCTACAAGGCACTGTACCGAAGTCCGTGTGACTCCTGACGCTGGCCCTCGCTCCATCGAGGTCAGACTGACTTTGTAGAGTCGTCGACGTCAAGCGCGACCAAATAGCACCGTTGGAGCTATTGTTTCCTAAAAGTTATACTTGATTAAATCTTGGAAAGTTCACATTTTTGACTTGTGTATGTTGGATTGATTTTAGCGTTTTGGTCTTGTTTCACTCAGATAAATATTAACCATTTTTCTAATCTGGTGTGGAGCACATTTGTGATGTTTTCACTGTTTTGCTGTGTGTGGGTGCGCAGATACTTTATAGTACTCCTCCGGGAGTAAGCCTGATTACTCGTGCCAACCTACCAAGGGGGAGAGCATTGGTTTTTCTTAGTGTATAACTTACTAACCCTGACAAGGATTGTGGCTACTTGGACAGGGTGCAACCTACGCCAACTAGAGACCCCATTTCTATCAGTGCCCATGATTCTTTACACATTAACATGGGGAAAATAGTGATTTTGAACCATACTTTTGCATTTGCAGGGCATGCTGGGTAAGAAAACATGCTCTGATCACCCAAGCCACACCTGGATTTCCTTGGGTGTCTAGATTTCAGAAAGTCCCACAATTAGTAGGGTTCCCCAGGTGCTGGCTACCCCAGGCTGCACACAAGCCATAAGACCATAGGTTTCCCTGGGTCTGTAGGTTTCAGAAATGCCCAAGGATAGTAAGTGTTCCTAGGTGCCGGCTGACCTCAGATCAAAACGGTGCAGCCATATCCTGGGGAAAGAGAAATAAAATTGGGTGTTTTAGGTATATTTTAGACATTTGCAGGGTATTCTTGGTAAGAAAACATGCTGTAATATATTGTCAAGCTATATTGTCAAGCTACACCATGGATTGCTCTGGGTCTCTAGATATCATAATTGCCAAGGGATGGTATAGTTCCCTGGGTGCTAGCTGAACCAGTGCCCAAATATTGCAGTCATACTTCATGGCAAGTGAGAGGAAATTAAGCTTTCTATGGGGGTAGTTTTGACATATGGGCTGACAGAAAAGGAGTCTACCCCCCTCGTTCTGTGTACTTACATTTTAATAAAAATATTTTGGAACTGTTTCAAAATATGTCATATTAATTATATTGAAGCGTTCTAATTTTTGCTAATAATTTTTGTTCTTCAGATTCTGTAGCAATGGCGTGCAAATGAGCTGAACAAGCGCCCGTTGTCCTGATGATGGTCCCTGTGTGAATCATTTGAATGGATCAAAATATTGGTTTATTTTGTGCTGATCTGAAGCTATTTTGTATTTCAACTTAATGTACCTTTTGTAAATATGTAGAAGGGGCTAAGTTTTTATACAAATAGTGTGATTATTTGGTTATCCATTTGTTATTGTTGGTTGCTATTGTTCATATAATTTCCTTCAAAACATTTTAGAAATAAATGTATTGATGTAAACGTTATAACTGCCTCCATCTTTTTTTTTTTTTAGAGTACTATTATTTAGTTCAAAGAAATACTGTTGTAATACTTTGGAATTGACTCCGCTAGGGTCTCCAACCAGTAGCTCGTGAGCTACTGTAGCTCTCCAGCTACCTCTGAGTAGCTCCCCTGTGTGCAGCCCAGCTTATTAAATTAGCAAGCTTTTGCTTGGTTGAATTAATATACATATAAGAAAATTGAAATTATACAACACTAATAATATTAGTAGCTCTCAATGCGTTTCATTGAACATAAGTAGCTCTCAGTACAGAAAAGGTTGGAGTTACGGTTCAAGCTACAAGGTGCAGAAATTGCATTGGTTTAAACTGGCAGTTTTCCAGATGCCTTTTGCTAAGATTTTATGTCATGTTGCAATAGACAGGCCATAACTCTTCCACTTTCTATAAATTGAATGGGATCTCTTTACAACTTTGTACACTTTTAGATTACTGTTACGGGTCTCTTTCCGCATGTATAGTCTATTCTTTCTGAGACCGAGTCAACAGTGACTAGCTTTGTTAGATTGCAAAACCATTTGCTCTACTGCTTCCCCAGAACTATGGCTTTAGTGTACAATATATTGATTTAAATTGGCCTGTAAGTACTGTTTATTGGAACAATACTTTATACACATTGTATACTTCTGTGGGATGTTAAATTCTGATTTCACCTAAAGTTAATTTGCACATTTTGCGATAAAAAGGGATTTTACAATGTGAAAAGTATGCACCATATAATCTCACTGCTACCCATTATTATGCATGCTATTGAAAGGTAAGGGAAAGGATACAGAGTGAAGGCTGATTGTACATTCCTACATCGTTCAGAAATCATATCAGAACCTCGCCCCAGGCTGAAGTTTCAAAATGAGACATGCATTGCATATAATTTATGGAATTTGTGTAGATGAATTTAGCATGTCAACTTCAAAAGCTATGCAAATATAACTCACTTCATTATAAAAAAAAAACCTAACCAAATGGGTAATTGAAACTCATGATACACAACTTGACTTTTTCAACATAAAATATGACGTTGTGTTATAAATTCATGGCTGTTTCAGGAAATAATTCCCACTACATGAACTCTCGTTTATTCGTTTTTTTAATGTATCCGATGCACTCGGCAGATTTTACCCTTTGTGCATATGACAGTTTAGTCAATTCTTAATGCATAATCCCCAGACATATATATTTGCATTTTAGAATAAGTAAATAATACCCAGAACTGCTAAATAAACGTGCATGCATTCAGATGCATAAGAAGAAAGCCGCCTGTCAGGCAACTTTCGCAAATACTGAAAAGGAATTCAGACTTGGAGTCTCTTATAAATCTCGATTCACGTGCTACCCATTGTATTATTCCCGCTTCTATAGTTACCTCATAGGCCCATTACCAGGAATTGGATTTACCGCTTCTTCCAGTAACCCAGTAATTCCTCATTCTTGGCTGCATTTTGGCCTAGCGACTTTGGCTGCTTTGAGCATTTTATAAGGGACAGGGGAACCAAAAGCAGCCCTGGCAAAAAAATGCCCAAACTAGCCCCTCCCTTTTAATCTTCTCGCGCAGTCTCTCTTCCCATTTATTAATTCTCCCTCTCTCCCCTCTCTCTTCTCCCTCAATGATCGCATTCCCTCTACCTTCTCACTTCCTCCCTCTCTTTTTCTCTCTCTGGTGGAGCCTCTCTGTGCCTGGTGGATTTATCCACGGGGAGCTGAGGAAAATGACTGAAGCACCAAGAGCGGCCCTGGACATTTAAAACCAGCCTCCAAGGGCTCCAGGCCTCTAGGCCCTGTCCGGCCCTGAAAATGTGTCCCTTTGTCAGGTCCTCTGCTAGCCTATGTTAGATTGAACCTGCATGATAATCGGAGAACAACAATAGGGCCATTCAATCTCTCAATCTTCCTCCAGGCAGCTGGGTACATACACAAAATAACCCATGTAGAAATCGTTTATCAATAAGTTTGGGTATTTGCGATGAGTGGTTCTGCTGGTACCCAAAAACAACATTGCATTAAACAATTGATAACATTTTCTGCTGCTAAATGTTGAAAAGGCATGTCGAAAATACAATTAATTTAATCAATTACACAAACTTTACTCAACCACATATTGAACAAGCATTTGCAATGCAATCGGTCTCGCCTTTGGGACCTTATATGTATTTAGCTATGCAGCACATTAGCCTGGGTGCTGAAACATCTACTGTTCTTTAACATGGAGGGAAAGTAAGCACCAAACTGTGTGACACGCCAGATATGGGAACACATGGAGAGAAATATTGCCTTTCAGTGGGAAATAGTATAGTCCAAAGCTCTGTTTTTAATATAAAAGCAGGGCCTTCGGTGGTCATATCACTGAAATACAATTTCTATGGACTGGAATCTAAAGAATGCTAAAGTGATTCTGGTATTTTACTGACCTCTGCTGGTCGTTTTCTATCAAGAAAGTTAAACAGAGGCAGTTAATTTTAAAAAAATTAAAAAAATTTAAAAAAAGTAAAGTACCTCAGCAGAAAGCAATTCTGGTATTTTACTGACCTCTGCTGGTCGTTTTCTATCAAGACAGTTAAATAGAGGCAGTTGCACAGGAAAAAAAGTCCCTAAGCGGAAGCAGACAAGTCCTAGGGCTGATCTCCAGAGCCCACAAAGTACATACACATATAAGTATATAATAAGTATATACTAAAGTATATACTTAAGTATATACAAGAGGTCTCGAATGCTCGACCTAAAAAGGATCATATGAAAATCACAAGTCAGCTGACCCAATAGACAACACAAGTCAACTTACAATACGGTAGTTACTATACTCAGTATAAGAATTGTGGTAGATAAGTTCGAATGTTGGCATTGCTCTCCCCCGCGTAGCTCCACTGTTGAGGGACTGCCCTCTGAGTCTGACCTCCGTGCCAGGTAGGTGTTAGAGGCCCTCCTCCACCCGCAGGCTCCTGCCAGCACCTCATCCCTGGTCGTGTGGTGGAAGAGCACTCTGCTCTTCTGCTATTTCACTCTGTTCTGTGTCCGTTTTCTCCTTTTGCTCTTTCTATCTCGTTCTCTCTGTTTTTGCTCCTTCTGTTTTTGCCCGTTTTCTCCTTTTGCGCTTTCTGTCTCTGTTCTATCTGTTTTTGCTCTTTCTGTTGTTTCTACTCCATCTGTTTTTGCTCTTTTTCTATTCTATTCTATCCTTTTTTGGCCCTTCTCTCCCCCGCCGCTGCTGGACCCCGTAGCCCTTCACCGCTCAGCGTGTCGCTCCCACCTCCCAGATGACCACCCTTCCCCTGACCCCTACTTAATGGAGACCGCTGTGCGGCGGCGCCACCGGCGCACCAAAGGCAAGCTCGTCTGTGCCCGTCTCCAGCCTGACCATGACCAGCGCCAGGGACCATGATCCCCCGACACGCTGCCAGTACGACCCCAGCACCCTCCACGCTCTTAACCCTAGACACAGCAACAACTGCCAGGTCTCGACACCAAGCAACACCCAAGGCTCGATCTCCTGCCGACAGTGCCACCGCATCTTCACCCACCTCCGGACCCCAGCAGTAGCCCTGAGCCCACCAGATGCCAGCGCACACAAACCACTAAACTGCACCCTCCTCAATGTGCGCTCCCTGCACAGACACGCCATAGAAATCTGGGACCTCCTCAACACTCACACGCCCGATGTCGCCTTCCTCACAGAGACCTGGACCAACGCCAGCTTCGCACCTGACATTGCAACCGCCATCCCCGACGAATGCAAGATCCTGAGAAAAGACCGCCCCACCCGCCCAGGAGGAGGCATTGCCATTATCCACAAGAACTCCCTCCACATGACAACCATCATCCCCGACGACACCTCGCCCACCATGGAATACCTCCACTTCCAGATCCAGACCAACCCCAAAACAACGCTCCGCGGAACCCTCGTCTACAGACCGCCTGGCCTGCGCACTCCATTCACCAACATCTTTGTTGCCCTCGCCTCCACAGAATACATACGACTTGAAAAGACTTGGAGAAACAGCAAAACCCCGGAAACACGCACCGCCTACAGAACAGCCACCACAGCACACCACCTTTTCATCAAAGCCACAAGAAAGAACTTCCTCCAAGACAGAATCCTCTCCAACGCCCACAACTCCAATGAACTCTTCTCCATCATACAGGAATTTGCCAAACCCGACAGCAAAAAAACAGACGTCCCACCCTCCCAAGACCTCTGCAACAGACTCCTTCTTTCACCTCAAGATCAAGATGCTTTACGAAAACTTCGACGACTAAGACCTCTGCAAAGCCTCAACTCCCACTCACAGCGACGCCACCACAACAGACCCTACTCACCTGGACCCCGCTCACAACAGAAGACACCTTAAAAACCATGAAGAGCATCCACTCCAGAGCACTCTTAGACCCCTGTCCACCCCACATCTTCCACAGGGCCACCACAGCCATCCCACCGAACTACATCGAATGATCCACTGCTCCTTCGAGACCGCCACATTCCCCGATGACTGGAAGCACGCTGAAGTCAACCCCCTTCTGAAGAAACCCTCCACAGACCCAATGGACCTCAAGATCTTTAGGCCCATCTCGCTGCTTCCATTCACAGCCTAGGTCATCAAAAAGGCCATCAACACCCAGCTAGCATACTTCATCGAAGCCAACAACTTCCTAGACATCTCCCAATCCGGATTCCGCAGCAACCACAGCACTGAAACCGCCATCCTCGCTGACACTGACTACATCAGCACCCTCTTCAACCAGGAGCAAACTGCAGCCCTCATTTTCCTGGACCTATCAGCAGCCTTTGACACCGTCTTCCACTGCACACTAGCCACAAGACTCCATGACACCACCAAGGAAAGGCCCTAGACTGGATACGCTAATTTCTCACAAGCAGAACACAGAGAGTCAGACCTCTGCCCTACCTCTCAGAACCGACAGAGAACAGATGTAGAGTACCCCAAGAATCAGCCCCACCCTCTTCAACATCTACATGGGCCCCCTCGCTACCATCGTCAGAGACCACAGGCTCAACATCATCTTCTACGCCGATGACACCCAGCTCATCCTCTCCCTCACCAAGGAACCCAACATCACCAGGCACAACTTCCAAGAAGGGATGAAAGCCGTTGCAACCTGGATGAAGGACGGCTACCTGAAACTCAACTCAGAGAAAACAGAAGTTCTCATCCTCGGCTCCACCCCCTCAGCTTAGGACGACACCTGGTGGCCCACCGCCCTCGGAAATCCACCCACCCCGACAGACCATGCACGTAACCTCTGCATCATACTGGACTCATCGCTCACTATGAACTGCCAGATCAACACCGTCTCCTCGGCCTGCTTCAACACCCTCCGCATACACCGTAAAACATTCAAATGGATCCCCTCTGAATCCAGAAAAACGGTCACACACACCCTCATCACCAGCAGACTAGACTACGGCTACGCCCTCTATGCCAGAATCAACAAAAAACTCCTCCGCAAGCTCCGGACCATCCAGAACGTTGCAGCCAGACTAATCCTCGACATCCCCAGGCACAACTACATCACCCAACACCTCTGCGATCTCCACTGGCTCTCCGCCGAAAGAAGGATAACTTTCAAGCTGCTCGCGCACGTATACAAGGCCCTCCACAACATCAGACCACAATACCTCAACAACCGTCTCTCCTTCCATGCCCCCAAGAGAAACCTCTGTTCAGCCAACCTCTGCCTGGCCGCCATCCCACACTTCTACAGGAACAGAGCGGGTGAAAGGTCCTTCTCCTACCCCGCAGCCAAGACCTGGAATGACCTCCCCCTCCACCTCCGGCAAAGCCCTACACTGCTCCAGTTCAGGAGAGACCTCAAGACCTGGCTCTTCCGATGACCCCAACGGAGCTGCACACAGCACCTCCCCCTAGCGCCTTGAGATCCTAACGGGTGAGTAGTGCGCTTTACAAACCACTAATTGATTGATTGATGGCACAATTGAATGTTCTGATGCTCTCTAAAGGTTTTGACAGTGACTGGTTTGTCAGTTGCTCAGTGGCAGCCGGCATGGCTCACGGGTGGCGGGCGGGCAGGTCACGCTGGGGTTTTAGGGGGTCACGTGGGGGGTGGAGGGGGATCGCGTAGTAAAAAAATATTAAAGAATAAAATAAACTTACCTTGCCGCCGTGTCTTGCCTCTCTACTCCTGCTCTCTCATGGAACTCGAGGAACAGGAAGAAGGCCCCACTGACCAATCACAACGTTGCAATGCAGCGTTGTGATTGGTAAGCACCCAGGCTCCCTTGACCAATCACAACGCTGCAGTGTAGCGTTGTGATTGGTTTTGAGCGTCCTGGTTCGACGCTCAACCAGGGAATGGGGGCCTGGGCTTCTTCTCCACGCAGGCTGTAATGCAACCTGCATGGAGAACAGGGAAAGTGCACCTGGCTGGTTTGGACAGCATGGGAGGGCCGACCAAACAGTCATTGCGCCCTTAGGAGTGGGCAAACCACTCCTCCCGCGCTCTGCTCCGAGAGCAGAGCAGCCCCGCCCACACGCCCACCAGCAGAGCAGCACAAAGCATAAAATGATAATAACTCTAACTTATTATAATTTTGTGTTTCTTCTTCCTCGCACTGCTTAAACGCAGTAGGGCGACGCTCCTCCACCATAGCGGAGGAGTCGTCACTGCAGTTGCTGTCAGGATCTCAGAGAACCAAGTCGTGACTTTTGTATGTCGTGTGCACATATATTGAGAATAAAACAAGTATTTCCTACCAACTCCGTGTAAGTTACTTGCTTCTTATTGTGCGCCCACCGATTTGCGTGACCTTCTTCAATATCGTTGGGTTCTGTTATTTTTGTGATGGGTTGGCATGCCCAATTGAGTTTGTGACTCGTCAGTTTCCTGCCTTTTGCCGACACCGGTGAGGGCTTGGAGTACACTTTGAGCTGTGTGCACGTTCATTTCACTGCATTTGCCTCAGGGAGGTAAGCCGCTTGTTGCGGAGCAGTTTTGGCCTACGTCATCTTCCAGCTGATGGTTGTATTGCCTTTGTTCCTCCGACTGCCACTGCTTCTAGCCCCATAGTGAGACGTGTGTCACGTCATTGCTCTATGACGCTTGGGTGGCCATCTTTATTTGGGCTACGCTTTTAGGCCCAAATTTGTGTTTAAAACTGCTGAGGAGCTTTCGTTGTGTAAACTCCTTGTTTACATTCTGTTTGCCTGCGTTTTCAGTGATAGGCACACCCGGTCAGAAGCCTGTGCACAGCTGCTGAAGAGCCCTTATCCTGCAAGCAGCAAGTTTACCACCTGAATCTTTGATGACAGGCACAGCCAGTCTTGGTAAAAATTTCAAGAAGCTTCTTTTTGCAAGTTTTGCCTGCACATACAGTGGCAGAAACACCTGTAACAAAAAAAAAATCTATAAAAAAAAATCCTGGTGGGAAGGAAGATGGCGGACTAGAGCCGCCGCGTCTCGCAGCCTCACAGGGTTCCCAGCTCCCGTCCGGCCTGGCTGACATATCGCTGTAGCTGAGAGGCTTACCTTTATGGAATATCCGGTGGTAACTCTGCACCTCACAACGAGTATTTGGACTCCGCTCCTGTCCCCGTAGATGCTCATATCCAGCTGCAGCCTTTGGCGGGCTTCGAGGCAAGCCTGTTGGAGAATTTGCCGTACACCGTATTCCTACGGCTCCTGCGAATCGGGAGTCGATTGGTCGCGTCTCTTCTCAGGGTGGACATGGCGCCACCAAAGAACACAGCAAAAGCGACTCGGGCTGCTCGCCTTGCGGGGGTACAACCTCTTCTGCACACTGAGGACAATTCTAAAAATGGGGTTAAAGCGGCTTTGATGAAAACTGGCAGGCCGGCAGCGAGGCTCATAGAGGCAGGTAAGGCGGCAGAGCTGATATTGGAAGGAGAGCTCCGCGCTGCAACTGCTGACACTATTGCGCTTGCTTCGCTAATTTGTAGCCCGATCACAAAAGAAAATGAGGCAGATGCTGCTGGGAATAAGGCACTGGAGAACTCTGTGGAGAGGGGAGAAGAGGAACCTGTTGCAGAGCGAGAGCTGCCTGGCAGTTTGGATCAAAGGGAGAGTTCGGATTTACAAAGTGGGGCGGAGCTTTTGACTAGAGAAATGGACAATACTGGGGAACTATTGATCCTTAGCCAGCTGGGCAGTAACAATGAGAGCAATGGTGATACCCCCGGTAATATTAGTCAAAACTGTGAAGTTTTTAGCCCTGTGACCAATCAGTCTAGTAAGGATATACAATTGGATCAAGCCAATCAGAGTAATGTACTTGAGCAATTTCAGAAGACAGCTAACCAGCAGAAGACAAGCTCAAACAAGCCTGGCTCAGTGGGGGAGGCTTTAACTTCAAAGAATTATCAAGAGGGCACATATAATGCTTATAAAACTCCGGCGACAAATCAAATGAAAAGAGGAAAAGGCCTTAAAATTGCTAATATTCGTGGGAAATCCATTGACCCACAAGGGGGGAGCCTGTATACTAGCTCGGGTGCCCGCCGAGGATTGGAAAACAGCCCACTAAGGAAATGGGTGCAGGCTAAGGGGGAAGTCAGAGCGATGATCTCACGATTGTCTGCCACTAATCTAGCTAAGATCCAAGGCACGGAAAGTATAGCTCGTGGCGAAAATTATGAGGC